>CM040122.1:201405060-202005060 GCA_022559845.1 Amorphophallus konjac
ATTTTTTTTTTGAAATTTTTATTATGGGAGCGTCCAGGGGCCTGGATGCCCCTACATTTTTTTTAAAATTTTTATTATTTTTTTTTGGGAGCGTCCGGGGTCCTGGACGCCCCTATTTTTTTTATTTTATTTTTTTTTTAGTTTTGTTTTGGGGGCGTCCAGGCGCCTGGACGCCCCAAAGAATGTGGATTCTATATATATGGGGGGGCCTCCCCCCCTTGCTCATTTACTGTTCATTCAGACGACCCAGTCAAACCAGACGACCCATTCTTAGTCCCAATGGAGCAAGGAGGCCCGAGCCAGGGTGGAGAGAAGCGGAAACGACGGGCTCGTCATCCGAGGAGGCTGAGGGATGATGCCGAGGAGGCTGCTGCGGCGGAGGAGATTGCCGTGGAGGAGGAGGCTCCTCCTTTGGCTGTGGAAGACCCTGCGGGCGCTAGTGACGTGGGAGAGGACGAGCACGATCCGGTAAGCCCCTTAGACTTCTATTATATTGGTTCACTAGGCCAAACGGGCGGACGACAGGCTGTGTGGAGAACGCCGGGGAGTGAGGGAAGGAGGCGTCCAGGGGCCTGGACGCCTCCATATTTTTTTTTATTTATTTATTTATTTACGTAAATAATAAAAATAGAATTAAAAAATAAGGAGACGTCCAGGTCTTGGGACGCCTCCATGATAATATATATATATTTTTATTTATTTTGGTTTTGGTTTTTGGGTTTTTCTAAAATTAAAATAAAGAAAATGTAAAGGAGGCATCCAAGGTGTTGGACGCCTCCAAAAAAACATAAATATTTTTTAAAAATAAAAATAAAAATAAAATAAATAAGTAGCATATACAGTGTTATTGTTTATTATTATTCATGATGCTGATGTGTTCTTTGTTGGTTTTGTGGTGTGCAGGGCGTGATGAAGGGCCGGATCAGCTGGTCCCTAGTGGTGGCGGCATACCGTGGGCTGCCAGACTTTCAGAGGGCCCGTGTGGACGCCATGGGCTTCGGAGCTTTCCTTAGGATCGAGCCTTTTCGGCTCGACCTTCCTCTTATCCAGGCATTGAGGGAGTGGTGGCATGCGCCGAGTCGGGCGTTTCTGATGCCCTGGGGGCACATGGTGCCGACACTCGAGGACGTGGCTCGGATCACCGGGCTACGGGTTGACGGAGAGGCGGTGAGCGGGGTCACCTACCCCGACTACCGAGAGAGTGTCCTGGACCTGCTGTGGTTAGGGACAGCAGGGTAGTTGGCCGAGTGGAGATCGTGGAGGCGCTCGGATTCGTCGACCCGCGCCAGCGGGTTAGCGAGACTGGAGCGGAGTTTCTGGCACGACTCGAGGGAGACGCTCGTGCAGCTTTCACCCAGGACCCGAGCGAGCGGGAGCTGGTGGATCTAGACCTTCGGAGGTTTCTTTTCTTCTTCCTGGGCCTCCTTCTGCTGGGGACGAAGGGGGATGGCATCCACTGCCGCTTCCTCGGGATCCTGGCGGACCTTGACAGAGTGGGGCACTACGCATGGGGAGCGGCTCTACTTGCCCATTTGATTGCTGATCTCTCCCAGACTTCAGAGAAGAAGACGACAGTCAGTGGCTTCGCACCTTTTCTCCAGGTAAACATTTTATTTATGCATTCCCACAGTTAAATATGTAATTATTGTACTAATGATGTATGATGGATGCAGGTGTGGAGCTATTACTATTTCCCGATGGGGAGGGCTAGGCATGGGAACAGGAGGGCCGTGCCTCCGGCGCGACGGTGGAGGCCGGTCGTGGTAGCGGCACCACATAGCTACCAGCTATCGTCACTTCGTCGAGAGCTGAGCGAGTATTCTGAGGCCATGGTATGATGCGTATGATTTTTTGTGTTTTCTTATGTGACTGAATGACAACTAATATGATGCATGTATGATGATGTAGGTGGTGTGGAGACCCTACCTGGGCATGGGCGACGCTGGCCAGCCTTGGGTTGCAGCGGGTCTTCCTCGTTTTGGGCGGGACGTGTGGGTCCATTGCCTGAACGAGATCGAGCTGCTTCGGCTGAGGCTGGTTATGAGGACGTTGGGGCTAGCCCAGGAGTGGGTTGATGTAGATGAGCCGGCCTGCATCGGGCGGAATACCAAGGGGAAGGCGAAGATTGTGGACTGGCGTACGCGCTTCCTGGCACAGTACCAGGACTGGCAGCAGGGCGGGGTCCCAGTGGTGTCCCATGTACAGGACAGTACTGATTACCTGAGATGGTACCGGGCTACGTACGGGGACCGCCTCTTCCTTGGTGGTATGGCAGGGGTAAGTGAAATGAAAATACTTCACCCTTCTATATGTATATGCATGTGGCACTAACTTATGTGCAATGTAGGATGCTCGTGACAACATGATTGCTGACCTGCGGACCTAGCTGGCAGACGCCAGGCGGCAGTTAGTGGCCATCCGACAGGAGTTGGAGATCCTGGTGAGTCTATGCAATGCATTTTTTTTATGATCTGGATTTTTGATGCTTAGCCTTTGACCGACGTTTGCCCCGTGTTTCAGCGGGCCCACCAGATAGCGGCAGCCGGGATGGCTGGTGGAGCGGGTTCTAGTTCGCGGGGCCCTCCTCCGGAGATTTCTGCTCTTCAGGAGCAGCTGGCCTACGCGGTGGCCCGGGCTGAGGAGGCCGAGCGCGATCGCGAGGCTCGAGTGAGTGCCTACTTGGCCCTGACCCTCCTCTAGTTACTCTTTCATCCTTCACCTCTCTCTTACGGTGTATGCGTGCCTCGACAGGTGGCCGAGATTCGAGAGGCCCTGGCCCGTGCTGTTCGTGCCGAGCAGGAGCGCGATGCTCGGGTGGCGGAGCGTGACGCCCGGATTGTGGAGCTGGAGGAGGAACGTCGATGGGAGGCTGAGGAGCTCCCTCGTGACGTGCTGGATTTGCGGATCGCCCTCGAACTGTCGAGGAGGGAGGCGACGTGAGAGAGAGAGGAGAGGGAGAGAGAGGGCAGAGAGAGAGAGAGAGGACAGAGAGAGAGAGAGAGAGAGGACAGGAGGGCGGAGCGACTGCAAGACTGGAACGAGAGGAGGGCTCTGGAGGCCTAGCTGATGGAGCTCCGATTGAGTCTCCGCACGGTGGAGGGGAGGCTTCGAGAGAGCGAGGAGCGGTACCAGAGGGCGAAGGAACGCGGGGCGCGACTTCGTCAGTCTGGTTCTTTTTCCATGGGCAGCTATCTGGTTTCTTCGGCCGGGGAGCGTCGTCGTGCCTTCGAGGCTGGGGTGCCACCGCAGGGCGAGGCGAGCACAGCTTCTCAGGGTTCGCAGAGGCCCCCTAGGGATCCCCGTCAGAGGAGGGAGGAGAGAGATGACCAGGTGGGGGATGGCGAGAGTTAGAGAGTTGCTTGTACACTCCACCCTCCTTACTGCATGATGTACTTTCGACTATTATATGAAATGAAAATGGCTTTCTTGTGTTGTGTGTACTTTTCTCTCTCCCACACTTTCTTCTTTGCACTGAGTTGTCCTTCGAGGCACGCTCCACGAGACCTTACCCTGAACAGCGGGGAACTACACTTTGCACGGGGGGATTCTATTTCCTTTCTCCCCTTTTTGGGCGCGTCTAGGCGCGAGGACGCGTCTTAATCCTTGAATTCAAATTTAAAGAGCCGGGTGGCCTTTCTTCTCCCGTGCCTTACCCGCAAACGAGCCCGCCTTCCGCCGAAACTCGCTTGTCCCCCTTTTCGTCTCCTTCCTCTCTTGATCGATGGAGTTCGGTGGTCTAGACCACGGCGAAGGTGGAGAGGGACGCGGGACCCCTCGTCCGAGGAGGGACGCGCAAGAGCACTGAACGGCGTCCATGGAGAGGAAGGGCCGCTTCGGGCCCCCGAGGGACCCGAGGGGCCCAATGGCGCGGAAGGAGGTGAACACGGCTCGGTGAGTGCTTGGTTTCCCCCTCTTTGATCATTTTGAGTTTTAAAGCAAGCCGTGCGAGGGGGGAAAGGGTTCGGTGAGTGTTGTACTTAAATGATGGACGCGTCCTAGACAGGGGACGCGTTCTTTGTTATGATGCGAAGTCCTTCTTTCTTGGTGCAGAACATGGCGAGGACCCTGGGCCTGGCCGATGAGTGGGCGAGTGCAGACGAGCCGAGCCGCGTCAGGAAGGAGAGTCGCAGCAAGGCGAAGCTTGAAGATTGGCGCATACGTCTCCCTGGGCAGCAAGGGAGCGTACTGGTGCAGGATAGTGTCGACTTCCTGCGACGGCAGAGAGAGAGTTATGCGGGGCTTCCCCAAGCCGGGGATACGCGCGACGTCGACGGGTCGCGTGCCCAATTAGCCGAGGTCATGCGACAGCTGGCCGCCACTCAACAGGAACTGTCGCTCTTAGTAAGCTAAGTGCTGCATTTTCTATTTTTAAATGTGGAGCTTAGCTGACGGCTGTTGTTTGTTCGTTCCAACGTGCCCAGTAGACAGAGATGGTGGGAGTGACTGGCGGCGCATCTTCCAGTTCCTCGGCCCCTTTTCTTGTGATTGCCTCCCTTCGGGAGCAACTTGCTGGTGCGGTGGCTCGGGCTGCCCAGGCGGAAGAGGAGCGTGATGCCTGGGTGGCGACTGTAGCAGAGCTGCGACATCGCGGTGAGGAGAGACCTTCTCCAGACATCCTGGAGTTAAGGGTTCTTCTGCAGATGATGAGGAGAGAGGCAGAGAGAGAGAAAGCCGAGAGAAGCTCCGAGCGACAGCAGGATCAGACCGAGAGGAGGGCCTTGGAGGCCCAAGTGAGGGAGCTCCAGCTGGGCCTTCAGGCCGTCGTGCAGAGGCTAGGAGGGATGGAGACGCGCTACGAGAGAGCGCGAGAGTTCGGGGAGCGACTGCGCCAGTCTGGTCGCTTTGCCGCTAGTGGCTTCTTTGCCACGCCAGGGGAGGAGCAGCGAGTCATTGCTGTGGAGCCGGCGCCACGAGGCGAGGCGGGTGCTACTGCACGGGGATCCCGGAGGCTTCTGAGGGACCCTCACCTCAGGGGAGAGGAGAGGGACGCCTAGAGGGACGAGCATGAAATAATGGCAAGAGTTGGCGAGCTAGTGGACCCGCCACCTCTCTATGATTGTAGTGTTTATGACAGCTTATGTAGAATTATGAATGGAGTGATTTGATTTTCTGATGCTTGTTTGTTCTCTTGTGCGTTCCTTCTTCCCTACACTTCTTCTCCTTTGCACTGTTCCTATGTGATGCGTCTGCCGAGACTCCACCCCAAGCGGAGAATCGCGTCTTGTTGTGACCATTTTCCACGGGAATCTCCGTCGAAGTCAATAATGACGGCCCTAGTCCCTTTTCCCGGATGTTGTGTCAAATTTTTCGGACGTCCTCCAAAACATGATAGGGTATCCTAGACAACATAGGGGGCTAGTCGTCATATTCTTCGTCCAATCAATCACCCTGTGCGAGCGGTGAAGTGACACACGGGACCGCATGGTAGGTGCCTCATCGCGAGGGCTATCATTAAAGGTGATGGAGGCAATCTTGGCCTGCACTCCTTCATTTCTATAAATTCTTGTCCCTTTTATCCTCCAGGTATATCGAGAGCTAACTCGAGGAGCACAAGTTCTCACGGGAGAGGAGGAGTTCAAAATTCTGAGAGTTGGATGGAGGGCGAATCTTCCCACTCCTCGAAGAGAAGCAGGTCCAGTGGTAGTAGTTCCAGGAGGCTTTCGGACCTCGAAGGGCACTTAAGCGAAAGGGCCCAATCACAACTCGTAAGCTGAGCTTTCCTGCCCTTTTCTCATTCTTTCTTCCTTCCTTCCTCTTGACAACACCCTTCTCCATTTCTTATGCACGCACAGAGTGTGATGAAATCACACATTTCATGGGAGTTAGCAGTGGCCGCATACAGGGTCTCCCGGATTTTCAGAAGGCCAGGCTAGACGTGATGGGATTTGGTGCCTTTCTTCGGATCGAGCTGATCTAGCTCGACCTGGTCCTGATCCAACCCTTGTGTGAGAGATGGGACCCAGTGAGTCGGGTATTCCTGATGCCCTGGGGGCACATGGTGCCCAGCTTGGAGGATGTGGTCCGATCACAAGCCTGAAGGTGGAGGGCGAGGCAGTGACCGGGGTCACTTATGCGGATTACCGAGAAGGTGCCCGGAAGCTACTGGGTTTGGACCTAGATGGTCGGAAAAACAGGTCGGTAGCTAGGGCGTCCCTCATGGATGCATTAGGGCTCACCGACACTCGTCGGCGGGATGATGAATCCTCAGAAGAGTTCATGGAAAGGATGGAAATAGGATGCCGTGCCGTGTACTGCACATATTTCGGCAACTGGGAAAGATGCAACATAGATTTGAGGAGATTTCTCCTCTTCCTTTTGGGGAGATTGGTACTGAGCTCGAAAGGGGATGGTATCCAATGTCGCTTCCTAGAGCTGCTGTCAGACCTTGAAAGAGTAGGGTACTATGCCTGGGGAGCTGCCATGCTGGCGCACTTGTTTGCAGGTCTGTTCCAAGAAGCGGACCGTGAGATGACTGTGAGTGGTTTCACACCATTCATCCAGGTATTTTTGGTTTTGCTTGTTTTGTATAAATTTTGGTGTGTTTTTGCAAGGTACTGATGACCTGCGCCGAGCAGCTGTGGAGCTATTATTACCTCCCCATGGGGAGAGCTCGACATTGGCGACCCACGATGGTGCCGCTAGCCAGGCGGTGGGAACCCATCATGAGTGCGGCACCCCTAATCTACCAACTGATGGTGCTAAGGCGGGAGCTACAGGAGTTCCCTGCAGCGATGGTAAACTAGAGACCGTACTCAGATATGGTCGATGCCGACCAGCCGTGGGTTCTAGCAAGTCGTGCCCGGTTTGGACGGGAACTATGGATGCACTGTCTGAATGAAATCGAGCCGCTTCGGCTATGATTGGTTATGAGGGCTTTGGGACTGGCTCAAGAATGGGTGGATTCAGCTGCGCCACCTCATGTCGGGAGAAAGACGCGAGGACCGGCGACCTGCATTGACTGGCGCGTGCGGTTCCCTGAACAGTATGAAGACTGGCAACGGGGTGGTACGATTGTAGAATCACATGCGCGGGATTGCGAGGACTACTTGCGTCTATATAGAACAAAGTACGCAGAGTAGTTCCAACCCCGGGGATTTGTGGAGGTAGGTTTCCCCTTTTTCTCTTTTCTTCTTTCTCCTTTTTTTGGTTTTATGGTGGAAATGCTGACTCGTATGACTGCAGGATATCTGTGATACCATGATAGCGAATTTACGAACTCGCTTGGTAGAGATGGAGCAACGGTTGGGTGATGCCCGCGGAGCTACGAGCGCCTTGGTAGGTGTACAGTGCGTTCCTAATTAGAACCGTAGATTTCAGATGTTGGCTGCTAATTAACACGGTCGTAGCATGCTCAGATTGGCGCGGCTTCCCCAGCGATGGGAGTAGGTGGTGCCTCTTCCAGCTTGTGGATTCCCACCTCAGAACTTGACTTGCTTCATGAGCAACTTGCTCACGCCACGCAGCGTGCTGCGGAGGCAGAAGGGATGCTCTGTATACAGGTAAAAGTTTCAGTGTTGAGTTCTCTTTGTTTACGCCTTATCGCGTATCTGAGATGGTACACTCGGCAGGAAAAGGAGACGGAAGAAGCGCTTGCCCAAGCTGCGCAGAAGGAGGCTAGGATAGCAGAACTGGAGAGGGAACTGCGGCGTCATCTGATGACGACTCCTCTAGGGATGCCGTGGAACTGAGGATCACTCTCCAGTTGGAGAGGGAAGACCGCGAGAGAGAACGTGCAGAGAAAGAAAGAGACGCAGAGAGAGAAAGAGCCAACAGATTGACTGAAAGGGAGGAACGAAGGGCCATGGAGGCCCAACTATTCGAACTCCGAATCAGCCTTGGTCTTGCTGAACAGTGGCTGAGAGATGGTGAGGAGCGCTACCGAAGAGCACGAGAGCGTGGCTTTCGTGTTGGTAGCTTCTCTGCTGCTTCCGTGGATCAACGCCGGGATGTGGGAATAGGAAGGGGAGTACAGAGCGGTAGGAGTACCGCTTTTCGTAGTTGGGTAGCACCTTTGAGAGCGTTTTGCCCGGAGAGTAGTGGGACGAGTAATGCAGAGAGAGAGGGCGGAACTTGATGTAATTTTTTTTGATTTTTGGAATAAAATACAAGGTTCGGTTTGTTTGGTTTTCACCTTTGCTTCTGTTGCCTGAATCCCTGCACACATCACTGAAACAAACAAATCAGAATTTCTGTTCTGACTTGGCCCCTTGCTCAATAAGCAAATGGTCACTGTGACTGTCCTTGATAACTGGTCAAGGGGCCAAGCCTTTATTTAACGAAGGCAAGGGAAAGATGCGGTGATGATAAATGCGACAGGCAAGCACACGAATGCAAGCGGTATTAAAAGTGAGATGCTGCACGCAAATGCAATCATGCAAAATTGATTTGTTTTCTTTTTTATATTTGGCATTTTTTTTGTTTTATCATAAAAAAGATTTTTTTGTTTGCAAATATGTACATTTTCTCTTTTCCATTTTTGTTATTTTTATCATTTCAATTTTTTGTTGCTAACGCCTGGCAAGCACCCAAATGGCACCTAACCTACGTGAGACAGGGGTTTCTTACTAACCTCCCAGGTATCCTAAGTGCACATCTAGGTTGATTTGGGCCTCTAGACCCCTCGAATGATGATCCCGTCGGCTAAGTCTTACCCTGATGACAATACCGTCATGCCATGCTTAGGCTCCCAGTCGCTTCCGACCACAGGGATTCACCCAAAAGATGTTTGAGGTAAATGATTTGCCCGACCCGGGTCTGTTTCCTCACAACTCTAGATGGTATATGATGGAACACCCTGGAACCCTAACGACCAACCGCGCGACGCTGACCCGGAATCAGACGCCGTCGCACCCATAGGTGACGCGCTTGCATTGGCCTAAGCCCGAGGTTAAACAAGAAGACATCAAGGCGGTAAACATGGGTCTTGACCAGCCAGAAACACAGAGACTCCTTCGCAGCGATAGCTTTTGCTTTTCAAAGTAGGCAACCAAATGTGTATATTAAAATAAGGTCGCAGACCCTGGGCAGTTTTCACCTTCAGAAACTCCATCGAACCTTCATCTTTAGAGGGAGAAGGAAGAGTGTAGGGGATAAACCTCCTGAGAGGACCGGCAAAGCCGTTAACCCGGCGAGCGAATAAGGGCCCATTAACTCTTTCCTTTCGGGCAACTTCGGACCAAATCTCGAGCATTTACATTCCATAGCCCCCCCCTTTTGTGGATTCAAACTTTTGCTTTGAGGGGTTCCATTTATCGCATCAGGCACGGTCACGACCAGGCTCTTGATTTTGATTTTGTATTTCTTTTTGTGAGGGAGATATAGTCGTTTGACGTTTGTGGGCTCCCTTTCGTATGCCTGCGGGGACACTGCCCTCTTCTCGTGCTCTGATCGATGCTCGAGGAAATGGATCCTACTCTTGCCCTTGGGGTTTGAGTTTCGGTTTCTCATGCTCAGCGTTTTAAGGGCGCCGACTGTCTCATTTGGTCGAAGAGAAAAGAATAAAGATTACAGCTTCCGGAGATCTTCTGGGTGGGGCCCCACCGTAGGTGATGCTACCGACTTTTTTGAATAAAATACATAAGTGAGCACATGTTAGCTTCCTTCGAGCGAGCATAGGCCGACGTGGCCGGACAGGGATCTCACGTTCTGGCAAACCAAGACCCGGTGCCTACCAAGCCTTAATGGGCCCTATCCTAACATGAAGGTTAGATGCAGGGACTTAACTACATGGTGACTGCCAGGCATCGGCATTTTGAATTTTCCATATTTTTAGTGGTTTTCAATATTTCTTTGTTTTTGATGTTTTTTATCTTTTCATCATTTTTTTTGTTTTGTGCTAAGGGTAGTATTTCTTAAGATAAAGCCCATTCCAAGGGTGGGATAACTCGGTCCCTTCGGCGTTGATTAGCTTGTAGGCGTTGCCAGGGTACACGGCTTGAATTACAAATGGTCCTTCCCAATTGGGTTGGAGCTTAGAACGCGGCCCTCCAGGTTTGACAAAAATTCTTTTTACGACCATCTCACCGACTTTGAATTTTCTCTCAACGACTTTCTTTTGGTAAAAGCGAGCGAGTCTATTTTGATACACACGCGCGTGTTCGGCAGCGGCTAGCCGCTTCTCATCCAAGAGTTCCAACTGGGCGAGGAGTGAATTACGACGATCGTCGAGGGGAAATTCCTCGTCCAATTGTACCCTGAGAGAAGGGATCAGAGTCTCGTACGGGACTACCGCTTCCATACCATAAGTAAGGGCAAATGGAGTCTGCCCGGTGGGGGTACGGATTGAAGTGCGATAGGCCCATAGAGCTTCGATAAGCTTTTCTGGCCAGTCTGAAAACTTACTAGACTCGCAGGTTTTTTTGATGATTTTGAGCAATGTTTTATTGGTGGCCTCCGCTTGGCCGTTACCTTGTGGGTAATAAGGCGATGAATGATGCAATGCAATTACGTACCTTTTGCAGAGGTCCTGTAGGTCCTGAGAAATGAACTGTGGCCCATTGTCGGTGACGATCGTGCTTGGGACGCCGAATCTGGCGAGGATGTTCTTCATGATGAACTTGCAGACTGTTGACGCCTTGATTTCCGTGTAAGCTTCGGCCCATTTGGTGAAGTATTCCGTCGCAGTAAGGATGAAAGATTTCTGCTTGGTGAGGGAATTGGGATCACCTAGGGGACCAATGATGTCGAATGCCCACATGGAGAAAGGCCATGGGGAGGATATTGGATGAAGTGAGGAAGATGGTGAATAGATTTTATCGGTGTGAAGTTGACACTTGACACACCTACGGACATAGATAGCACAATCCTCTTCCATAGTGGGCCAATAAAAGCCTTGGCGAATGATCTTCTTGGCGAGCATCTGACTATTCACGTGGCCACCGCACACACCCGAGTGCGTCTCCTCTACACATTTCCAAACCTCATCGTCACCAAGACATCTTAACAGAATACCAGTAAGGCTCCTTCTATAGAGTAGACCTCTAACCAATGTGTATTTCTGAGCCACCCTTCTTATGGCTTTCTTGTCCTCGTGGTGGCCCCTTCAGGATAAGACTGATCTTGGCAGTATTTGACGATTTCATAGAACCATGGTTTCTCTTCATCAGCCAGTTCTTCTTCGGCCTCTGCCAACATGATTTCCCTCTTCTCAAGGATATCTTCCTGTAGGATCTTCCTTGCTATCCTGTCTTTGATGTTTACGTAGGAAGCATCATCGATTGCAGGGGCGTGAAGTTTGTAGATGGAAATGGACTCAAACCATCTTCCTAGAGGGAACCTTATGGATGATGCCAATGAGGCGAGGGCATCGGTGAGAATATTCTGATGATGAGGGACATGAACAAAGATCAGTTTGGTGAACAGTTTGGCAAAGGCAGCAGTGAGTTCTTGGTATGGCTTGAGTTTGAGATCGCGAGTGCGATATTTAGTGAGCACCTAGTGAAGGATGAGTTGACTATCACCTACGACTCGCAACTGAGTGATACGAAAAGAATGAGCGAGTTCTAGGCCAGCTAGAAGAGCTTCATATTCGGCTATATTATTGGTAACTGGAAATTTGAGCTGGTATGCCAATGGGAATGTGAGGCCTTCAGGCGACAGGAGGGCGACGCCGATTCCTCTCCCTTGAGAATTCAGAGCTCCATCAAAATATAGCGTCCACATTGGCTCATCTGATTGGTTGACGGACATTAGTTCCTCATCTGGAAACTCTGATTGGACGGGATCGAACTTGGGAAGAGGATGGTGAGCGAGATGCTCGGCTATGGCATAGCCTTTAATCGCCTTTTGGTGGATGTAGGTGATGTCGAACTGAGAGAGAAAACTTTGCCAGCATGCTAGCCTATCCGTAAGGACGGCTTTCTCCAGAAGGAATTTGATAGGATTCATTCGAGCAATCAAGTGGACCTCATGAGCCAAGAAGTAGTGCTTCAATTTCTGCACTACCCAAACGAGGGCAGCACAGGTTTTCTCCATGACGGTGTACTTCTGCTCACATGGATTGAGAAGTTTGGACAAGTAATAGGTTGCCCGTTCCTTGCCTTCTTCATCAGCTTGTGCGAGGACGGCTCCCACGGAGTCATCCAAGACTGAGACGTAAAGGATCAGAGGTTTTTCTGGTTTGGGTGGAATGAGAACGGGTGGACTAGCCAGATATTCCTTCAACCCTTCAAAAGCTTTCTGACATTTAGAATTCCAGTGGAATTCTACTCCTAGCTTGGTCAACTCGTAGAGAGGTCTACACCTTTGTGAATGTTGGGACACAAACCGACGAATAAACTGTAACCTCCCGATTAAACCTCGGACTTCCCTCAAATTCTTGGGAGGCGGCATATCTCTGATAGCCTTGGCTTTGTCGGGATCTATCTCGATCCCTCTTTTACTCACAATGAAAACCAACAATTTACCCGACGACACACCAAACACACACTTCTTCGGGTTCATTTTCAATTGGAACTCCCTTAACCTCTGCAAGACCTTAGCCAAAACTTCTGGATGTTCCATCCTGGTCCTTGATTTCACCAATAAGTCATCCACATACACTTCCAGGTATATGTGCATCATGTCATGAAATATGGCCATCATAGCTCTTTGGTAAGTAGCTCCAGCATTCTTTAATCCAAACGGCATGACCACGTAACAATATGTTCCCCAAGGAGTAGTGAATGATGTCTTTTCCTGATCTTCTTCTGCCAAACGAATTTGATTGTATCCTGAAAATCCATCCATGAATGAGAGGGTTTCATATCCTGCCGTGTTATCGATCAACACATCAATGTGAGGCAAGAGAAAATCGTCCTTTGGACACGCGTGGTTAAGGTCCCGGAAGTCGATACAAATCCTGACTTTCCCATCTTTTTTCATGACCGGGACAATGTTCGCCACCCATTGAGGATAAAGGATGACTCTAATGAACCTGGCTTTGTGGAGCTTATCGACCTCTTCTTTCATTTTCAAAGCCATCTGAGGGTGGAAACGCCTTAACCTTTGTTTTACCGAGACGGTCCCTGATTTTAGGGTTAAACGGTGTTCCACCAAGGTTGAATCTAGACCCGGCATATCCTCGTAGCTCCATGCAAACGTGTCCTTATATTCCTTGAGAACCTCAATTAATGCCTCTTCTTCAGAGGGTGGTAGGTTGTCACTTATGAGGGTGATCCTAGGGTCTTCCTTAGTTCCCAAGTTGACTTCTTTGGTGGATTCTTGTACGGCGGTTGACGGCTCGTCGAATCTCCTCATTCCACTTGCGTATGCGCCCGCCGCATCCTCATATTCTTCACCCTCATCTTCAGTGGGGCATTCTTCATCCGTGATCTCGTAGACTCCATACCCTTCATCAAATGCACAGTCGCCCTCACATTCTATTTTCGGTAGCTGGATGGGATTTTCTAACAACTGGGGGATGGCAAGAAGGGCCTGACTCCAGAAGGATTCGACGAGGGATCTGCCTACCCTTGGATTTCTTCCTAGGTGCTACCCTTGGCCTATCATTCCTAGATTGACTGATAATATTTACAGAAGAAGAGGAAGATGAAGAGGATGGTGTAGAATGTACAGGAGAAGACCTCTCAGAGGAGGGGTAGAAAAGGTCGCTCATCGGACCTTGGACGGGTGGTCCGCAGGGTGGTACGTACCCGTGGGAGATGTAGAAGGTTTCCTCAACGAAGATGTGTTGTTGGGGAGTTTGAAAATTGACGTTTTTTTTTCATTTTCATTTTGAATGACAAAGCAGTGAAAAGAGATTGGAGGAAAGAGAAAAGTGGTTATGGCTAGAGGATTGTGAGGCTCATAGAGCAGATCATGGTTGAAGACCTGGCGCGGGTTGAAAAGCCCGCGTAGGTATGTAAGCAGAGAAGAGGATCTGGGAAGATCATCAGACAATTGTCTGGCCTAGGAAGACGATATCAGCAAAGGCTGAGACGAGTGGATGGAGAAGATGGCGGCTAATGAGCCGTTGATGGCAATGTTGAGGACGGATGAAGATCCGTCGATGACAGGGTCCTTCTGACGAGGACGAGGATAGTTTGGTACCTTGGCAAGAGTGGTAATATTCTCTGGTATTTCAGAGATCAATGGTGGTCCTTCAAGCTGCGGAGATGAGAACATCCTTTCCAGTGCAACGGAAATGTCCCGTATGTCGAACCATTTATTCCACTCGCATTCCGGATCTTTGATCTTGCCTCTTTTGGTGATCCTCAGACATTTTTCAGCCAAATATACAGCATGTGATCTCCCATATGCTTCCCGTGGGTAATCTCCCATCTGAACAACGGGCCCTCTGTTGAAGTGGTTTGATAGAGTCCATGTGAGGGGCTTCCAATCCGCCTTGAACGGTCCTTTGAAGCCTAGGCCAAACCTGCGGTTCGGCCTAATTTCCTTTGGCGGTTTGAGCCTACCCTGTAACTGTGCGCCCAGACCTTTACCCTGTTGGTAGCCGATGTTCCTCATAATCTCCCACCCTTTGGAATGAAAAGGGAGATGTGATGTTGCGGTTGTCCTGACCGGCTCCTTTGGTGCTAGTGGAACGTGAGATGAATCACGTACGTCCAGTAGTGACAATATGGGTCGATGAGACGGCCAAACAGAGGGCAGAGAGGTGTTGATAGCATCCACTGTGTGAAGGACAGGTGTACTGACCACTTTAATAATTCTCCCATTGTAAGGAAACTTCATGCACTGATGGTTGGTGGAAGGCACAGCGTCCATGGCTTCGATGTAAGGGCGACCCAGTATAGCCTTGAATGTGGGGTCCATGTCGAGGACATGGAATTACGTGGGAATTGTCAGGGGGCCTAGTTCTGCCTTCAGAATAATCATCCCCTACGGCGGCCTTTTGCTATTGTCATAAGCCGTGACCGTGATCGAGGAAGGTCTTATTTGTTCCTCGTCGACCCCACACAACTGAAGAGTGCTCATGGAGATCACATTTATGGACGCACCTGTGTCCACAAGACACGGGTTTATGGATACCCCATTAATTTTTATTGAAATGCACAGTGCATATTTTCGAGCCTCCTTGGGAGCGAGCTCGTAGTTGTGGAACGTGATGGCCGGTTGTGTGTCCGTTGGGGTCAGGACGGTAGAGATATTTTCTATAGGGAGGTCCTCATTCACCATGACCCTTTGAAGGTACTCCATTAAGGCTACCTGGTGGGATGTGGATCTTTGAAGAAGCTCTAGGATGGAGATCCGAGCAGGCGTCTTGTCCAAATGTTTCAATAGATCATACTGTGTTCCAGGGATAGCTCTTTCTGGTTGTTCTCCATCATCCTTTTCGGGCTGAGATTGCTCAAGATTCTGACTGTTGTGGGGGAACACCCTGTGGAAAATCCTTCCACTCCGGAGCACCATTGCCTGCGGCTTTTGTACCTCTATGGGGGTAGCAGTGGGTTTTAACAGAGGTTTGAGGGGTAGTGGTGAAGGAATGGTCGATGAAGTAGGAGTGATGACGGGAGCAGGGATTCTGATGAGGGGTTTGTTAGGTGGAGGCATGGTGGAGGTAGAGGGGATATCGCACGGATTATTAAGGATAAGGGGTCTGGAAGGTGGAGGTGGAGACGAAGTAGAAGTGGGTAGGGCTTGAAGCGAGCAATGATTTTGAGGTGGGTGATGGTTAATGAGTGGTTTTGAAGGTATTAGTGGTGATACGGTGGAGAAAGACGGGGTTATGTATGGTTGACGGATGATAAGGGGTTTAGAAGGCGTAGGGGTAAATGTGGTAAAGGTGGATGGTAAAGTGGGGGAGTGGGAGAAGATGAGAGGGTGTGAAGGCGTAGTGGAGAGTGTCGGTTGATAGGGGATCGGGGTACGGATGAGAGGGCGTAATGGTAGTGGAAATGGTGAAGGTGATACTGACGCGGGTTGATGAGAGAGAGGTGCTACCCGGGCAAGGCAAGGGTGTTGCGTGATGATAGGATTGGCGGTAGAAAGAATGGATGTACTTTCCGGGTGCCACACCTGCTCTCTCCCGACTTCCGGGAAGGAGGAGATGGGGTTAACCTGATGATTGGGCTGTTGGTGCTCCGGTAATGGATTCTGGATTATGCCCATGTCGGGCTGTTATTGTGGGGCCTGTTGAGGCTGTTGTTGTTGTTGTTGTGGTTGTTGCTGCTACTGCTGTTGTAACTGCTGCTGTGGCCTATGAGGAGGTCTCCTAGCCTTAAGAGCCGCGACGTATCATCTCATTTCATCCCAATCTATTTGATTTTCATCATTCATATCGTGGATGTAATCTTTGAAATGGAAGCAGTAATCTACTATGTGTCCTGGCTGCCTGTGGTAGACGCAGTATTTGGAGGTATCAACATTCGGGGGCCACACGGGCCTTTCTCTGGGTAGGGCGAGTTGGTTTGATGCCATGAGGGCATTAAAAGTGTCTGCTAAAGTTTCTGGCAATGGTGGATAGTAGGCTCTCTTGGGACCGACCGGCCTCCTTTGTTGCTGTTGGGGACCATAGTTCCCCGGGGGTAGAACTTGGTTGTACTGAAGTGGTGGTTGTTGTTGCTGAGGTTGTGGTTGTTGTTGCTGGGGTTGACGTAATGGAGGAATATTATCCTGGGGTGGATTATCTTGGGGTGGAGGACGAAGAGGGAAATGACCTGGTTGGAGGGGAAGTCGGGGCATTTGTGGAGGCCTTGGGTTGACTGCATAGTTGGCATTGTTGACTGCACCCACTTGCTCATTTGTCACGACCCCTTCTGTGGCTCCGCCCGGGACACCAGCGCCTGACTTTCTGACCACTTTGGGCTTCGGCGACTCAAACATGTTCATAATGGGGGAGTCTTTTAACTGGGTTTGGATGTACCGGGCCCTTTCATAGAGTTCCTCCATTGTAGTAAGTTTATTCATGGCCAGGACGTGTCTGAACTGTGGGGTTGCATTAGACACAATCATCTTCACTTGTTCAGGCTCGGAGAGGGTATCCCTTATTCTTTCCGCCAGAGACCTCCATCTATCAGCATAGCGGACAAAATCTTCGTCGGGCTTCATCTTTTCGGCCACTAGGTCGGTAATGGAGAGTGAGGGACCGACCCTATCCCTATATTTCTGCAAGAACCTTCTCTGGACTATTTCAAAATTCTCGGCCTCGTGGGGCTCCAAGGAATAGAACCACTCAAGCGCGGGACCATCCAATGATCTCCGAAAGAGGTATGCCAGGGACCTCTGATCGTTTTGCCAATAGGAGGACTCCTACATAAAATCCTTGAGGTGAATGAAGGGGTTGCCGGTACCATTGTATCTACGGTACGTGGGCATTTCGGAGGGAGGAAGATGAATGACGGGAAGGATTGGCAAAGCAACCTCCGGGGTGGCTTTCACGTCCACCATTCTTCTCAGATTTTGAAACTGCTCGTCCATGCGATTGAACCTATTGAGGAGCGATTGGGCAAGCTCCTCTGGAGGTGAAGGTAGCACTTGCCACTGGGGGAGAAATTGTCTCCCGGAGACTTGAGGGGGGAACCCCGAATGAGAGGGAGCTGTCGGACCGCCGACAGTTGGCCCTGGCTGAAGCGGTATGTGGGGAACAACGGGAGTTTGAGATTGTGATGGGAACTGGAATGAGGGTGGTTGTTGGTTCGCTTGTCCTGAAGCGAGGGAGACTTGATGGCTTGCGCCAATGATGGAGATGGAATGGCCTGCACGGACTCTTGGAGAGGTGCGATGGCCGGAGTTGATTCCTGGGGCGTGGGGGAAATAGATTTCCCCTTCAGAATGGCCTGGAAGGCCCAGAGCTATTCAGAGTTAAGCTCCGTGTTGGCGAGGACGCCCAGTAAGGAAGAGATATCCTGTGGTGGGGATGTGTCCCGGCAATAACCTGCACCTCATGCGAGGGCTCATGAGAGGAACCCGAGTCCATAGCATAAACTCGCGGGTCGGCTGACAAACCACGACTAGGGTGGTTCTCCTCAAAAGACTCGTGAGCCATGCTCACAGTTTTCCCAGAACGCAAAAACATACACTAGCAAGCAAGTAGCAAAGATTATCGAACAAGTGGATGCCTTTACGCCTTTTTTGTGTTTTGATTTTGATGATTTTTTTGTTTTTTAGCGAGATCCGAAGTTCACACAAAATAGGGACCCTAGTTTATTTTTATTTCACCGCCATGTCAGCTAGGGTCTCTCGTCTCACCACGAATGGGATGACTAACTCCGGGGAACTTCAATGGTACAACCAGCCCAGTGAACGAAGAGCAGATTCTTCGATGTCGGGGACTTACGGAGGTCCCAGTAGAGGA
The DNA here is from genome assembly GCA_022559845.1 of Amorphophallus konjac. Lineage (NCBI taxonomy): Eukaryota > Viridiplantae > Streptophyta > Magnoliopsida > Alismatales > Araceae > Amorphophallus > Amorphophallus konjac. The sequence continues at coordinate 201,423,293 of CM040122.1, forward strand.
GATTCTAGTCCATTGAGAGGAATTCTCAAACGGAGAGTCCTTCCTTCACCGGGAAAGGGTGATACTTAGAAAAAATGAAAAAGGATATAAAAGAGGGATGGATGTATGCAATGGAATACTGACAAAGATATAGAGTAAGAAAACAACAGAAATAACAAACATATAATAAACACCCAACCAATCAAATTGACAGTGCTGCCGTGAGCACAACGGGGGCGCGCGAGGGCGCGCGAGGGCGCCAAGGTGGAGAGGCACGGACGGTGCCGAACTTGCAAGGGTAGCCAAAAGGAAGCAGTAGATGTCCCACCGTGATCGCCAATCTGTGAGCGACGTCACGCGGTTCGGGGAAGCGGAGAAGACGCGGAGCGCGCGGGCTCCTCTTTTGTTTGCTGCAACACAGAAATAAGAGAAAAGAGAAGGGGCCACCACGGGAGATTACTCCGGCGGGGCGAGCGGGACAAATGTGAGATAGCAAGATATGGGGGTTAAACGGCCATAGCGGGAAGTGACTCGCCGCGGCCTCGGGGGGACGGGAATGGTGCAGAAATTAAATAGCAAGAATTGAAACGGCCATTGGGGAAGTGACTCGCCGCGGCCTCGAGAATATGAATAGATAATAATATAACATATAAGAACGGAAATTTAAACGGCCATTGGGGAAGTGACTCGCCGTGGCCTCGAGAATATGAGCAGAATATAACAGAATATAAAGAGAATATAAGAACGGAAATTTAAACGGCCATTGGGGAAGTGACTCACCGCGGCCTCGAGAATATGAATAGATAAGAATATAACATATAAGAACGGGAATTTAAACGGCCATTAGGGAAGTGACTCGCCGCGGCCTCGAGAACAAGATGTGATAAGAATATAACATATAAGAACGGGAATTTAAACGGCCAATGGGGAAGTGACTCGCCGCGGCCTCAAGAACAATATGTGATTGCCAGGGGCCAAAAGACCCCAAAATAAAGAAAGTGATCGCGCCTACCTCAAGAGCGGGAGATGGCGGGTTGCTTCTTCCTCCCCCTTCGGCCGACCGACGGAGAGGGCTTTCCTTGGTTACCCTTGTAAAACAGTAGACAATAAACGAACGGAATTAGAAAATGGCAGTGTAGTAACAATTCCTTGCAATAAAAGTAACGAGATCGTGACCTGACACACACCTGATTGGTGTGGTTTTAAACCCCACTCAGACTCGAGTAGGAGGAAAATGCGATGATGAATGCAAGAAGTATGCAAGAGACGGCGCCCTTATGTAGGGAGATAGAGGATGCAGTATGATGAATGTAAAGAACTATGGAGAAAAAAGGGAAGAAACGGCTTATTGGAGGAGCTGAGGGTGAGATTCGGCGGAGCTCCGGCAGCGTAGGGACGACGTGAAAGCGCGGTGGATGAAGGTAGCCTTCCTCTCGCGAGCCTGGACACCCGAGAAGCCGACAGAACCTCCACCTACAAAAGACCCCACAGGTTAGAAATGACTCCGGTAGCCTCTAGGCTCTGGCAGCCTATCGGATCTCTTAGAAGCTCTCCCAGAACTGAGGGGGTGGGCCTCTATTTATAGGGCTCCGGAGGGTGGAGGCGTCCAGGACCCTGGACACCTCCATCAGGGCAAAAAAGATATTTTATTCTATTTTTATTTATTTTTTTGGAATAATTTTGTGGAGGCGTCCAGGGCCCCGGACGCCCCCAACAGGTCCACCGAACACCACCGACGGCCGCACGCGGTTTGGCACAACGCGTGGTTTTGTGAGCGGCGCCTCGTGATTCAGAAATGGGCGCGTCCAGCTGGCTGGACGTCTCCATAATTTGGATTTTTTCACACACGACAAACTGTCGTTCGGTGGGCGGCGCCCGTGAGGGAGTTGATGGAGGCGTCCAGGGGCCTGGACGCCTCCCTAAATATATTATTTTTATTTTTTTTTGTTTTTATGCCAAAGCTGGCATTTTATATTTTTTTACTTATTTTTATGGAGGCGTCCAGGGTCCTGGATGCCTCCATTAATATATTATTTTTTATTTGATTTTGGGCTGTAAAAAATAAATTAAAAGAATGGGGGCGTCCAGGGGCCTAGACGCCCCCATAAAGACCCACCCAGGTCCTCAGTTCAGGCGTTGGCGGCTGCCCGGAAGACACCCTTCTTGGTTCTGGAACCTCCTGATGCATCCGACTGGTGTTGATGCCGTCCGAATGCCGTGACGAGACGATTCCGGATGCCGAAAAGGGCGGAAGAAGACTCAAGAAAAGGAAGCACTCAAGTGATTCAAAACGCGTAAGCCGTCGCGAGGCGTTGTATAGTGATATGAGACTTTCTCAGGAGACGTCAGGAATAGCGTGTCTACACCCGCCATTGCTCCTTCCCCGCTGGTGTGAGGGCTCCTCCTCCGTATAGGTGTCATGCTCCATGTTATTGTTAGTATGAAGTTGGATATTATCTTGTGTATTTTGAGATCTTCGAGTGCTTCACATTATATTCATTGAATAACAGTCGACATTATTGTCATATGAATCCTTCACATTATCTTGTTTATGGCATGTTATAAGATACTTCAGAGTATGATGTTAGATTGCTTCATATTATTGTCATATGAATACTTTAGTCCATGCTAATAATTTTGGTTAGGGGATATTATCTTCTGCAGTTTTTAGCTCTTCGGGTGCTTCATATTATCTTCATTTAACAGTCATTTGGGCTCATTTGCATTGGCCTCATTTTTGGTTTCCTAATGATTAATTATCTTCTGCTCCGGACTGCTCCATCCTGTTGAGGTCTGCTTCCCCTTCATTGCTCTTTCCCCGGTGGTGTGTGGGCTCCTTCTCCGTGGTCGTGTTAGCCTAAAATTTATTTCACAATCATGTGTGTATTTGCATTCGCCTCACTTCACTTTTCCTAATGATTAATTTTGATCTTTTAAAAAAGTATGAGTGCATCTAAAGATGGGAAAAGTAGAGTGGCGAATTGGAGCAACGAAGCAGATTTAATTTTTGTAGATCTCCTGGTAGACCACAAGGTGAGCAACGACGGTTTCGCTAATGGAGATTTCACAAAGGAGGCATGGAGGGAAACAGTAAAAAAATTCAATGAGTTGACCAAGTTAGGATACTCAATGGAGAATTTGAAAAATTGATTTAAAAATATGAAAAAAAGATACTATTTAATTGTGACTATAAAGAATAGATCAGGATGGGGATGGGATGATGACAAGAAAATGCCAGTCCCAGGCACAGAAAAAACTTGGGATGATCTCATAGTGGTATGTAACATACGTATTGCATAGTTAATTGTTTAACTTAACTTTCTTTAAATGATCAACATGTGTGTTTATTTTTCAGACCAATAAAGAGTACAAATCAATTCAAGGGAAGCCTTTCTTGATTTTAGATCAAATGGAGTTGATTTGCCCCAATTTCATGTCAAGAGGGGATGACGCCGTATGTAAAGAAGGTTCCTCTTACCTTGACACACGCAGTGACCCTAGTGATGAGGAGCAGCAAACTGTGGAGCAAGAATCAGGGCTGGATTTCAATATTAACACTTTCTTGAATGACACTGATACTCCTGAAAATAATCAGCAACCATCGCAAAGGGAACCTCAAAATGTTGAGACATTCGGGGCCAGTCCCTCTATGGCCAAGACCATTCCTTCATCTAGTAATATAAATAGGAAGAGGAAGCGGACTTCCCAGGGTAATGAGGATTCAATTGACAAGTTGGTAGACTTGGGTCATGAAAGGTTAACCTTGGCAAGAGAGATGCTCTAATTTTGGAAAAAAACTATATCACCAATGGATGAGACAATTAATATGCTCATCAAGTTGCCTGGACTTCCTCAGTAGGATATCTATAGAGCTATTGAGCTTATTAGGTCTACCGAGGATCGTTCCATCTTCATGTCTCTTCCAGAAGATTTGAAATTGGGATGGATATTTACCCGTCTGGGATACTATTGAAATCGCCATTGATATCCTTTTCATACTTACAATTACATGTGCAATTTTATTTATTCACAGTTACTTATTTAATGAAATTAGTTTTAGCTTTAATGATCGTTCATTTCCATGAATTGCTTCTTCGTATGCTATTGCACACTTATAAGTGCTGCTTGTTTATGTTTTGTAAGATATTTTGTTTCCATCATCAATGAATTTTGGAACTACTGGCGTCGGTCCATCACTTGACACGCTCATTAAGGTTATGATGGATCTGGAGGACTATTGGGACGAAGTTGAACATATAGTTCTCATTCAAATGTTGTCCTCCCACATATGTATCCCTAGGACCCCAATGCATATTGATGTTGGTCGAGGTCATAGGTGGGTTAAACGTTTAATGGATGGTCATGTAGGTAGATCATACTCTACTTTTCGGGTGCACCCGCACTTATTCTTAAGGTTAAGGGATAAATTGATGGAAAGGGGTGTACTTAATGACACCAAAAATATGTCAGCCAGTGAGCAATTAGCTATATTTCTCCTTGAGGTTGGACATGGAGTTGGCAACATATTACTCAGAGAATGGTTTCAACATTCAAGAGAGATGTTAAGTCGGCATTTTAACAATGTACTCATGGCAGTGTTATCCTTGCGCCATGACTATATTAAGAAGTCGTATGTTGAAGATCCAGTACATCCAAAAATTTGATATGATCCTAAATTTTTTCCCTTCTTCAAGGTGATGTACTTTATGATCATTAGCAAATAGGCATGCATTAATTAGTTCTTTCGAATGTTTGTTAATTGTTATTAATTATGCTTCTGCTTTGTCATTAGAATGCACTGGGTGCAATTGATGGCACACATATATCTGCAAAGGCTCTGGCTGTTGACCAGTCTCGTTATCGAAATCGGAAGGGTGAAACATCCCAAAACGTCATGGGATGTGTCAATTTTCATCTAATGTTTAGTTATGTTGTGGTGGGTTGGGAGGGATCAGCTACAGAGATGAAAGTCCTCAGGTGGGCCCTTGAAAAAGGTGGATTTACCATACCAGAAGGTAAATGTTATTCAGTTGATAGATCTATCTATGTTCCTTTCCTCATACTTATTAGAATTCCATCTCGTTTCTTGTCATAGGGAAATTCTGTTTGGTGGATGCAGGATACGCAAACATCCCCCACTTTTTAGCACCATACCATGGCACAAGATATCATCTGCCAGAGTACATGGGTAATAGGAGAAGGGTTGCACATAGGGATAAAAAGGATTTGTTTAACCATAGGCACGCACAGCTACACAATTGTGTTGAGCGTGCTTTTGGTGTCCTGAAATCACGTTTCACAATTTTGGTAAAACGTCATAATTATCCAATTAAGACACAAGCTAGGATTGTAATGGCTTGTTGCGTGTTCCACAATTTCATTAGAAGGGAGCAAGGTGTTGATTTAATAATCCAACAAGTCGAAGGTGACGTGGATAATCCTGGTGATGAGGAGGTCGATGAAGAGGATAATGTCAGTAGGACAGAGGCTACTAGAGGGGAAAGATTTCGGGAACGTTTGGCAACTCGCCTTTAGGCCCATCATAGTACACGAGGGTATTTAGTCTAAATTGTTAACCTAATTTATTATATTTTATCGCCTTCACAGTTATGTTTACATGTAACATATAACTTATCTATTGTAGGCGTCGCAAGGTGGAATCTCAAAATGAGGAGTGACATTATGATATTGTCAATTTGAATTAGACAATTTTACATGTTATGTAATTGGACATTATACATGTTATGTACTTGGACACTTTTATTCTCTGTCATTTGTTTTCTGTTTAGTTGTATATGATTTGGAATGCGCATATATAACATAATTTTCTTGACAGTTTTTTAGATATGACTTCTGATCCTTTTTTTCGGATGACCTTCAAATAACCAAAATTATACTCTGCAATCTACACACTTTCTTGGATATGATCATTTGAACACTCACATAATTTTTTGGAGTAGCCTAGCTCAATTGTCACTTTATATGGGTTTCAGGCTACTACACTGCACAGCACGCGTGGTCGATGCTACACTGCACATCCTTGGACTTGTTACTAGATTTATGTTATATCTCTGTGCTCATATTTGCTATTTTGGTGTGTCTCTAACATTTTTTGCTACTTACAGGAATATTATCTTTGCATAGGATGTTGGGCTATGATGATGGGAAGGAGCATTCATGTGATGAGGAGGTCTGTGGGGGCATCGCATTCCATTTCCCTATTTGTAGGCCACACCGATAAAGTGGGTTGGATGGCCTTAGGGCAGCCCCCACTATGAGGTTGGATGGTGTTACTGTAGGGGTTCTATGGGAAGTGACTGCGGCACTTGTCTTCCAATGAATATCATTTATGAATATTGTCCATCTGAGCCAAATAACATGACATATCAAATATAAGTTGGTGCCTTGTACATTATAGTTAGGTGTTTATAACATACTTCTTTTTCAGGATAAAACCAGTAAGGATTCAAAATTAATGGGTGAGGCAAAATGTGATCCTATTCAGTGTCAATGTGGCATAGGGGGATGTGTTATCAAGATTTCTCAAAGCAGTAAGAATCTTCAACGTCCCTATTATTGTTGCCCACTTGGCGTATATTATTTCCACCATACCATGCCATTTTGGTTTACATGTTACGTATGTCATTTTATCTTGTACATTTGCTCACAGCTTAGGAATGATAAGTCATGTCGGTTCTTCATGTAGGTGGATGAAGTATTACGGTGTCCTTGTGGCAAAGGACCTTGTACAAGGCGGACCTCAAACACTAGTAAGAATAAAGGGAAAATATTTTATGTATGTCCAGAATCTAAGGTACATGGCCAACATTGTTTATGGTTATTGCTTTTACATTCCTTATAAAATGTACCTAATGTGAATATCTTTTACTTGTAGGCTGACAAAACAACATCAGGTTGTGGGTTCTTCATGTGGGCAGAAGATATGTCAACGGTATGGACTAATTTATGTTTTCAATGTGAATGTTTAATTTTACACAGCCGAGTGTGTGCTGTGCCAGGGTAAAATTTATGTTTTTTATCGTAATGTGAATGTTTAATTTTACACAGCCGAGTGTATGCTGTTTATGTTTTTTGTCATAATGTGAATGTTTAATTTTACACAGCCGAGTGTGTGATGTTTATGTTTTTTGTCGTAATGTGAATGTTTAATTTTACACAGCCGAGTGTGTGCTATTTATGTTTTTTTTCGTAATGTGAATGTTTAATTTTACACAGCCGAGTGTATGATGTTTATGTTTTTTATCGTAATGTGAATGTTTGATTTTATACAACCGAGTGTGTGCTATGCCAGAGTAATATTTATATTTATTACATATTTTATTTATATTTATATACATAATGTTTATAGGCATATTGGAGATTGATCACTTGTGACAGACACATGAATGCTTATGTGATTTTGCAAGTTAATTGTGGGTGCATTTGCATATGTTTAGCAGGCATATATATTAATAATGTTTACAGGCATATATAAACAATGTTTAATGTTTACAGGCATATATAAATAATGTTTACATGCTAATGGTTGAGAATAGACACCTGCTTGGACTTTGGGTTTTTTTGGTGCTGCTAGTTTACCCTTTCTTTTCCCTCCCGCTTGATCATCTGCCAATCCATATATATTCATCATCTGCCAATCCCTATTATCAACTTGTCTTTATCATCGTTCCCTTTTCCTATAAATTCCATTGCCAATCCATATACATGTTTGTCTTTATAATTGTTCTTATCTTTATAATTCCATTGCCTTTTCTTATATTAGAGTACAAGGGTTCTAGCATATTGAGGTTTTGAATGTTGTAGCCACAAAATTAAACTGAACATTACACACGTGTTCCTGACTTTACACTTTCTTGGCATAAAAAATGAAAAAAAAATTGAGGCAAATTTGTACGCACAAAAGTTCTGTTTCAATTGATGATCATCTTATGCTTATCAGAAGAAATTAATGATCTTTTATTAGCTACATGTACACTGCTTTATTTCATGATAATTGGATATTCTTTCTTTATCTATCACTCTTTCTGGATTATGATATGTGACTCAATCAGTATCCATTTTTTCCATTTTGATAGTGTGTTCAGGGGAGACAGATTGATAGTGTGTACGTATGTATGTATGTATGTATGTGTGTGTGTGTGCAATGTCGACTCTATTGTGTGTGCGTCGACTCTGAAAATCAGCAATTCTCCAAACCCAGAAAATAGATGGGATTCTAGGATTCTTCCTTGAGGCAAATACTTTTATACATACTTCTTCCGGTTGATCCACACCATACTGTATTCTCATAAGATGATATACACTAGCTAAAAATCCACCAGGGGCGACATCATAGGCACACTGAGGTAGTTTAGTCTCCGACAAGTGAGGCCGAATAGCCCCTGGTTTCCTCTTCCTTCTAAACTAGCTGCTCTCGCTTGACTCTTCTAGTGAGCAAGCAAACTGGTCGGGGAACAACCGGTCTGTGTGTGTAGGTGTGTTTGTGTGTGCAGTGTTGACTCTGAGTAGAGAATACTTGGGTTAAAGTTGAGTGAACTTTGACCCCAACCCGAATTGTGTGTATGTGTGTGTGAAGTAGACAATACTTGGGTTAAAGTTGAGTGAACTTAATTTGACCCCAACCTGAATTGTATGTGTTTCTTCTTTTGTGTGTGTGTGTGTGTGTGTGTGTGTGTGTGTGTGTGTGTGTGTGTGCATTGTGATTAGAATTATGTGTTCAGGGGAGATCGATATATGGAATGTGTGTGTGTGTGTGTGTGTGCAGTGTGATCAGAATTGTGTGTTCAGGGGAGATCGATATATGGTATGTGTGTGTGTGTGTGTGTGTGTAGTGTGATCAGCAGTGTGTGTGTGTGTGCAGTGTGATCAGAATTGTGTGTGTTCAGGGGAGATCGATGTATGGTGTGTGCAGTGTGATCATCAATGTGTGTGTTCAGGGGAGATCGATGTGTGTGTGCAGTGGACATAGAGAATTTGTGTGAATTGCTCCTTCTCAATATTCAGTGCTCCGATTGTTCAATATTGGTATTACACTCCTTCCCATTATCAAACTATCGCTTGTCTTCTCAGGTATGCTTGATGCAATGATGATGGGTTGGATGGCCTAATGGCAACCCCCCACTAATGTGACAGAATATGACCCATGTGATTACATTATCTCATGTTGTCTTGAGCCTCATCTCTTTACTCTTATCAAGCTCATGTACTTTGTACTTAATGTTATAATTTGTATTTATACCTTACACATATTTCAGGAAAAGAGTTTGAACCGACGGACAGCAGATGTGTCTAACATATCTACAGCAAGAGGAGAGATTGAAGAACGTGCACTGGTGGAAGATGTAAGACAAACAATTGAGAAAGAGCAATTTGCAGCTGAGTTGACTATTCAACTTTGTGACTCTTTATTGTCAAAATTTGATAATTTGAAGTTGTGAAAGAAAGAGAAATCTTAGTTGTAGTAGTAAGCCTTTTATGTGCACTTCTGCAAATCAAGATGATGTAGAAGATTATGTATTTCCATTTTTTTCCCTCTCTTTTTTGGATTATCCGATCTTTGCTTTCTGTATAATGTGTAAATTTGATAAACTGACAAAAGTTGATCAATTGAATTTCTGTAATATAAAGTGAATGACTTTTGTTGTACACCTTACCTCTTGTGAGAAAATAGTGTCTCATTTACTTGAAATCTCTTTGTTAAATGACAGTTTGGCTCAATTGAAGATCATGTTATATTGGAAGACTGGCAGCTAATAATCGAGAAAAAAGATATTTGTTGTTTATCGAACACTACAACTTTGTGAAATTTTATTAGAAATTTTTGATCAATTGAAATTATGTAATAAAAAGTGATCGACTCTTTTTGTATGTTTTTAAAGGAGATATAAATAATTAAATTTCATTATTAGTGTTAATTAAATTTAATATAGAAAAATAATATTGATCTAAGGTCTCATTATTACTAACAAAAAAATTGATTTAAAATATTTAATTAGAAGTTTCATTATCAATAATTATAATTAAAATAGAGTTTAATTTATATTACTAATGATATGGTATTTAAATTACCCTAATCATTAATATAAATCATTATTACCTTACATAAACTTGTTAAAGTTAAGTTATACTATTTAATTAGTCATAATTATGAAAGAAATAATTATTAATCATTAATATCATTCTTACTAATTATTTTTAAAAAGATAATATCTAAAATAGTATCTTTATTTCTAGTATTTTAGATTATTAACAAACTTAATTTTAAAATATTTTTATTAATATTAATAAATTATATCTATTAAAATCTATTTTAGGATCTTTATTAGTCATAACTATGATTGTAATGTCTAATTAAGTAACATTTTTCACTAAATTAAATTACATTATAATTTTTCTAATCCCATCCAAATAAAGAATAACATCATGTGCCTTAACTTGGGATAAGAAGGACAATATGATAATTTTTCAGTGTCTATTCTCATTTGTATCCTCAATTTTTACCAAACGAAGAATAAGAATATTCCCATACTTATCCCTTCGCATACCAAACATACACGAGAATAAGAATAAGAATAAATTAACCCAGAATGACTTATACATATTCTCCACTTAAATTGTCCCGATACCAAATAGCCCCTTAAGATCAATCACGAATTTAGGGATAATGGGGCAAGGATGGAACCCAAGTGGGTCAAGGTTGATGAAAATCCTGGAAATAGAACGGCCATCGGTCGACCGAAACTAGGCCATCGGTCGACCGAACTGTAACAAGTTACAGGCCGGCCGACACTGGCAAATTCGATCGACCGAAATGCCCAGGTTGGTCGACCGAACTGTAACAATTTACAGACCTGCCAACCCTGGCAAATTCGGTCGGCCGACTTGGGCATTTCGGTCGACCGAACCCTGCTACAATCTGACAACAACAGTTCAGTAAAAGAAAACCAAATGTTACTTCATGTTCCATTCATTACCATCTACTTAAAATAATTAATACGAGAAAATACATGTTCATTGGCTAACTTATAAGATACCCATGCATGTACCAAAATCCACGGTGAATGATTAGTTTACACATTACCACATTTTTATGAGTTTCACATTCTTGTTATTCGTGGAACCAAACAGCTGTCACAAACACAGGAGCCCACACACACGAACGAACGAAAGAGCACTGTGCAGACTCGAGAGCGAACTCCCACCTAGACTTCTACCGCACGGGGCGTTACGTATCGCCATCTCTCAGGTTGTGTGGCACTACGTATCACCATCCCACATAATGAACCAGCCAAATCAATAGGATTTTAACCAGGGCGTTATGTATCACCGTCCCATGGGTTCTTTTACTTCCGCAGCGTTACGTATCGCCATCCCGCAGAAGGGACCGAAGTCCAACCTCACAGAATGCTACTATTTTCCATTCATAACATTCGCATTGTACATGCATTCACATTCATATTATGTTACTAATATCATACTTCTTATCGTACCGTAAGCATGCTTCCATATGGTTTGTTACAATGTTACACATGCGTAGAAAAAAATCATACTACAAATGCAGAATTTGTATGAGCACGAAATCTTTACCATAAGTTACTGACTTATTCTTCTATAAATTTCCAATTTTTTTCAGATTTTTCTGAGTTGGAATGGCCTCTCAAAACTTTCTTATTCTTGGTTTCAAGAATTTTGAGACATGGCATGGACTGCCTCGATGCAGTCAGGGACTGCCTCGATGCAGTCAGCCCTCCAAGGGAGGCTGCGTGGATGCAGCCTCTAGCTGCCTCGACGCATGCTCCCTTCCAACGAAGGTTGCGTCGATGCAGCCCCTTGGCTGCATTGATGCAGTTAGCCACACTGAAGGGACTACGTCGATGCAGCCCAGTGTTGCATCGACGCAGGTCAGTGCAAGACCCAAATTTTGATAAAACTCAGAGAAACCTCACTATAGTACGTAATATGATGAAAGAAAAATGAAGAGTAAGTATAGTGATCAATCCCTCAATCCCTTAGTCCCTCTTTAACAAGTAGAAATTAATTTGAAAAATATTTTAATGCTTCGTTGACCCCTACGATTTGAGATTAGGTGCCTACCTTCGAAGGTGATAAACTGACGAGCCGGGGATGAAATCCACACCCCAGATCCGCCAAATGCTACTCCCTTATGATCCGGGGATGAGATGCACACCCCAGATCCCCTAAGACTTCGCCCATCGTCATAGGAACTGTAGGATCGTCCTCTTACGCAAGGCCAAGGTCCCTCACCTCTCTTTCTTACACATAAGGAACTGTAGATGGTAGATGATTGAAATAGGGGTTGCTAAAGGCTTACTACCCTTGAAACCTACCTCCTTATATAGATTTCTAGGCTCCCAAGGGCTTTTCCCACATCCTACAAGGCTCAGTCCAGCCCCTAAGGTCGCTGGTTGAAGAGGAGTTAATGCCATGCACCTCCTCGGTTTGAATAGAGGTGACCCTTCGTCTACCCGATCATAGATGGGAGTAGGCGAGCTTTTCTTTTAGGATTTGAGTTGGGACGTTTTCAGATGAAATCAAGAGGAATCCCATATCTAACTTTGGGTCATGGTTTCATCAAATTTCAGTATCTCTAGCATGAGTTATGTGTTTCGCAAGATTTACATTTAATTTCTCCCGATCCAGTCATGACCTTTCGGTAGCCTGAGGTAATTTGAGTATAACTCTAGTATCCAAGAAGACTTTGGCCTCGACCTCAACATAGAATGTCACGCCCCAACGCAGAATATCGAGGCACGACAGGGGAGAAAACCCCTCACTCAATCAAGACTAGAAATTCTAATTACATCACTTGATATAAAAATCTTCCACTATAAAATTTTAATTTTTACAACTCTTCCAAAATTTCAAGGACAACACTAACTCTCAGGCAAATTACAAGAATACTCTTATAATAAAATAACTCTCAATTCTATACTGAGAAACATGGTCTACTATGACATCTTGGTACACTCCAACACTCTTGCCCATGCTTGCTAGCTATCCTCGAGACAACCTGAAAAATATTAATTGACACTGAATGAGCATAAAGCTCAGTAGGAATTACATCTCAAGATTTAACATGCTTTAAGTGGTTTACAAGTTCTATTAATGTCATTAAAGCTATGCATGTAGATGAGTAGATATCAAGGATTGTAAAAAAAATCGACAAGAGTAGTGAAGGAATAACGAGTGAGAGTATAAGGATTTCAACTTCAATACAGCAATAGCAGGAGATTCAAGCAAGTAATGACTGGAATTAACAAAATCTTTCCAAGAGAGTAAGAACTCATGTCAAGCAAGTAATATAAAGTAATATAAATTCAAGCATGTAAAACTGAAATAGGCTATTTATCAATTTCATTCAAGCAAAACTTTACCCTTCTGCGGGTCTCAAGTCAAATCAATCAAGTAATATCGCGAGAATGAGTGGAATGTCTAAAGCCTAGAAAGCAAGTACTCCGGTGCAATGTCAAACACCGTGGTCAATAAACTCCCATGGGCATAAGTACCTTCGGGTGCTCCCCCCAGAACCAGACCGGGCCCTATATGCACAGCATTTCATGTAATACCTTTGACATCCACTTTCATTTATAGCCAATATAGAATTTCAAGAATCTAGAAACGTAGTATTACAGACGAGATTAACTAGTCACTTGGTTATGGAGGATTCTAGAGGTGGCCCCTACAGGCTCAAGAGGTGGCTCCGAGTCGTGTAGCACTTTGCGTCGTATGGCCTCAAGAGGTGGCTCCCACAACGTAGCACTTTGCCCAGCATGGCACTTAGTTCCTACACTCCCAAATGGTAGTTTAAGAGTTTCAAGGTTTGACCATGTAGGGAGTAGAATTCAAGAATTTGTGAAAAACTCATGATTATAATCAGGGTTTACGGGTGGCAGTTTTTGCCCATTTTATGTTTAGAACAAGTGTCTGTTGTATAGTCATTGTTATAGTGTCCGGGTCATGGGCACACTTCAATTAAAGCTGATTTATGTAAAATTGAGGACATGGACAGATAAGAAAATTTGTGCGGTTTACATGCATTCGTTTCATGCTTTACATATCAAATTTGTAACATTTCGTATCATACTAGTTTACATTTTACAGGAAACTTAATGGAGACATAGTTTCTAGATAGGCATAACTCTATCTATACCAAATCTGGTGTATAGATTATGTAGACTAACAAGTTAATTAGGTATGCTAATTGATGAGTATATCCACTAACAGGTTAAGTATTACCCTGGATTGAAGTTAATACATGCTGATTATTACGGGGTATGAGACTAAACTTGCTGGTGTTGACACAAATGTCGATATTAGTTATATATATATATTTTTTTATCCAATAAGTATATATATATATATCCGATTATAAAATTATGTCCAATATATATATATATATAATGGAGGTTATAGATATGTATAACTTCTGTCCGATATATATATATATATATATATATATATATATATGAATTAGCCAAAATGGTAATTTATTATCATAATCAGAATTTGATTATGAAAATAAGTTTTTATGTTGAAAATAGTTCTAATTTGCTAAAAATAATATTAACATGCTGAGAATGAGTTTCATATGTTACTTTACTGGTAAGATGATAAAAATAAATTTTTCATGCTGGATTTAATTTTTACATGCTGAAAATTAATTATTAACATGCTAAAATTAATGCTTAACATGCTAAAATAATTAGCTTACTGATAGGATGATACGATAAGGTTGCCATGCTGATTACAGAAATTTTCTGATAACAACAAAATTTTTATCATGCAAAAAATTATTTTTCTACATTTATTTGCTAATTATTTGATAGGAAAATAGAATTATCATGCTGAAAAATAGTTTTAATATACTGAAAATAATTATAACATGCCAAAAATAATTATAACATGTTGGAATAATTTTACCATACTAGAAGAAATGTTATCATGCTGGAAGTAATTTTCATGCATCAATTTACTAATTTATTTAATAGGAAAGTAAGTTTTATATGCACAAAATAGCTTTAAATAGATTTTAACATGCTGAAAATAATTTTTATATCTCAGTATGTATAAAATAATTCTATCATATTGGAAGTCACTTTTAATATACTGGAAATAGTTTTAACATGTTGGAGATAATTTTTAGTATGTATAAACTAATGTGGTGAAAATTAGATTTTTCATAAAATAATTTCATTCTACAAATATATATATATACTCTGTAAGAATGAAGGACTCCATTTTATATTATACTATTCTCTATATGTTTTGTATATACAATTAATGGAGTATATATATGAATTTATATACATATATAGACATTTATATATATGGAAGTGTCGACACTTCCATTAGGAGGTGTTGACACTTGTATACATAAGTGTCGACACGTTTATATGTATGTGTCGACACTTGCATATGCAGGTGTCGACACTTGCATATGCAGGTGTCGACACTTGCATATGCAGGTGTCGAACATTTGACTATAAATCTATATATATTACTGTTATATATTTAGGTATGGAAGTGTAGGTGTTATATATATAAGGTATAAATTGTTCACATTTTACTTCTGTGGTTTTTCAACATGTTTCTGCATGTGTCGACACCAAGTGTCGACATTTACTGTTCCTTTTTAGTCTCTGTTGTACAGTGTAGTTACACGAAGTGTCGACACCTGTGTAGACACTTAACTATATATAAGGGTATAGATTTGGTAGATTAACAGGTTAATTAGGTATGCTAATAGATTAGTCAATGAAACTAATACTTTACTAATTTTACTACTTTTCTAATACATGCTAACTATGAGGTTTTTCTTAGATTAAAGCTAATACATGCTAACTATGAGGCTAACGCATGCTGTACAAAAATGAAATATCGCATGGAGATGAGCCTAAGACTAACTGCCTAGACTAATCATCCTAGATTAGCTACTAGTTTAGTTAAAAATTGAGAACACCTACTAAGCATGCTATATAATTACCTAGATTAACTACGGTTTAGCCAAAAATTGAGAAAACCTACCTTGTTGGAAGATCGTAGTAGCAGACCCTTCTTGAGCAATCCCTGCAGAGCTTTGCCCCAACCTTAGCTAGCCTAGAATGGGGTAGCTACGGGTATGTTTATAGGGTCTGTCATGACCGAATAGGGGGTAAGATCTGGAATAATGGGGCTTTACAGCTTGTACTGAGAGATAAGAGATACTGTTTGTACAGCTAATCCATGGCCCAAATCGTAAGTGCAAGTTTTGCTAGCTATAATTATTTGGCAAAAAGAATAAATGGTGTAGATGCTAGGATTGGAACCCTGGTCACTAGGTTGCAAGACACATCACTTAACCAACTACTCTAAGAAGCCACTTGTTAAGTGAATAATCTTTACATATAAGGACTCCGTGTTCCAACTTCTTACATAAGCTTCCTATAGAGTTTATCTAATATTTTCTTTTTCTTATTTGGGAAATATTATTAATAATTTTTTTTAATCATTTTTTTATACGGGGTGCTACATAGAAGATGTAGCTAACATCTCATTCGAGATTATGGCCTTGATTTCAGGTCGTTTAAATAACTCCAAATGAAGTTATGAATTTCTAATTAATTACGTGTGAATTCCACAATCAGTCACATCTCTTCATGACAGTTGGTGATAATGGGCTCAGAACCTTAGGTTCTAGTGCGAATTGAGTTCCCATCTCAATAGAAGAGTTTGGATTAAGGGCCCAATCTTTCTAATGGACCTTGTTTAAGCCCTTTTGGATGACTATGGGTCAAGCTATCCTTATTTCAACTGGTGATAGTATTTATTGTGACTGTTTCGACCTATTATCATAACTCCCCCTTATCCCCTATTAGGCCTTTTATTCAGAAGTTATAATATTCATCTAAGTTGTTATTTACCCAATGGCCATTGCATGGGCTTTGGTTTCAACTAATTACAACCTTCTTAAGTTAAGTTATGAATTTCCTAAGGAACCTTCAATAATCTATTTGGATTCCGGGTTTAGTATGTTGATGGGTCAGAACGGTACCCAATTGGGCCAGTGTCCAATTTGTGGTCGTAACATCCTCTCCCCCTTAAAATAATTTCAACCCCGAAATTAACTTGAAATCTTTAAGGTTACTTACCGAATAGTTGAGGGTATTCCTGACGCATCTTGTCCCCCGGCTCCCATGTTGCTCCCTCGAAATCAGAACTCCTCCATAATACTTTTACTATCCAGATGGTTTTGTTTCTCAACACCTGTTCTTTCCAGTCTATAATCTCACTGGGCTATTCCCCATATGAATAATCTCTTCGGACCTCCAAGAGTTCATACTCTATAACATGCGAGGTATCCAGGACGTACTTCTTGAGCATAGAGACGTGAAAGACCGGATGTACATGCGACAGAGCAGGTGAAGGTGCAAGTCGATAGGCCACCTCGCCAATCCTTTGTAGAATCATGATAGGTCTGATATATCTAGGACTGAGCTTGCCCTTCTTCCCGAATCGCATGACTACCCTGGTGGGAGACATCTTCAGAAACACATGGTCTCCCTCTTTAAATGCTAACTCTCTCCGCCGTTGATCTGCATAACTTTCTAACAGCTTTGGGCTATGAGGAGTCACTGTCTAATCATAGATATCTTTTTCGAGCAATCCTGTACTGTAATGACCCGAGAATCCGATTACCGGGAAGGCCCGATAACCCGAGACTCGCACCGCCACGCACGAGTCCGAAGACTCGGAAGGGTTAGAAGGATGGTGTGGAAACTACACAAGTATCACAAATAATTGTAGAAATTAAACAATTATAATATTAAGTAGGAAATAAATTCACATTTTACATGGTCCACACGATAAAAATAACAACAACAGTAGTAGTCCACAACTAGTACAGAGACAAGAAAAGAAAGTACAGCTACACGGGGCATACCCCGGCTCTGACCTCTGGCACTACCTCTGGGCACCCGCACCACACTGAACCCCAGACGCGCTCCCCTAGGGTGGCGCCTCACCTGAAACACGGTGAAAACACGCAGGGAATGAGTCTCAGAACAAGACTCAGTAAGGATCACTCGAACCCTATCTCGTAAAATGGGAAACCACTACGCTAGCGGTAGGAGAGTACCTCGGAAAGGAAAGCCCTGTACTCTACAAAATAAAGGTCCTACGGCACGCAAACCGACACACGTGCCCCGGTGAGACAACCGAAACTCAATGGTCGACCCGACAAACCCGAAGGTCAAAGCCACGAAACTGACAGTCTGACACTCCGCACTCGACAGGAGTACCTCCCACTAGAAGCACAGCCGGTAGCGTCCCCTGAAGACTTACACCGCACCGCAGGTGAACTGCCTGACGTGGTAGCTCCTACCAAAGGCCCGAACACCGTACAAGTAACCACGAACAACTGACTAGCTGGGGTCACGCCCGTCGACGTGGGTCCAACCGCCCCCAACCACGTGTGCACACACAGACCGCGCATCCCTGGTCTGGCCCTCTGACTGGTTTTCCCCTCAGCCGAACACTGGCTGCAAGACGTGGGGCCCGATGGCAACCGGTCCACAAATCGCCTCTAAGGGTAGGCCCGTACACCACTCCCTGGTGCGACCAGCACCGCGTACTGGTAGGCTATGACTAGTGGAGGGTCACTGAAGGAGTAGACTCTTGAGTCACGAAAAATGACGCCCGCATCCGACGACGCACGGGGACCACCCCATGCACCGGCCCCGTCGCAAGGTGGCCACAGTCGGACCAAAAACGGTGTTGCAACCCTCTCGGGGCAGCCAGGAGCCTGACGGTCCACCCCTGGACCGTCACAGGGCTGTAACGGTCTAGGCGAGACCGTTACAGGAAGCCTGACGGCCCTGGCCCGAACCGTCACGCACACCTGACGGTCCGACGCCGGCCGTCACTCTCCCAGCGCAAAGCGGAGTGTAATGCGCCTGCCCTGGCGCGTTACAAACTGTGACGCCCCCACGCAGGTGCGTCACAGGGTGTAACGGCACACGCCTAGCGCGTCACACCGCCTAAGGGGTTCAAAACGCCCAAAGGCACCCCGACGCACCCACCCTGGGCCGTCACAAGGATGTGACACGCCAGGCCTGGTGCGTCACATGCCTTGACCCCCAACGGTCAGAAATAATAGTCACAAACCAACGGTCGAATGCCTCTGACGGTCCACCCCAAGCGCGTTACAGGCATGTAACGGTCTGGCGGGGGCCGTCACACTCCCAGCCCTCAGCTGGTTAACAGGGGCTGTGACGAACCCACCCAGGCGCGTCACACGGCTGTGGCGGTCTATTGGGGGACCGTCACAGCCCCTGACCCCCAAAGGTTGACAAAGGGAGTGTGACGCCCCTTTCCAGGTGCGTCACACGGTGTGACGGTCTCTGGATGGACCGTTACACACACCCGACGGCGAAACGGCGGGAAATGCCCAAAAACTCCGACCACGCCCCCATGCCTCCACTGGAGAGGGGGGAATCAACGGGGAAGACCCCTGGGGACCCCTAGCATGATTCTAAGCCATAAAAACGCGAGATCATGCATCAAATCCATAGATCGGGCGAGCTCTCCCCAAATCATGAAAAACCCCAAACCCGCTCAATCACCCCCCTCTCGGCCTCCCCTCGGCCTATAAATCGCGGTAATGAACGGCGGGGAGCGAGGGAATGTCACCCTACCTCAATGGAGCGAATGCTCCATCGGATCGTCCACGAACGCAAGAAATCGCTTTGGAAAACCTTGCCTCTTCACGCTTCCCACGCTCGCCGCACGCCCACGAGATCGCCTCGCCACCACCCACGTCTTCGCACCGTCGCCCCGTCGCCGTCTGCGGCCGGAAGGGAGATCGTCGCGCTCGAACGGGAGGAAGAGAGGGAGAAAGGGGGGCCGCAGTGGGGAGAAACGGAGGAGGAAGAAGAAGAGGAACGAGAAGGTGGGGAGGAGAGAGAAATAGGGGGGTATTTATAGAAAATCCAAAAAATACCAAAAAATAGAAAATTACGTTTCCGAAATCCTCGGAACGCACCGATCGCAACGGTACCACTCATGCCCAGGTGAACGACTCGGTTCACCCGCAGCAGGGTTCCGAAGGAATTACCGAAACACACACTGGTAATCGGAAAACATGCGCAGAAAAGCCGCGGAACACTCCCGGGCCTCTTAAACAACTCCGGATCACACCGATCCGAACACGAAAGATGTCCGAAATGAAATTTTGGACATAACGGAGCTGGACACTTTGAAAAACCAGATCCGGGACCCACGAAGAAGGATCCGAAAGGTCCGAGATATTACAGCCCTCCCCCCCTAAAGGAATTTTATCCTCGAAATTGAGAACAACCCAAGGGGAAAGAAGAGGAAGACTCACTCAAACAGGTACGGGAACTGCTGACGCATCTCATCCTCACGCTCCCAAGAAGCCTCACCACCAGAGTGCCGCTGCCACACCACCTTTACCAAGGGGATGACCTTGTTCCGCAGGCGCTGCTCTCGCCTATCTTCCACGCGGATCGGAAACTCTGGGAGAGAAAGATCTGGAGTCACCTCGGGCCAAACAGAAATCTCGAGCACATGAGAGTCATCGGGCATATAATTCCATAGCATCGAGACGTGGAACACGTCATGCACCGACGCCAACTCAGGGGGTAACTACAACCGATAAGCAACCTCATCGATGCGTTCCACAATGGGAAACGGACCAACATAGCGGGGACTCAGCTTCCTACGTCGTCCAAAACGCCTCACCCCGTTCATCGGAGAAACTCTCAAGAACACATGATCACCCACGGTGAACTCGAGGGGCTGCCTCCTACGGTCAGCATAGCTCTTCTACCGACTCTGGGTCGCCAACATGTTCTGACGAACCACGTGCACCACATCCACACATTGCTGCACCAACTCGGGTCCCGTCAAAACACGCTCACCAACCTCAAACCAATCAAGTGGAGTCCGACAAGGACGCCCATACAATACCTCATAAGGAGCCATGCCGATGCTCAAATGATAACTGTTGTTATAGGCAAACTCCACCAACGGTAGGTGGTGAATCCAACTCCCCTGCCACTCCAGGAAGCAAGATCTCAGCATGTCCTCCAAAGTTTGGATGGTCCTCTCTGACTGACCATCTGACTGAGGATGATACGCTGAGCTAAAAGCCAACTCCGTGCCCAGCGCTCGTTGGAAACTCCTCCAAAATTCAGAAGTGAAGCGTGGATCCTGATCCGACACTATCGAAATGGGAATCCCATGCAACGGAACGATCCACTCCACATAAAGACGAGCCAACTTGGACACACTCCAGCTGACTTTGACCGGTAACAACCGAGTCACCTTCGTCAGCCTATCCACCAGCAACCAAATACCATCCTGCCCACTCGGGATCCTCGGCAATCCCACCACAAAATCCGTGGTCACATGGTCGCACTTCCACGCAGGAACATCCAAGGGCTGGAAAGTACCTCCTGGTCGCTGATGCTCCGCCTTCACCTGCTGACAGATCAGGCACCTGGTCACAAACTCAGCAACATCTCTCTTCATGCCAGGCCACCAGAATTGTCTCCGTAAGTTTCGATACATCTTTGTCACACCCGGGTGTACGGTGTACCTGGTCCCATGAGCCTCACGTAACACCGCACGATGAAACTGCTCCTCCGTTGGGACGTACAGCCTGCCACGAAACCTCACAACACCGTCCTCGCCGAGCTCCACATCAGCCATCGCAAAAATCCGGGGTAACTCAAGGTCCGCATGCTGAGCCTCTATCACCTGTCGACAGATAGCAGGAGTGACAGTCAGACTCGCAAGCACTGCTAACCCTGCCTCCTGAGGAATCTTGAGCCTGAAGGACACTTCGGGCACTTGTTCCCAGAGCCTCCACTTCCTCAACATCAAGACACTGACCGCGACCTTCCGACTCAAGGCATCGGCGACGACATTCATCCTGCCGGGCTGATAAGACAAGGTGAAGTCATAATCCTTCATGAATTCCATCCAACGCCTCTGCCTGAGGTTAAGGTCCCTCTGCGTGAACACATACCTCAAACTCTGATGGTCAGTGAACATCTCGAACTTCTCACCGTATAGAAAATGCCTCCAGATCTTCAGTGCGAAGATCACTGCCGCCAACTCAAGGTCATGGGTAGGGTAGTTCTCCTCATGGGACTTTAGCTGTCGAGATGCATAAGCCACCACTCTACCATGCTGCATCAACACAGCACCCAATCCGACCCCGAAAGCATCTGTACACACCATAAAACCTCCCGATCCAGAAGGCAAAACCAACACCGGAGCTGAGGTGAGTAATCTCTTCAGCTCCCTGAAGCTTTGCTCACACTCCTCAGACTAGACGAAAGGCACATCCTTCCACGTGAGTCTAGTCATCGGGGCTGTAATGCGAGAAAAATCCTGGATAAACCGACGATAATAGCCCGCAAGCCCCAAGAAACTCTGGATCTCCGTCATAGACCTCAGCCTCGACCACTGCATTACTGCCTCAACCTTGGTGGGGTCCACGGAAATGCCATCACCAGAAATCACGTGCCCCAGAAAGTGCACCTCGCAGAGCCAGAACTCGTACTTGCTGAGCTTCGCATACAACTGGTGATCTCGCAACATCTGCAGCACTACACCCAAATGGTACGCATGCTCCTCGGTAGACTGCGAATAAACAAGGATATCATCCACGAAAATGACCACGAACTGGTCCAAATACGGAAGAAACACCCTCTGCATCAAGTCCATGAAGGCTGCGGGGGCATTGGTGAGCCCAAACGGCATCACCAAAAACTCATAATGCCCGTACCTCGTACTGAATGCAGTCTTCTCCACATCGGACTCTCGAATTCTCAGTTGATAGTAACCGGACCGCAAATCAATCCGCGAGAACACTCGCGCAGACTGAAGCTGGTCGAACAAATCATCAATCCGCGGCAACGGATACTTGTTCTTAATGGTCACTTCATTCAGCTGTCGATAGTCAATGCATAGCCGTAGACTACCGTCCTTCTTCTTCACAAACAACACGGGCGCACCCTAAGGGGAAAAGCTAGGATGAATGTACCCCTTGGCCAGCAGCTCCTGCAACTGCGCCCTCAACTCCCTCAACTCAGCGGGGGCCATACGGTAGGGAGCCTTCGCCAAAGGTCCCGTACCAGGCACAACCTCGATCATAAAATCGATCTCCCGCTGGGGAGGTAACCCAGGCAATTCCTCGGGAAAAATGTTGGGAAACTCACACACCACCAGAATGTCCTCGACATTCAGCTCCATCCGTTCAGTCACAACCATGGATGTGAGAAAACCATGACAACCAGAATCAAGCAATCGACGAGCTCAAATAACAGAGATGAGGAATCGAGAAAAGGTGGAACGGATACCTTGGAAGTAGAAGGTCCGCTTGCTTTAAAGATGCTGGAAGTAGACCCTCTTCATTCCACAATCCACCACTGCTCCATGAGTCTCGAGCCAATCCATGCCTAGAATCACATCGTAATCCTGAAGCTGCAACGCATACAACCTGCCTGACATACTCCGCCCATCGATCCAAATCGGAACCTGATCGAAGCAATACGGGGTGACCATAAAATCACCCGAAGGCAGTTCCACTGCCAAATCACAAGGCAACTAGGTCACCGGCTCCTCGACGCTCAGCGCGAAATCCTCTGAAATAAACGAATGAGACGCACCAAAATCAAACAAAACCCGAGCCGCGCAACCCAAAATCTGAACGGTACCTTCCATGAGCTGCGACGTCACTGCCTCTGCCCTGGTCATGTGTGTGATCTGGCCTCGAGCTCTCTGCCTGCCTCCCACACTAGCTGACCTGGGTAGCGGCGGATACTGTCCCTGCTGCTGCTGCTGCCTCTATTGCTGGGGAACCTGCTGCTGCGGCGGCTGCCTCTGAGGACAGTCACGCACCATGTGCCCTGGCTGGTCACACCGAAAATAGATGATCGGCACCGTGCACTGCCTGCCTGGGTGGAACCCACTACACCGTGGACACGGCACTCGCGACCCACCCACTGATCCCTGACGCTGCAAAGGAATTGGCTGGTGCACACTGCCCGATGAAGCTTGCCCCTAATCCTTGGACTTCTTCTTACCGAACCCTTTCTTGAAAAACTTCTTGACCTTCGTGCCAAATGACGCAGACCCTGTCACCAATGCTGCCTGTGCCGACACTCCTGACCCACCCGACGCATGCTGGAAGGAACCCTGCTGCTGGGTAGCCGACTACTGGCTGCGACCTGACAAAGACTGCCCCTGGCTGATCGGTCTGCGGGTCCTCTACATATCCATCTCCAAAGAAGCCGCAACACGAGACGTTGACTCCAGATCAGTAGCCCCGTTCGCGATCAGATGGTGCCTCAGTTCCTGCCTCAAGCCCTGAACGAACTGCGCAGTCTTCACCCTCTCATGCTCCATGATGTGAGGTGCATACCGACCCAGCTCGACAAATCGGCCCCTGTACTGTAACACGGACATGTGGCCCTGCACAAGCTCCAGAAACTCACGCATCCGCTACATAGCAACGTAATCCAGACAGTATGTACGCTCGAAAGCACTGACGAAGTCATCCCACTTGACCTGCTCAAGTGGATGAAGCTGAAAGGACGTCTTCCACTCGGAGGACCACCACTTCCGAGCCGTACCCTGCAACTGGTTGTAGGCCAACACCACTTTGTCCTCGGCAGCACTCTTCGTAGAACTGAACACCCGCTCCATCTCGTCAAGCCAATCACAAGCCGCATCGGGGTCTGGCTGGCCGCTGAAGTAAGGTGGATGGAACTGCAAGAAGTTCCTCACTGCTCGGCCTGGCCCACCCCTAGCTGACGAGCCCTCACCTGCCTCTCTGCCGAACTGCTGAGACATAAGTTGGTACATGCCACGGAAGAAATCCTCGGCCCCCGGAAACCTCGCAGTATCCACTGCCTCGGTGGCCGCTGGTGGCGCTCGACTATGCTCCTCCTGGTACCTCTGGACCTCCTGTTGGATCTCCTGACCTCCAGCCGACTGCCCCTGCTGAGAGCGAGTGCTCCGCCTCGGTGCCATGCTCGCTCCTGAAGCAAAAGATAGAAAACACGAGAACGGCAAGGTCAAGAAAATGCGCGATGCCCAATGCCAGTGTCATCTGTACGTCATCGCTGTGGACTAGTGGACCACTATAATTACTTATAATTCTTGTATAATCCCACAACCGCGCTCTGATACCAGCTGTAACGACCCGAGAATCTGATTACCAGGAAGGCCTGATAACCTGAGACTCGCACCGCCACCCACGAGTCCGAAGACTCTGAAGGGTTAGAAGGATGGTGTGGAAACTACACAAGTATCACAAGTAATTAAAGAAATTAAACAGTTATAATATTAAGCAGGAAATAAATTCACATTTTACATGGTCCACACGATAAAAATAACAACAACAGTAGTAGTCCACAACTAGTAAAGAGACAAGAAAAGAAAGTACAGCTACACGGGACATACCTCGGCTCTGACCTCTGGCACTACCTCTGGGCACCCGCACCACGCTGAACCCCAGACTCGCTCCCCTGGGGTGGCGCCTCACCTGAAACACGGTGAAAACACACAGGGAATGAGTCTCAGAACAAGACTCAGTAAGGATCACTCGAACCCTACCTCGTAAAATGGGAAATCACTACGCTAGCGGTAGGAGAGTACCTCGGAAAGGAAAGCCCTATACTCTACAAAACAAAGGTCCTATGGCACGCAAACCGGCACACGTGCCCCGATGAGGCAACCGAAACTCAACGGTCGACCCGGCAAACCCGAAGGTCAAAGCCACGAAACTGACAGTCTGACACTCCGCACTCGACAGGAGTACCTCCCACTAGAAGCACAGCCGGTAGCGTCCCCTCACGACTTACACCGCACCGTAGGTGAACTGCCTGACGTGGTAGCTCCTACCAAAGGCACGAACACCGTACAAGTAACCACAAATAAGTGACTAGCTGGGGTCACGCCCGTCGACGTGGGTCCAACCGCCCCCAACCACGTGTGCACACACAGACCGCGCGTCCCTGGTCTGGCCCTCTGACCGGGTTTCCCCTCAGCCGGACTCTGGCTGCAAGATGTGGGGCCCGACGGCAACCGGTCCACAAACCACCTCTAAGGGTAAGCCCGTACACCACTCCCTGGTGCGACCAGCACCGCCTACTGGTAGGCTACGACTAGTGGAGGGTCACTGAAGGAGTAGACTCTCGAGTCACGGAAAACGACGCCCGCATCCGATGACGCACGGGGACCACCCCACTCACCGGCCCCGTCGCACGGTGGCCACAGTCGGACCAAAAATGGGGTTGCAACCCTCTCGGGGCAACCAGGAGCCTGACGGTCCACCCCTGGACCGTCACAGGGCTGTAACGGTCTAGGCGAGACCGTTACAGGTAGCCTGACGGTCCTGGCCCAGACCGTCACGCACACCTGACGGTCCGACTCCGGCCGTCACGCCCCCAGCGCAAAGCGGAGTGTAACGCGCCTGCCCTGGAGCGTTACAAACTATGACGCCCCCACGCAGGCGTGTCACAGGGTGTAACAACCCACGCCTGGGGTGTCACACCGCCTAGGGGGTTCAAAACGCCCAAAGGCGCCCTGACGCACCCACCCTGGGCCGTCACAAGGATGTGACGCGCCAGGCCTGGTGCGTCACATGCCTTGACCAACAACGGTCAGAAACAATGGTCACAAACCAATGGTTGGATGCCTCTGACGGTCCACCCCAGGCGCGTTACAGGCATGTAACGGTCTGGCGGGGGCCGTCATACTCCCAGCCCTCAGCTGGTTAACAGGGGCTATGACGCACCCACCCAGGCGCGTCACACGGCTGTGGCGGTCTATCGGGGGACCGTCACAGCCCTTGACCCCCAAAGGCTGACAAAGGGAGTGTGACGCCCCTTTCCAGGCGCGTCACACGGTGTGACGGTCTCTGGAAGGACCGTTACACACACCCGACGGTGAAACGGCGGGAAACGCCCAAAAACTCCGACCACGCCTCCATGCCTCCACCGGAGAGGGGGAAATCAACGGGGAAGAACCCTGGGGACCCCTAGCATGATTCTAAGCCATAAAAATGTGAGATCATGCATCAAATCCATAGATCGGGCGAGCTCTCCCCAAATAATGGAAAACCCCAAACCCGCTCAATCACGCCCCTCTCGGCCTCCCCTCGGCCTATAAATCACGGAAATGAACGGCGGGGAGCTAGGGAACGTCACCCTACCTCAATGGAGTGAATGCTCCGCCGGATCATCCACGAACGCAAGAAATCACTTTGGAAAACCTCGCCTCTTCACGCTTCCCACGCTCGCCGCACGCCCACGAGATCGCCTCGCCACCACCCACGTCTTCGCGTCGTCGCCCCGCCGCCGTCTGCGGCCGGAAGGGAGCTCGCCGAGCTCGAACGGGAGGAAGAGAGGGAGAAAGGGGGGCCGCGGTGGGGAGAAACGGAGGAGGAAGAAGAAGAGGAAAGAGAAGGTGGGGAGGAGAGAGAAATAGGGGGGTATTTATAGAAAATCCGAAAAATCTGGAAAATACCAAAAAATAGAAAATTACGTTTCCGGAATCCTGGGAACGCACCGATCGCAACGGTACCACTCGTGCCCAGGTGAACGACTCGGTTCACCCACAGCGAGGTTCCGAAGGAATTACCGAAACACACAACGGTAATCGGAAAACACGCGCGGAAAAGCCGCGGAACACTCCCGGGCCTCCGAAATAACTCCGGATCGCGCCGATCCAAACACGAAAGATGTCCGAAATAAAATTTTAGACACAACGGAGCTGGACACTCCGAAAAACTAGATCTGGGACCCACGAAGAAGGATCCGAAAGGTCCGGGATATTACATGTACCAACTGTGGTCCGAAAAGATGCTTGTCCCTAGTTTCATACCAAAACACTGGTGATCTACATGGCCGTCCATAGAGTGCTTCATAAGGGGCAATTCTGTTGGCGGAATGGTAACTATTTTTGTATGCAAATTCTATCAGTGGCAAATGATTGTCCCAATTCCCCTTCCACTCAATACTACATGCCCTTAGCATATCTTCAAGAGTCTAGATAGTGCGCTCAGTTTGCCCGTCGGTCTGTGGATGAAATGCTGAGCTGAACCGTAACTCTGTCCCCATAACCTGTTGTAGACTCTTCCGAAACCTCACTATGAATTGAGGGTCTCAGTCAGAGATGATAGATAATCGTGCTCCATGCAACTGAATGATCTTAGCGATGAACAATCTTGCTAAGGATTCAATTAGAGTATACTTGTTGATGGGCAAAAAGTGTGCAGTCTTTGTGAATCTATCTACAATTACCCAGATGGTATCCTGCTTCCTTCTTGTCATGGGTAGTCCAGTCACAAAGTCCATTGTGATTTGTTCCCATTTCCATTATGCCATCTCAATGGTCTGGAGAAGATCGCCAGGTCTTTGATGCCTAATTTTTACCTGCTGACATGTGAGACATTTGGACACGAACTCTACAATGTCTCGTTTCATTCCTGGCCACCAATACATCCTCTTCATATCTTGGAACATCTTGGTGCTTTCGGGATGGAAGGAGAACTTTGACCTATGAGCCTCCTGCATCAAGTCCTTCTCTAACTCCACATCATCTGGTACACAAATCCTTCCTCGGAATATGATCAGTCCATCAATCCCTAGATGGAAGTCCGAATTGTTCAGTAGATTCTGCAATGCCATGTCCTGCTTATGTACCTCAGCAATCCTGTCAAGGAATATAGGTCTAGCAGACAACCCAGCCAAAAGATAGAATTGCTTTCTCCCCTCAAGTTGTGATTCAATCACACCCTCCATAATATCCCATTCTCGGTGTAAGTTCAGCGCCATCAATTTACAGCTGAGAGCATTAGCTACAACACTAGCCTTGCCGGGATGGTACTGCAAGGTGAAGTCATAGTCTTTCAATAGCTCAACCCATCTCCTTTGCCTTAAATTGAGTTCCTTCGGATTGAATATGTACTTGAGGCTTTGATGATCGGTGAAGACCTCAAATCGAACCCCATATAAATAATGTCTCTAGATGCACAAAGCATGGACCACCGCTGCCATTTCAAGGTCATGAGTGGAGTAATTCTTGTCGTGGTCCTTCAACTGTCTTGAGACATAGGCGATCACTCGACTATCTTGCATCAGTACACAACCAAGGCCGATCCTGGAGGCATCTGTATAAACAGTGAAACCATCATCCCCTTGAGGGAGTGACAGCACTGGGGCTGAAGTCAACCTTTCCATGAGCATCTGAAAACTATCTTCGCACTCTTCTGACCATATGAATTTCGCTCCTTTCTTGGTCAACTTGGTCATTGGGGCTGCAATGGTGGAGAAACCTTCGATGAACTGGCGGTAGTATCCAGCCAGACCAAGGAAGCTCCAAATCTCCATGACTGTCTTTGGTGCTTCCCACCTTGTTACTGCTTCCACCTTGCTGGGGTCCACAGATATACCGTTTCCGGACATGAAATGTCTGAGAAACATCACCTGGTCTAGCCATAATTCACACTTGCTGAATTTGGTGTAGAACTTGTTCTCCCTGAGAGTCTGCAGAACCGCTTTCAGATGCTACCGATGCTCCTCCTGACTGGCAGAATATATCAGGATGTCGTCTATAAAGACTATGACAAATCAATCTAGATAAGGGCGGAAGATCTGATTCATCTGCTCCCTGAACACAGTCGGTGCATTGGTCAACCCGAATGGTACTACTAAGAGCTCGTAGTGACCATATCGAGTCTTGAAGGCTGTCTTTGACACATCTTCGGGCTTGATTCTGATTTGGTGATAACCCGTCCTCAGATCAATCTTGGAGAAGACTTTGGCAGATGATAATTGGTCAAATAACTTTTCAATCCTTGGTAAAGGATACTTGTTCTTTATGGTGGTCTGGTTAAGCTTGCGGTAATCAATGCACATCCGCATGGTCCCATCCTTCTTCTGCGCAAATAAGACTGGTGCTCCCCATGGAGACACGTCGGGCCTGATGAAGCCTTTGTCTAGAAACTCATGCAATCGCTTCCTGAGTTCGGCAAGTTCTGTCGGAGCCATCTGGTATGGTGGAAATCAGATGGGTGCGGTGCCCGACACTAGCTCAATATAGAAGTCCACCTCTCGAGCTGGTGGCAGTCCCGGTAGATCTTCAGGAAATACATCAGGAAATTTTCGGACTACGTCCCGGTCTTCCAAAATATTGGCAGAGCTTTCTTCAAGCACCACACTAGCCAAGAAATAGTCACATCCTCTGCTGATCAGCTTGGAAGCCTGGATGGCTGATACCATCATTCTCCCAGACTTGTCCTTTGGGCATTAAAAGAAGAAGGTCTCATTCCCCGGCTCCTAAAAAATCACTCTCTTCCGACAGTAGTCCAAGAGAGTGTAGTGTTTGTCTAACCAATCCATTCCCAGAATGAGATCAAAATCAGCCATATCTAGGATGTATGCTTCCCCCAGCATTGTTCGCCTACTGATTTTGACCTCTATAGTAGGGATCACTAGCTTGGTGTGAACTTGTTTCCCGATTGGTGTACTAACTACCATTTCCTCGAAGAATGTGGCTTGGGGTCTATTCTTCAGTTGATTAGCAAAACTAGTGGATATGAATGTGTGTGTAGCCCCTGGGTCAAACAAAACCTTTGCATAGACATTACCCACAAGAAGTGTACCTTCTACCACGGTAGGGGTGCTGTCTTCCTCTTCTTGCATCAGTGCATAAACCTGTCCTCTGAACTGAATTTTCTCCTGCTGTGGCACTGGCGTTTGCTGAGATTTCTTAGGGCAGTTCCTCGCAATATGTCCAGCCTCGCCGCATTCGTAGTGTTGTGCCCCTTGTGCTTTGATGATAATGTGGTGTTTTAATGATAGCAACATGAATGAGTCACCATAATGTTTTGTTAAGAACAACACATTGAGTCGTCATCTGTTTGTGTCTACATATGAATTTGTTGTATTGCATATGAATGTTTCATTGAACATCTTATCTGAGTGTCACTACATGGAACAGGCTGTGTGGATTGGTGCATTTCATAACTGGTTTATTTTATAACTCTGCACATTGCATTGGCTTTGTGTTGCAGTAGTGTAGTCTATACATTGCATGTGTCGTAGGCTAGCAAGTCTATACATTGCATGGCAAAGTTCAAAGTCAATACATTGCTGCATTGCTGCATTGCTTGCATTTATGAAGTCTACACATTGTTTAGTTGAAAGCCTGTACATCGTGTGTTGCTGAAAGTCTGTACTTCTCACTGTTAAAGTCTATACAGACTTTAGCTTCTCATTTAGCGTCTTTCTTTGTGTCTCACTGATTCAAGTCTATACAATGCATGCACTTCATGAAGTCTGTACATCTGACCGTCTTGTTCAGCGTCTCATTTGCACATTTGAGTCGAAGTCTGCATAGCACAAGTCTATACAACTGTCCATCTTATTTAGTGTCTCATGCAGCGTCAACGTAGTAAGTGTGTACATTGCATTGGCTAAGTCTGCAGCGTCAACTCTATAAGTGTGTACATTGCATTCTCAAGTCTGCAGCGTCAACGCTGTAAGTCTATACAGCCTCTGTGTGTTCTATGCATTTCACAAGTCTACACACTCAGCATAGTCTATACATCGGACCGTGTTAGTCAAAGTATGTACATCATCCGTCTTATTTGAAGTCCATACATTGCATTGCATTGGCTAAGTGTGTACATCGTCCATCTTATTTGAAGTCCATACATTACATTGCATTGGCTAAGTGTGTACATCGTCCATCTCATTAGAAGTCTATACACTGGAAGTATGTACATCGGACTGTTCATGCATCAACATTCAAAGTCCATACATTGGACTGTAGCATGCACGGAGGTAAGTCCATACATTGGACTATAGCATGCATCAGTGAAGTCTGTACAGCGTCATGCATTGTTCTTCAAGTCCACACACTGCACTGTAGATTGCTCAAGGTGAAGTCTGTACATCCATCAGTGAACTTCCAAGTCTGTACATCCATCAGTGAACTTCCAAGTCTGTACATCCACCAGTGATCTTGCAAGTCTATACATCGGTAGCTTTACCGACGTTGCACTCGAAGTCTATACACTGATAGCTTTACCGTCGTTTCCCTTGGGAAGTCTATACATCCTAGAACTGTGCAAGTCTGTACAGTCATTCCCTTGCCAAAGTCTATACATTGTGAATGTCTATACACTCGATTGCCTTGCTTTGATCAAGTATGTACAGAGTTCCCTTTTGCAAGTCTGTACATCGTTCATGATGTCTGAACAACGAGCAAGTCTGTACATCGGACTAGTCTGCATCGGCTAAGTCCATACATTGTCCAAGCTATGCATGCATCATTCATGAAGTCTATACATTGTCTGTCTTCCTTAGAGTCTCATGCATAACACCAAGTCTATACATTGGCTTTGCTTGCTTTGGATTGATGTCTATACATTCGCTGCCCTGCATTGCATAAAGTCTGTACAGCCCTTAAATTAGCAAGTCCATACACCGTTCAGTTGTTCATCAAGTCTATACACTCTGTGTGTCTGCATCGCATTCATCAAGTCCATACACTCGTGTCTGCATTGCATTCACGCTAAGTCCATACACTCCATTTGGGCATTGTTCTTCATAGCGAGTCTGTACATTGCTTTGTCATGCACATAAACGTAAAGTCTATACATCGTATGCATATTGGAGTTGAAGTCTGTACAGATTAAGTCTGTACACTGTCTTTGCTGCACGCATGACTAAGTCTACATTGTGCACTGTTCAAAGCAAAGTCTACACACTGCATCACACTCATTGTTAGCAAGTATGTACATCGTTCAGAATGCCAAGTCCATACAGCCATTGTGCATTCATTCTTGATGTTCATACTTTGCTTGATGCACTCTACATAACACGCTGCAAAGTCTATACATTGTCTTCGCATTTCAAAGTCTATACAATGCATTACACTCTACAAAGTCTGTACAGGGTTTTAGACTTAAACTGATAACTTGATTTTCTGTCTGACAGGCACCCTTCGTAAAGCTTAATGAAGGCACGTGATCCAAGGAAGGATGAGGTGCCCAGATTATGACACGTGGATGCAGCCCAGCCAAGATGCTGCCAGGTGGTCAAAATGCCTCAGTTCTGGCGAAAAGCCTTTGGGCGGGAGATGTGGAAGTCACACGACCCTATCCACCCTGCTGCACTATATATATGAAGAATCCCTTGTCTGAAGAAGATCGATCAAGGGGGCAAAGTCTGTACAGTGAGATTGAAGGTCTGAAGCAGCAGAGAGCCACCGAGATCCTCAGAGAAGAAAAATAGAGAAGAAGAAAAAGAGAGAAGAAGACAGAGTAATAGAAAGAAAAAGAGAGTGAGAGATCGAGAGCAGAGAAGAAGAAGAAAAGGAAAGAGGAAGAGAGCTCGTGAGTTGAGAAGAGAGAAGACTCCATCAGACAATCTGTCTCCACTGGAAGTTGGATCAAATCCAATCCAGTCAACTCCTTGTGAGCCATATTCGTGCTTCATTGTTTACCGATTTTCGTTGCTGTAGTTCCTTGTTTTCGTTTTCATTTTCCTTTTATACCTTTCTTCAAGCTGTTTGTCAGCATTTGCAGTGGAGGATTCCACTGGACGGCTAAGCTGTATTGCCCAGTGGAGCAAGCTGTGAGGCTCAGCAGGCGAGGAGGATTCCTCGCACAGCAAGCTGTGAGGCTCAGCGGATTGTATGGCAAGCTGTGATGCCCAGCTGTTCAAGCTGTGAGTCAGCGGAATCCACACTCTGGTTTGAGTGTGGGGTGGACGTAGGTCTGCAGGACCGAACCACCTAAAAACCCATTGTGCAGTGGTTTGATTTCTTCTATCTGTTTGGCGCTAGATGAATGCTTAGGTGCGCTTTGCCTTGATTGCTCACTGTGTGTTTGTTTAATTCCGCAACTGCTTATTGGCCTTCAGGTTTGTCTAGTTAGCGAACTAGCAATTTTAGTGAGCATTAGATTTTAAATTGGGCGAAGTTTTTAAAGGGAAATTCATTCACCCCCCCCCTCTGAATCATAGCACCGAACCCAACACTTGGTATCAGAGCGGGTTGCTGTGCATATGATCTAACAATCCGCAGCAGATCCTGCATTTCTATTTGGTGCATTTCAGAGTGTGCTTCTTGTGTTCTATGTTTTGTTTCATCGGTTGTGTGTCTTGAGTTGTTCATCTGATTTCAGTGCATTTATCATTTCTCAATGACTCATCCACCCGTCTTTGATGGTTCTGATTTCAAAGAGTGGCACAGTGCTTTCCGTGCTCATGTTAAATCTATTGATCCAGACCTGTGGAAAGTGATTTCACATGGTCCACATAAACTACCAAAAGATCAGTCCAAATGGACTAACAAGCATCGATCTATGCGTGCAGAAAATCAGAAAGCACTGGAGTTAATGAAGGCCGCGACTAATCGAGCTCTTCATTCATGTTTCTTTGAATCCAGGTCTACCAAGGAAATCCTGGATA
This sequence comes from Amorphophallus konjac, assembly GCA_022559845.1. Taxonomy (NCBI): domain Eukaryota; kingdom Viridiplantae; phylum Streptophyta; class Magnoliopsida; order Alismatales; family Araceae; genus Amorphophallus; species Amorphophallus konjac. The sequence continues at coordinate 201,457,810 of CM040122.1, forward strand.
AATTGAAGACTGCTTGCGATAGAGATAATGATCGATGCATGATGGCTCAAGGAAGTGAACCAAGTAGCAATCAAGATGAAGAACAAGACGATGATCAGGTAAACATCTTCGAAAATTATACCCTGGATGATTGGATTGTTGCATATAATGAACTGCTGGAGTCTTATGATCATTTAAGAAAATAGCATAAGAAAATGAAAAGGAAAATTGATAAAAGTGATTCTAATTCATCATGTGAAAAGTGCTTGAAGATAAATGAATTGTATGATAAATGTCTGTCTGAAAATCACTTGAATATGAAACAAATGTGCCTATTGAAAAAGGAAAATCAAGAAGGTTTCAATAAAATTTCCGAATTAGAAAGTCAGCTGAAACTGAAAACTAATGAACAATTGATGAATCTAGAAGAGTTGGAAAGGATTAAGATTTCACACTCTTCTTCTGCTGAATCAAACTGTAAAATGTGCTCAGCTTTAAGAGAACGTAATGAAAATCTTTATAGTGAGAATGAATGGCTAAATAAATAAATTGCCTCACTTAAAGATGATCACAAAAATCTGCTTGCTGAGAAAATTAAAGCAGAAGAAAGAGAAGATGAACTAATTGAAAAATTGGAGCTTATGTCTGGAAATGGAACAGGTAATGAAGGAGTCATGAAGCTATCCGAAGAGAACAAAGAATTGAGGGAACAAAACAAAAAATTGATAGTTTTAAATACTATTTTCTCACAGAGGTTTCTGACTATCGAAAAAGAGAAATCTATTTTTAAGGAAGCTCAACCTCAAAAATTTGAGAAGGAAAACACTGAACTGAAAGCTGAAATTGAAAAATTAAAGTGTTTAAACACTGGCTTATCTGAAACTCTTCTCACATTAAAAAAGGGAAAATTCACTTGTGATGGAGAATCACAAAGGGTGATCAGTCTAGAACAAGAAATTGAGAAGTACAAAACTGCAAATAAAGTCTTAAGTGAATGTGTCAATTACAGTGAACAGGAGATAGCTAGTTATGAGCTTCACATAGCATCCTTGGAAAATAAAATTCATGATCTGGAAAACTCAGCACCCAAGTTTACAAAAACTGAAAGAAAAATAAGAACTGTTGTGAAAAGTGAGGATAAGAATTCAAAAGGGGGAACAGATTGCACTTCTGATGTTAAGGAAATCACTAAAAGCTAGCTATATGCCACCTTTGTGCAAAGCTCAGATGTAGCTGGTACTTCAAAGCAATCCCCAAAACAAAATGAAAATCAGAAACCACCTTCAACATCTGTATTTCAGTTCAAAGCCCAGAAAAATGAAAAGCAAACAAAAACTGTTAAGAATAATCAGAAATTGAAAAAGAAGGGTCATACAAAGAAGGTAAACAATATTTCTGAGTACCTCTTGAAATCAGTTAGCTCTGCTGAATGTAATGGGACAATGCAAAATGCTCATACTTCATGTACTCATTCTCATGCATCTAGTCAGTCTGTTAGTAATCATGTCGCCAGGAAAACTAAAGTGTCCTGCCATTATTGTGGCAAGATAGGGCATGTAATGGATGATTGCAGACTGTTGATTGAAGATGAGCATGCTGGTGAAGGAATGCATTCTAAGAATTTATCTGATAGAAACCATGCCACTAAGAAATTTGATGCATCCTGTTATTACTGTGGTAGGTGTGGTCATCTAATGAATGCATGTTTTAAAATGAAAGAAGACAACAATGTGAATTCTAGATTTTTCACACATGCTCATGGCCCACATAGATATAAATCTACTTCAGGCCAGCATATTATTTGTTTCACTTGCAACAAGCTTGGACATAAGGCAGATGAGTGCTGGTCAAGAAATCATTGGGGTAACAATGAATCAAGAAGCAAGCATCTTAGATGCTTTGAATGTGGGAAATATGGTCATGCAGTCAAGGACTGTTGGTATGCTCAGGGAAATCACTTTGATTCCAAATTTGTCAGATTCCCTGCAAATAAAATTTTTTTGGGTAGAAATAAAATTGTTTTTAAAGGAAAGACACTTTTATGTTCTGAATGTGGAAAACCTGGCCACCGAGCTTCTGAATGCTGGTGGGCAGGTAATAATAAATCAAAATTTCATGCAAGTAACAGAAAACTTCATGCTAACTCACATAGATTCCATGATTATATAAATGTTCACAAAAAGAATTCAAGAGCTATTACATCATGCATATATTGTGGTAAATTTGGTCACTCTATGGACAATTATTTTCTGATGAAATTTGATGACCATGTTGCTAAGAAACTGTTTAGAACACCTGAGAGGGGTAATTCAGGACCCAAGACTTCTTGGGTTCCTACAGGATCAAAATGATTAATCTTTGCAGGTGTGCCTTGGAAGCTGAAGAATAAAGGGGTTAATAATTCAAGGCACTCAAAAGTGAAACCCCCAAAAGTGGACTATTCAGGTTAGTTCTGAAAACTCAGTTTAAATTCTGTCTTCTGAAGTTGTGTCCTTTAGATGATATCATAGCATGTTAAATCTGTGTTTTGCACATTATATCATGGTTAGCATTGTCATGCTGGGATTTTCTGAACTCTCCTCATACATGATTTGCATATTGATGATTGTCTGAAATTGCATATGCATATATGTTGTGAATGCATTGCCCATCATCATACTGAAAACTCCAAAAAGAAGTAATTGGCTGCATATTGGACTGCTTTGCACTGCATTTCTTTGCATGACCACTTTGGTATATAAATGGTAAGCTACTAAAAGGCAGGGAAATCTACCTGGAGGTTCTTACTATGTGTGAGATGGTCCTTGAGACCATATTCTCTGCCAAGTACCAAGGGTCTAGTTTTCATATAGAGCAGTGTACTGAATATCATAAAATTTGAAAAATCTGAAAAATTGAAATGAAATTGATGCATTTGATAAATTCTCTCTCGGATTGAACAAAGCATGAATTCTTCTTGAGCATATTCTAAAATCATGAACAGTTCATTAATTGTATTTCATGCACTTTGTCAGGGGGAGTTTGTCTGATGTTGCATATGAAGAGTAGTGCAGTTGAAAAATCTAAAAAGAAATTTCATTGCATCTAGACAGGGGGAGCATTTAGAATTGGTGTTTTTTTTAATTGTCATATGTTGAACACCTATTGTCTAGTAATTGATCAACTCTCATCTGTTGTCATATTTCTCTCTCTCTTGAAAATGGATTCTGCCTTCCATTCGTTGAGTTGTTAAAGAAGAGTCTCCTTCAACTCTCTTCATGATACTACCTATCAGCTGATCTGTCTGAACTCTAGACTCAGTCACTATGTGTTGATGTTCACTCTTCTGAAATATTTCTCTATTGGTGATTTACTCTTGCACCAGCTTATACTCACCTTTCACCTTTGTCTCAGCTAGTGTGACTGATTTGTTGCTACTATTGATTGTTGGTAAGCTAAATTTATTTGTTCTGATCTGAGGTACTTAAGCTGCATGTCATGCAATTCAGTCTGAGAACTTGGTAGAAATTCCTATCATATAGGTTTAAGAATTACCACTGAATCAGACTGATATAAGATTAATGTATTCTCAGATTTGTAATTAAATGAATTGAAAATATCTGAATGATAGGCTTTAATAAATCTTAACCATCTGTGTCATAAAAACCTTAGACTCTCTCATCAGATATCTGAAAATTTAAAATCATGGCTACTTTGGTTAAGATACATAGAGTGAGTACTGTGGTTAAACATTAACTTGAAAAATGTTGACTAAATGAAAATTTGTGAATTCAGAGCAATGACTCGGTCACCGAGAAGCTGGGTTCTTTATCAATGAAATAAAGTAACTCATGTCATGAGGTGCCATAGTTATCTCTGGTAAAATTTATTGAAAAACCTGACAGAGCAATGGCATAATTGTGTTGAGTAAGTTGGGAGTCTGGCCTCTAATCAAGGTGTCTCCCCATGTAAAAAGACACTTATATTGCTAACTCTTGTCTCAATGTTGAGAGGCAATGACAATTATCACACTAAGTAACTGGGTCACTTCACCTGAGACGTGTTGTGCCTCATGTAAAAAGGTGTTGATCAACCTAAATTGCTCAGGAAAAATATAATGTGCTTCAAATGAAAATATTTTGAAAAGTCTGTCAACTCATATTCTTGGAAAAAGTGTTTAACCTCAATACTAATCTGTGTAACTCTTGAAAGAGTCATTGAGATCATGTGTGTAAGATAAAAGATGGTTGTTTTTGAGTGTTATCTGAATATTTGGTTCATCTTTATTAAAACTTGGATTCAGATATGAGTATTGAGTTTAATTTGACAAATTTGGTATACATCATAATTAAATCAGATTGGTTAAGTTGCCACTTCATAACCCTTTATGATAGAAGAGTTTATTCTTCTTAAGACTTATTGTAGTGGTGCAAGCATTAAAATCCCTCATGATCAGATTCTTTCCAGACAGCCTGATCAACATCTTGCTATTGATTGATTCCTTGAGATGTATTGTGCTTTGACTATTTCTCACCCTTACCCATAGCTAATCTTACATTATCAGTTGATCCACACTGTTGGAATCTTCCATCTTATTTTACAATTAACTCTAGTTCTGTTTCATTCTGTTCATGTAACCAGAATTCAGATTGTTTGTATTGGCAGATTTCAGTTTGATTCATTGGATAACCAGAGTTCTTTCCTATGTTTCAGGGGGAATTTTGGGTCATCTGCATTTAAGGGGAGTGTAGTCAATCTTGCATATTGATAGGGGGAGAGATGTTTTCTTTGGTCATAAGGGGAAACTCCTTTTTAATGAACCATGTTTCATTCTCTGTATTCTGACTTTCTGGGGGAGAATTATTTGTTGTGCTGAATTTTGTCTCTCAAACCATTTCCCTTCTTTTTGATTATGTCAAAGGGGGAGAATAGTTTGACGAGTCAATGTGACTCATTATGTTGCCATCATCAAAAAGGGGGAGATTGTTGTGCCCCTTGTGCTTTGATGATAATGTGGTGTTTTAATGATAGCAACATGAATGAGTCACCATATTATTTTGTTAAGAACAACACATTGAGTCGTCATCTGTTTGTGTCTGCATATGAATTTGTTGTGTTGCATATGAATGTTTCATTGAACATCTTATCTGAGTGACACTACATGGAACAGGCTGTGTGGATTGGTGCATTTCATAACTGGTGCATTTCATAACTCTGCACATTGCATTGGCTTTGTGTTGCTGTAGTGTAGTCTATACATTGCATGTGTCGCAGGCTAGCAAGTCTATACATTGCATGGCAAAGTTCAAAGTCAATACATTGCTGCATTGCTGCATTGCTTGCATTTCTGAAGTCTACACATTGTTTAGTTGAAAGCCTGTACATCGTGTGTTGCTGAAAGTCTGTACACTGTCTCACTGTTAAAGTCTATACAGACTTCAGCTTCTCATTTAGCATCTTTCTTTGTGTCTCACTGATTCAAGTCTATACAATGCATGCACTTCGTGAAGTCTATACATCTGACCGTCTTATTCAGCATCTCATTTGCACATTTGAGTCGAAGTCTGCACAGCACAAGTCTATACAACTGTCCATCTTATTTAGTGTCTCATGCAGCGTCAACATAGTAAGTGTGTACATTGCATTGGCTAAGTCTGCAGTGTCAACTCTGTAAGTGTGTACATTGAATTCTCAAGTCTGCAGCGTCAACGCTGTAAGTCTATACAGCCTCTGTGTGTTCTATGCATTTCACAAGTCTACACACTCAGCATAGTCTATACATCAGACTGTGTTAGGCAAAGTCTGTAAATCGTCCATCTTATTTGAAGTCCCTACATTGCATTGCATTGGCAAAGTGTGTACATCGTTCGTCTTATTTGAAGTCTATACATTGCATTGCATTGGCTACGTGTGTACATCGTCCATCTCATTAGAAGTCTATACACTGGAAGTATGTACATCGGACTGTTCATGCATCAACATTCAAAGTCCATACATTAGACTGTAGCATGCACGTAGGTAAGTCCATACATTGGACTGTAGCATGCATCAGTGAAGTCTGTACAGCGTCATGCATTGTTCTTCAAGTCCACACACTGCACTGTAGATTGCTCGAGGTGAAGTCTGTACATCCATCAGTGAACTTCCAAGTTTGTACATCCATCAGTGAACTTCCAAGTCTGTACATCCATCGGTGATCTTGCAAGTCTATACATCGGTAGCTTTACTGACGTTGCACTCGAAGTCTATACACTGATAGCTTTACCGTTGTTTCCCTTGGCAAGTCTATACATCCTAGAACTGTGCAAGTCTGTACAGTCATTCCCTTGCCAAAGTCTATACATTGTGAATGTCTATACACTCGATTGCCTTGCTTTGATCAAGTCTGTACAGAGTTCCCTTTTGCAAGTCTGTACATCGTTCATGATGTCTGAACAACGAGCAAGTCTATACATCGGACTAGTCTGCATCGGCTAAGTCCATACATTGTCGAAGCTATGCATGCATCATTCATGAAGTCTATACATTGTCTGTCTTCCTTAGAGTCTCATGCATAACACCAAGTCTATACATTGGCTTTGCTTGCTTTGGCTTGATGTCTATACATTCGCTGCCCTGCATTGCATCAAGTCTGTACAGCCCTTAAATTGGCAAGTCCATACATCGTTCAGTTGTTCATCAAGTCTATACACTCTGTGTGTCTGCATCGCATTCATCAAGTCCATACACTCTTGTGTCTGCATTGCATTCATGCTAAGTCCATACACTCCATTTGGGCATTGTTCTTCACAGCGAGTCTGTACATTGCTTTGTCATGCACATAAACGTAAAGTCTATACATCGCATGCATATTGGAGTTGAAGTCTGTACAGATTAAGTCTGTACACTGTCTTTGCTGCACGCATGACTAAGTCTACATTGTGCATTGTTCAAAGCAAAGTCTACACACTGCATCACACTCATTGTTAGCAAGTATGTACATCGTTCAAAATGCCAAGTCCATACAGCCATTGTGCATTCATTCTTGATGTTCATACTTTGCTTGATGCACTCTACATAACACGCTGCAAAGTCTATACATTGTCTTCGCATTGCAAAGTCTATACAATGCATTACACTCTACAAAGTCTGTACAGGGTTTTAGACTTAAATTGATAACTTGATTTTCTGTCTGACATGCACCCTTCGTAAAGCCTAATGAAGGCACGTGATCCAAGGAAGGACGAGGTGCCCAGATTATGACACGTGGATGCAGCCCAGCTAGGATGCTGCCAGGTGGTCGAAATGCCTCGGTTCTGGCAAAAAGCCTTTGGGCGGGAGATGTGGAAGCCACACGACCCTATCCACCCTGTTGCACTATATATATGAAGAATCCTTTGTCTGAAGAAGATCGATCAAGGGGGCACAGTCTGTACAGTGAGATTGAAGGTCTGAAGCAGCAGAGAGCCACCGAGATCCTCAGAGAAGAAAAATAGAGAAGAAGAAAAAGAGAGAAGAAGACAGAGTGTGAAGAGAAAGAAAAAGAGAGTGAGAGATCGAGAGCAGAGAAGAAGAAGAAAAGGAAAGAGGAAGAGAGCTCGTGAGTTGAGAAGAGAGAAGACTCCATCAGACAATCTATCTCCACTGGAAGTTGGATCAAATCCAATCCAGTCAGCTCCTTGTGAGCCATATTCGTGCTTCATTGTTTACCGATTTTCGTTGCTGTAGTTCCTTGTTTTCATTTTCCTTTTATACTTTTCTTCAAGCTGTTTGTCAGCATTTGCAGTGGAGGATTCCACTAGACGACTAAGCTGTATTGCCCAGCGGAGCAAGCTGTGAGGCTCAGCAGGCAAGGAGGATTCCTCGGACAGCAAGCTGTGAGGCTTAGCGGATTGTATGGCAAGCTATGATGCCTAGCTATTCAAGCTGTGAGTCAGCGGAATCCACACTCTGGTTTTAGTGTGGGGTGGACGTAGGTCTGCAGGACCGAACCACCTAAAAACCCATTGTGCAATGGTTTGATTTCTTCTATCTGATTGGCGCTAGATGAATGCTTAGGTGCGCTTTGCCTTGATTGCTCACTATGTGTTTGTTTAATTCCGCAGCTGCTTATTAGCCTTCAGGTTTGTCTAGTTAGCGAACTAGCAATTTTAGTGAGCATTAGATTTTAAATTGGGCAAAGTTTTTAAAGGGAAATTCATTCACCCCCCCTCTGAATCATAGCACCGAACCCAACACGTAGCACTTGCCCTTTGTCCTCCAGCACTCCGGCCTCGGATGGTTGTGCCCACAATGGATGCAAAACGGAGCTCCCGACCTGTTCCTAGGCATTGGCCCTTGGCACACCACCTTTTCCTTGTCCTGCCTCCCTCAAGCCTGCATAAGCCTTTTGCCCATCCTCTTCTGCTCCTCGGTGAACCTACACATGGGTATTCATCAGAACCTAACTCTATATGTCTCTTAAATTTTTATGGTTTCGATTATTACCTTGCATTCTCTTGCTCGGCTAGATGAGCAAGCCTCAATGCCATGTTGTAGGAGTTAGGGTCTTGGGTAGCCACATAGCATCGGACGCTGCTACGCAGACCGTTGACGAATTTCTGCACCTTTCGAAGTGCCTCATCGAATATGTGTGGAGCATACTGGCCTAGAGTGGAGAATCTGGCCTCATAGTCTGCTACTGACATGCTTCCTTGTTCGAGGCTCAAAAACTCTTGCTCCTTAGCATCTCGCACATGCTCGGGGAAGTATTTTTCTCGGAAGATAGCGAGGAATTCTTCCCATAGTATGTCTCCATTGTGCCCTGCGAAGGTGGTCCTCAACATGGCCTTCCACCACAAGTCGGCTTGATCTTGCAATATATAGGCTGCTAGATTCACTTTTTCTTCCCCGGGACATCGCATCGCGCCGAATTTCTTCTCCATCTCGCTGAGCCACGACTCAGCCACCTCTGGATGGCTCTCCCCCTTAAAATAAGGAGGTGCCAACCTCAGGAACCGATCAAGCGCCGGTAAGTCATGACATTGGTGGCATAGTTCTGAGAAGTAAACAATCATTAAGTGAGAGGGCTTTTAAATGGGTTTTAAATATACTCTACCCTTTTTCTACTACTTGGACATTTGGAATGGTTGTAACCATGGTTTGTCTCTCGTGCTCTGATATCACTCTGTCACGCACCGAGATTCGATCCACAATTTATGGGTATATATATATATTTTTCATCGGACCTCGCGACGTCACGTCATACATATCACGGAAGCATATATATATATATATATATATATATATATATATATATATATATATATATATATATATATATATACGTAAGAGAGAGAAACCATAGTCACAAGGAATGTAAGTACATCACAACCATTCATAATTCAAAGGCTACATGTCCATTGCACAATTACATATGAGTCCATACATGGTCACCAACCCACAACTAGCTATAACATGATAGATAGATATCCATAGCCTACCCTGACATAGGCAAGACTAAACTACACTTTGGTAGCAGCCTCCTCCTTGACCTCCTCAAGTGTCCCCTGAAAAGTGTGTCACAAATGGAGTGAGTGTGACGCTCAGTAGGCAGCCTAATCAAATCGGGTTTAACTCACATTCATGTAACCAATCTATATTCCTAACTTCAACGATCATAACAAAAGTGTGCTAAAGACCTATATGATCTCTCTAAAATCCTCTGTAGCGATCCTTAAGATCAATCAGAAATTCATGGATAATGGGGCAAGGATGGAACCCAAGTGGGTCAACGTTGATGAAAATCCTGGAAATAGAACGGCCATCGGTCGACCGAAATTAGGCCATCGGTCGACCGAACTGTAACAAGTTACAGGCCGGCCGACACTGGCAAATTCGGTCGACCAAAATGCCCAGGTCTGTCGACCAAACTGTAACAATTTACAGACCGGCCAACCCTGGAAAATTGGGTCGATCGAAATGCCCAGGTCGGTCGACCAAACCCTGCTGCAATCTGACAACATCAGTTCAGTAAAAGAAATCAAATGTTACTTCATGTTCCATTCATTACCATCTACTTAAAATAATTCATACGAGAAAATACATGTTCATTGGCTAACTTATAAGATACCCATGCATGTACCAAAATCCACGGTGAATGATTAGTTTATACATTACCACATTTTCATGAGTTTCACATTCTTGTTATTCATGGAACCAAACAGCCGCCGCAAACACAGGAGCCCCACACACACGAATGAATGAAAGAGCACTGCGCAGACTCGAGAGCGAACTCCCACCTAGACTCTTACCGCACGAGGTGTTACGTATCGTCGTCTCCCGGGTTCTATGGCATTACATATCATCGTCCCACATAACGAACCAACCAAATCGATAGGATTTTAACCAGGGCGTTATGTATCACCGTCCCATGGGTTCTTTTACTTCTGCAGTATTACGTATCACCATCCCGCAGAAGGGACCGAAGTCCAACCTCACAGAATGCTATTGTTTTCCATTCATAACATTCGCATTGTATATGCATTCACATTCATATTAAATTACTAATATAATACTTCTTATCAGACCATAAGCATGCTTCCATATGTTTTGTTACTATGTTACACATGCGTGGAAACAAATCATACTACAAATGTAGAATTTCTATGAGCACGAAATCTTTACCATAAGTTACTGACTTAGTCTTCTATAAATTTCCTATTTTTTTCAGATTTTTATGAGTTGGAATGGCCTCTCAAAACTTTCTTATTCTTGGTTTTGGGATTTTTGAGACAGGGCACTGACTGCCACGATGTTGTCAGGGACTACCTCGACGCAGTCAGCCCTCCAAGGGAGGCTGCGTCGATGTAGCCTTTGGCTGCTTTGACGCATGCTCCCTTCCAACGAAGGCTGCGTCGATGCAACCCCTTGGGTGCATCGATGCAGTCAGCCACACTGAAGGGATTGCGTCGATGCAGCCCAGTGTTGCATCAACGCAGGTCAGTGCAAGACTTGAATTTCGATAAAACTCAGAGAAACCTCACGATAGTACATAATATGATGAAAGAAAAATGAAGAGTAAGTATAGTGATCAATCCCTCATGCCCTTAGTCCCCCTTTAACAAGTAGAAATTAATTTGAAAAGTATTCTAATGCTTCGTTGACCCCTACGATTTGAGGTTAGGTGCCTACCTTCGAAGATGATAAACTGACGACCCGGGGATGAAATCCACACCCCAGATCCACGTAATGCTTATCCCTTCTGATCTAGGGATGAGATCCAAACCCCAGATCTCCCAAGACTTCGCCCGTCGTCCTAGGAACTACAGGATCGTCCTCCTACGCAGGGCCAAGGTCCCTCAACTCGCTTTCTTACTCATAAGGAACCGTAGATGGTAGATAATTGAAATAGGGGTTACTAAAGGCTTACTACCCTTGAAACCTAACTCCTTATATAGATTTCTAACCTCTTAAGTGCTTTTCCCATGTCCTACAAGGCTCAGTCTAGCCTCCAAGGTCGCTGGTTGAAGAGGAGTTAATGCCATGCACCTCTTCGGTTTAAATAGAGGTGACCCTTCGTCTACCCGGTCATAGATGCGAGTGGGCGCAGTATTCTGTTAGGCTTCGAGTTGGGACATTTTCAGATGAAATCAAGAGGACTCCCATATCTAACTTTGGGTAATCATTTCATCAAATTTCAGTATCTCTAGCATGAGTTATTAGTTTCCCAAGATTAACATTTATTTTCCCTCGATCCAGTCGTGACCTTTCGATAGCCCGAGGTAATTTGAGTATAACTCTAGTATCCAAGAGGCGTTTGGCCTTGACCTCAACATAGAAGATGTAGCTGACATCCCATTCGAGATTATGGCCTTGATTTCAGGTCGTTTCAATAACTCCAAACGAAGTTATGAATTTCTAATTAATTACGTGTGAATTCCCCAATCAGTCACACCTCTTCATGATGGTTGGTGACAATGGGATCAGAACCTTGGGTTCTGGGGTGAATTGGGTTCCCATTTCAATAGAAGAGTTTGGCTTAAGGGCCCAATCTTTCTAATGGACCTAGTTTTAGCTTATTTGGATGACTATGGGTCAAAATATCCTTATTTCACCCAGCAATAGTATTTTTTGTGACTATTTTGACTTATTATCATAACTCCCTCTTTTCCCCTATTAGGCATTTTATTCAGAAGTTATAATCTTCACCTAAGTTGTTCTTTACCCAATGGACGTTGCATGTGATTTGGTTTCAACTAATTACGACCTTCCTAGGTTAAGTTATGAATTTTCTAAGGAACCTTCAATAATTTGTTTGGATTCTGGGTTTAGTATGTTGATGGATCGGAATAGTACCCAATTGGGCCAGTGTCCAAATGGTGGTCGTAACATATGATAGCAATCTTTCTGAAATGGTGGGAGAATTTTTGAAAGTTTTTATGGATGACTTCTCTATGTTTGGTGCCTCATTTGAAAATTGCTTGGAGAACTTGACTAAGGTGTTGAAAAGGTGCATGGAATCTAATCTTTTGTTTAGCTAGGAGAAAAGTCACGTCATGGTAAGAGAAGGCATTATGTTAGGTCATGTTGTTTTCGAAAGGAGAATAGAGGTAGATAAAGCTAAGGTTGATCTTATTTCCAATTTTCCTCCCCTTTCGTCTGTCAAGCAAATCCGTTCTTTTCTTGGCCATGCGGGTGTTTATAGAAGATTCATTAAAAACTTCTCTACCACTGCTTGTCTGCTTACTCAATTGCTAGCCAAAGACACCCCTTTTCAATTAGACAATTCTTGTTTAGAGGCATTTCATTCCTTGAAAGCGGCCCTAACTCAAGCTCCGATTCTTCAATCACCGGATTGGTCACTGATGTTCGAAATCATGTGCGATGCCTTGGACTATGCTATTGAAGCTGTCTTAGAACAAAAGATTGATAAGAAATCGGTGGTGATATATTATGCGATTTGCACCCTCGCCGATGCTCAATTGAATTATACCACCATGGAGAAAGAATTACTGGATGTTGTTTTCGCCCTAGAGAAATTTCGCTCATATCTTTTAGGGGCTAAGGTTATTTTTTATTCAGATCACACTGCTTTGAAATACCTGCTCACCAAGAAAGATGCTAAACCCCATTTGATTTGATGCATTCTATTATTACAGGAATTTGATCTGGAAATTAAGGATAAGAAGGGGTTAGAAAATGTTGTGGCTGATCATTTGTCGAGAATAGTGATACCCGAGAGTGCTCCCATGTCTGATTCCTTTCCAGATGAACAATTGTTATCTATCTCTCACACTTCAACCCCCTGGTACGCTCACATTGTTAACTACTTGGCAATAGGATAGATTCCGGGTGGGTGGACTAAGCAGGAAAAGGATCAGTTCTTTTCTAAAAGCTAGCACTATTTTTGTGAGGACTCGGAGCTATTTCATATGGGTCCTGATCAGATTAGAAGAAGATGTGTCATAGAAGAGGAACAACAATCTATCTTGAATTTTTGTCACAATCTAGCATGTGGGGGACACTTCTCAGGAAAGAAAATGGCGGCTAAGGTATTGCAAAGTAGGTTTTATTGGCCCACTTTATTTAAGGATGCTTATGTGTTGGACCCCTAGGTGAGTTTGATGATTTAGTTTTAATGTTGACAAAACTTGTATGCATGCTTGTGTGCATGTGGTATGCAAAACATCCATTGAAGAATGTTTGATCATCTAGGATCTTATGCAAAATATGATAACCTTGCTTTGCAGGACTGAAATCTATGTTGGATATCCTTCTGAAGACAAAAGGATTGAATGAACAAGTACTTTGTCATCCACAACACAAAATAGGTTGAAAATCCCATACAATGTTCTTCAAAAGGGAATGGTAAGACTTAAGATTGCAAAATCCTTCACTAGGTTTGTAAAGGTAACTAATGCTCACTCTTGTGGATTAATGGAAAGCCATGGGTGTTTGGTGATTAGGTATAACATTTGTGATTGCAAAGGTCATTCCAGACATATCTTTCATGAGTTTTTGAGCTTGCATGTTGATGTTGTGGGAGCTCATGTGGGATAATGTGTCTCATGTCATGTCTCCTTTGACTGAATTCTCTGAATTTAATTTCACATATTGTTTTGATAATTGGCAACAATACATTTTATTTTTTAGCTCTTTGACTTTGATAATAATGTCTTTCTGAGACCATTCTTATTTTGACAACACTGTTAGCATTTCATAGATTCATGTGCACCCATTTCATACTACGGTCCGTACATTTTTATAGTTCAACACATAAGGTCGATGCTAGCTATGTCTCATGCACACCCAAGGTCGATGCTAGCTGTGTTTCATGCATACCCTAGGTCGGTGCTAGTTGTGTTACATGCATACCCAAAGTCGGTGCTGGACGCGTCTCATGCATACCTAAGGTCGGTGCATGTAATACCCCAAATTCTTTTAGAAACTAATTAGAAATTTATTTGAATTTATTTGAATTAATGGGAATTAATTCGAAATTAATTAGATTAATTCTTTAATAAATAAAATAAGTCACATTTCGACTATTTTATAAAAATTCATAAAAATCATATTCTTGTAGAATCAATTGCGTTTAACAATTTGTTCTTCTATAGCCAACCCTAATAAAATCATTAACTAGGCCGAATTAGTGGGATTAGTCAAATTTTCACACTTACCTAACCAAATTCGTGCTCAATAGTAACCACCACCTTAAAACATCAAATTCGAGCTCATTCCTTAACCAAATGAGCCCAAACCAGGGGCAAATGAAAGGTATTAAAGAGAGGATCATTTCCCCTCTCACAATGCAACGAAAATTTTTATCGTATGGGAAGCATTTGGTCGCGCATGGGTTAGGTCAAACATTTCGGTGCCGTTTCAAACACTCACCTTGCATCGACGAATTCTCCTAGCACCGAAGGCTCCAGAAGGTGTATGAGCTATAAAAATAAAGCTCTTCAACCTTAGAATCCTTTGGTAGCAGCGGCGGCCGCAGTGGAGATCGATCCAGGGAGATCTTTGGAGATTAGTGGAGGTGTGTCGGCATCCCGTCGTCCTCCTTCCTTCTTCTTTGTTCCTTCGATTAAGGTAGGTACCCTCGACCAAAATCTGCACATGAGTATACCATTTTGATCCTCTTGGAGAGATCTTTCCATTGGTAGTAAAATCCCTAAATTCTATTAGGTGTGGAGGGAGATCTCGTGGAAATAGTGAAGGGCTGTCAAACGGGCATTCTTCATTCTAACTTCTAAATCTCTCTTCGATTCTGGTAGATGATAACAGACCCAACTCTAATTAATGTATATGGTTGTAATCATCAGTATGTTATCTATCATTTGGCGTAGAAAGCCCAAATTTTTATAGACCATGCTTAGAGAATTTCGTGTTTGATTAGAGGCATGCTAAGACTAGGTTTTTAAGTGTTCTTCCTAGATGGTTTGTGATTTCGATTGATTTTACGGTGATTTTTGTGTTCCAAACCCTTGTATAATGACCCTAATATGTCCATCAAGAACCCAGGGGCATGGGGTTAAGATCTCAGTCCAATTAGACCCCAATTGGGTGAGATTTCATGGTTTCCGAAAGTCACATTCGCGTCTGCGAACGCAGACCCATCACAGACAAGAGTCTGTTTGCACGAGGGTCGACCCATGGGGTCGACCCATATAGCAGCTGCACGAGGGTCGACCCATTGGGTCGACCCAAACAGCAAACGTGTAGGGGTCGACCCATGGGGTCGACCCAAACAGCAATTGTGCGGGGGGGTCGACCCCATGGATCGACCCATTCAACAGACAGCAGTCTGTTTGTGCAGGGGTCGACCCCAGGGGTCGACCCATACACAGGCAGACCCCTCGTTTTCCAGGGGTCGACCCAATTATGCTGACAGACCCGGTAGGCTTGTTTTTGGCCCGAGGATCGATCCGGACCGTGAGGGGATCGACCCATTCAAGCCTAGTCCAATTGAAAACCATATTTTGAGGAACCAATAACCCACACATGCAACCGTATGACCTCAAATTAAGCCCGGTGTTCCTTAATCTAAAATTGAAGAAATGGTCCAAGTGTATAAACCATTCCGATTACCATGTCCACTTCAACGCACACAATGGTTAATTAGAAACCCATATAATAAAATGGTAATTGTGAAAGTAAATTACTGTAATGTATTACTATCTATTGTCATTATTGGCTTGTTCTAGTATCTTAAGTTACCATCTTGTAATTAACTTATCTCTTTAAATTGAGATTTCATAATAATTCATGAATTAAGGTATTTTGAAATGGCTGTTAGAAATCAATTAAAAGCCCTTATACCCTGGTAGAATAGACTAATAGCACACTAACAATCTTTATGGCATTACGGCCATTAAGCCTAAATTGCTGTCCCTTAGTGCGATTCTACCTGGACACTCTATCCGGCGAGTTAGAATCCGCCATTTTGAGACCCGTATGACCCGACTACAACATGAAAATTCGTGACCAAATCGCTGGGTTATAAGTCACAGATCAACTTGGGTTAATCAACACATGAGCAGCCCATAGTTGACTGCTTGTCTCCATGAATGGTCCAGTGTGGTCCGTATAAGTATCGTAATTGTGTCTTAAGGTCACGTACTACTTACTTACCTGAACGGCACCCTATCAACCGTTCATTCTTGACCTCGTGGACTGAGATTTGGCCCAGTTCTTGTAATGCGGCCAGTAGTAGCCGTATGTCCTGTCAAACGGCCCAGAAGTGACCGTATACCAAGTTTTTAAGATAATGAATCCAAGGACATGTTAGTCCTTAAATCTCGTACTTTTGACAGAAATTTCTCTGATTAATTGGCCATTAAACTTGATTAAATGTCTAGACAAAACTTGGGATCTTGGATCCAACAAATCAATGCCAACGCATCATAAGGGCCCGGTCTGGTCCTGGGGAGAGCGCCCGAAAAGTACTTGTGCCCATGGGAGTTTGTAATGACATAGTGAGGTATTGCACCGAGTGCATGATCAACGTGACGTCTACGACAGAAAATCTCTTGTTATACTTGTTACATTATCGTGCTTGACTTGATGTTTAAAATACTTGCTTGTTGGCCAATTCTATATTTCAATTTCCTATTGAACATTCTTGTACTTGATATTCTTGTTAAATTCTTGTCATCATATATTTCTTGACCTTGCAAGATCTTATATTACGCTATTTTATCGTCTCGTCAGTTATTTCTTTTCTTGTCATTGCATATGAAAATGTAACTAATTGGTTAATCATGTAAACTTCCTGTTATTATCTACTGAGTGTTAGCTCATATAGTTGTTTTCCCCCTTTCCAGGCTATTCAAGTGACGATGCGCATACTGAAGGGGAGGGACAGGAGTGATACCCTTGAGTGTACCTGTTAGTAGATGCCGAGTTGGCATAGTTGTTTACATTAGTTACTCCTTAGTGTTGTGTTAGCACTTTATTTACCTTTTGGGAGTCAGTTATTGTATTAGAATCAGTTTGGAAGTTATGGTTGATCGTGTTTAAGCATTGATGGTTATTGTAATAAAACTTGGAGTCTTTCTTGATCAATAGAGGTACTTCTTTCCATAGCACCTGTACGATTGTTTAGTTTAGCATATTAATATTATCTCTAGCTAGCTTCTAACTGGACGTCCCGATATTCAGCGTTGGGGCGTGACAGTTTAGTTGGTATTAGAGCCTAGGTTAAATATTCCTAGGTTTTCCTAAGTTCTAGGTTTTCTAAGTTCTAGGGTTCTAAGTGTTATCATAGGACCCCTAACCTTGTTAAAGTCTAAGGACCTGACCTGGTGAGATTGGGTAGAAACTTGGGTTAAGTTCATATCTTAATCGTGTTATTATCTATTTTTAATGAACCTAAATGATCTATCCCACGTGTAGGCTTTTGCAATGGCAGCTGAACGTGCGGAATGGAGGAACTTGCAGCGCACGGTTCAAGGCCTTACTCAAGCTTTGTAACAAGCGGCCCAAGCAGGAGCTTCACACCCTGGCACTGGTGATTTATATCGGAACTTTCGGGGAATGAATCCGTCGAGATTTGGTGGCTCGACTGATCCTGATGAAGCTGAGCACTGGCTGGATGAGATGGGAAGGATATTCAAAGTAATGCAGTGCAGCAATCAAGAACGTGTCCTTCTATCAACTTTTCAACTTGAACGAGATGCAAGAACATGGTGGGAATCAGTAAAGGCGACTCTCGGTGATCAGCAA
The DNA here is from genome assembly GCA_022559845.1 of Amorphophallus konjac. Taxonomy (NCBI): domain Eukaryota; kingdom Viridiplantae; phylum Streptophyta; class Magnoliopsida; order Alismatales; family Araceae; genus Amorphophallus; species Amorphophallus konjac. The sequence goes on from CM040122.1 coordinate 201,475,954, forward strand.
GTCACATGGGAGGAGTTCGAGGAGTTCTTCAATGGCAAATATTTTTCTGATAGAGTGCAAGAGAAGAAGGCAGCGGAGTTCGCGGCTTTGAAGCAGCGAAGTCTATCCGTGGCAGAATATGAAGCTCAGTTTTCTCGGCTTTCTCGTTATGCTACTCACTTAATATCCACCGAGAAAATGAAGGCTAAGCGCTTTCTTAATGGACTGAGGCTGCATTATATCAATCAATTGGCACCGATGGAGATCTCAACCTATTCTGAGATGGTGAGGAAAGCTCAAGTCCTAGAAGATACTCTAGAAATGACGGAGAGAATCCGTGGAAAGGCACAAAGAAGGAATAACCTACGGGTTCCGGGAATATCAAACCCGGGTATGGCAAGAAGAGGCCTATTAGTGGGCCTGGTTCGTGGAGTGGTTCTGGATCGTGGAAGGGCAAGATGACGAAGCATGAAGACAAAAAGCCTGGCCCTATTGTTCCATTCAAGGGCGTGTGCAAGTTTTGTGATCGTCTTGGTCACAAGATGGAGGAGTGCTGGCGCAAGCTGGGCGCCTGTTTGCGATGTGGAAGTAAGGAGCACCGTATCCTTAATTGTCCTCTATTATAGGAGCAAGTTACCCCGACAAAACCACAAGGCATCAGAAAGTCGCAAGGCAAGCTCCAAGCTTTGCACACAGATGAAGCAGGAACCGCCGAGGATGGTGGACTCGTCGAAGGTACTCTTATTATACTCGACAAGCCAGCATTTGTTCTTTTTGATACGGGTGCCAGACATTCTTTTATTTCTCGAAGATTTGCTAAGTCTTTAGCTGTGGAACCTGTTTTGATGAATTCTCCGTTAGAAATCTCAACACCTATTGGTTCTAGATCGGCAATATAGTATTTCTATCCTTCTAGCAAGGTTATGATTGATGAATAGAATTTACCAGCTGATTTAGTTTGCATGGACATGAAGGATTATGATGTAATCCTAGGAGCAGATTGGTTAGCTAGATATGAGGCAGATGTTCACTGCAGTTCTAGCTCTGTGTCTTTTACTAGGCACCCGAGACTTTCTTTTGTGGGAGTTAAGCACAATAACTCCGTATCACTTATCTCGGCTCTTCGAGCTAATAAGCTGATGAGACGAGGATGCGAGAGTTTTATAGCCTTTGTCTGTGTAACCCCTAAGCAGCAAATTGAGATTAAGGACATTTCTGTTGTCCGAGATTTTCCTGATGTCTTTCCAGAGGAACTACCAGGACTTCCACCTGAGCGGGAAGTTATCTTCTCTATTGATATCATTCCTGGCACATCTCCTATTTCCAAGGCTCCTTATCGTATATCTCCTGCGGAACTGAGAGAATTAAAGCAACAGTTGATGGAATTGCTCGAGAAGGGTTTCATTCATCCTAGTACTTCCCCTTGGGGAGCCCCTGTATTATTCGTCTAGAAGAAAGATGGTTCGATGAGGTTGTGCATCGATTATCGGCAATTGAACCAGCAGACTGTCAAGAACAAATATCCATTGCCGAGGATTGACAAATTATTTGACCAGATAGTGGGAGCTCAGTATTTTTCTAAGATCGATCTTCGATCTGGATATCATCAGTTGCGGATCAAGGAAGAGGATATCTATAAAACAGATTTCCACAGCAGGTATGGTCATTTTGAATTTGTCGTTATGCCTTTTGGTCTAACGAATGCACCAGCAGCTTTCATGCAGTTGATGAACAATGTATTTCGGCCCTATCTTGATCAATGGGTTGTGGTGTTCATTGATGACATCCTGATTTATTCCAAGAATGAAGAGGAGCATGCTGAACATCTGAGGATGGCATTACAACTATTGAGAGATCATCAGCTATATGCCAAGTTCAGTAAGTGTGATTTCTGGCTGAAAAGAGGTGTCCTTTCTAGGACATATCATCACAAGAGAAGGTATTTCTGTTGATGCTTCGAAGGTAGAGGCAGTAAAGAATTGGGATCAGCCTACCAGTGTGACTGAAGTTAGAAGTTTCCTAGGCCTGGCAGGCTACTACCGGAGATTTATCCAAGATTTCTCTAAGATTGCGGTACCTATGACAAGATTAACCCGCAAGGAGAACAAATTTGATTAGTCAGAAGATTGCCAGCGAAGCTTTCAGACTTTGAAGGAATGTTTAACTACTGCACCTGTATTGGCTTTACCTTCTGGTGAAGGAGGTTTTGTCATATACACTGATGCTTCAGGTATTGGTTTAGGCTGTGTACTCATGCAGCATGGGAAAGTGATTGCCTATTCTTCTAGGAAGTTGAGGAAGCATGAAGAGAACTACCCCGTTCACGATTTGGAACTTGCAGTAGTCGTGTTCGCATTGAAGATATGGAGGCACTACTTGTATGGAGAAACATTCACAATGTTTTTAGATCATAAGAGTCTGAAATATTTATTTTCTCAGAAGGAACTCAATATGAGGCAAAGAAGATGGTTGGAGTACTTGAAGGACTTCGACTTCTCGATTGAGTATCATCCTGGAAAAGGCAATGTTGTGGCAGATGCATTAAGCCGGAAGCCTGTAGCTAGATTGTCAAGTCTCATGTTACAAGAGTGGAAGCTACTGGAACAATTAGCTAGTCTGGATCTGAATATTGACAATGATCGGGTTATGATTGCACAGATTCAACTTAAGCCCGAATTGTTGATGGAAATCAAATCTTTGCAAGATAATGACCCCGAGCTAGTAGAGATCAAGGGAAGCTTGAGCAGCAGACCTGACTTCACGATGGCTGACGATGGAAGATTGTTATTCCAGGGTAGAACTTGTGTACCTGATGAAGCTGAGTTAAAGAACAAGATTCTTGAGGAAGCACATAGATCCAAATACACCATTCATCCTGGAGGCACTAAAATGTTCAAGGATTTGAAGAGATCCTTTTGGTGGCCGAATATGAAAAGGGAAGTTGCAGACTTCGTGAGTAGATGCTTGGTTTGTCAGCAAGTCAAGGCTGAACATTTCAGACCGGCAGGAAAGTTGAAACCACTCGACATACCCCAATGGAAGTGGGAAAGCATTGGCATAGACTTCATTATGGGTCTACCTAGGACTCGTGGTGGACTTGATGCAATATGGGTGATTGTCGATCGATTGACAAAGTCAGCTCATTTCTTACCCGTTAAGTCCAAATGGACAGTTGATGTACTGGCTGCTTTGTATTTGAAGGAAGTGGTAAGGCTCCATGATATACCAGTCAGCATTGTGTCTGATAGAGATCCCAGATTTACTTCACATTTCTGGAAGGGACTATAAGCGTCTTTGGGTACTCGTCTGAATTTCAGTACTACTTTCATCCACAGACAGATGGACAGACTGAAAGAACCAACCAGATAGTGGAAGATATGCTTAGAGCCTGCATGATCAATTTTGGAGGTAGTTGGAGTGACCATTTGGCTTTGATTAAATTCGCCTACAACAACAGTTATCAATCCAGCATTCAAATGGCTCCTTTTGAAGCATTGTATGGAAGAAGCTGTCGTTCCCCATTGTGTTGGGACGAGGTAGGTGAGAAGCAATGGCTTGGACCGGATCTTATTTCAGAATCATCACAGAACATCCGTATTATCCGAGACCGGTTACAAGTGGCTCAATCAAGACAGAAGAGTTATGCCGACAATAGAAGAAGGGCATTGGAATTTCAAGTTGGCGAGCATGTATTTCTGAAAGTCTCTCCTACAAGAGGGATTCGAAGATTTGGCATTCATGGCAAGCTGAGTCCGAGATATATTGGTCCGTTCGAGATTCTGGATAGAGTGGGAGAGGTTGCTTACAGATTGGCATTACCGCCTCAATTGTCAGGCGTACACAATATTTTCCACGTGTCTATGTTACGGAAATATGTGTACGACCCCACTCATATCATTCAGCATGTGGATTTCGAATTGAAGGAAGATTTGACCTATGAAGAAAGACCTATCAAGATTCTAGACCGGAAACAACAGCAACTCCGGAATCGTTCCATACCTATGGTCAAAATTCAGTGGAGTCGGCGTGGAGCTGAGGAAGCTACTTGGGAGTCTGAAGATACTATGCGGAAGCGGTATCCTGACTTATTCTAGGTGAGCTAGTCTTTCCCTATCTCTGTATTAAAGTGCAGTGAATTTGGAGGACCAAATTCTTTTAGTGGGGGAGGGTGTAATACCCCAAATTCTTTTAGAAATTAATTATACATTTATTTGAATTTAATTAGAAATTATTTAAATTTATTTGAAATAATGGGAATTAATTCAAAATTAATTAGATTAATTCTTTAATAAATAGAATAAGTCACATTTCGACTATTTTATAAAAATCCATAAAAATCATATTCTTGTAGAATCAATTGCGTTTAACAATTTGTTCTTCTATGGCCAACCCTAATAAAATCATTAACTAGGCCGAATTAGTGGGATTAGTCAAATTTTCACACTTACCTAACCAAATTCGTGCTCAATAGTAACCACCACCTTAAAACATCAAATTCGAGCTCATTCCTTAACCAAATGAACCCAAACCAGGGGCAAATGAAAGGTATTAAAGAGAGGATCATTTCCCCTCTCACAATGCCACGAAATTTTTATCGTATGGGAAGCATTTGGTCGCGCATGGGTTAGGTCAAACATTTCGGCGCCGTTTCAAACACTCACCTTGCATCGACGAATTCTCCTAGCACCGAAGGCTCCAGAAGGTGTATGAGCTATAAAAATAAAGCTCTTCAACCCTAGAATCCTTTGGTAGCAGCGGCGGCCGCAGTGGAGATCGATCCAGGGAGATCTCTGGAGATTAGTGGAGGTGTGTCGGCATCCCGTCATCCTCCTTCCTTCTTCTTTGTTCCTTCGATTAAGGTAGGTACCCTCGACCAAAATCTGCACATGAGTATACCATTTTGATCCTCTCGGAGAGCTCTTTCCATTGGTAATAAAAGCCTCAAATTCTATTAGGTGTGGAGGGAGATCTCGTGGAAATAGTGAAGGGCTGTCAAATGGGCATTCTTCATTCTAACTTCTAAATCTCTCTTCGATTCAGGTAGATGATAACAGACCCAACTCTATTTAATGTATATGGCTGTAATCATCAACATGTTATCTATCATTTGGCGTAGAAAGCCCCAATTTTTATAGACCATGCTTAGAGAATTTTGTGTTTGATTAGAAGCATACTAAGACTAGGTTTTTAAGTGTTCTTCCTAGATAGGTTGTGATTTCGATTGGTTTTGCGGTGAATTTAGTGTTCCAAACTCTTGTAATATGACCTTAATATGTCCATCAGGAACCCAGGGGCATGGGGTTAAGATCTCAGTCCCATTAGACCCCAACTGGGTGAGATTTCATGGTTTCCGGAAGTCACATTCGCGTCTGCGAACGCAGGGGTCGACCCATTGGGTCGACCCATCACAGACAAGAGTCTGTTTGCGCGAGGGTCGACCCATATAGCAGCTGCACGAGGGTCGACCCAATGGGTCGACCCAAACAGCAAACGTGTAGGGGTCGACCCATGGGGTCGACCCAAACAGCAGTTGTGCGGGGGGGTCGACCCCATGGGTCGACCCATTCAATAGACAGCAGTCTGTTTGTGTAGGGGTCGACCCATACATAGGCAGACCCCAGGTTTTCCAGGGGTTGACCCAATGGGTCGACCCATATGCTGACAGACCCGGTAGGCTTGTTTTTGGCCCGAGGATCGATCCGGACCGTGAGGGGATCGACCCATTCAAGCCTAATCCAATTGAAAACCATATTTTGAGGAACCAATGACCCACACATGCAACCCTATGACCTCAAATTAAGCCCGATGTTCCTCAATCCAAAATTGAAGAAATGGTCCAAGTGTATAAACCATTCCGATTACCATCTCCACTTCAACGCACACAATGGTTAATTAGAAACCCATATAATAAAATGGTAATTTTGAAAGTAAATTGCTGTCATGTATTACTGTCTATTGTCATTATTGGCTTGTTCTAGTATCTTGAGTTACCATCTTGTAATTAACTTATCTCTTGAAATTGAGATTTATAATAATTCATGAATCAAGGTATTTTGAAATGGCTGTTAGGAATCAATTGAAAGCCCTTACACCCCGGTAGAATAGACTAATAGCACACTAACAATCTTTATGGCATTACGGCCATTAAGCCTAAATTACTGTCCCTTAGTGCGATTCTACCCGGACACTCTATCCGACGAGTTAGAATCCGCCATTTTGAGACCCGTATGACCCGGCTACAACCTGGAAATTCGTGACCAAATCGCTGAGTTATAAGTCACGGATCGACTTGGGCTAATCAGCACATGAGCAGCCCATAGTTGACTGCTTGTCTCCATGAACGGTCTAGTGTGGTCCGTATAAGTATCGTAATTGTGTCTTAAGGTCACGTACTGCTTACTTACCTGAACGGCACACTGTCAACCGTTCATTCTTGACCTCGTGGACTGAGATTTGGTCCAGTTCTTGTAATGCGGCCAGTAGTAGCCGTATGTCCTGTCAAACGGCCCAGAAGTGACCGTATACCGAGTTTTTAAGTTAATGAATCCAAGGACATGTTAGTCCTTAAATCTCGTACTTTTGACAGAAATTCCTCTGATTAATTGGCCATTAAACTTGATTAAATGTCTAGACAAAACTTGGGATCTTGGATCCAACAAATCAATGCCAACGCATCATAAGGGCCCGGTCTGGTCCTGGGGAGAGCGCCCGAAAAGTACTTGTGCCCATGGGAGTTTGTAATGACATGGTGAGGTATTGCACCGAGTGCATGATCAGCGTGACGTCTACGACAGAAAATCTCTTGTTATACTTGTTACATTATCGTGCTTGACTTGATGTTTAAAATACTTGCTTGTTGGCCAATTCTATATTTCAATTTCCTATTGAACATTCTTGTACTTGATATTCTTGTTAAATTCTTGTCATCATATATTTCTTGACCTTGCAAGATCTTATATTACGCTGTTTTATCGTCTCGTCAGTTATTTCTTTTCTTGTCATTGCATATGAAAATGTAACTAATTGGTTAATCATGTAAACTTGCCTGTTATTATCTACTGAGCGTTAGCTCATATAGTTGTTTTCCCCCTTTCCAGGCTATTCAGGTGACGATGCGCATACTGAAGGGGAGGGACAGGAGTGATACCCTTGAGTGTACCTGTTAGTAGATGCCGAGTTGGCATAGTTGTTTACATTAGTTACTCCTTAGTGTTGTGTTAGAACTTTATTTACCTTTTGGGAGTCAGTTATTGTATTAGAATCAGTTTGGAAGTTATGGTTGATCGTGTTTAAGCATTGATGGTTATTGTAATAAAACTTGGAGTCTTTCTTGATCAATAGAGGAACTTCTTTCCATAGCACCTGTACGATTGTTTAGTTTAGCATATTAATATTATCTCTAGCTAGTTTCTAACTATACGTCCCGATATTCCGCGTTGGGGCGTGACAGTGCATGTTTTTCCTTACGCGTATAAAAGTTAGTGCACCTTTTATCTCATGCATATAAAAGGTCGGTGCAGGTTTTGCATTGTGCATGATAAGGTCGGTGCAGGTTTTGCATTGTGCATCATGATAAGGTCGGTGAAGGTTTTGCATTATGCTAAACAAGGTCGGTGCACGTTCTTGTCACCTGCATATAAGGTGGGTGCATATAGGCCATCCTGCACATCTAACGTCAGTGCACATTTTGTTGTTCAGCGTCTAAAGTCGATGCACGTTCTTGTTACCTGCATATAAAGTCGGTGCATATAGTCATTAGCATAAACTCATGGTCAGTGCACATCTGCATTGATCGCTTGGCAGTATTGTGCACACTCCATTCTGTGCATGTCCAAGGTCGGTGCATATTTCATATACTACATATCGAGGTCAGTGCTCATTCCATTTAGCATAATCAAGTCCGTGCACATTTGCAAGGACAAGTCGTGCATATTTTCATATTATGCTACAAGGTCAATGCATATGCATTCTGAGTGTTTGACTAAATGTCAATCGTCTGAATTGCAGAATTAATTACTACGTCTCTGGGAACAATAGAAACTTAAGTGGTCACGTGATCCCAAGACAATAAGTGGCATGTGATCCAAGATGGTTCTCCAATCTGATCTATCTGACACTTAAGCTGCGCGCTTCCATTCACCTGACACGTGGAAAGATCATCTACATCTCTTGACACGTGGAGCTTCACCAGAGCCTCTTCTACTGATTTTCTGGGCGAGAAATGTGTTTCCCACGCGCCCTATTCTCGCGAGGCTATATAAAGGGACCATATCTCTCAGATCAGGTTGGCGAACAGATAAAAAGAAAGGGAGAGCATAGAAGCAGAGAGAAGGAGTTCGAGATAGAAGATTGAGCACTGAAAGCTGAGAGTAGAAAGAAGAAGAGCCTGCAGTGAAAGTCAAAAAGGAGTGCCATAAGTTGAATAGAAGGTCAGAGTGAGAAGAGAGTTTGTGGGAATCTGTCTTTGTAATTGACTCTTGGATCAAATCCACAGTAAATCTGCTCCTAGAGAGCTACATTGGTTTCTCGTTTCATTCTTTCTATTTTAATTTTTGAATTCTCTTAAGCTGTGTATCAGCGTGCGAGGGTGAAACCTCAGTCAGAGAAGTTGTAAGGCTCAGCGGTAGCGAAGCTGTAAGGCTCAGCGGTAGCAAGCTGTGAGGCTCAGCGGTCTGGCATCTAATCCTCAAAGCTGTGGATCGGCGGTCTGTAGGGATTATATCCCCGAAGCTGTGGATCAGCGTACTCAAGCTGTGTGACAGCAGTAAGCCTTACTCAATTGAGTAAGGGGTGGACGTAGATCTCTGGATAGAGATCAAACCACCTAAAAATTCTCTTCTCTTGTGTTATTGATTTGTGCTCCAATGTGTTTATAGCTTCTGTCTGCTAAGTGTTTAGATGAATGCTTAGGAGCGTTTAAGAGATACATGCTTTCACTTGTTAAAATTGCTATATGAGATTCTTGCTAAAGCTCATCATCCAATAGGTATATCAAAAGGCTGGGTAAGAAGGATAGGTCATGCCTATCTGGAATTCCACCTCTTGCGTGAGGCTAGCCTCCACCATCGTACTGTACTTGGATGTTTGGCTGACTGTTAAGTGCAATTTTCTGATTTCTCTTGATATTGCTGAAATTCATCTATTTCTGAAATTGAAGATTATGTTCTTATTGTCTGACATTTTACAGTAATCTCTCTAGCTATTATTGTGCATTGCCCTTCGTGCATAACTGTTAGCGTGTTAATTTGTTCTAAAACTTACATCTCTCGATTGATTTATAGTGGTTAGTTTTTATTCCACATTGTCTTTAACTGCTGTAGATTTTTAGGGGTAGATCTATTCACCCCCCCTCTATATCTTAGTGTCCATCCTAAAGGATTGATCGCTGAGGGTCATTCTACGAGTAAGCCACCATTCTTTAATGGTAATAATTATGCTTACTGGAAGAATAGGATGCAGGTCTTCCTGCGTGCAAAGGACTATGAGACTTAGAAATTAGTCAATAAGGGTCCTTTTGATTTGCCTCTAGACGAAGAGTTCTGGACTAAGGAGCATATCCGTAAATCCACCTTGAATTGGTGCCATTAATGCTATACATTGTGCACTTCATCCAATCGAATTTTCCAGAGTATCTTCTTGCAACACTGCTAAGGAGATGTGGGATAAGCTAGAGGTCATTTACGAAGGGACGTCTCAGGTTAGAGAAACCAAAGCCAACATGTTAGTCTCTGAGTACGAGGCTTTCAAAATGAAGCCTAAAGAGTCAATATCTGAGATGTATGCTCGTCTGAATGTGATTACCAATAGCCTAAGAAGTCTGGGAAAAACCTACAGTGAGTATGAGTTGGTTAGGAAAATTCTAAGGTCCCTAACACCCATCTAGCACACTAAGGCCACTGTAGTGGAGGAGTCTAGGAACTTAGCTACGACCACTGGAGATGAGCTTATTGGTTCTCTCATGACATATGAGTTGAACCTTAAAAAGGTTGATGAGTCTGAAAAGAGAAGAAAACCCTTAGCTTTTAAAGCTAATTCTAGCAAAGGGTTGTCTAGTGAGTTCAACTGCACTAGTTCTGAGGAAGATCAGGATGAATTTGCAATGATTACCAGGAAGTTCAAAAAATTCTTGAGAAAGGAAGGGAAAGGGTTGAGAAGAAAATACTTTTCTGGAAAAAGACAGTCCAAACATAAATATGATAATCTTAAGAAAACTAATGCCATAGTTTGCTACAATTGCAGAAAAGTAGGATATCTCAAGGCAGATTGTCCTGAGCTCAAGGATAAGCAGCCCAGGTGAAAGAACAAAAAGGGAAAAGCCATGATTAGCACCTGGAGCAATGAAGAAGAAGAAAGTCAGAGCAGCTCCTCTGAAAGTGAAAAAGAAGAGAAGATATGTCTGATGGCCAAGAGTGATGAAGGCAAGGAAGATTATGTTGACGTATTCTCCCCATTCGAAAACTTTACACAGAATGAATGGGAAGATGTTTATGCTGAAATCATTGAAAAATATGAAAACATGTGTAGGGAGAAAAAACATTTGAAAATGAAAATGAATTCATTAATTAATGATACTTCTGTGTCTGATAAGATTGCATGTCTAACAACTAAAAACTTAGAGCTGAAAAACTCCCTTAATGAAGCCGAATGTAGTAACAACATGTTAATTGATTTGAAAAATGAAAATGAGAATTTGTTGAACACCATTGATGAACTTAAAATGAGAATACATGAATTTTAACTAGAATAGCAACTGAAAAATATCAAGCTATCAATGGTGTAAATGCTGAACTCAAAAAGGTCATTGAAAATCTGGAACAAGAAAACAAGGATAAGCAAAAATCCCTTGAAGGCATGACACAAGGAACAGAAAATCTAAATGCTCTCCTAGGAATAAAAATAAACTTTAGAAAGGAAGGTTTGGGTTTCAACCCAACTAATCAGAAAAGGTTTGATGTTAGGTCAATTTCTTCTGTGACTGAAAAGGGAACATCACAACCTTTGATTCAAATGACTTCTAGTGAAAATTTGAAATCAGCTGAGAAAGTCAAGCCCAATGTCAAAGACAAGGGCAAAGGGAAGATAGAGGTGTCTAGAGAATCTTGCTCACACACTCCCACACCTCAGATCAAGGGACAGGCTAGGATTTAGATTGTTAAGGCTAGAGTACAAGGAAAATCCAAGCCCAAAACTGTCCAGCCTCAACAGAAAGTCATAGGCAACTCCAGAGCTCATCCAACCCGTAGCCCTACTGGGTTCAAATCCTTTGAGAAAGGTCTAGGCAGAGGCATCTCAGGTCATGGTCAATATCAGAATACTTCAACCCATCATCCTTTCTATAACTCCTATTACCACTACTCTGATAGGAGAGGTCAAGGCAACCTCTACATGAGGTCAATGAAGTTCCAGAACTCCTACTCTACTCAAATGAATAGACTCTATCCTTGGAACTCCTATGTGCAACCCAGGCACAAAATCGTCAGAAGCCAAAACTCTTATGGCTTTGTCAAATTCATGCCAAAATAGTCTAGGGTTCCCTATGCTCATACTACTTCCAATACTCATTGGACTGATCACTGGAAAAGAAACTTTCAGAATGGGCTTAAGAAGAAAATTGCTACACCTCAAAATAAATCTCCCAAAATTAATGGTGACAAGAAAACACAGACCAAACTGGATGATAAGAAATCCACAACTGACATGAAGAAGCCAAATCAAATGGTTTTTTTTGTAAACTCAGTCATCGAATGGGTCAAAGGGAGAGTGCACCCCCATTCCAAAGGAAGGGAATGTTCTCACTCCACCTTCTAACCACTAGATGCTTTTTTTATTGATATTTCAAAAAAGAATACATCTTCACAGAGAGGCCAACCTCTGAAGTTCAAAGAAAAGGAAAAAAGAATTAAATCTATACAAGCTTTCTACGAATGGTAGGTATGCCATTAGCATCAGCTATGGCATAACCTTTAGCAAGCAGAGGTAGCTCTCTAGTAGAGGAAAACTCCAAATTACACCCCATGTGAACTGCATGATTTGCCAATGCATCTGCGAGCTGATTAGCTTCTCTGTATGAATGAACAATGGAGCAATGAGAGTATGATAATAATTGTTGTAAAGGCTGCCACCAATGAAGTAATGACCACGGAGGGTCTTTATTGCTGTTCAACAAATCAACCAATATCATCGAATCAGAGTATATAATTGATATGGGAATTTTATGCAACTGTGCCAGTCGAAGGCCATCAAGTAAAGCCCGCCCTTCAGCCACCATGTTGGAGCCAAGGCCATAGTAATAAGAGAAACCCAATATCAGCTGACCAAGAGAGTTTTTGAAACACCCACCACCTCTGGAACGCCCGAGATTTCCTTTACTAGCGCCATCTACATTCAAGGAAAATTCTGTACTAGGAGCCATCCAGCGAACAGTAATGCAAACTGGGTGATTATTGTTAATTATAATTCCATATCTCTACAAAATCTTCGAATAGCTAGAACTGGCCCCTTGTTTAAACATGAACTGGCTGACTGTGTGCTTGATTTCAGCAAGGATCTGATCTGAAATTCTTAGGAAATTAGTGTACTGGCCTTCATACCTTACACGACATCTAAATTTCCATACTTCTCAAACTATCATAATAGATGCCATTATAGATATGAATCCTTTAGGTTTGTAGATAACAGCTTCATTTATGGTAGAAATCAGCCTACTAGTAATAGAAGTTTCATCCAAACATGTACTGATGAGTAATAGAGCAAACCTATTCCATAAGAATTTAGCCAAGTCACTATGTACAAATAAGTGGTCTTCATCTTCAATATTATGAGAAGCACAGCAACAAACACAACATGAGGCCAGGTTAACACCACTGCTTTGAATCCGACTGTCAACTGGAATAGAATTTCTCAGAATTTTCCAACAAAATAAAGTAGCCCACGGGGGAAGTTTTTGATTCCAAAGTTTGCTCATCATTAAACCAGAATTAGTTGCCACTGTCTGTCCTTTAATAAATTTGTAGGTGGATTGGATAGTAAATTAACCTGAGGTTGTAAGGGACCAGATAGGTATATCATTCCCTGTTTGCATTCCAAAGCTTTGAATTTCCTCTCGTAGCTGATGATCCTCCAAACTCTGTCAGACAGGATGAAGATGATTTTCCAAGGCAGCTTGGACAGAGCAATTTTCAACCTGAGGAAGATTCTGACTTGAGAGATGGTCAACTAAAGCCTTGTCCTTGAACCAAATATCTTTGAGAAAGTTAGTGTTTGCACCATCTAGCACTATCATTCTAGATTCTGACATTAATATAGATCTAGCTTTCTCAAAATCAAGCCTTTTTATTCCAGCTGGGAAAGGGATTTTGTAGTCAGATATATGTTGGCCATGACAGTATTTGCTTCTTACAAACTGAGCCCAGTGAGAGTTGCTGTGAATAGAGTTCCATAGCTGTTTGACATAAAAATAGATCTGAGTATCTGATAAGCCACAAATGCCCAGCCCTCCTTCTGAAACGGGACTGCAAATTTTATTCCAAGATTCCCAATGTTTCCTATGAGCTATTTCAAAGCCCTGCCAGAAGAAGTTAGCACAAATTTTCCTGATTTGCTTAAAAATTGTGTAAGGAACAGAAGCAGCACTAGCAGTATACAAAGGAATAGCTGCTAGGACCGACCGAATCATAACCAGTCTTCCTGCTTGAGATAGTAATTTGCTTTGCCAGCCAACTAACTTGGTACTTACTCTATCTAACAAATATTTGAAATGAGGAGCTTTCACTCTACCTTTAAAAAGAGGGATGCCCAGATAATTGATGCAACCAGTTTTGTGATGATAGCCAGATAGTTGGCATATGCGGTCAATAGAGCTTCGGGGCATCTGTTTAGCCACTACAAAACAACTTTTATGTGCATTTATCCGCTGGCGAGATGATTGTTCATATATCCCCAAGATAAGGATAAGTTGTTTAATAGATGACACTCCACCATTCATAAAGATGATTGAATCATCCGCATAGAAAATGTGGGAAATAGGCTGAACACCACGAGGAAGATGATAATACTTGCACATACCAGACTGAAAAAGGTGGCTGAGACCCCTGCTCAGAACTTCTTCTGCCAGGATAAACAAAGCAGGGGCTAAGGGGTCTCCTTGTCGAACCCCTCTAGTAGATTTAAAAAAGCCATGGGTCTGCCCATTTAAAGCTATGGAAAACCAGCAATTGACTAGCATTTGGGCAATCAAAGAAACAAATATATTGGAGAAACCAAATTTTTTTAGGACCATAAAGAGAAAGTCCCATTCTACACGGTCATAGGCTTTTGCCATATCTAGCTTGAGGAGCATATTATGTCCTCTAACAGGTCTATCCATTTCCATTAGAAGTTCCTTTGCAACCAGGAAATTATCTGTAAGATGTCGGCCACTTATGAAGCCACTTTGCTCATCAGATACAATTAGGGGCAAAATTGGATGCAGCCGATCACATATAATTTTTGACACAATCTTATATGTAAAATTGTAGAGGCTGATAGGTCTAAAATCAACATAGGATGTTGGATTTTTTACATTCGGAATCAAGCAAAGGATGGTGGAACTAACCCCCCGGGGTAGACCCCATCCTTGAAAGAAACTTTGGACAGCATATGTGACATCCATTCTAATGATTTCCCAGCAGTGAGTGAAGAAACCCCCAATGAAGCCATCTGGCCCTAGAGAACTATTACCAGATAAAGAAAATACTGAATTTTTGACTTCTTCTGAAGGAATAGAGCATAAAATTTTATTCTAATCTTCATTGATCATCTGAGGTATAACATTAAGCATGCTCTCATCAATAATATGATCTTCTGAAGTTAAAAGAGATTTGAAGTATTCCACTGCACCATCAGAAAGTAGCTCCTGGTCTTCTTCCCAGTGACCATTAAGTTTCAGTTTGTGAACATAATTCCTTTGCCTTTTGACCTTAGTATATTGGTGAAAAAATTGGGTGTTCTGGTCTCCATAGGAAATCCATTGCACTCGGGATTTTTGATACCAAAAGATCTCTTCACGAGATAAAATTAGGCGCCATTCAGCATTGGCTCTGTGAAGTTTCATTCTATTTTCCACCGTGGGGTTAGCATCATAACATGTTTGAGCTTCCTCAACCTGAGTTTCAGCTTTGTTTTTAGCCCAATGAATGTTACCAAAGATTTCTTTATTCCATCTACTTAAGGCAGACTTTATGTGTTTGAGCTTTCTTTGGAGCATATGAAAAGGGTGGACATCCACTTGGTTACATTTAATCCACTGATCTTTCACAAATTCCAAAAAACCTTCATGTGTATGCTACATATGCTGATACAGAAATCTCCCCGGGGAAGACTGTTGGATGGAATTCATTGACAAAAGCAAAGGGGCGTGATCTGAGGGACCTCTGATTAAATGCCTGACAGACAGGTTGTGAGGTGATTGGGCCCAGTAAGCATTGTATAATACCCTGTCAAGATGAGCTCTTATGTGTGAAGACCCAGTTTGATTGTTTGTCCAAGTAAACTCAGAGCCTGAATAGCCTGCATCAACAAAACAAGTAGCTGACATAAAACCTTGAAAGTCTAGCATGGCAGCCATGGAGGTAAAGGAACCACCAATCTTTTCTTCTGGGGATGCGATACAATTAAAATCTCCACCTATAATCCAGGGTATATTCACACCTTGGCTGAAATCCATTAAGGAGTCAAACATTGCCCTGCGATTGTTTTTAGAACATGAGGCATATATTGCTGTGAAGTACATAATAGCCAAATTAGTTTCCTTAAGTGCAACAGTCAAATACTGTGAATGAAGTTCTATAACATCAAGACAAATATTAGCTTTGTGAAGAAGCCAAATTTTGGAGGAGTCACCGT
The DNA here is from genome assembly GCA_022559845.1 of Amorphophallus konjac. Taxonomy (NCBI): domain Eukaryota; kingdom Viridiplantae; phylum Streptophyta; class Magnoliopsida; order Alismatales; family Araceae; genus Amorphophallus; species Amorphophallus konjac. The sequence continues at coordinate 201,491,815 of CM040122.1, forward strand.
TATTACCAATGATAGACTACAAATTAACCCTCCGAGCCACATCCTGGGCACGATTGAAATCTATACGGGGTTCTGAGATAGCAACCATACAAATGTTATTGGCTTTTATGTGCTGAGTGAGACTTCTGACAATGGCTTTGTTGCCAATTCCTCTAACATTCCATATCAGGATTGAGTTAAAGCCAAATCAAATGTGAATACCAAAACATTTACTTTCTTGTCTGCATTCATAAATGCTTTTATGGGACCCAAGAAGCTCTGGGTTCCAAATCATTCTAGTTAATTCCCTTGCAGGTATGCCTGGTAGCCCACCATAACAAGTGGTATCTGGACAGTGGCTGTTCCAGGCACATGACCGAAGATAAAGAAAAATTATGCATGCTGGTGAAGAAAGATGTTGGTCATGTTACATTTGGAGGTAATACCAAGGGAAGGATTATTGGATCGGGAAAGGTTGGTAAGTGCTCTTCCTGTTTAATTGAAAAAAATTTGTTAGTTGAAGGTTTAGCTTATAATCTTCTTAGCATAAGTCAACTCTGTGACAGAGGCCATAAAGTTGTATTTGATTCTCTTGCATGTGTTGTACCCCTGTGGTTTTGATGATGTCAACCACTATGGCTTTGATGATGTCACACTATTTGTGCATGATAGAAATGTCACACTATTTGTGCATGATAGAAATGATTCTTGTTCTTGATCGAACCTCTCATGATTGAAAGGAATTCCATTGATTACTTGCTGTATGCATCATGAGTTTGATGAGCATCTCATGAGTATGCTCGTGCATGCATCACACTGGAGAGGTCTGTGCATTATTTGAGTCAGTGCAGGGTTAATTCTCTAAGGCATACAGGCACGGTGTTTTTGGTTACGCTGCGAACGTACATAGTCAGTGCAGGTTTTACATGAGCATACATATTCGATGCATGTTTTTGTGCATGAATAAAGTCAGTACATCTTTTTATTCCATGCATACACAAAGTCAGTACATCTTTTTGTTCCATGAAGTGCATACGTCGTTACCAAGTCCGTGCAACTTTTATTGTGCTAAGCACAGCAAGTCGGTACGACTCTCACATAGAGCATATATAGTCAGTGCATGTTTTACTTCGTGCACGCATAAGTTTGTGTAGGGTTGTGTCTTTCAGCATACAAAGTCCGTGCACCTTGCATCTGTCGCATACAAAGTCCATGCACTTGGTGTTAAGGTCAGCACATGCTTTCCTTTTCTTCATATCAAGTCGGTGCATGTTCTGACTCTTATATATATAGAAAGTCGATGCATAGTTTTCAGTTAAGTCTGTGCAACGCTTGTACTCTACGTATTCATAGTCAGTGCATCTATTGGCCATATACTGGAATCAAGTCCATGCATGAGTGTGTGCAAAAAGCACATTGAATCTGTGCACTTTAGCTCTGACATTATATCTACTCCGTGCAATCTCTTTACATGTGGTATAACTGTCTGAAGATGACTTTATGTCTGATGCCTTGACAGGTGCTTTTTCATGGACGTTACGAAGGGCACGTGATCCAAGAATGGAGGAGGTGCTAGGATCGTGACTCGTGGAAAGCATTTGAATTGGGATGCTGCCATGTGTCCTAAGAATGTCAGATTTGGATCAGGCATTTGGGAGGGAAACGTGGAGAGCACGCGCCACACTCTCTGCTGCCAGGATAAATAGAAGATTCCTCGTTCAGAGGAAGGGGCTGGGAGATCGAAAAAGCTTTTGGTAGCAAAAGAAGAATTGAACCAGATAGAGAATAAGAGTGAGGTAGATCCAACCTATGAGAGAGCAGAAGAGAAAGAAGAGAGTTTGTGAGTTCGAGAGAGAATAGAGAAGAGCAGAGTAGAAGAGAGAGAGAGAGAGAGAGAGAGAGAGAGAGAGAGAGAGAGAGAGAGAGAGAGAGAGAGAACCCAAGGAGAAGATTGAAGCCATCATTGAAGAACAGTTTGTACTGGACCGTGGATCAAATCCAGGCCAGGGAGCTCCTGCGAGAGCCACGTCTGATTTGCAAAGTCTTACAGCTTTTCGGTGCTGCTACTTTCGATCTTTTATTTTTATTTTATCTTTGTTACAAGCTGTTAGTCAGCGGAGCAAGCTGTGATGCTCAGCGGTGGCAAATGATCGGTTCCTCTGGATGGCTAAGCTGTATTGCCCAGTGGACGGTGAAGCTGTAATGCCCAGCGGGTCAAGCTGTGAGTCAGCGGTTGTAGGCAAGCTGTGAGGCCCATCAGTTAAGTTGTGTATCAGCGAAAAGCCACACTTTGGTTTGAGTGTGGGGTGGACGTAGGTCTGAGGACCGAACCACCTAAAAACCTTCTTGTCCATCGTGGTTTGAGTGTCTATTCTGATCCGCTATATGTATGCTTAGGTTTGATCTGAAACGTTTGTCTAGCGAGGAATTTATTTTTATCTTGTTTATTTGATATTGGTTCTAGAGAGTGTCAAATTCACTCAAGTCATCTAAGCATCTAAGTTCCATTCGTTTGCTTGATTGGGTTAAGTTAATAATGTAAGTTTGCTTAGGAGTTTGCACTCTTGCAGCTCGACTGTTTGATCAAGAGAATCATTGTCCTTTTTATATTGTATAGCTTAACTAGTCTTAATTCTGTAGTCGTATCTAGTTACATTTTTTAATTGGGCAATTTTTAAGAGGGATTCATTCACCCCCCTCTAAATCCGGGCCTTGCATCCTATCAATTGGTATTAGAGCATACCATATGTTCCAACAATTGGTATCAGAGCGGGTCTCTGTGTATTCAGATCCAACGATCTACAGAGGATCCTGCTACTTCAGTGGTGCGTATCAGAGCGGGTTGCTGTGTAATCGGATCCAATGATCCACATCAGATCTTATAGCTTCTTTGGTGCATTTTAAAGAGGGTCTTGTCTCTTTGTGTTCGGTGCCTTGTTTTGCTGATTTGGTATCGTGCCTTGCTGCTGTTTGACTTAGGTGCAGTTTTCATACATCGCCCTTAGATCTATTCTTGGTCAGTCACTCTTCGATGGCTCATCCGCCGATCTTCAGAGGTAATGATTTCGATCTATGGCTGGAGAATTTGCATCGGTATGTAAGATCAATAGATCATGATATTTGGAAGGTAATGGTTCACGGTCCACATAAATTATCAAGGGATAAATCTAAATGGACTGATAAGGACAGATTGAAACACTCTGTCAACTCTAGAGCATTAGATTTAATGAAAGCATCACTTGACAGAGCTCTAATTTCATGTGTTTCTTCTTGTAGGTCTGCCAAGGAGATTTTGGAGAAACTGAAGCTTACCAGGAATCGCAATACATGTCTGATGGTTGACGGTGATGGACAACAAGAAGAAAATGAAGAAGAAGACGAAGATGAGGTACCTTCTGAATTTGAAAATTATATTGTGGATGATTGGATTCGAGCATATAATGACTTGCTCGACTCTCACGAACAGTTAAGAAAATAGTATAAAAAGATGAAAAAGAAAAGTGATCTGGATAGTTCAGAGTCCTCATGTGAAAATTGCTTAAAACTGAAATAGTCTTATGATGCTTGCTTGTTTGACGTCCAAATGCTTAAGAAATAAATTGGACTATGTAAAAATGAAAATCAGAATTTGTGAATGAGATCTCTGAACTCAAGAAAAAACTTAGCTCGACGAATGATAATCAGGCTCATAACACTAATTTTGCTCAGATTGAAAAATTATTGAAAGATCTTGATTGTGTTAACTCTGAACTGAAGGTTCTAAAATCTGAGAATGAATGCCTTAGGAAATAGTGTCTAAAAGCCAATCCTGAAACAACATGCTCTGTCAAATCTGCTTGCAATGACTGTCCTCTTCTGAAGGAAATAAATGAAAATCTTCAGTCAGATTTAGATTGGCAAAAAGACTTAATTGCCTCTCTCAGAGAAGAAAATAAGAATTTGCTGGAAAGTAAAATTGAATTTGAAAAATTGGAGGAGGAATTAAATGAAAAACTAAAAGAAGAAAATGACAAATTGATTAAAGAGAGAGAAGAATTGAAGCAGTTGAACACTGCTATGTCAGAGAGACTTCTTGTTCTAGAAAAAAGAAAATATGTTGTTGATGAAAATTAAGCTGAAAATGAGCTCAAACTGAAACAAGAAGTTAAAAATTATAGAACTGCAAACAAAGTGTTGAGTGAGTGTGTTAATTGCAGTGAACAAGAGCTAGCCAGTTATGAGCTTAGTGTTTCAATTCTTCAACAAGAAAATAATGACCTTAAGAAATCATTGTCTAAATTTCTTGAAGGGAAAAATGATTTAGACTTGTTCTTAAGGAACAAAGGTCAACTTTCAGAAGGAAGGGTTGTGCTATAACTCTACTAAGAAAATGAGCTTTGAAAACAAAACACAAACACCCCTTGTTTTCAGTGTTGCTTCTCTCAGCCCACCGAACCCATCTGTATTTCAGTTTACTGCTAAGAAAACTTTGAACCCAACTGAAAAACAAAAAGAGAAGAACAAAGGTGTTTCTGCCCCCATTTTGCAAGTTCCACACACACAATCACATGCATCTAAAAGGAAAATGATTTGTCATTATTGTCACAAGATTGGCCATCTAATGCATGAATGTAGACTGATGGAACAAGATGATCTAAATGCTAAGCATGATAGAAATCATGTACTTAAGCAAAAGAGAAATCATTATTTTCACTATGGCAAGATAGGCCACATTGCATCTCGTTGGTGGCACAAACAGGGGAGAGATGTTCACTTCAAATTTGCTAACTCCTTTGCAAACCATAATGCTGTTGGTAGGAATAGATATTCTGCTTGTTTCAATTGTGGAAAGACAGGCCACAGGGCCATTGAATGCTGGCACGCTCAGGGTAGAAAATTTAATTATAAAATTGTCAATCTCCCTGCAGATAGAAATGAGTTTGGTAGGAATAAATTTGCATTTAAAAGGAAAAGGCTTGCATGTTTTGAATGTGGAAAACCTGGTCACCGTGCATATAAATGCCAGTTGGGAGGTTGTGAAAAACAAAATTTTCATGTAAATAACAGAAATTTTCATACTCATGCACATATATTTCATGCTCATGCTAATGTGCATAATAAGAATAAAAAGTATGTTGTTTCATGTCATTATTGTGGTCAGTTAGGGCATTCTATGTCTAACTGTTTCATCATGAAGTCCGATGATCTACTTGCTCAAGAAAGGGTGAGAGCACCCTTCAAAGGTGCCACTATCATATCAGGACCCAAGACTGCTTGGGTACCTACTTATGCAAAATAAAGGGATGATTTGCAGGTGTGCCTTGGAGTGAATGAAGGGGGGTTAATAAGCGAAGGCACTCAAAATGAAAACCCCAGGATCTTATGCCTCAGGTCAATTCTGAACACTTTGTTTAAATTCCATCATCTGAAATTGTGAATTTGAAATGACTGTATATCATGTTGCTCTATTGGTGCTAAATTGAAATTTTTTGAAATGTGAATTGCACAATCATGCTTATAGTAGTTCCCTTCTGTCTGTATTGCATGGATCATATTTGAATGTAAAATTTGAAATCATGTGATGTGCTTTCATTACATATCATGCACTTAGTCAGGGGGAGTCAAAGCATTTCTTGTGTATCATGCATACTTGTTTAGGCTAACTCCTTGCATGGTTTTCATGTCTTTCATGAGTGGTTAATGCACATGCATACATGTAGTAAATTGCATAGCATTTCACTAATTTTGATAACACCAAAAAGAATGTTAAGTGAATGCATTCATGTCATTTTTTTTTTACATATGATGGTCAAATGCATTCAGCTAGGGGGAGTTAACCCATGTGCATATATGATTGCATATCATCATATTGAAAATTTCAAAAAATTGACTCATTGCATTTATTGAGGGGGAGCATATAAATCAAACTTTTGATCTGTATGGCTATTCATCTATTTATTCACTATCTATTTTGGTCAAACTGAATTGCTCTTCCAGTCAACTTATACGTTCTATGTCTAGCCATGTCTCCACTCTTTCGACTGTCTCAGCTCTTCCTACTACATGCATCATGAAGTGACATCAGTATCCAATGATTACTGTTGCATTTTCTGAAGAGGCGTTTCACCTGAATACCTGGATTGTCTTAAAAATTCTTTTTGCCTAACTATCTTTGACTATGCATTGATTTCAAGTGCTCTCACATTTGATGCATATTCTTGCTCCTACTTCGATTGAAAATCAGATGCTCTCAAACTCCCTTTAATCTGGAAATTTAGGAAGATTTCAATCTGCGTACCTTATTCATAAATCTGGAAATTTGTTTTTAAGGAATCTTCTATTATAATGAATTATGAATGTCTAAAAGATCTTATTGGTTTAAGTTTAATGTATTCAGTGAGTTTGATATTAAATGTCTAGAACAATATATGAATCATGTTTTAATAAACATTAACCAACTGTTTTCATGTTGTGCCTTGCTCAATCTTCTGAAATCTAAACTGTTGAATACATGGCTTTATTTGGATTGAAGTACATGAAATTAGTATTGTTTTGAAACAAATACGTTTTCGGAAATGTCTAAAGGGTAAATAGCTGTCAGAGCAATGACTTTGGTCACTGAGAAACCATGTCCAAAGGACTGTGTCATGAGGTGTCATAGTTAACTCCGCTTAAGAATGATTGATAATCTGGCAGAGCAATGACGTGCACACTGAGAAAAACATCCCACTCATCAAAAAAATGAGTTAAGGTATGTCGTGAGATGTAAATGTTAACTCTGTTAATTATAAAGCATGACTGTTAGCCACACTAAGTGCTTAGGGATATTGGCGTCTGATCAACGCATATCCTCTAGTTACAAGGTGTGCACTAAACTAGAGTGCTCTTGAAATTTGTAGCATGACAATTCTTGTTGACAAATTACAATATTTGTATTTTGATGCAAAAGATAAATTGCTATAACCCTAGACAATATCATATGGCTTCATAATTGTTTGATCTCAATACTAATGAATGTAACTCCGAAAGAAGTCATTGAATTTGATTGCGTAAGAAAAAGGGAGGTTAATCAAGATATAAATATGAGGGCTTGGTTCAATGTTATTAAACTGTGATTTCAGATATAAATACAGAATTTTATTAGCAAATTTTGCATACATCATGTTTAAACCATGCCTATTAATAAAACTCATTCATAAGCCCTTATAATGGAGGACTCTGAAAAAAAAATTCTATTTTGGATTTATGAAATCGGTATCTCCTTGAAAATCTTATTGAATTACTCATGTGTTTGAAGCTTATTTGCAATTCTTTTGCTCACTACCATTGATTCTTGATAAAATTCTTCATGTCCAGAATTTATCATTAATTGCTCCTGTGCTTTTGCTGATAGATGCTTATCAACTCTTCCACTCCAATTTCTCTGCTTTGTCAAAGAGGGAATTTGTCACATCAGCATGCTTCTTGCATTAAGGGGGAGATTAATCTACTTGTCATGTCCTCTTGGCTGTCCTTCATCATCCCCTATCCCCATTTCAATACATCATACATCCTCAGGGGGAGTAGGGTTCCATGATTCTTTTTGTATCAGTTTCAACGTATCTGGAAGTCAAAGAGGGAGAATATTTGGTGGCTCAATCCTTTCATGCATGCTTACATTTCTTTCTCAAACTATTTTCTTTTTGATGAAGTCAAAGGGGGGGAATAGTTTGACATGAGCTAGTGTGACTCATAGTCTCATAGTGTTGCCATCATCAAAAAAGGGGAGATTGTTGTACCCCAGTGGTTTTGATGATGTCAATCACTATGGCTTTGATGATGTCACACTATTTGTGCATGATAGAAATGTCACACTATTTGTTCATGATAGAAATGATTCTTGTTCTTGATCGAACCTCTCATGATTGAAATGAATTCCATTGATTACTTGTTGTATGCATCATGAGTTTGATGAGCATTTCATGAGTATGCTCATGCATGCATCACACTAGAGAGGTCTGTGCATTGCTTGAGTCAGTGCAGCGTTAATTCTCTAAGGCATACACACACGGTGCATGTTTTTGGTTGCGCTGCGAACATACATAGTCAGTGCAGGTTTTATATGAGCATACATATTCGATGCATGTTTTACTTCGTGCACGCATAAGTCTGACATGAGCTAGTGTGACTCATAGTCTCATAGTGTTGCCATCATCAAAAAGGGGGAGATTGTTGTACCTATGTGGTTTTGATGATATCAACCACTATGGCTTTGATGATGTCACACTATTTATGCATGATAGAAATGTCACACTATTTGTGCATGATAGAAATGATTCTTGTTCTTGATCGAACCTCTCATGATTGAAATGAGTTCCATTGATTACTTGTTGTATGCATCATGAGTTTGATGAGCATTTCATGAGTATGCTCGTGCATGCATCACACTGGAGAGGTCTGTGCATTGCTTGAGTCAGTGCAGGGTTAATTCTCTAAGGCATACAGACAAAGTGCATGTTTTTGGTTGTGCTGCGAACATACATAGTCAGTGCAGGTTTTACATGAGCATACATATTCGATGCATGTTTTTGTGCATGAACAATGTAGCACCCCTGGAAATTTTAAAAAGAATAAAATAGATTCTAAATTAAAACAAAAAGATTCGATTGGTAGGAATAGCTTAAACCGATAAATGGGCTTTACACCTAAAGTATGTATAACTAATGGGCCAAAATAAAATAATGCCCTTCCCTAAGGCGCTAATTAAAGTAATAACGCCCTTATCATGGGCGTTAATTCTTTTTTTGACGCCCATCAAAACGGTCGTCAATTCTTACCAAGGAAATTGGGAATAGAGCGCCCAAAATATAGAAACGTAAAAGATGCCCTTTGTGATGGTGTTATTTAATGAAAACACGCCCCCTGTTAAGGCGCCCCAGTCTCAGACGTCTTTTTCCCTGGGAATTAAATTAAGGCATGCTCGTTCGCTGCATGGCCTGTATTAGGGTTCTCCCTATGCAAATGGGAGCATGCGGCTGCTATCCTGGAAGGGTGAGGACCATGCATAGTAGGTTTAAAAACTTACCAATCTTGATCGTAAAACCCTTCTATAATCCAACAATAGAACCCTCCAGATCGTTGAGAGTCTTATAAATACCACACCCCCTCGAATGGGCTGATTTTTCTAAGTAACTGCTGCTTCGAAGGAGGTCCTGCTACATCCTGCAACACTCTGCATCTTATCTTCATCCTGTTGTGGTTACAGAAAGCTTCTTCCTCCTTCTCCCTACCGGTCAGACGTGTGAAGTGTGAAGCTTCTTCCCCCGTTCTTCATCCTGCTGAGTAAGAAGGAGAGCGTCCTCTCATTCTTCCTCTCTTCATCTTGTTGGCGGACGTGGGAGCCTCCATCATCTTCTTCCATCTTCATCCTGCAAGCAGACGACATACTCTGTTTTAAACAGAGTATCATTTTCGCCGTTTAATCTTCGACAAGAGGTAGGTTTTCTCAAGGATTGTAGCCTAAACTAGCATAAAAATTTATGATAATATCATCTGTAATTCATGCATATAGTTTTACTGTGATTTAGAAGTTTTCTGAAAATTTTGGAAAGAGGCGACCCTCTCTAGGGCGCTAATTCATGTTCAGACGCCCGACCCAAGAGTCGTTAATTTTAAGAATTTGATAAATACTCATGTTTATCCTGGAGAGGAATGAATTAACGACAGCCAGTAGGTCATCTTTTATGAAAGTGACGCCCCACCCAAGGGCGCTATTTTAAATTAATGGCTTAGGATAAGTCGTTACTTTCCTGAAATTTCTAAAAGTTATTAAATTCTGGAAAATGGTAATTAACGACATAGTGCAAGTCACTTCTTTGTGAAATAACGCCCATGCCTAAGGCGTGTTTTCTTGAAATACAGAATTGGGTAAATTGCAGCAATAATAGAAATTACAGATGGGACGACTGTTCCAGCAGTCGTCAATTAGTAAAGAAACGTCCCAGAGAAGGTCGTGAATTTATTAAATAGTGACTTGGCGTAAGTCGCGAATTTCCTGCATATTTATTTCCACGGCTTTCTGTGAACCGAGGGTTATATATATATATATATGTGTGTGTGTGTGTGTATATATGTATATCGGCACTATATTCCATTCCGTGAGTATAGTCCCATGTTTCACGATGATTTGTCGCATTACCCACTAACTCTCGGTGACATACAAGCCCTCCATTGGACATTCCGTTCCTTTGGACTGGCGAGTTAGTCATTGGGACCTCCGTAAGTCTCCTCGTAGCCTTGGATTCCCTCAAGACCGACTGAGCTGGTTGTACCTAAAACACCTTGTACATTTTTGATTGCCACGACTTGTGGTAAACCGGCCCTCTCATGTCGCCATCTTGGTCCATGAGAGAATAATCTTTGCCAATGGAATGATGATATTGCACTAGGCGATATCTTGGATTGATTCCCTTATAGATGGGGTCAATCAGCTTGATTCATGTCCCTTGATTGGTGACATGTCTAGTCATCCACTCAAGTTATCTCAGCTACCTAGCTAAGGTACCGTCTCTACCCAGGTTATCGACACGTCATGATTCTCGTTGGTTTTATCATTGTCCATCTAATGTTCTTCCTTGAATTCCGTGGAACCTATCCACGAATCTACCTTGATATCCTACATGAGTTTGTTCTTGGAAATCCATGGCTATCACTAAAGTGGTTGTCTAGATATTACATGTAACAATGTCCACGCATTTAGGGCCCGATCTGGTCCTGAGAGGAGCACCCGAAAGTACTTGTGCCCATGGGAGTTATATTGATCACGGTGTGGCATTGCACCGAAGTACTTGCTTGAATCTACGACACTCCACTATATCTCTATCCCTCTCTCTCGCGTGCTTGACTTGATTGACTTGACATGACTTGCGTGGCCTGGAATGGGCAAAGTACTTTCTTACTAATAGCCATTATCTCATGACATGAAAGACTTTATTGATATACTTGGTACTCGTTCAAAAACTTGGAAATCTTGAATACTTGAAATTCCCTATCTTGGATCAACAGTACATGTTATTTCCTCTTGTTATCATGTTCAATTCCATAGCATTCTATTTTTTTTATACTTTACATGCTAAACTTGCATTTTTATTGGAAGAGGTAATTACTTAAACCAATTGTTAGTTCTTGAGATATAAATCCTACTTAGCGTTCGCTCATCAAGTTCTTTTCCCCAACCTTTTCAGGTAATACGGACCCTGACTCGGACTTGGATGGGCAGAAGCGAGAGTGATGAGCGTAGAACCTGCAAGCGTCATGCTGTTGAACTCTATCGTGTCATGTCGTCCTTAGTTTATTCCTTGAGTCTTGTCATTAGAACTTATGTTATTGCAAGGGTTGTAATATTTAAGGCTTGCGGGCCTGATCTGTGATGTTAAGTCTTGAAGTATGTGACTTGGTTTAAATGGATTGGTTATATCAGTGGTATCAGTCTTTGGTTATGTTTTAGATTCTTGTCTTGTTGCGCACTCTATGTTGATGTCGAAATTCTACTTGCTCTGATTGACGTGATTGATATAAACTCGTCACGTCTCTCCCCGGCTTGACCATTCAAGGGGATAATTGGATTAAAAAGTCCAATATTCCAACCCTTAAAGTCCAAGATGCCATCCACATTTATATTTGTTTAATAGGTTTTGTTTTTTTATTTTAATTGAGTCAAAATACATGGGGAATTAAATGTGAACTCCCCCTTTTACCCCTCCCCTAATTTAGATCTGAGGTTAGTTTAGGTCTTTTTACACTTTCTATATATACCATGTATTTTGTGATTTACTTAGCATTAATGAAGGAAAATTCCATTTTATGCTCAATGGCCCAAGGGCACCCCTCTCTCCCCCTAGCTACTGTGAAAGCTGTGAATTTTCAGAGGTGTGAAGCCTCTCCACCACCACCTCCCTGAGTGTGAAGCTCAGCACCGCTGTCGCCATCGCACCGCCATCACGCCGCCGTCATCAACATCGGAGTTCTATCTACATCAGGACAGATCCTCAAAGCTCGAATTTTAGCTCTCCATCAGGAGCTTAGATCAAGTCCAAACATGGAGGGTGAGTCATCCACGTCCACTCCAGCCTCCATAAAAAACATCCAGTCATTTACCCATCGTTAAGTATTTTTCCATTTTCGTGTCCCTTAGTATTTCAGTTCTGTCTTCTGTTCAGATCATGTCACAACAACCTTGTGTTTCCAAGTTTCGACCCCCTTTCTCTTATTTTCTTGGGTCACTAATTTTATTGAGAGTTCTGTCCACCAACCCCATCATCCACGAGTTTTCTTGGGATTTCTAGAATCCTTTTTGTATTTTTAAAAATTTCTATTTTTTCCCAAATCTGTTCTGTCCTGTGCAGTCCAGATCCGACCTCCAGTCAGTATAAACTCCTCAAAAAATCGAAACCTCCACCAAACGTCAAATAAAAACTATCCCCATCTTCCTTGTTTCCACCTCTACAACTTTCGTGAAGAGTCCAAGTTCCGGATCTGAGGTTTGAGACACGGTCATTGCCAACTCTCAGAAAAACTTAGTTCCATCTTGAGATTTCGGGTTCTGTCCAACAGCAGCTTGTAAAATCGATCAAGGCCAAATCCAAGAAATTCAAAATTCTTTCTCTGGCCATAAATCGAGGTATTTTGAATGAGCTTTCCAACGGTACCTCTTGTGCGTCGATATGACACCGAGAGTGATTGCAGCAGCAGATCTCGCGGGGTCGCGCGCTATAAAATAGTAGCTTCAGATCCGTGGGCAGCAAGGTCAACCAGTGAAGACCGGAGCTGACTCGCCTTCCGTGAGGTGAACCGGCATGCCGCTGTCCCAGGGAGCGCCTCTCCAGGAGCCAATGTCACAATGGTACCACTCCGGGCCCACTCGGACCCACAGATGAGCACGTGGGCCCCACGTTTGTGAATACGCGTGCCGCTGAAGCTACATCAAAACGGCTCCCGTCAACCCAAGTTTGGTCCTCCCGGGCCCCATTTGTAGCCCGTTATCTCCCTGTGTAGAGTGGGCAGTAGAAACCATTTCTATAATTGTTGTAATAATTGTTTAACCGGGAGTTACTGTCTTGGCCGGGATCATCTTCCCCACGTCCGGAGCGTGGAGGTAAACTCGCTCCCACTCTTTGTCGCATTTTGCTTATCTCGTATACCTTTTGAATGCCGCTGCATGTGATAGGTAATTAGCTCGATATCTATTTTTATCACCGCTGCGAGAGAGTGAGTGTAACCCGTCCCGTGGCTCGATCCAAGTTCACGCAGAAAGGCCGATACCCAAGACTCACCGTCGGTTTCTCAATCGTGTACGGTCCACGTCTTCCCTTGCTTAGGGACGATCGCACGCTGGAGTCCCAGGTCGCGTGTCTATCCCGCATCAGAATTTATCTAGACTCAGATTAAATTGGTTGTGAAGACCTGAAAATATGTATTGTTCTTAAACAACACCTTCTAAAAATCAAATGGGCAGCTATGTCAAAATGATGAATCATATATGCTATAGGCAGATCAATGATTAAATGCACTGAGAAATTGGGTACTTCATCAATGAAATGGAGAAACACTCATGTCATGAAGTGCTTCAAGTTATCTCTGTTCAGAAAATTAAAAGGTTAGTTCTACTAAGTAACTAGGGGTACTGGCGTCTGATAAATGTGTACCCTTACATAAAAAGGTGGACACTATACCTGAGACAGAATAGTAGATCTTGGTGAGTAACTAGGGGTATTGGCTTCTGATAAATGCGTACTCTTATGTCAAAAGACAAGATTATACTTAACCGTTCTAAAGTAGTAAAGAAAAGAAATGTATGAAACTATCAATGCTCCTCTAAAGATTAATTCAGAACTGTGATGTTTGTTTAATCTCAATACAAGTTCTGGTCACTCCTGCTGATGTTTTGATGTTTAGATAAATAAGATAAAGTAAGACAAAATATGGCATGTCTCATGTGCTTCTGGTTCATTACTATTAAGAGTTCATACAGACTGTTTCTCACAGAGTGGAGTGGCTAGTCTCTCACTTTCATTCTCTTTAAACCACATAAGTTCAGGAATACACTATCTGCACTCTTATGTTAAAGAATCTGTGCTTTATTTGCTTTATTACTGAAAGCCTACTTAATTTTTCAACTCAGATTTGCATTTCTTGAATTTTACTGTGTGCATACCATGTGCATATTACTGTGAGTATAATTCTTGATTCCTAATAAAATCATTGTTGATTGTTGATATCAAAATGTAAATTTGTTGCCATCATCAAAAAGGGTGAGAATGTTGTGGGAGCTCATGTGAGATAATGTGTCTCATGTCATGTCTCATTTGACTAAATTCTCTGAATTTAATTTCACATATTGTTTTGATAATTGGAAGCAATATATTTTGTTTTTCAGCTCTTGGACTTTGATAATAATGTCTTTCTGAGACCATTCTTATTTTGACAACACTGTTAGCATTTCATATATTCATGTGCACGCATTTCATACTACGGTCCATACATTTTTACAGTTCAGCACATAAGGTCGATGCTAGCTATGTTTCATGCACACCCAAGGTCGATGCTAGCTGTGTTTGATGCATACCCAAGGTCGGTGCTAGTTACGTTACATGCATACCCAAAGTCGGTGCTGGCCGCGTCTCATGCATACCTAAGGTCGGTGCATGTTTTACCTTACGCGTATAAAAGTCAGTGCACCGTTTATCTCATGCATATAAAAGGTCGGTGCAGGTTTTGCATTGTGCATGATAAGGTCGGTGCAGGTTTTGCATTATTCATGATAAGGTCGGTGCAAGTTTTGCATTGTTCTAAACAAGGTCAGTGCACGTTCTTGTCACCTGCATATAAGGTCGGTGCATATAGGCCATCCTGCACATCTGACATCAGTGCACATTTTGTTGTTCAGCGTCTAAAGTCGATGCACGTTCTTATTACCTGCATATAAGGTCGGTGCATATAGTCATTTGCATAAACTCATGGTCAGTGCACATCTGCATTGATCGCTTGGCAATTTTGTGCACACTCCATTCTGTGCATGTCCAAGGTCGGTGCATATTTCGTATACTACATATCGAGGTCAGTGCTCATTCCATTTTGCATAATCAAGTCCGTGCACATTTGCAAGGACAAGTCATGCATATTTTCATATTATGCTACAAGGTCAGTGCATATGCATTCTGAGTGTTTGACTAAATGTCTATCGTCTGAATTACAGAATTAATTACTACGTCTCTGGGAACAACAGAAACTTAAGTGGTCACGTGATCCCAAGACAATAAGTGGCATATGATCCAAGATGGTTCTCCAATCTGATCTATCTGACACTTAATGTGACGACCCGAGGATCCGAGTACCGGAAAGGAACCGGCGCGTCTCGAATCTCGGTCCGCCAACCCACGAGCCCGTAGACTCGGAAGGGTAGAAAGAAGTGGTGTGGGGGTACAAGAGAAGCTGCAACGACCACAGAGATAGCACAATAATCTAAAATAAAATGCACATAATAATATGAATAAATAAACTGCTACAAGGTCCACAGTGTCTCATGTCCAAAAGAAAGTACAGTCAACAGGAAAGAAAGTACAACTACACGGGGCATCCCCCGGCTCTGGCAGACTGGCAACTAACCCTGGCTGGAAGACCCACGCTGAAACTCGACCGCGCCTCCCGCCGACCCCGCCTCACCTGAAGAGCAGGGGTGAGCCTCATCTCATTGGCCCAGTAGGGATCCCGCGAATCCCCACCTCGCACGGAAAATGAGGAAGAAGAAGACAACCCTACCAACCGAGAGTCGGTAGAACTGACAAGCTAAAGTAAATAAACGAAAAAAGTCATCTACTCTAACAGTACCGTAGTACGGAACCTCGGTCCAACAAAACACGAGTCTACGCCTGCCAGTGAACAGGAGCACCATCCACAAGAAGAACGACTGGATGCGTCCCCTGACGTCTTACACCGCGTCACAAGTGTCTAGCTACAACGCCCCGGGCGTGAGACTCAGACACGCAACAAGTACCACACAACAAGGAGTAGCTGGGGTCGCACTCGTCAGTGCGTGTCCCAAGCCCCCAACTACGTGTGCACACACAGACCATCTGCTCTAGGTCGGGTCCTCTAGCTGGTTTTCCCCCCCATCGGACTCTGGTGGCAAAGGCAAGGGGCCCTACGGTAACCAGCCTAAAAACCGCGTCACACTGGGTCTCACTCTCCACCACTCCCAGGTGGGTCCGCACCCGCGTGCGCAAGAAGCTACGACTAGTGGACAGGTCACTGGAAGTAAGGATTAATCCACGAAAACCGCCGACCAAACCCTAGCACAGACTCTCGATGATCCTACGGTAGGTACGGAAGCCGGGGACACGCATGAGGTCCGACCGTCCCTCAAGTCACGCGGCACTCCTACCGAGGTAACTGATTCTCCGAGGAACCCCGGGCGCCCCTGTGGCTCTCATTGGGTGCCCACGGCATCCCTAGGGCCACACACCACAACCGGGTCCATAACTCATCCAATCGGAGGTCACGCTACCCGCAAAACACGGTTCGGGGAAGAGAAAAGGTCACGCTAGGTATCCCTAGCGTGACACCGAAGAACGCGCTAGATTTGGCTAGCGCGATCTTCCATGTCGCGCTGCCCAAGGCTAGCGCATTCAATCTGAACGCGCTAGTCTTGGATAGCGCGATCTGGAGATCGCGCTACCCGAACCAGGCTCGTTCTCCACCGCCTTACTGTTCATCTTCTCCGACGGACACGCTCGGACGACACAGCGCGTTCATCAAGAACGCGCCACTGGACTATAGCGCGACATCGGGCCGAGCCCGGTTCGCGAACTACGGCCGAAAATCACAAAACCACGCCCATTCACCCCCTTTGGTGAAGGGAAAACAATGGGGAATCACCCCACAACGACCTAGCATGCATCTAGAGCCCCCAAATCGATCAAAAACCCCACGAATCGATGGATCCGGTGCTCAAACCCCAAACATGGAAATAACCCTCCCGGCATGAATCTAGCCCCTCTCGGCCTCTCCACAGCCTAGAAATCACGGGGAATGCTAGAAAGAGGGTAAGGATTCGTCCCCCTACCTCAAGGAAGCTCGAAATCCACCGAATCGCCGCCGATCTTCAAATCTAGCTCAACCACGAACTCCACATCCACGTGCCAATGGGGGCACCTCCGCGATCCTCTCGCCGCCGCCGTCGTCACCGCGCTGTCGCCAAGGTCCACCACCCGTCGCCGGAGGGGAAGGGGCCGTCGCGAGGTTCCAACGGGCAAGGAGGGGAAAAAGGGGAGGTGACCGTTGCGCGCTCACGGGAGGGGAAAGAAGGAAGAAGAAAAAGGGAAGAAAAAGAAAAAGAAAAGGCTTTAAATAGAAAATCCGAAAAATGCCAAAAATACTGAAAAATAGAAAAATACACCTCCTCGACCGTCTCAACGTGTTGATCGCAACGGTACCACTCGCGGGCTGGTGAACGACTCGGTTCACCCGCTACAGGGTTCCGAAGGACTCGCCGAAACCCGTACGCGGAAATCGGAAAACGCGCACAGAAAAGCCGCGGACACACTTCGGGCCTCCGAAACGACTCCGGATCCCGCCGATCCGAACACGAAAGATGTCCAAAATAAAATTTCGGACACAATAGGGTTGAACACCCTGACAAACCAGATCCGGGACCCATAACGAAGGATCCGAAAGATCCGGGACATTACAGCCCTCCCCCCTTAAACGAATTTCGTCCTCGAAATTCAAGGACAAGGCATAAGGAAGGGGGAAAGTCTCACACAAACAAATAAGGATACAACTCCCGCATCTCATCCTCGTGCTCCCAAGATGCCTCGCCGTCAGAATGACGCTGCCAGACCACCTTAACCAGAGGAATAACCTTGTTCCGCAGGCGCTGCTCTCGCCGATCCGCAATGCGAACAGGAAATTCCGGAAGGGACAGATCTGGGGTCACCTCAGGCCAAACGGCATCCTCGAGAACATGAGAATCATCGGGCATGTACTTCCGAAGCATCGACACGTGGAACACATCATGCACGGCGGAAAGCTCCGGAGGTAGCTGCAACCGATAAGCAACTTCCCCAACACGCTCAACGATGGGGAAGGGACCAACATAGCGGGGACTCAACTTCCCACGCCTACCGAAGCGCATCACGCCCTTCATGGGAGACACTCTCAAGAAAACTCGATCTCCGACAGCAAAGCTGAGAGGTCGCCTCCTACAATCAGCATAACTCTTCTGTCGGCTCTGAGCTGCCAACATCTTCTGCCGAACGAGATGCACCACCTCAACACACTGCTGCACCAAATCTGGTCCGGTCAAGGCACGTTCGCCCACCTCGAACCAATCAAGCGGAGTCCGACAAGGTCACCCATACAACGCCTCATAGGGAGCCATACCGATGCTCGAATGATAGCTGTTGTTGTAGGCAAACTCCACTAATGGCAGGTGGTGGGTCCAACTCCCCTGCCACTCCAAGCAACACGCTCGCAACATGTCCTCCAAAGTCTGACTGGTCCGCTCAGACTGATCGTCCGACTGAGGATGATAGGCTGAGCTGAATGCCAACTCAGTGCCTAGAGCCCTTTGGAAACTCTTCCAGAATCTAGAAGTGAAACGGGGATCACGATCCGATACAATGGAGATAGGAACTCCATGCAACGGGACGATCCGCTCCACATACAACCGAGCCAAACGCTGCACGCTCCAACTGACTTTGACCGGTAGCAATCGCGCTGTCTTCGTCAGTCTATCCACTAGTAACCAGATACTATCCTCCCCACTGGACGTCCTCGGTAATCCAACCACAAAATCAGTGGTCACATGGTCCCACTTCCAGGCAGGAACATCCAAGGGTTGAAGTGTGCCTCCTGGTCGCTGGTGCTCAGCCTTCACCTGCTGACAGGTCAAACACCTGGCCACAAATTCCGCAACATCTCTCTTCATGCCAGGCCACCAAAACTTCCTCTTCAGGTTCTGGTACATCTTAGCCGATCCGGGGTGCACGGCATATCGACTCCCATGAGCCTCACGTAAAACCGTACGCCGTACCTGCCCCTCGGCCAGAACGTACAACCTACCTCTGAATCTCACAGCTCCATCCTCACCAAACTCCACCTCGGCCATCGACAGAATACGGGGTAGCTCGGGGTCCGCTCGCTGGGCCTCAGTCACCTGTCGACGCACCGCGGGCGTGACAGTCAGACTCGCAAGGACAGCCGAACCCTGGTCCTGAGGGACCTTGAGCCATAAAGTCATGGCCGGGACCTACTCCCAAAGCTTCCACTTCCTCAACAACATCTGACTGACCGTTACCCTCCTGCTCAGAGCATCAGCCACGACGTTCATCCTGCCAGGCTGATAAGACAGAGTAACGTCATAATCCTTAATGTACTCCATCCACCTCCTCTATCTGAGGTTAAGGGTAATGTCCCGGATCTTTCGGATCCTTCGTTAAGGGTCCCGGATCTGGTTTGTCAGGGTGTTCGACCCTGTTGTGTCCGAAATTTCGTTTCGGACATCTTTCGTGTTCGGATCGGCGCGATCCGGAGTCGTTTCGGAGGCCCGGAGTGTGTCCGCGGCTTTTCTGTGCGCGTTTTCCAATTTCCGCGTACGGGTTTCGGCGAGTCCTTCAGAACCCTGTAGCGGGTGAACCGGGTCGTTCACCAGCCCGCGAGTGGTACCGTTGCGATCAACGCATCGAGACGGTCGAGGAGGTGTATTTTTCTATTTTTTGGTATTTTTCGCATTTTTCAGATTTTCTATTTAAAGCCTTTTCTTTTTCTTTTTCTTCCCTTTTTCTTCTTCCTTCTTTCCCCTCCCGTGAGCGCGCAACGGTCATTTTTCCCCTCCTTGCCCGTTGGAACCTCGCGGCGGCCCCTTCCCCTCCGGCGACGGGTGCTGGACCTTGGCAGCAGCGCGGTGACGACGGCGGCGGCGAGAGGATCGTGGCGGTTCCCCCATTGGCGCGTGGATGTGGATTTCGTGGTTGAGCTAGATTTGAAGATCGGCGGTGATTCGGTGGATTTCGAGCTTCCTTGAGGTAGGGGGACGAATCCTTACCCTCTTTCTAGCATTCCCCGTGATTTCTAGGCCGTGGAGAGGCCGAGAGGGGCTAGATTCATGCCGGGAGGGTTATTTCCATGTTTGGGGTTTGAGCGCCGGATCCGTCGATTCGTGGGGTTTTTGATCGATTTGGGGGCTCTAGATGCATGCTAGGTCATTGTGGGGTGATTTCCCATTATTTTCCCTTCACCAAAGGGGGTGAATGGGCATGGTTTTGTGATTTCCAGCCGTAGTTCGTGAACTGGGATCGGCCCGATGTCGCGCTATAGTCCAGTGGCGCGTTCTTGATGAACGCACTGTGTCATCCGAGCGTGTCCGTCGGAGAAGACGAACAGTAAGGCGGTGGAGAACGCGCCTGGTTCGGGTAGCGCGATCTCCAGATCGCGCTATCCAAGACTAGCACGTTCAGATTGAACGCGCTAGCCTTGGGTAGCGCGACATGGAAGATCGCACTAGCCAAAGCTAGCGCATTCTTCGGTGTCGCGCTAGGGATACCTAGCGCGAACTTTTCCCTTCCCCGAACCGCGTTTTGCAGGTAGCGTGACCTCCGGTTGGATGAGTTATGGACCCGGTTGTGGCGTGTGGCCCTAGGGATGCCGTGGGCACCCAGTGAGAGCCACAGGGGCGCCCGGGGTTCCTCGGAGAATCAGTTACCTCGGTAGGAGTGCCGCGTGACTTGAGGGACGGTCGGACCTCATGCGTGTCCCCAGCTTCCGTACCTACCGTAGGATCATCGAGAGTCTGTGCTAGGGTTTGGTCGGCGGTTTTCGTGGATTAGTCTTTACTTCCAGTGACCTGTCCACTAGTCGTAGATTCTTGCGCACGCGGGTGCGGACCCACCTGGGAGTGGTGGAGAGCGAGACCCAGTGTGACGCGGTTTTTAGGCTGGTTACCGTAGGGCCCCTTGCCTTTGCCACCAGAGTTCGGTGGGGGGGAAAACCAGCTAGAGGACTCGACCTAGAGCAGATGGTCTGTGTGTGCACACGTAGTTGGGGGCTTGGGACACGCACTGACGAGTGCGACCCCAGCTAGTCCTTGTTGTGTGGTACTTGTTGCGTGTCTGAGTCTCACGCCCGGGGCGTTATAGCTAGACACTTGTGACGCGGTGTAAGACGTCAGGGGACGCATCCGGTCGTTCTTCTTGTGGATGGTGCTCCTGTTCACTGGCAGGCGTGGACTCGTGTTTTATTGGACCGAGGTTCCATACTACGGTACTGTTAGAGTAGACGACTTTTTCCGTTTATTTACTTTAGCTTGTCAGTTCTACCGTACTCTCGGTTGGTAGGGTTGTCTTCTTCTTCCTCATTTTCCGTGCGAGGTGGGGATTCGCGGGATCCCTACTGGGCCAATGAGATGAGGCTCACCCCTGCTCTTCAGGTGAGGCGGGGTCGGCGGGAGGCGCGGCCGAGTTTCAGCGTGGGTCTTCCAGCCAGGGTTAGTTGCCAGTCTGCCAGAGCCGGAAGATGCCCCGTGTAGTTGTACTTTCTTTCCTGTTGACTGTACTTTCTTTTGGACATGAGACACTGTGGACCTTGTAGCAGTTTATTTATTCATATTATTATGTGCATTTTATTTTAGATTATTGTGCTATCTCTGTGGTCATTGCAGCTTCTCTTGTACCCCCACACCACTCCTTTCTACCCTTCCGAGTCTACGGGCTCGTGGGTTGGCGGACCGAGATTCGAGACGCGCCGGTTCCTTTCCGGTACTCGGATCCTCGGGTCGTCACACTTAAGCCGCGCACTTCCATTCACCTGACACGTGGAAAGAGCATCTGCATCTCCTGACATGTGGAGCTTCACTAGAGCCTCTTCTACTAATTTTTTGGGTGGGAAACGTGTTTCCCACACGCCTTATTATCGCGAGGCTATATAAAGGGACCAGATCTCTCAGATCAGGTCAACGAACAGATAAAAAGAAAGGAATAGCATAGAAGCATAGAGAAGGAGTTCGAAATAGAAGACTGAGCACTGAGAGCTGAGAGTAGAAAGAAGAAGAGCCTGCGGTGAAATTCAAAAAGGAGTGCCGTAAGTTGAATAGAAGGTCAGAGTGAGAAAAGAGTTTGTGGGAATCTGTCTTTGTAATTGACTCCTGGATCAAATCCAGAATCAATCTGCTGCTAGAGAGCTACATTGGTTTCTCGTTTCGTTCTTTCTATTTTACTTCCTGAATTCTCTTAAGCTGTGTATCAACGGGCGAGGGTGAAACCTCGGTCAACGAAGCTATAAGGCTCAGTGGTAGCAAGCTGTGAGGCTCAGCGGTATGAGATCTAATCCCCAAAGCTGTGGATCAGTGATCTGTAGGGATTATATCCCCAAAGCTGTGGATTAGCGTACTCAAGCTGTGTGACAGCAGTAAGCCTTACTCAATTGAGTAAGGGGTGGACGTAGATCTCTAGATAGAGATCGAACCACCTAAAAATTTTGTTCTCTTGTGTGATTGATTTATGCTCCATTGTGTTTATAGCTTCTATCTGCTAAGTGTTTAGATGAATGCTTAGGAGCATTTAAGAGATACATGCTTTCACTTGTTAAAATTGCTATCTGAGATTCTTGCTAAAGCTCCTCATCCAGTTGGTATATCAAAAGGCTGGGTAGGAAGGATAGGTCACGCCTATCCGAAATTCCACCTCTTGCATGAGGCTAGCCTCCGCCATCGTACCGTACCTGGATGTTTGGCTAACTGTTAATTGCAATTATCTAATTTCTCTTGATATTGCTGAAATTCATCTATTTCTAAAGTTGAAGATTCTGTTCTTACTGTCTGACATTTTACAGTAGTCTCTCTAGCTATTATTGTGCATTGCCCTTCGTGCATAACTGTTAGCATGCTAATTTGTTCTGAAACTTACATCTCTTGATTAATTTACATTGGTTAGTTTTTATTCCGCATTGTCTTTAACTGCTGTAGATTTTTAGGGGTAGATCTATTCACACCCCCTCTAGATCTTAGTGTCTATCCATGCCAACAGTTGATTAATCATTTCGTGTGAAGATTAGTAGAATTTGGCCATTTTGGTTCTCACACCTTGTTCATATTCATGGTCATAGGATACTCATGTTTGGTATGTCATCCTAGCTTTCAAAAGGTTCTCTTGCATATTCTTTAAGGGGTTTGAAAAGGTGAAAACATGTTCAAGGTTTTGATATAAACATTGGTTGCATATTAGCATCTCATTGAGCATTCATGTTAATTAAACATTGGATTGATTGATACTAAATTTTGGTTGGCAAAAATGAAGGGTTGAATGCTTTTCTATATGTTCATACACTCCTTGTCAATTGGGCTTTCAAGTTTACATTTTATGTAATTTGTATAAGGGAGTGTTGCCTTGAGTTTAATTCAAAATTCTGGGTTTTACTAAATTTCGGTCGACCGACCTAGTAGCCTAGGTCGACCAAAATTTTGAGAGTGCATGGGCTAAAACCCTGTAAAACTTAGGTTGATCGACCCAGTGCTTTAGGTCGACCGAAATTGCCAGAATGCACCAGTCCAGAACCTATAAAAGTTAGGTCGATCGGCCCTTTCGTTTGGTCGATCGAACCCGGCGGGCGGACCCGTTTTGTTGTGTTCGAAACCCACTTAAACCAGATCCATTTTGGCTCAAATTTGACACTCTTACCCCTAAGGCATACATACATATATTAGATACATTATGAAGGGGTTTTAGCTTGGGTTTAATGGACTTTTCCTTATTCTATCATGGGTGTATAAATAAGCTGTGAATTTGGGAGAAAAAGATGAAGTCTTATTGTTCTGAGAAGGAGAGGAGCTGACAAAGATTTGTGGATTTTATCTACTTCCATGCATTTCTGAAGATCGTGGTTGAAGAGAAGATGAAGCAGAATGAAAAGAGGAATGCGTAGACATTCTCATCGTCGGCATCCGGCTATCCTCCGACCCAAGGATTAGAGAAGATCATCTACAGCCCTTTCTACTTAAGGGGATTTATTTCTACACCGTGTTTACATCTATTTCAATCATTTACTTCTGGTCTATGAGCTTGTACTGATCATATCCTTATTTTTCAAACTTGGACTCTATCAGTGTGTCGACCACCTGCAAACGGTTGTGGTGATATTATGCTACGGGTGTTGCAGTTTGTGTGTATGTGCATCTTGATCCCTCGTGGATCGTGTAGGAGACAAGGTCTCCGTGTTTCTGGAGTGGAAGCTCCGTGTGCTTCATTTGAAGTGAGTGGATCCTCACCGATTTGGTGAGGGGTGGACGTAGGGAGCCCGTCGTGGTCCCGAACCACCTAAAAATCTGTCTCGCATCTGTGTGCTTATGGTTTGCATGATTATTATTTTGTCTTGATCGTGTGAGAACGGAGAGGTTGAGAGAACTAGTTTGAAAATTTCATCCGTTCATTTCTTATTTTGATAGTTTATTTTATTCCACTGTGAAAAATTTAAAAACTATCATTTCGATTTGAGGGGACAATTCAACCCCCCTTCTTGTCCAATCGTGCATCTAGTGGACAACAATCTAGTATCAGAGAGGGTCTCTGATCTTTAGGACAACCTCACGGTTGTAGAGCAAAGATCCTTTGCTATGGCCAACAAGGGAATGATTTTCGAGGGACATTCGATACATCGACCACCCTTCTTTGATGGGACTAACTATCCCTTTTGGAAGAACAAAATGACTGTGTTCATGTGAGCACAAGATTATGATACGTGGAAAGTTATAAACAAAGGTCCTTATGTTTTACCTCCGAATGAGGATGAATGGGAAGAAGAGCATATTAAGAAATCATGTGCGAACTTTAAAGCCATGAACATTATTCAGTGCGCGATACATCCTAACGAATATTCACGCATATCTATGTGTTCATCTGCACAGGAATTGTGGAACAAATTGAAGACGATTTATGAAGGCACTTCAGAAGTACGGGAGACTAAATCAAACCTGTTGGTTCGGGAGTATGAGTTATTTGCATTGAAGCCCGAGGAGAATATAATGCAAATGTATGCAAGGCTAAGCGAGATCACAAACAACTTAAAAGCCTTGGGAAAAGAATATTCAAATCAAGATTTAGTCAGAAAGGTGCTACGGTCCCTCACATCTCTGTGGCACACAAAGGTGACTGTCATAGAAGATTCAAAGGATCTCACCACACTCAAGGTGGATGAATTGATCGGGTCGCTGATGACTTACGAAATCAACATCATGAAACCAGTTGAGGAGGAAAGCAAGAAGAAGAAATCGATTACACTGAAGGCTAATCCAGGATCGTCCGAAGAGAGTGATGGAGACTCATCTATGCACAGTGATGAAGAAGAATTGATGGCTCTAGTCACAAGGAGAGCCAGAAAGTACTTTAGAAGGGCAAGGCGAGAAGGAAATTTTTCGAGGAGATTCTTGAGAAGAAACGCCATCAAGAAAGGAGAGCCGAGCAAGAAAGAGGAGATAATTTGTTATGAGTGTAAGAAGCCCGGCTATATGAGGGGT
Source organism: Amorphophallus konjac (assembly GCA_022559845.1). Classification (NCBI taxonomy): domain Eukaryota; kingdom Viridiplantae; phylum Streptophyta; class Magnoliopsida; order Alismatales; family Araceae; genus Amorphophallus; species Amorphophallus konjac. The sequence goes on from CM040122.1 coordinate 201,517,310, forward strand.
CAATGTCCCGAGCTCCAGAAGAAGCTGAAAAAGAATAAGCCGAAGAAAGGAAAAGCGATGAAAGCTACATGGAGCGATGAGGATTCGGATAGCTCAAAATCCGAAGGCGACAAGGATGAACTGGACGAGCTGGTCCAGAATCTCTGTTTGATGGCGGATGAGGAACACTTTGAGGTAAATTCTGATTCCGAAAACCTTACTACCGAGCATTGGCAGTTTGCTTATGCAGACATTTATCAGAAATATAAAAAGATAAAAAATGATGTCAAAAATTTGAAAAAGAAATTTCATGATTTAATTAGCTCTACCAATCCATGTGCTAGGTGTAGTTTTTATGAAATGCAAATTGAAAAATTCAAAGAAGACAAAGAAGATTTTCAATCTAAAATGACTTTGTATGAAGATGAACTGGCATGTTTGGAAGCTAAAAAATAGAATGCTTATGAAAATGTGGACAACTTGAAAATCGAAAATAAAAAATTGGTTAAAGAGTTGGATGAATTCAAATTGAGACTGGAAGAGTGTGAAAAATCAAAAAAGAGAATTAGAAACCAACTTCGAAACCATGCATGATGAACTAAAAAAGATTGAAAGATCTTGTTCAAAAGGAACTAAAAGGAAAAGAGAAAATGGTTGAACATGGTTAGACTAGCAATGGAAAGGCTAGGAATGAGAGAATTGATGTGGGACAGACACTCACCCACAAAGAAAAATTCTTTTGTGAAAAATAAAATTTAAAAATCATTTGATTCATATGGTTATAATCGTGTTGACTCATGCATGAACTCTTATGATGATAGATCATATATGCATAAGAGTCGGTTTAGAAAGCTAAATGTCACTTGCTTTTATTGTGGAATGTTCGGCCACTCTATGTATGTGTGTGACCTTATGAGAGCCGATGGTGAGTATTTTGAAAGGAAAAATAGAATGCATTTTGTTCAAGGTAGAACTAACACTTCGGGACTCAAGCTTGCTTGGGTACCTAAATCAACTTGAGATTTGATTTGATCGTACAGGTCTGTTTAAGAGCCAAGTGGAACAAGTGGTACCTAGATAGTGGATGCTCCAGACACATGACGAGAAATAAGGAACTCTTCTCAGACCTAAAGAAATAGGATGGCGGATTGCTCACCTTTGGCGGGAACGACGAATGTAAAATTGTGGGAATTGGACGAATAGGTAAGGATTCGAACCAATTCATTGAAGATGTCTTGCTTGTGAATGGTTTGAATCATAATTTGCTTTGTTGTGTAGTAGACAGCGGATCTAAAGGGGAGGGGTGAATAGATCTGCCCCTCTTTTCGCAATGCAACCCTCTATATAGCTAGATAAGATAAATTACAGTGGAATATAACTAACTTATCGAAGAACACTATGATTCACTTGGCACGATGAGCAATCCAATATATCGATTCGAACCTAAGCATGCATCTAGAATGAGCAATCACATAAACAAACCACACCACACAATATTTTAAGGTGGTTCGGACTGAATCCCCAGTCCTACGTCCACCCCTCACCAAATCCGGTGAGGCTCCACTAGTGCCACGCACTGAACCACAAATCGGAAAGACCTCCGATTACCTTCCTACTAACCACAGGTAGGGACGTCAACACCGCAGATCGGATAACTTCCGATTGCCTTCCTACTAACCACCGGTAGGGACGATCCTCAGTTCCAAATGATTATATGAAATGAAAAGATAACAAATATGAAATCACTCAAACAAGATATAGAGTATGCTTAAAGAAAGAAGATCTTGTTTGAGTTGCAGCAGCTTGAATCGGATGCTTTGAAGGTGTCTTCTTCCTTGCGAGATGATCTTTCTTGAATCCCTTCTAGTTGACGAAGAAGACGATGGATGTAGCTTCGATCTTCCTTTTGATCTTCTTGAGTTGATGAAGAGGATGAAGAATGCAGTTTAGATCACCTTTGAAAGTCTTGATTGCTTCTTGCTTCCTTGGAGGTTGAGATGGCTTCAGAAACAAGCTTGAATCACCTTGGATGGATGAAGAACTCCAGCCCGAAGTATTGTTCACGCAGGTGCTACAGTACCCGTGAAATGGCCTCCGTTGATCTCTCTTGAAGCCTTGAAGCATTAGGGTTTCTAACCCCTCAAGTGTTGGTTTTATAGACTTTGAATGGTCCTTGGACATCCCCCAGACCAGATCCACAAATCATGGGAGATTAGGTGAGTTTTGATTAAACAAATCCATGGAAAGGGGCTGGCCACGAGGTGGAAATCGAAGTCAAATATGGCTGCATCGGGGCTGGCGGTCGACCTACAGCTTCTGGCGGTCGACCGCTACTCAGCTATCTTGCTTGTGAAGAAAGGCTTGAGAAGTACTTTGCTTATATATTTTAACAATAATATAACAAAGTGCAGAAAGGAAGTGCTGAAAGTAAATGACCACGGTGAAATGACTCACCGCGACCGATTATAGTACAAACAGACCCGTGCGGGATTTAGCTATCCGCGGGTATTATAGACATAAAATAAAAATTACTACAAGCACGCGTTTGGTGGTGTGATCGCCAGGGACCGAGGGTCCCAAACGGATTGATCGCTTTTGCCTTTGACGTGGGATGACGTGGGTTCCTTCTTCCTCTTCGTTCGACTGGCCGAAGAAGAGGGATTTTGAGTTGGTTACCTATGGGATAACAAAGGTGAGAGAAGTCGAGGGGCTTAGAGGAACGCTCCAACAACGCGGGCACGATCCGGGGGAATGGTGGGACGACACTTCCCTCGTGTAGGGGAACTCACAAGAGCACGAAGGGGGGGTGAAGCTTGTTAGGTCCCGTGAGGTGTAAACGGATCTAGAAAGGGGGGGGGGGTTGAATAGATCCTATCAAAAGCTTTGGCCTATTTAAAACTCTTAGCTATCGGAAGCAAGAACCACTCCTATAAAGTGAATGAATCACTTAGACACAATGCACAACGGAATTAAGTAGAGTGACACAGAGCATGCAATAGCTTGCAACAATCGTACGTGTGTGTGTGCTATGTTGGTCACTCAAAGTTCATGTGTGCGTGAATGCAGTGGTGATCAACTAAGGTGCATGCGAGTCTAAGCTGGGGAAACACTTAGCAATACTTTCACCTTGGCACCTGTGTGCAAAGGTGCAGCAGGCCGCCCAAGGGATGCAGTCAAAGTGCTAAGCTCAATTAAACCGTAGATAGAACCGAAGGTACAAATCTAAGTGCTTGAGTGTGTAAACAAGATTACCAAGTATGGAACCACATGAACCTGTGAATGGGGGTAGAAGATATAGAGCAATCACACACAATAAACAACCCACAACACAGGGATTTTTAAGGTGGTTCGGTTGCAACCCCGCAACCTACGTCCACCCCTCACCAAAACTCGGTGAGGCTTACTTGCTGACTCACAGCTTGACCGGGGACACGCCCCAAACCACAGAACAGAGAAAACCCTCTTTCTATCTTCCTACACACAAAGCCGGTAGGGACGGCTACACCGCAGATCGGAGAACTCCCGATTGCCTTCCTACTAACCACCGGTAGGGACGATCTTCAGTTTCAGTAGATTGAATGAAATGGAAAAAGAACAAGATGAAAATGCTCAAACAAGATATGAAGATATGCTGGAATGAACTAGATCTTGTCTTAGATTGTTGGATCTTGAATCTGTTGAGGATTTGATGAAGAGCTTTGATTTTCCTTTGATCCCTTTGAGTTGATGGAGACGATATTGGATGTAGCTTGATCTTTTCTTGAATCTCATTGAGTTGATGAAGAGGTGTATGGATGTAGCTTTGATCACCTTTGAGAGCCTTGAATGCTTCTTGCTTGCTTGGAGGTTGCTTGGCTTCAGATCTGAGCTTGAATCACCTTGGAAGGATGAAGAACTCCAGCCCGAAGTACTGTTCGCGCAGGTGCTACAGTACCCTCGAAATGGCCTCCCTTGAGCTCTCTTTGATTCACTTCATCAACTACATCAACTAGGGTTTCTAACCCTCTTGTATTGGTTTTATAGACTTTGAATGGTCTATAGATAAGTCCCAGACCAGATCCACAAATCATGGGTGATTAGGTGACTTTTGGATTAAACAAATCCATGTTGAATGGCCCTTTTCGAAGTGGAAACAAAAGTCAACAATTGATGGCTCGGGGCTGGCGGTCGACCTGTAGTAGGTGGCGGTCGACCTCTACTGAGAAATACTGTAGATTGGTGAGCCCTGGGATTTTCGGTCGACCGCTACTGGCTGGTGGTCGACCGCCAACTGAAACAACTTCAAACTGGGATTCCCTGGCTGGGGCGGTCGACCGCCAGCTGGGCAGACCCCGATCCATCCCGGGTCGGTCCATTAGCCACTTCAGCTCCGTCGCTTGTGTCCATTAACAGCCTGTTCATGTCTGTAACTTCATCCTTGTTGGTCTAGAAAGTACCAACTGAATCTTTATCTTTGGACTCTCATCTTGTGCAGTGACCTTGTCTATTTGAATGAAGCTTGTGGAAGAGATTTGCATCAAGGCTTGAACGCGATCATATGGCTTTCACTTTGCCATGAAGCAACCGAATGCACTGACTATGCACAGACTTTGTGTTGGATCAACTATGTTGGAGCAACTATACATTGTACAGACTTCAACCAGACAACGTATAGACTTTGTGTTGAAGCAGCCAGCAGACTTTGAGTTTGTGCTAGCAGCCAACGTACAGACTTTGAGTTTATGCTAGCAGCCAACGTACAGACTTTATGTGTTTGTGCTAGCAGCCAACGTACATACTTTGAGTCTGTGCAATCAGCCAACGTACAGACTTTGAGTCTGTGCAATCAGCCAACGTACAGACTTCGTGTTGCAGGATGTATAGACTTACTGGCTGTATAGACTTGCTGGCTGTATAGACTTGCTGGCTGTATAGACTTGCTGGCTGTATAAACTTGCTGATGTATAGACTTGCTGCTGAAGGATGTACAGACTTGTTGTTGAAGAATGTACAGACTTGATGCTGTATAGACTTGCTGTGCACTGAGCTGATGGATGTATAGACTTGATGTGCCTGCAACAGGATGATGTACAGACTTTGAGTTGCAGGATGTATAGACTTAGTGTGCTTGCTAAACCAGTGAACGTAGGTAAAGATAGGAATGTATAGACTTTGCATGGCAAGCTATGCAACCAATGTATAGACTTGTTAATGAAGATACATGGAGAATGTATAGACTTTGCATGGCAAGCTATGCAACCAATGTATAGACTTGTTAATGAAGATACATGGAGAATGTATAGACTTTGCATGGCAAGCTATGCAACTAATGTATAGACTTATTAATGAAGATGCATGGAGAATGTATAGACTTTACATGGCAAGCTATGCAACTAATGTATAGACTTGTTAATGGATGTATAGACTTTGATATGCGAATGACAAACAATGCACCGATGCAAACAGTGAAATGCACAGACTTTATGTGTAGCAGCATAAGAGATGCACCGACTATATGAATGAACCAATGCAAGATAGGAACAGTGGTATGCACTGATGCATTGCTCATGCACACAACTTGTTCGATGAAATGACTAACTGTTTAAATAGATGCACAATGACGTCATATGCAAACATAGTGTGACTTAGTATTTCCTATCAAAACCATGCACTGCTCATGCACACAACCTGTTCGATGAAATGACTAACTGCTTAAACAGATACACAATGACATCATATGCAAGCACAGTGTGACTTATAGTAGTTGCTATCATCAAAACCACAACAGTAATCATGGTGCACACATATTCAACATTCTCCCCCTTTTTGATGATGGCAACACTGTGAGTCATTATATGGCAGAAATAGACAAGAAGGTAAAGTTTATGACATATGTAACATGTGCAGCTCAAGATCCATGATAGTGAAGCATGTGAATGCAGATATGTATGCATGGATATACGTATGCATGGAGAAGTAAAGTGTATGAATGCTATGCATAAACCCTCATCATAAATGAAGGTTCTCTCTCCCTTGGATTCTCCCATATCCACAATGCACTCTCCCCCTTTGACAACGCACAAAGGCAACATTAGGCACTCCCCCTTTCTCCCAAGTCCACAGCAAGGACTCACAACAAGACATTCTCCCCCTTTGCCAACAGTAAAAAGGAGGGATACGGTACAGCGGTTGACAAAAGTCCTAGAGATCAGAGTGGAATGGTAGTGGAAGAGCAAGCCATTATATGGAAATTGGAAACATGACGGGAGCAATATATATGGTTCAAAGCTAATGAAAACCAAGATCATCAATAGAGTTCAAAACGCATCGACATCCATGATTTAATAGAAATGAACCAGAAGCGCATATCATGACAGTGTCTAACCTTCCCTTGTCTTATACATTCATATTCAAGAACTACAAAGGAAATAGCACAAAAACTCGGATTGAAGCTAAACAACCATGATTAGATCATGAAATTTTATGATCACAGCAAATGTGATTTTCAATATCTTTTACATTTGAAGGCACAAGACTCATATTTTACGAGCAATCAAGTCTAGTACATGTCTCCTAGCCGTAAGAATACACGTTGTTTAGACGCCAGTATCCCTAGGTATTTGGCAAGACTGACGGTTATGCTCCAGAATGAACAGAGATAGCAAAGTCACGTCATGACATATCCAAACTCATTTCTTTGATGAGAAGATATATTTCTCAGTAATCATGCCATTGCTCTTCCTAGAGTCTAAAAGAATTAAGACAGAGATAACAGGGGCACATCATGACATATCATTCGTCACTTGATTTGATGACATGACATATTTCTCCGTGCAACAATATCATTGCTCTGTCAAATTGATTTCCAAGAATTCCAGCTCATCAAGATGTTTAGAAACAATACTAAGCTCTAGAGTATCACCAAGATTGTCATGACGTTTGGATTTTAAGATATCAGGAGAGTAATTCAAGGCATAACATGCAACCTCTAGTTAAGGTCTATTAAAACCACAGAACATAGATGATTTCAAAAGATATATCAGAACGTCAAGAAAATCATTAAATTTGAACCATTTTCATTGAAAGGACAATCATCAGTGCATATAATAGAAAGCTCTTACGCCATAGTTCTGTCGGTCTCATGATCTCATATTCAGACTGTATGCCATGTAAGCACAGATTGCAAGAGATTAAGAAAGGCAGCAAGACTCTCCCTAAGGATATGCAAGGAATGCACTCAAGGAGTTATGTAGGCAGTCAAATAGAATGACGAATGTCAAGGAGAGGTTTACTTGAACCATGCAGGGGTTCACCTGATCAAACATGAATCTAGCAGACATGAAATGCATGAACCAACACATGATTTTACACTTATGAAATGCAACATAATGAAAATGAAACATATGCACGAATGCCTCAAGAAGACAACTCCCCCTAACTATATGGCCTATATGCGACAGTGACACATGATACTTGGCGGAGGTTGGTCCTCACGCATATTGAGTGCTTCCAGACAAGCATAGCCTGCCTTTCCATACATCAACATTTGATATACCATGGCCGTGCAAGAGTGAAATGATGTAAAATGATTCAAGCTAGATTGATGTTGACTCTCCCTGAATACATGCATGGGTTGGCAATGAATTATGCAGCCTAAGACTTATGTGAATACACAATGCAATGAAGATGCTGCAAAATAATTGTGTATTTTTGTGTCTACTAAGCATGATGTGCATTAAGGTATGTGTGATCACAATATGATGCAAACATAAATCATTCACAATTGATTTTGAACTGAATGCAACATGATGATGTCAATTGCTAGACTCCCCTTTTGAATAATGCTAACATGAATAACGAGTTGAAAATGCAGCCATGACATGCATCATCAAAACCAAAGTCTAAGAATTTCAAGTGGCTGATATTAGGTAGCAAACAACTCATCATCACATCAACATGACATTGGGCAGACGTATGATGCACTATCTACATGTCAAGACTAAACATGCAAGATGACTGAACTTAAGGGTTTATGTACATACCTGTGCCTTGAGCTTTTATTTACCTTATGATCCTTTGTTCAGCTCCAAGGCATCCTGCACTCAAAATTCTCATTTGAAATTTTTAGGTACCCAAGACTGCTTGGGTCCTTGTAGGTTAGCAGCTTTATCATATTCACCAATGTAGCTCATCTGTTTCAGGGAAATTAGATCATCCTTTCTCATTGTATGACAATCATACATGTCATGACCATTTTTCCCATAGTAAAAACAGCGCACAAAAGATTGAGCATTCTTTTTATGTTCATGTGCGTGTGCATATGCATTTTATTTTTGTGGATAAGCATGGGATTTACCTTTCATGGCATGAAGGTGATGCTTTCCCTTCAAGTGCCAGCACTCTTGGACAGTATGGCCAGACTTACCACAATGAGAGCAGCAAGGACGAAGATTTTTGTTTAAAGCCATGGAGAGTGTCGACCTACTTGTATGGGAGTGTCGACTCTTCTGACTCCCCATGCAATTCTGTGCAGATATCAGCCGAGTAGGTCCTCTACCAGTATTGACCTGTTTCTTTTCTTGCTCTTTCACTTGATCTCCTGCTCTAAGCTCATCATTTCTCAAGATAAAATAATCATGCACAGTGTGACCATGTTTACCACAATAATAACAATTAACATTTATTTTGTGGAAGGCATGGTATTTAGCATTGGACATGTTATGGTGCATGTTTGGATGAGCATGCTGAATTTTACTTTTCTTTCGAGCAGTGTGCCTTTTTTGGTGACCACAGGAAGTGGTGGCTTCCGGTGAACCAGAATCTTGGATTTGGGCAAACATTGACAGGAAATCATTCAAACCTTGAATTTCATTTTCAAGTGAGGAAATGTGTTGTTTAGATTCAACAAGGCCCTCTTCGCATGCTGCCAATTACTCATTGAGCATGGCGTTTACTGCTTTAAGATTTTGATTATGTTGTTCTAAAGCATGCAAGGTTTCAGAGTGATCTTCAATGACAGATTTGCCTTTTTCATGTACAACCAGTTTTTCATGCAATTCTTCTTCAACTTTTTCATGTTCAATTTTCTTTTCCAACAACTCTCTATTCTCTTCTTTCAGAGAATCAATCAATTTTTGTTGCCATTCAAGATCATCATGGAGACCAACATTTATGTTTCTCAAGAATGAACATTTTTCACATACAAAATTAGCAGAGCATGAAACAGAATTTTTGTTTCCTTCAATCAACTTCTCATGATAGATTAGCCCATCGGCCATAGTTTGATCATTAGAGATTGACTTAGGTTGGTTTTGAAGTTTTATTACAATTTCTTCCAACCTAGTGATTTCATCATGAAGATTTTCATTTTCTTCCCTTAGACATGCAATGCTTTGTTTATGCGTATCTAGATCAACTGAGAGAGTGTCGTTAAGCTCTTTAAAAATAGAACACTTTTTACAAAACGAGCTTTCATTTTGGTTGATTTTCTTGAGATCCTTTTTTAAATTTTTTGTTTTCTGATTTTACCTTTTTGTATTGAGTAATCAACTCATCATAGGCTTCCATAAGTTCTTCAAAAGTGAGTTCCTCGGAGTCAGAGTTTACCTGTGATGAGGATGTATTGCCGGACTATTCTGCGCGGTTGGCCATGAAACATTCTTGTTCTTGTTCCTTCCCTTCATGGATTTTCACCAACTTGTCCAATACTTGCTTGGCTGTGCTGCAAGAGGACACAAGATGAGTTAGTCTTAGATCAACTGCAGCTGTAATTAAGTTATATGCAAGACGATTATCATTGTGTTTGGTCTCATGTTCAGCTAACCAATCAATTGAATTTGATGGCAGCTCATGAGGACAATTGTATATAAGAGTCCACAATTGTGGATCTATAGAGATAACATAGATGAACATTCTTCCAACCCATGTAGAAAAATCTGAACCATCATAAATGGGCGGAGAAGCCATCGAAGCATGTGTAGCATATGAAGCCATCTAAATAACAAACACTGAGATCTTTCCCTGCAGATCGTTGGATCTAGGAATGACAGAGCCTCGCTTTATAGGACAAACAGAAAGGAAGTGTTGAAAGTCTTGCTGGTGAATGGAATGCCAATCCATTGAAGATGTCTTGCTTGTGAATGGTTTGAATCACAATTTGCTTAGCATTTGTCAACTCTATGACAAAGGTCACAAAGTCGTTTAACACACACTGCTCAATTGTAGATAAAGATACATATGAAATAAAATTCATTGGTCTTAGAGATGGAAATATTTACTCTGTTGATCTTAAAAATTTTCCAAAAGAAAATCTTTGTTTAGTTGCTAATAAGTCGGATGATGCTTGGTTATGGTATCGATGACTTGGTCGTGCAAGTTTTAGTGGTCTTTCTAAACTGTATAGAAAAGAATTGGTAAGAGGTTTACCAAAATTGAATTTTGATGTGAATAAAATTTGTGATGCATGTGCTATGGGAAAATAAACCAGGGTGTCTTTTAAATCCAAAAATATTGTCACCACCACTAGACTGCCTGAACTCCTCCATCTAGATTTATTTGGTCCTACTAGGACACACAGTCTTGGAGGGAAACTTTATGGATTTGTCATTGTAGATGATTACTCAAGATTCACTTGGGTATTATTTTTAACCCATAAGAATGATGCTTTGCATGAGTTCGAAGATCTTTACAGGAATTTACAAACTGATAAGGGGTATCAAATCAAAGCTATTCGGAGTGATCATGGAAGAGAATTTGATAACCATGACTTTGATGATTTTTGTAGGAAATAGGGGTTTTCACACAACTTCTCAGCACCTGGAATCCCTCAACAAAACGGAGTCGTGAAAAGAAAGAATAGGACCCTCATGGAGATGGCGAGAACAATGCTTGTGAAAAATGACTTACCAAGGTACTTTTGGGCCGAGGCGGGGAGCACGGCCTGTCACATCATCAATTGACCCATGGTAAGACCTATACTCAAAAAAACTCCATATGAGCTGTATAAAGGTAAGAAGTCAAATATTGCATATCTTAAACCTTTTGGTTCTCCAAGCTTTATTTTGAACAATTCTAAAGATAATTTGGAGAAGTTTGCCGCAAAGATTGATATAGGTATATTTCTTGGATATTCTTCATCATCTAGAGCATACCGAGTATATAACCTACGTACTCTTTTGGTAAAGGAAAGCCCTCATGTGATCATTGATGAATACACTTTAAGGCTGTCTGACAAAGATAATCATTTTATTGATGTAGGGCATGAAGATGGAGAAGAAAATAAAGACAAGAAAAATCAAGACGTGGATCAAGCGGAGTCAAGCAACAAAAATGATGAAGCTCCAACCCAAAATGAAGATCTCCCTAAGCAATGGATGTTTCACAAAGACCACCCACAAGATAATGTTATAAGAGACGTGGAACAAGGCGTAAGAATAAGGGTTTCAATCAGGGAAGTGGAACAATTTGATAATCTTGCATTACTTTCTGATTTTGAGCCCAAACCTATAGATGAGGCATTAAATGATAATTTCTGGATCTTGGCTATGTAGGAGGAATTACACCAATTCCAAAGGAATGCGGTGTGGTTTCTTGTGCCTAGACCTAAGAATCACCCGGTGATTAGAACTATGTGAGTTTTTCGAAACAAACTTAGTGATCAAGGGGTGGTAATTAGGAATAAAGCCCGACTTGCAGCCCAAGTCTATAGTCAAGAATTAGGAATTGATTTTGATGAATCATTTGCACCCGTGGCTAGGCTTGAATGAGTTAGAATGTTTATTGCCTTTGCATGCTCTAGGAATATTAAACTTCTTCCAATGGACGTTAAAAGTGCATTTTTGAATGGTGTAGTGAAAGAAGACGTCTATGCTGAGCAGCCATCGAGATTTAAAGATGAGAATAACTCGGACCATGTGTACAAACTTGACAAAACATTGTATGGTCTGAAGCAAGCCCCCAGTGCGTGGTATGAAAGGTTAAGTACATTCCTTTCGAAAAATGGCTTCAAAAGAGGTAATATCGATCAAACCCTTTCCATTAAGAGCGACAACGAACATATGTTTATTGTTCAGGTATACGTTGATGACATTATCCTTGGAGCCACTTCTAATTCATTAAATGATGATTTTGTTCAATTGATGCAGGGGGAGTTTGAGATGAGTTTGATGGGGGAGTTAACCTTCTTCTTGGGTTTGCAGGTGAAGCAACAAAAAGATGAAATTTTCATAAATGAAAGGAAATACACAAAGGAGATCATCAAGAAGTTAAAATTCGACAATGCGAAGCCACAAAAGACGCCGATGTCAACAACGGTGAAATTGAACAAGAATGAAAAAGATGAGTCTGTCGATCAAAAACTTTTTCGTGGCATGATTGGTTCTTTGTTGTATTTGACTGCTAGTAGGCTGGATATCATGTTTAGTATTTTCATGTGTGCTAGATTTACATCCAACCTAAGAAAACCACACATGTTAACAGTCAAAAGGATTTTTAGATATTTACAAGGCACCACTAAACTTTGATGCGGGACGGACGCGGACTCGACTCCAATTGGATATGCGATCCTTGGACTCTAAGCAAGCTCGCGATCGCCCCTAACGAGGGAAGCGTACGGACGTGCATGGTTGAGAAACCGGTAGTGAGTCTCGGGTATCGGCTTTCCGCGTGTACTCGGATTGAGTCACGGGACGGGTCACTCACTCTCGCTCTCTCGCAGTGGTGATACAATTGATATAACGGGCTAATAACCTATCACGGGACGGGTCACTCAAAAATATATGGGTAAAGCAATTGCCAACGAGGAGGGTAGTGAGTTTACCTCCATGCTCCGGGCGTGGGGAAGACTTCCCGTCCAAGTACGGTAACAACGGTTAAAATTTAATTACAACAGTGAATTTTATTACCCACTCCACGCAGGGAGGTAAAGGGCTACAAGTGAGGCCCGGGAGGACCGACCTTGGGTTGACGGGCAGCAAGCCAGATGGGCTCTCGATGCGAACTCGGCATGTTGGTCTGACTCGGTCCTGCGCCGACTCGGTACTGCACCGACTCGGTTCTGACTCGCTGGACAGCAAGGTGCGGCTTCCAAAGGAACGTCACCTTCCTGAGATCTTCGGAAGGCACCGCTTGGCTGGAGCGTTGGCAGGACGTCCCTGGTTGACTCTTGGGAGCGGCGGTCGCGGAAGTTGACTTTTGATATTTATTTGGGAATTTCTTCCAGACTGCTATTTCAGACCTACACAGGGAACAGATCTGCGCGCCTCGGCTGCAAGAATTAATTCTCTCAGACCCAGAGTCAGATCGAGGTGATACCGGTGGTGTTGGAATGAGGACTCCCAGATATACAACATCTAATTTTTGTAGGTCAATCCAACGAAGGGAAGAGAAATGGAAGGCTCTGCAACACGATGTTGTTTCTGTGGATCTGATTACTGACACTCATGATAGAAAGGGATCTGCCTGAAACTGACCTTTGATTGAGGGGTAAATGATTTTTCCAGGGGCTGAAAATATTATGAGAGGTATAGGGGAATGTGAGGAACACTGAGGAACTTTTGTGGATATTCTAGAAATTTATAAGGGGGTGGAAAAAATACAAATAGGTGACACTATCCCGTGGATCTGCAGAATAGCAGATTATAGGGGGGAACACGAAATAAGAGAAAAATACCAAACGAAAGCCAAATGGCACGAAATTTAAACTGGAGACTAGGGGAGACAGGTAGAACAAGTCCTCAAAGTTTGGGCTCGATCAGACAACAAAAACAAAAGATAAAATTCCGGAGTTGAGGTTCTGTCCTGATTTGGATAGAACTCCGACGATGGTGGCGGCGGCGCGATGGCGGTGCGATGGCGGCGGCGGTAGAATCAGAATTCAGAGGATGAGATGAGAAGATAGAATGGGTCTCACAACCTGGAAGGCTGGAGGAGGAAGAAGCACAGCAGAGAGAGAGAGGGGAGAGGGGCGCACCCTTCAAGGAGCTCCAACCAAATTCACTAATGTTTCTTCATTAATTCTCATAAAATGTGAAATACAATCTATTTGTATGAAATGTAAAAAGACTCTAAATATCCCTAGATCTAGAATTGGGAGGGGTAAAATAGGGAGTTCAAAAGTTATTCTCCCATGTGGTTTGGAACCACATTAAACAAGTAATTAAGGGGGGGCCGCCCCTTGGACTTTCTTGGTGGCATCTTGGACTTTTTAGTCCATTTGTCTCCCTTTGAATGTCAAACCATCTAGAAGCCACCTAGGATAGTTGACCAGCCCCACATGGACCCCTATGGCTTAGGTGAACCAATAGAGAAGGAGTGGGGGCCGCTGGCTGGACCTACTGACGTTTTGCAAATAAACCCAAAGATTCTTAGGGAATGACACATTGGCTTATAAAGCCTTACAATTGTAAACATACTTTTCCAAGGATATAAAAGTAAACTAAAAGGACATAAATGTAAAATAAAATGTTAGTGTTCTTGCTCTGATGTCCCCATCAATTCTCCCCGGTTGGGAAGGACTCGACCCGTCGAGTAAGGGGTGCGGCTGCTCGAGTAGCTCCGGCAGATGCATCACCGAACCTGGAAGGGCAGAGTACGCTCCACTCCAAGTAACCGACACCTGCTCATCCCGTATAGATTCGATATGCACACGCTGCTGGGGAGTGAGGCTAGAGGTGGACACTCCAGGGTGGGGTCACTCTCAAAGGAGGGAGGCGGCTCAAAGACTCACTAGGAATCACCGATTGTCCCTTATGTGACTAGATCCGATATGTAAAGTAGAACCGATCCCAAACTCCCACAAGTCTCGTACTCGAAAGGGACTAACAACGCGAGCGTATAAAATCGACGCGACTCGATGTATGCATAGACACACGACAAACAAACGAAACAAAGACTCACAAAGACCCTAAACAAACCTAATGTTAGTCCGACCTACGCATAGGCGATGGTGGACCAGGACACCCGAATATGTGCCATGCATGTATGTTATGCAACCGACGGTTGGTGGCATGGGGAACATCTAGATGTTCAACTATGACCCAGTCATGCATGGATGGCCCTTTGGATTTGGGAAACTTGAGAGGGCTAGGAGAGTCGGGTGTGGAAGAGTCGGGTGTGGGTGTATCGAGATTGGGATTGGTGGGTGTAGAAGACCTGACCCGTGGGGTAGGGGTGTGGTAGTGGACTCCCTCGAAGAAGTGAAGTATATATGGTGGGTCAAGGGGGCCACTAGGGAATGGGTCAAAGGGATCAAAGAAGGTATGACCCCTTGTAGTGGGTTCCCACAAGTCACGGTCCCACGTATGGAAGTCTTGAAGGTGTAGATGGTCACCTTCATGCAGTGTGGTAGGTGGGACGGTGATCATATGTAAGAAGTATGATTCCTCCCTCGGACAAAAGGGTATGAAGTCGAGCTCGGCCGACATGGGGAGAAATAAGAGAATCTCCGTGGTGACACAACCCACGGTGCACACGGAGGTAATGGACCCTAAGGCCGGATGGGTGAAGCTAAGACTAGTGGGTTGGTCGAAGCCTCGGGCCAATAAGTGCGTCAACTTCCATTGCCAACCTAAACCCAAAATAAGGTCATCCAATATATCAACATGGTGACTAGACCAGAATGTCGTGTGGTAGGAGTTGACCGGTACTAAAGGTAGGGTGGGGTCCATGGATGGGTAAGGAGGTGGGACCAAGCCATCCTTGAGCTAGCTAAGAAGTGGCTCGGCTATGAAAAGCGTACCCGTTAGAAACACGGGTGGCTCGGGCTGAGGTGGCTCCGAATAAAGATCGGAAGGTGAGGGTGATGGCAATGAAGCCCTCTTGGGTGGGGAAGGACTGTCCTCCTTGAGGAGAAGAGATCCTTGGGGTGGCACCAGGATGTGAGGCTCGGGAAAGCCTAGGCCATCCACTCGCGTACTCAACCCTTCCATCCGATCTACCGCTGTGGTCAACACATCCAAGCATGTACTCAACCCATCTATACATGTAGTCAACCCATGCATTTGTCCCATAATGGCTTGGAACATTGCGGCCACTTCATCGGAACTATGGGCTTGGGATTCGGCCATGGGTGCAAAGATGGGGTTGGATCCCCTAGGAAAGGATATGCAAGGCCATTTTTTTTGGTTTTATAAGCAAAATGTTATGCCAACTAATGCAAGCACCTAGACATGACTTAGAATGCGATGCAAATGTAAAGTTGAAATGAGACTCGACTACACACCTAGACACAACCAATAGACGATACTTGGCGGAGCTAATCGATCTGAAGATCCGCTCACACAAGGCTGCTACCTTCCCAATAGGCGTAACCTATCATTCCGGGAACAACTTTTAATATACCGAATAAAGGTATGCGATGCAACCCCGGACCTACTTGAACTTAGACTCGACTTAGACAATGACTCTTTTTTTATTTTGTTTCGGACTTAGACACAAAGACTACCCTAGACTAAACTGGCGCTCTGATACCAAATTGATGCGGGACGGACGCGGACTCGACTCCAATTGGATATGTGATCCTTGGACTCTAAGCAAGCTCGCGATCGCCCATAACGAGGGAAGCGTACGGACGTGCACGGTCGAGAAACCGGCAGTGAGTCTCGGGTATCGGCTTTCTGCGTGTACTCGGATTGAGTCACGGGACGGGTCACTCACTCTCGCTCTCTCGCAGCGGTGATACAATTGATATAACGGGCTAATAACCTATCACATGCAGCGACATTCAAAAATATACGGGTAAAGCAAACGCCTATGAGGAGGGTAGCGAGTTTACCTCCACGCTCTGGGCGTGGGGAAGACTTTCCGGCCAAGTATGGTAACTCCCGGTAACAACGGTTAAAATTTAATTACAACAGTGAAATTTATTGCCCACTCCACACAGGGAGGTAAAGGGCTACAAGTGGGGCCCGAGAGGACCGACCCTGGGTTGACGGGCAGCAAGCCGGAAGGGCTCTCGGGGCGAACTCGGCCAGCTGGTCTGACTCGGTCCTGCGCCGACTCGGTACTACGCCGACTCGCTGGACAACAAGGCGCGACTTCCAAAGGAACGTCACCTTCCTGAGATCTTCGGAAGGCGCCACTTGGCTGGAACGTTGGCAGGACATCCCTCGTCGACTCCTGGGAGTGGCGGTTGCGGAAGTTGACTTTTGATATTTATTTGTGAATTTCTTTCGGACTGCTATTTTGGACCTGCATAGGGAACAAATATGCACGCCTCGACTACAAGAATTAATTCTCTCAGATCCGGAATCAGATCAAGGTGATACCAGTGGTGTTGGAAAGAGGACTCCCAGATCTACAACATATAATGTTTGTAGGTCGATCCAACGAATGGATGAGAAATGGGAGGCTCTGCAACATGGTGTTGTTTCTGTGGATCTGATTACTGACACTTAGGATAGAAAGGGATCTGCCTGAAACTGACATTTTACCGAGGGGTAAATGATTTTGCCAGGGGCTGAACATATTATGAGAGGTAGGGGGGAACGTGAGGAACACTGAGGAATTTTTGTGGATTTTTTGGAAATTTCTAGGGGGGTGGGAAAAATACAAATAGGTGACACTATCCCGTGGATCTGCAGAATGGCAGATTACAGGGGGGAAGAAGAAATAAGGGAAAATATCAAACAAAAGCCAAATGGCACAAACTTTAAACTGGAGACTAGGAGAGATAGGTAGAACAAGCCCTCAATGTTTGGGCTCGATCCAACAACAAGAACAAAAGATAAAATTCTAGAGTTGAGGTTCTGTCCTGATTTGGACAGAACTCCGATGATGGTGGCGATGGTGCGATGGCGGCGTGATGGCGACGGCGGCAGAATCAGAATTCAGAGGATGAGAGGGGAAGATAGAATGGGTCTCACACCCTGGAAGGCTGGAGGAGAAAGAAGCACAACAGAGAGAGAGGGGAGAGGGGCGCACCCTTCAAGGAGCTCCAACCAAATTCACTAATTTTTCTTCATTAATTCTCATAAAATGTGAAATACAATCTATTTGTATGAAATGTAAAAAGACTCTAAATATCCCTAGATCTAGAATTGGGAGGGGTAAAATAGGGAGTTCAAAAGTTATGCTCCCATGTGGTTTGGAATCACATTAAACAAGTAATTAAGGGGGGGCGCCCCTTGGACTTTCTTGGTGGCATCTTAGACTTTTTAGTCCATTTGTCTCCTTTTGAATGTCAAACCATCTAGAAGCCACCTAGGATAGTTGACCAGGCCCACATGGACCCCTATGGCTTAGGTGGACCAATGGAGAAGAAGTGGGAGCCCCTGGCTGGACCTACTAACATTTTGCAAATAAATCTAAAGATCCTTAGGGAATGACACATTGGCTTATAAAGCCTTACAATTGTAAACATACTTTCCCAAGGATATAAAAGTAAACTAAAAGGACACAAATGTAAAATAAAATATTAGTGCTCTTGCTCTAATGTCCCCATCAAACTTGGTCTTTGGTTTCTACGTAGTTGCAATTTTGATTTAGAAGCTTACACGGATTTCGATTATGCTGGGTGTTTAGTGGATCGTAAGAGCATGAGCGGGTACTGTCAATTTCTTAGAGGTTGCATGGTCTCATGGGCCTCTAGGAAACAAAATATTGTGGCATTGTCAACTGCCGAAGCCGAGTACATGGTGACAAGTAGTTGTGCAGCCCAAGTGCTTTGGATTCAACAATAGTTAGTTGATTTTGGCATTTCTTTGAATAACACACCCATTCTTTGTGATAACGCTTCTGCAATTAATATTTCTAAAAATCTTATTTTGCAATCTCGCACCAAGCACATAGAGATTCGACACCACTTTTTGCGAGATCATGTGAGTAAGGGTCATTTTGAGTTTATACATGTAAATACGGAAAATCAAGTTACAGATATTTTGACAAAACCCTTATCTCCTGAAAATTTTAAAAGAATAAGAAGAGAACTAGGAATTTGCTATTTGAATGAGTAATTGCACATATTAGGCTTGAATAAACACTTTTGCTTATTTTGCAAATAACATTTCAGATTTGCATATATTTAACTTCATGGTTAAAATTATATATATCTTTGCATACTTGTGAATAGGAACAAGTCTTCATCATCTTTTCATTCACTTGCATATGTTTGTATATACTTGACATACTTACTTTCTTGAATGCCATGATTCTTTGGTATCTCAAATCTTGAGTTATTGAAGGGTGGATAAACTCCATTTGAAAACACTCTTGATGCGTGAGTTGGGTCTTTGGACCTTCACCTCCGTCATATACTGGAAATCATAATTGCATGAATTTACTTTCAAATCCTTGCAAGATTGCATGTATATATTCTAAAAAATCATTTCTTGAAAATTTTCTAAGACCTCACCTCCTTACTAGATAAAATACAGTGATTTTGATCATTTGTGAATAGTGATATATACAAAGGAGGAGGATTTGATTCCAACTGTGCATACATTCAGGGGGAGTCATAACTATGTTTTGACAAATTCATTTTCAACATCCAAAGTAATTACCCACACACCTCGCACAAAATGATGCATATGACTTTAATCGATAAGGAATTCAAAAATTCTTCTCAACACTTTAAGGGAAACAAATTTCTACATGGAAATCAAGAGTAATCGTGAGGAAAAAGTTATCTACCCCATAAAAAATTTAATAAGTGGAATGTCAAACTGAGTAGCCGGGAATCCCCACTGAAATAAATGAGGAAACTCGCGTCGAAAGGTGAAACAAAAAATTCACAATGCGTGATGAATCTTAGTAGCCGGGAAATCCCATTGAGACACATGAGGTGACTCGCGTCGAACGATAAAATCCAATCAAAGAAACAAAAAGGGGTTGTGCGAAGGTGCCAAAAGTCGAGGATCAAAATAGAATTGTAGAAAAGAAATAACCCTCTAGTGTTCTTTAGAAATTCTGCTAATATCCATATATTTTTGAAGTTCATTGCTCATTGCCACTCATTTCCCTCTTGGGTATTATTATGATGAATGTGTATTTTGAATTTGTTCTTATCATGGTTTATGCAGTGCCTCTAGCATATGCATGCACTACCTTTTTTGATTGTGCTTCATGTCTCACAGTCTGATTTTAAATCAACTGTTCACTTGCTATCCTTTTACCCCATTGAGGGGGAGTTATAGATATTTACATGCTTGCTTGACTTTCATGCTTGCCTATTTGGTTGCTTGCATGAATAATTTCCTACACATCTATAGATTATACATGTTCATATTAGAATTCATAACCCCATTGTCAGTCATTTTTTGTTGATGACAAAAGGGGGAGAAAAAAGTGTGCTTATTTTTTTCAGTTTTCATACATGTTCATATGCATAGATTTTCAGAATTCAGGTTTCAAAAATCTAAGTTCTCATAAATGTTTATATGCATAGCTTTAGCATGTTCTTTTAAATCTCAAAGTGCATATTCACAACCCTTCACTCAAACTTTTTTGAACCATGCACAAACACATGTTTTGACTTTTTATCAAATTTCGGGCACACAACACATGTTTTATCATCATCAAAAAGGGGGAGATTGTTGGACCCCTAGGTGAGTTTGATGATTTAGTTTTAATGTTGACAAAACTTGTATGCATGCTTGTGTACATGTGGTATGCAAAACATCGATTGAAGAATGTTTGATCATCAAGGATCTTATGCAAAATATGATAACCTTGCTTTGCAGGACTAAAATCTATGGTGGATATCCTTCTGAAGACAAAGGATTGAATGAACAAGTACTTTCTCATCCACAACACAAAATAGGTTGAAAATCCCATACAATGTTCTTCAGAAGGGAATGGTAAGACTTAAGATTGTAAAATCCTTCACTAGGTTTGTAAAGGTAACTAATGCTCACTCTTGTGGATTAATGGAAAGCCATGGGTGTTTGGTGATTAGGTATAACATTTGTGATTGCAAAGGTCATTCCATGCATGTCTTTCATGAGTTTTTGAGCTTATATGTTGATTAATCATTTCGTGTGAAGATTAGTAGAATTTGGCCATTTTGGTTCTCACACCTTGTTCATATTCATGGTCATAGGATACTCATGTTTGGTATGTCATCCTAGCTTTCAAAAGGTTCTCTTGCATATTCTTTAAGGGGTTTGAAAAGGTGAAAACATGTTCAAGGTTTTGATATAAACATTGGTTGCATATTAGCATCTCATTGAGCATTCATGTTAATTAAACATTGGATTGATTGATACTAAATTTTGGTTGGCAAAAATGAAGGGTTGAATGGTTTTCTATATGTTCATACACTCCTTGTCAATTGGGCTTTCAAGTTTACATTTTATGTAATTTGTATAAGGGAGTGTTGTCTTGAGTTTAATTCAAAATTCTGGGTTTTACTGAATTTCGGTCAACGAACCTAGTAGCCTAGGTCGATCGAAATTTCCAGAGTGCATGGAATGAAACCTTGTAAAACTTAGGTTGATCGACCCAGTGCTTTAGGTTGACTGAAATTGCCAGAATGCACCAGTCCAGACCCTGTAAAAGTTAAGTCGACCGGCCCTTTCGTCTAGTTGACCGAACCTGGTGGGCGGACCCGTTTTGTTGTGTTCGAAACCCACTTAAACCAGATCCGTTTTGGCTCAAATTTGACACTCTTACCCCCTAGGGCATGCATACATATGTTAGATACATTATGAAGGGGTTTTAGCTTGGGTTTAATGGTCTTTTCCTTATTCTATCATGGGTGTATAAATAAGCTACGAATTTGGGAGAAAAAGATGAAGTTTTATTGTTCTATCTTTCTCGTATGAGAAGAAAGGGGAGAAGGACAGGAGCTGACAAAGATTTGTGGATTTCATCTACTTCCATGCATTTCTGAAGATCGTGGTTGAAGAGAAGATGAAGCGGAATGAAAAGAGGAACGCGTAGACGTTCTCATCGTCGGCATCTGGCTACCCTCCGACCCATGGATTAGAGAAGATCATCTACAACCCTTTCTACTCATGGGGATTTATTTCTACACCTTATTTACATCTATTTCAGTCACTTACTTCTGGTCTATGAGCTTGTATTGATCATATCCTTATTTTTTGAACTTGGACTCTGTCAGTGTGTCGACCATCTGCGAATGGTTATGGTGATATTGTGCCGCAGGTGTTGCGGTTTGTGTTTGTGTGTATGTCTTGATCCCTCGTGGATCGTGTAATAGACGAGGTCTCCGTGTTTCTGGAGCGGAAGCTCCATGCGCTTCATTTGAAGCGAGTGGATCCTCACCAGTTTGGTGAGGGGTGGACGTAGGGAGCCCGTCGTGGTCCCGAACCACTTAAAAATCTGTCTCGCATATGTGTGCTTGTGGTTTGCATGATTATTATTTTGTCTTGATCGTGTGAGAACGGAGAGGTTGAGAGAACTAGTTTAATAATTTCATCCGTTCATTTCTTGTGTTGATAGTTTATTTTATTCCACTATGAAAAATTAAAAAACTATCATTTCGATTTGAGGGGACAATTCAACCCCCCTTCTTGTCCAATCATTCATCTAGTGGACAACATTATGAATTTTCAAAAACATGTTTGAGGTGTCAAGGTATGGGTAATAATTTGAAGAGAGACATGATGCCGTTGAATCCCATTCTGGTAATTGAAAATTTTGATGTTTGGGGTATAGATTTCATGGGACCGTTTTTACTATCCTTTGGGAATGAATACATATTGGTGGTGGTCAATTATGTTTCGAAATGGATTGAAGCTATAGCAACAAGGACTAATGATCACAAGGTTGTGATGAAATTTGTAAAGAAGAACGTTTTTTCTAGATTTGGTTGTCTTAGGGCTATCATAAGTGATGGGGGTTCTCATTTCACGCACTCTCAATTCTAAGCTTTGCTTCGTAAATATGGCATCACTCATAAGTCTGCCACCCCCTATCATCCCCAAACAAGTGGCCTGGTAGACATTTCCAATAGGGAGATTAAGAACATTCTGCATAAGACAGTTAGGTCGGATAGGAAAGACTGGTCCGAGAGACTAGATGATGCATTATGGGCCTGTAAAACTACATTTAAAACTCTCATTGACTTGTCACCATACCGCCTCATCTTTGGAAAAGTCTGCCACTTACCTATGGAACTCGAACATAGAGCATATTGGGCTATTAAATAAGTAAATTTTGATCTGACTCAAGCTGGGTCCCAAAGAGCTCTACAACTTAATGAATTGGAGGAGCTGCGTAATGAGGCCTACGAAAATTCTAAGATCTATAAAGCTAAAACCAAGGCATTTCATGATAAGCATATTCATGCTAATTAAAAGGTTTGACTTTTTAATTCGAGGCTACATTTGTTCCCTAGTAAGTTGAAATCTAGATGGGATGGACCGTTCATTGTTGTTAAAGTATTTGACCCTAGAGCCGTTAAAATTTTGAATCCACAAAATGGTCATATTTTCACGGTTAACAGTCAAAGGTTAAAACCTTACTTGTAGAATGAGCAGTTAACACGAAAAGAATCCATTACATTGTGTGATTTGGATTAAATATCTTTTGAGCTTTCACGCGTCTAACTGAAGACCGAAAACTTAGCGCTTCTGGGACATAACCCAATATTTTTGGTATTTGATGTTTTGCTTTAGTTTGTTTTCAGTAGTCAGGTCAAGTTCAGATGGAGCTATCGTCGCCACTATCTTAACGGAAATTTTGCCCCGCATATCAGGTTGTCTCTTTCCTACCCACCAACCTTTATTTCTACATTATTCTGTTTCTATTGTATGCATATGCCATTGAGGACAATGTCATTCATGTTGGGGGGGGGGGGGAGATAAAAATTTCATGATGCATATAGTCCAACCTGACAGGAGTTAATCTTGTCTTGCATTTTACATGAAAGTGAAAAAAAATGAAATCCCCAATTAAGTTTCTTTATTCATGCTCACATTAAAAGTAATTCTGGAATAGAAAAGAATAGGGAGAAGGATGATGGAAAATTTTTATGATCTAGCCATGGGAAACTGATGTAAGAATCTCTTTAAAGTCCTTACGGACTCCAAAAGAAAAAAATTCACTATGCACGCTAATGAAACAAGCAGGACAAGCCTTCTGCTATTTTAGGTATGTTGTCTGATACTCTGCACTTCTTAAGGAAGATATCTTTTTAATATAGCTTTCGGCCAAGTTATTTATCAAATAAGTGCAAAAGCACAATGAAAAAAAAGGAGAAACTCCATGAAAAATGCCCCTATTTTTAGTAACCGGGCCTGCTTCACCTAACAAGTGTTGAGGTTCGCATCAAACAGAAAAGAGAACCTTGATTTGCATAACCGGGCATACTTCTGCTAAGGCAAGAGTTGAGGTTCATGTAAAACAGTGAAGGGTAGTGTAGCATCATGTGTGTAGAAAAAAGATCACAAAGGGACAAAGTAATGTGGTAGACAAAAAGCTAGTATGCTTAATGATCCGATTAAGAGGTGCAGGGTTGAAAGGCACTTGCTTGGAATAACAAATAAGGGATGCAATTGTCTATGCTGTGAATTTAGAATTTACACATGCACAAGTGCTATTGAACTTTGATTTGAATTCTTGATCATATATCTTAATTCCCAAATATAAGGCTAGTGTGTATTAATGCTTCCGGATTCCTAATCGTTGGTTGATTCTATGAAGGATGAGCTAGATATGAAAGTATGGACTTTGTAAACTTTTGTTAGTCTTAAATTTTAATATGTTTACATTGCTAAGGAACTAACAATGAGTAAGTTGGGGGGTGTGATAAGTGTCACATTTTATATCATAATTTACATCACATTCATCACTTTTTGAGCATTTAATGAGCATAATTGTGCATAAATATCACCCAAATCTCATTCTCACCATTAATTTGAGTTTGCATGATCTTATCATCATTTTGAGTCAAAATAGCAATGCGAGAAATACTGAAGAAAGTGCACAATTATCATAATTCATTTTTGAAATGAAAAACATTGATTATTTTAAATTTTCTTAATTTCAGGAATTTGCGACCAAGCTCTAGGGACCAATTAATAAACACCCTTCTGAAAGCGCGCCCATTCAAGAAACTGTGACACTTTGAGAAGTCGCACATTCCCTATATGAAAACTAGAAAGAAAATTGAGGAAATATAGAAAAAATGGATGGGCGGTCATTCGAGAAGTCATAAAATCCTTTTGCACGAAAAGCAAGGACAATGATAAAATAAGGAAATAAAGATTCTGCAATTGAAGGTTGGGCGCCAATTAGAATCTGCGACCGTTCACAAAGTCACCTATTCCTCTTGACAAGAAACGAAGGAAATATTAAAATAAGGAAATGAGGAATGTGTGCCCGAAAGGAAAGTCGCCTATTTAAGAATGAACGATAACTATGGCAGTCGCCATTTACTGTTTGAATCTAACCGGAACTCTATGAGCTCAAATGAAGTTATCTTTCCAAGTTTGATGCAAGGAGTCTTTTGATGGAAGGGAAGCCTATTTCGAAGCCTCATCCACAATCACAAGCTTGATCTACAAGGATTTGGTGGTGGGGTTCCCGAAAACGCTATAAATAGTTGCCCAAGAGCAACCGAGGAGAAATCTTAGCTTTTCTTAGCCTCTTTTATTTGCTTTATGCTCTTCCTTTCAATTTTCTATCTTCTGCAAAGTTCTCTGTTTTAACTTCTTCTTCTTCCTCTTCTTCTAATTCTCTCTGGTTTTCAAGGTATTCTCGATTTTCTTTAGTTCTATCCTGCATTTTCTATTGTTCATCTACATTTTTCAAAGTCTATCCTTCCTCAGTTTTCACCTTCTTCCTCACGTTTTCTCCCTCTGCACCCTTCATCAATTTCTTCATCTTTTTTTGATATACAACTTTCTCTTCTTCCACATCTCTTAATTCTCTCTAGTTTTAAAGTTATTTTCAATCTTCTGCAGCTCTGTTTACATTTTATTTTTAGTTTTACTGTGTTTTCAACCCCACAGTAGCTTCTCTCTCAAATTCTCTTCTCTCTGTGTTTTAAACGCACTCAGGCACACACATATTTATTTTTAAGCTTTCTCTTCTTCTTCTATCTTCCCTTCCCCTATTTTCCTCTAAACATCCCAAGGTGGAGATTCTTCTTTCGGTGCTCACAAGGCGACATCTACTTCCAAGACGTTGCGATCTTCCTCAAAGGCTCGGCAAGGAGACGGCGGTGCTATTCTTCAAATTTTTTGGCTCTATTTCTTCCCTTGTTCTTTTATTGCAAGTTGTAACTTTTAGTTTTCATAAGACATTGTAATCTTTCCTCTTAGCAATAAAAATTCATCTTTTACAATTATGTTTTTCTAGTTCTTTGTATCTCTATCTTCTTCCAATTTTCTCTCCTCAACCTTCTCATATTCTTTAGATAGATTTATTTTATTCCCATGTTCATGCAATTTTACTTTCCTTTAGTTTAAACTCACTCAAATTTGGTTTTCAAAACATAAGGATTTTTCAACTTGCTTAAAAGAAATTTTCTTCTCCGTGGGATCGACCCGTTCTTGTCACTCTACTCATATTTAATATCTGGAGAGGGGGATTTCTGTAGCCCATTTAAGAGTAGCCAAAGTAGGTCCATTAGGATCAAACGAGGCCCAGCTCATCCAAGTGACAGTCCCACAGGGCCCACTTAGGCTAAAAAGCCCAATAAGATTACTTAGGATCAAATCCTTCTTCAGCGACCCTTAGGCTCGGAAGGCCCGAGCGTCGGTCAGAACGGAGGAAGACCCATGCCCGAGTTATCCCCTCATCGGGATAGAGGCAAGCGCTCAGCGCCCACTCCGACCTATCTTCATCCGAGCTATGCCTATCGCCCGGACAGGGTTGGCACCTTTTATGCTCGGCTCGACCGATGATTGCTTATCCACGCTGTCGTTGAGAGCCCTTTATGAGCAGGAGTTTATGAGGATAAGGGACCCATGATCCCTCAAGGCTATAAAGATCTCACGATGAGGACGTAAAGACCCCACGATGAGGACGTAACTCCCGCCTGAAACTCCTCAGCTTACGGGACTCATGAGGCGAGCACACTATATAAACCTGGGACTCCCTCCAATGAAAGGTAAGGGCAATACACGCCTAAAATTTCTTGAGCAGGAACCACTTCACCACCTTGGTGTAGGGGGATCTCGTGCACCTCTTTCTT
This sequence comes from Amorphophallus konjac, assembly GCA_022559845.1. NCBI lineage: Eukaryota > Viridiplantae > Streptophyta > Magnoliopsida > Alismatales > Araceae > Amorphophallus > Amorphophallus konjac. The sequence goes on from CM040122.1 coordinate 201,544,368, forward strand.
CCTTCCTCCATATCTTCCACCATTGCTCTACTGACTTAAGCATCGGAGGGTTTTCCCCAGGGAACCTCCCCTGGGCCCCCTGATCAGTTTCCCTTTCTCTATAGTTCACTGTTCAGTGATCATCCTTCCAGCTCAGGAGCCGTGCGAGATCACGCCCCTTCATCTGGCACCGTCTGTGGGAAACGACCGAAGAGCCAGTATGGTGCGAAGAAGTTCAGGGAAGAGGTCCGCCAGTGACAGGGGAAAGGCCATGGTGGCGGCGGGAGAAGGCCCCTCTCAAGCCTCACAAAATCCCCCCTCCAATGCCAGCACCCCCGCCGACGGACCGCCCCCTCCCGCCGTGGCTGTGGGGGTACCGCTTAACTGTGGCGCTGACGCCTTCCAAGCCCTCAACGTGAAACTGGATGTCCTCGTGGAACTCACGAGGACTCAGGCGGCCAGGGATAGAAGGTCACGCGCCCCTCCGGAGACCCCCCCCCCCCCCCCGCGAGAACGTGTCGCAGCACACCGCCGGAGGTCGCTTCACCCTCCGAGGGCAGTAGCTTATTCGCAACAAGATAGGAGGACCTTCACAAGCCCCCCCTCCGGAGCAAGAGGCCTCCTCCACACAGAAATGGGGGAAACCTGGGGCACGCCATCCACACCCGGAGACCGAAGTCCCCAGGGAGCGCCAGGACAGCCTGCCATCACGTCCCCTAGCCCCACGGCACAACTACAGCTGGAGTTGTCCCTCCATCTACGAGAGTTCGAGAAGTGGTTCGCAGCGCAGGAGCGCGCCCGACAGAAAGACTCCTCTGCGGAGGACGAGGAGAAATCCCGATTCTCTGACTATATCTTGAAGGCATAGGTATCCCCTAGAACCTTCATTCCGACCTTCAAGCTTTATGACGGCCAGGGTGACCCGGCCGATCACTTCGACAGCTTCGACGCCTTGAAGACCCTTCATGGAGCGTCCGACGTCATCAAATGCCGAGCCTTTGTGACCACCCTGGTCCAAGGCACCCAAGCATGATACCGGGCCCTCGCCCCCGGATCCATCCGAGACTTCAAGCAGTTTGGGCGAGTATTCAAGGAGAGTTTCACCGACAGCGGCCCCCCGAGGTTGGTAGCGGGGCTTTTGGCTCTCAAATAGGCGCAAGGGGAGAGACTCCGGTCTTACATCAACCGATTGAAATCAGAAGCCCTGAGAATCCCCCGCTTGGATGTAACCTCGGCCATAACCGCGCTGACCGGAGGCACCCGGGACGAGAACCTCTGCCGCGAACTCGTCCTCCACCCTCCCTCGACCCTTGCCGAGCTAGTGACTCTGGCCTTACGCCATGCTGAGTGCGAAGAAGTTCTTAGCGCATGCCGAGGCGCAACCGGCTCGGGTCGGGAGGGGGACAAGAAGCGAGCACCCGAGTCAAGCTCGGGCCAAGGAAAGAGGCGGAACCGAGACAGGGAGCACAAAGAACCGTCTCGGAAGTACGAGTGGTACACTCCCTTAACCGCTCCAGTGTACGAAATATATGAAGACATCAAAGGCTTGGGCCTCCTCCGCCAACCCGAGCCAATGAGGTCGAAAATCCACAATCGCAGCAAACATTGCCTGTTCCACAGTGACCACGGGCATCACACCGGTGATTGCCACCAGCTCCAGGATGAGATCGAGCGCCTCGTCCGCCAGGGACATCTATCCTGGTTCATGGCCTGTCATAAGGAAGACCGAGGCACCCCGGAGGAAATCGACAACGCCCCTCGCGGGGTCCATATCAACGTCATCACCGGAGGAGCTGCGTCAGGAGGGGACAGTGGCCGAGGAAGGAAGCGTCATGCTGAGCGGGCGAACCGAGCCGTCGAGCCTCCCAAGGCCCTACCGAGTGAGCCCCAGGTCATAGTCTTCTCCGATCGAGACCTGGAAGGGCTGACCACCCCGCATGACGACGCCCTAGTCATATCAGCCACGATAAACCATTGTAACGTAGACAGGATTCTAGTTGACAATGGAAGTGCCCCCGATCCATTATCCTATGAATGTTTCCTTAATATGTGGGAGGATCCGTCTAAACTCCGCCCGATCCGAACCCCCCTGTGCGGGTTCAATGGCCTGGCCACTTATCCCGAGGGAGCCCTAAGCCTGTCGATTACTCTTGGCACCCCACCCAAGACCGTTACGATTATGGCGGACTTCATAGTGATCAACGGTATGATAGCATACAATGCAATCTTTGGCTGAGGAATCCTCAGCCGAACGAAAGCAGTGCCTTCTACCTATCACCAAAAGATGAAGTTCTCCACCAAAAATGGGTTGGGGGAAGTCCGAGGCAACCAGGCCATGGCCAGAAGGTGCTACAATATCTCGGTTGAAGCCACAAGGCCGGACGGGAAGAACAATGGCCCCCGGGAAGTCGAGGAGAAATCTACAACCGCCAAGCCTGGAGGCGAATTGCTAGCGGTTTTCTTAAACGACGACCCAACCCTGGGAGTGAAGATTGGAGCCGACCTAACATCTGAAGTCCAACAGCAATACAAAGAGTTTGTTTCCATGTACATCCGATTCTTTGCATGGTTTGATGATTAACTCCCTGGGATACTAGAGAAGACGGTGATGCATAAGCTCAACCTCGATCCAACCATCAAAGCCGTACAACAACGCAAATGGAAGCACGCACCAGAGAAGCAGGCGATCATTAAGGATCAAGTCATCAAGGGGCAAAAGACTGGTCTTTTTAGACCGGTCCCGTACCCGACGTGGCTGGCTAACGTTGTCCTGGTGCCAAAAGCTTCAGGAAAGTGGCGAATGTGCGTGGACTTCACCGACTTGAACAAGGCTACTCCAAAGGACTACTATCCATTACCAAGCATCGACCAACTGGTTGACTCAACCTAGGGCAATGAGATACTCAGCTTCCTAGATGCCTATTCAGGTTACCATCAGATCAGAATGAATCCAGAAGACATCGAGAAGACCGCCTTTATCACCGACTTCGACGTATATTGCTACACCCGGATGCCTTTCGAGTTGAAGAACGTTGGAGCCACATACCAGAGGCTGGTCAATCATATGTTTGAGGGATAGCTCGGTCGGAACGTCGAGGCCTATAATGACGACATGCTCGTGAAGACCCCCAAGGCCAAGGACCACTTCGCCGACCTAGCTGAAACCTTCGACACCCTCCTAAAGTACAACATGAAGCTCAACCCTGCCAAGTGCGCCTTCGGAGTAAGGTCCGGGAAATTCTTGGGCTTATTAGTCACCCAGCGTGGGATCGAGGCCAACCCCGACAAGGTCCAGGCCATCCTGGACATGCGTCCACCCACCTGCATCAAAGATGTTCAACGCCTTACCGGGTGCATTATCGCGCTTAGCAGATTCATGTCCAACGCGGCTGAACGATGCCTACCCTTCTTCAAACTATTGAGGGGGCCTAAAATGGCATCTGCTACATTCGCATGGGATGAGGAATGCCAAAAAGCGTTCGCCGAGCTTAAGGAGTTCCTGGCTTCACCTTCGGTGCTTTCCAAGCCCGTCTCAGGTGAAACCTTGCATCTCTATCTCTCGACGACTCCATCTACAGTTAGCTCAGTCCTAGTCAGAAATGACTCGGGAGTCGAGAGACCAGTCTACTACACCAGCAAGGTGCTCAATGAGGCTGAAAGATGGTACCCCGCAACCGAGAGACTCGTGCTAGCATTGGTTACCTCGGCCAAGCGCCTCCGACCCTATTTCAAAGGGCACTCTATCACCGTGCTGACTGGTGAACCATGGAAGAGGATCCTCGCTCACCTTGAAGCCTCAGGACACCTCATCAAGTGGGCCATCATGCTCGGGGCCTATGATATATCGTACCAGACTCACTCAGATATCAAAGGCTAGGCGCTCGCTGACTTCATCATCGAGAACACCATCCCGACTGAAGAAAGATCTCCGTTCGCGCCCGGGTCGACTTGGGAACTGTTCGTCGACAGATCCTCTAACTCAGTCGGAAGCGACGCCGGGATCCTCCTGAAGTCCCCCGAAGGAGCAGAGCTACATTACGCCCTTGTTGATATTTATTTGTCTATCTTCTATCTTTCTCTTGAGGTTTGGAGAGCGATATGGTAAGATAACAAACAAACAATCAAAGATCTACTCAAACCTATGAACATGTGATCATGAACCTAGGCAATCATAGCTAGCTCTAGCATGGGCATGCTATCTCAATCCAACTACGCTAAGGAAAAGGAAAACACACGCCGGGGCGTGGAACAAGGAATAAATAAAAACACACCGTGAAGGTGGAACAAGCAAGGAAAATAGGAAGATATGATGAAGAAGACAGCTAATGCTCAATACCAAGGAAAGATGTGATCGCCACCAAAGTAAAACAAGTCAAAAGAACCTGAATATACCTTGGAAATAGGTTGATGAAACACCCTCCCACGGGAGAGAAAACCAGAGAAAGCCTGCAGATCAACTTGGAAGTAACGGCCAGAACCCCGTGCGTCGCTTGGAAGTGACGGCCACACGATAGACCGCTGGAGGAGAATGACGCGCCTGCACAAGGCTGTCAGATAACCTACAGTAACAAAGCTTGAATTCTTTTAACTCCAACTCTTCTAGCCGGCTAGAAGACTTGGGCCTCGTGTCAATGAACCTGTAAACCTGCCAAAGATGTAAAAAGACCAAACACAATAACCTCAATTAGTCCTTTTCACAAGCATAGCATCAATTCTCAAAGGACTCAATATCATCAAAAGGAGAGGGAATTATCGGGGAGTTTTGGTTTTTTTAACCCCTCTGGGTATTTTAAAAGTTTGGGAAGATGTTTATATGCTTAGAGGACAGTGAAAAACGTGGAGAAGGAAGAGGGACAATGCCTTGATTGAGGAAAAACCAGGGAAGAACTCAAGCATGCAATGATGAACTTGAAAGACCAAAACCAAAGTACTCCCTTGATTATGAGATGGATGGACGTGGGAAGCAGTTCCTCTTGGATGAAGATGGCTCCTGAGTTTGGCAGCACTTCGTCGTGAATTCAAAATCTCCCCCCCTTTGGCCATGAAGTCAAGGGTTCTATTTATAGACCCTCAAACTCTTAGGTCGAGTAGAGGATAATTCAAACAAGATAAAGAGATAACTCTTAGCAAATCCTCGAAGATAATATCACCAAGAGTCCATAGAATCGAACGGGAGGTCCTGAGGATCAGATTTGAAAGAGATATCGTCAATCCAAACCCTTATCTCGACCACGGAGTAGCAGAGAAAAGGCCTGAACTGCCAGGACTCTCGGAAGGAAGTAACGGCTGCACGACAGACCGCCACTTGGAAGTAATGCACCAAGGATCATCCGTTACTTTCAACCTTATCCCAAAGAGATAAGATCAACGGGAAGAAAACCCAACAAGTTGGACTCTTCAAGGAAGCAACGGCCAAGGCATAGAGCGTCAGAATGAAACAACGGCTGCACGACAGACCGTTATTATCAACGTGGAATCAAAAGGATAAGCTTTACAACGAGGCCTTAAGCCTTAGGACTCTTCAAAGAGTAACGGTCCAGGACCCATCCGTCAGAATGAAACAACGCGCCTAGAACCGACCGTTATTATCATTGAGGTTCAAGAATGAAATGAGGGGCTTGCTAAGATTCATCCAATGAAACGCCACTAGGAGCCATATCCGATCAAAGAGTTCAGACCCAAGAAATAGGCTTCAACTAATCAAGAGACTCAATGAAGGGTGAACAACTCAGAGCATCGTATAGAATGAAACAAGAAGATGACCCGACTTATTGGGTATAAAACGGGTGTCAATAGATGCCCCTCCTTAACGTCCTCTTTGCAGGGGAGCGAGCGGAGGTGAAGCGAAAGTGAAATGGAACATGATGATGAAGCGGAAATGAAGCGGAGTGTATCAAAAAGAGGGCGTTAAGGTAAACGACACCCATTCTTTACCAACAAGCGATAGGAATTTTCTGGAAAACTTCAAACTGATCACAAGGAAATAGCCAGCCAAAGGGATGTGAGTCTGGAGGAACTAATCAACTAAGGAAAGGAAACACGGCTAGCCGCTGGAGGCAACGGAAAAGAAAGAGACTAAACTCCAGACAGGAATCTTCAGCGAACCAGATCAAGTGAGCAGATCGAAGGAAACTTTCTAATTCAGAATGGAATAATTCTCCTCATCCAGAATCAAGAACACAACTATTCACCATCACTGAGATACCTTGAACAGATGAAGCTTCATGAATGCTCAAAGAATGCGCATGATGCATGCTGGGCTAAAGGAAAAGAAATCTTCAAAACAAATGCAAAGAAAGATAAAATATCAAATACTCGAGAATAATATTGCTAGATCGGAGAAATCAGAGTCAGGACACTATCTGCAACCACGGCGTGCAAGATAGAACCATCGTCCCCAAATTTTCCAATCTAACGGCCTATCCAACGATTAAACATGTGAACTTAGATCATCATCATTTTTGTTTAAGGGGAACATCAGATCCTAGGACACATGAATAGCCAGCCGGTTCTCGAGGTAATATATCATATGTAACATATAGTAATGCATCAAGGGAGTGAGGGAACGAGATACAATACCTGACTTACCTGCCTGACAGACAGTAAAGCATGATTTTACTCATAATTCCTTCATGAAAGATAGGTTAGCCAATAATAAATATGATCATGAATCAAGGCATAACCTGTAGCAACCTTGATAAATTTAAAAGGAATAAATAAATCAAAATAGATTAAAAGATTTAGTAAATAAACGAAAGAGCTTGGAATAAAAATAATTAAACCCTGATGAAAATAACGCCTCAGATATAGGCGCTACTTTACAAGAAAACGCCTTCACCCTAAGGCGTGTTTTTGAGAAAGGATGCCCACATTTCATGGCGTCAAATCTTAAACAACCAAAATCACATAAAAAGGCAAATATTTGAAACGCCCTTTGCTTGGACGCATTTCCACAAGAAACGATGCATGCCAAGGCGTCAATTTAAAATTCGACGCCCTAGAATAAGACGTTAATTTCATTCCAGTTTCGTTCGAACTGGGAGTCTATCCAGGGTAAGTTGATAACTATGAGAAAGAGTTCGAATGTAGTAATAACTCTATCACGGAAGTGTTACTTCCAATCAAACACTAACCCTATTAGGATTTCTAAAATCCTATAAAAACCCTTGCCGATCGAACCCTAAAGCTATTTGGTCGATCGGCTGCTGCTACGGTACGTAAATAACAGCATGTTCTTTTTTCCTTTAATCTGTCTATCAAATTGTGAAGAATACTGATGATTCTTCATTCTCTTCTGATTCCAGGTTGAAAGCTTTTGTCATCTGAAGAACGGGTAAGTTCTTCTCCTTCTTTACCTTCTGTTAGTTCTTACGAAGAGTAATACCTTCGTTTTATTCTGCCTCTACAGGTTGCCTGTAGAAGTGAAACCGATCGATTGAAGAATTGAGGGTTCTTCATCCACGTACATCATCTGCAACTTCTCCTTCATCTTCTTCTTCCGGTGATCACTCTGTTACAGACAGAGCATCGTCTCTTCACCAGATCTTTCACGTTTCATCAAAAGGTAGGTTTTCTCAGGGATTGTAGCCCAAACTAGCATAGTAATAATTATAACATCATCCGTTAATACATGCATATAGATTTCATGCGTTTTGATTAAGTTTCTAAAGAGTTTTTGAAAGAAACGCCCCTATCAAGGGCGCTAAATTACAAGAAACGACCAAGACTAGGTCGTCAATTTCATATTTGACACCCTGCACAGGGACGTCAATTTCTTTTAATTACTAAATACCATGTTTAAAAATTATATATCAATTCAAACATGATTCTAGATTAATGCATGATCAATCTCTTGTAATCCTGCTATTTTTCTGGTCCTGACCCTATAACATGTTTTCCTAAAATTTCATTGTCTCGAAACTTGTAAACTTGGTCTTTTCTTGAACTAACGCCCCATACCAGGGCGCCTTCTGTAAACTAACGCCCCTGTCTAGGCTGCGTTTCATTAAAATTTCCAGATTTATAATATTCTGCAAAACTAGAAATATTGAAAGGACGACTGTTGTATACGTCGTCAAATCTAATATAAACGCCCCTGATTAAGGCATTAATTACATGAAAAACGACTTTACCAAAGTCGCTACTTTCTGCATTACTGATTTTTCCTGATTACTGTTATCCGAGGGATTCATTACATATATTTATATATAGGCACTATTACTCCACTCCGTGAGTATAGTCCCATGTTTTTTTACGATGATTTATCGCATTACACACTCAATTCTCGTTGACATACAAGCTCTCCATTGGACATTCCGTTCCTTTAGACTAGCAAGTTAGTCATAGAGACCTCCGTAAGACTCCTCGCCGCCTTGGATTCCCTCAAGGCCGACTGAGCTGGTTGTACCATAAAAACCCATTTACACAATCTTTGCCATGTCCCTCTATAGAAACATGGTGATACCGGCCCTCATGTCATGCCATGAGTATGATAAGAGAATTATCTTAATGAACGGGGAAGAATATGCCGTTGTTATGATGTTCTTGTAAAGCCCAATTCTATATCAAACTTGATGTTCTTGTGAACCTCAATTCTATATTAAGAATGAGGACGTCTTGCCATTGAGGTGCTATTCATATGGACCTCAATTCTATATAAAAGAGTGTCTCTACTTACTTATCATGGTACCTGAGTTAAGGGAACCAATTTCACCTAGTTTTATCGACAATCGTGATTGTACCGTTATTATCGCCTATCTATGTCAAGTATCATATTTTTGGACTCTATTCTTTCAAAGTCTATCCTACATGTCTACAAGCTTTATCCTTGAAATTCCATATTGGCTATATACAAAAGTGGATGTTAAAATACATGATTAATGCCTGCGCATATAGGGCCCGATCTGGTCCTGGGAGGAGCACCCGAAAGTACTTGTGCCCATGGGAGTTGATTGATCACGGTATTGGCATTATACCGAAGTGCATGACTAACTTGATTGAACATTCCACAAATCTTGTACTTGACTTGATATTACATGACTTGCGTGGCCCGAAAAAGGGTAATTACTTGCGTACTTGAACGTGATAGCCAAATTTCATCTTGACATGATAAAGTACTTGCTTAAATATCTTGAGGTCATTTGATATAAGTTCTTGAAAGTTCATGACTAGTCCTTCCTGTTATCTTATTGTTATATCCTCTTTCTATCTTGTCGTTTTATGCGAGCATGCATAGCTATAGCGCATTCATGAAAGATGTAACTACTTAAACCCCTTTGCTAGTTCCTGAGATATAATTTCCTACTGAGCGTTCGCTCACTCCGTGTGTTCCCTACTTTTCAGGTAATTCCGACGACGAGGGAAGTCAATCGGATGGGAATGGTCAAGAGTGAAAGAGAGAGAACTTCTCCAAGTGTCATCTAGTCTTTTTCCTATTTTTGAGTCAACTATGTACTTTCCTTTTTTTTTGAATAGAGTATTGGATTTGTAATAGTCTATCCATTATGAAATAAAGAATTGGGTTATCTTTCTATTTTGCGCATCTCTATTTTTGTGTCGAATACACTACTACTCTGATTGACATGATTGATATAAACTCGTCGCGCATATCCGAGTATCTTCCGCGCTCGGGGCGTGACAGTTTTTGTGGTATCAGAGCCTAGGGTATTCAATACCTAGGAAAACCCAAGTCCAAGGATATGTTCAAACCTTTAACCAGTGAGATTGGGTAGAACCAAGGGTTAAAGTTAACATAGAATGCTAGTCTTTAAGATACAAATCACGTATTAATCTAGTTATTATAATTGTAGGATAATGGCTTCCGAACGTGCTCAATGGCGCAACATGCAGCGTACACTGCAAGGCATGACTCAAGTGCTGCAACAAGTAACACAAGGAGGTTTCTTAATGGGCTCAGGCCCCAAGCTATTACTCAACTGGCGCCGATGGACATTCAAGTCTACTCGGAGATAGTACGCCGAGCTCAACTATTAGAAGATGCCACGGAACTGTCTGATAGGATTCGTGGTAAGGATAAGAAGGAACAAGTCACATGTTCGGGTTCCTTTAAACCCAACTTCAAGAAGAGGCCTAGCAATGGAGGTATTTCCTCGCAAGAGCAAAAGTTCAAGAAGACCAAGCCCTTCTCTATCACCACTACCTCTCCAAATACAGTGTGCAAACATTGTGATAAAGCGGGTCATAGAGCAGAAGAATGCTGGAGGAAACTAGGAGCATGTCTCCGTTGTGGGAGTCGTGAGCATCTGATTCCCGATTGCCCATTACTTAATAATCAAGCCGATGTCGGGAAACGCCCAGTAACCAAGAATGCTCGTCTTCATGCAATCAAGGAGACCGAGCAAGTAGAAGAAGGCAGCTTAGTGGAAGGTACATTGAAAGTTTGTTCCAGGAATGCATATGTCTTAATTGATACTGGTGCATCGCATTCTATTGTTTCTAAGAAGTTTGCTGACCCATTACCCCTAGCACCGGAATGGATAAAGTTAGTTTTGTCTACTCCTCTGGATGATGAGACTGATATTACACATCATTACCAAAACTGCGAAGTATTGGTTCAGGGTAGAAATCTCCCTATTGATCTCATATGTTTAGATCTGAAAGACTATGATGTTATACTAGGGGCAGATTGGTTATCCAAGTATCAGGCAACGGTTGATTGCCGCAATAGCAAGGTTACATTCAAGGAATTTCCAGAACTAATCTTGACTAGCCCCAAGGGTCGGAGCAGATCCCCTCTTATTTCAGCTCTCCGAGCTAGCAAGCTCATCAGGAAAGGATGTGCATCTTTCCTTGCCTTTGTCACAGTTAAAGAAGCTAAGGAAGCTAAGCTAGAAGACATTCCAGTGGTACAAGAATTTTCGGACGTGTTTCCGGAAGATTTGCCGGGATTACCCCCGTAAAGAGAAGTGGCCTTCACCATTGACTTAGTCCCTGGTGCTGGTCCGATTTCAAAGGCACCTTATAGGATGTCACCTGCTGAACTCAAGGAGTTAAAGGAGCAATTGATGGAACTCATTAAGAAAGGATTCATTAGACCAAGTACTTCCTCGTGGGGAGCGCCTGTATTATTTGTAAAGAAGAAAGACGGATCCATGAGGTTATGCGTCGACTATCGACAATTGAATCATCTCACCATCAAGAACAAGTATCCACTGTCGAGAATCGATGAATTATTTGATCAAATTTCAGGATCCATGTACTTTTCTAAAATTGATCTTAGGTCAGGATATCACCAACTAAGAATCAAGGACGAGGATATTCATAAAACCGCATTCAGAAGCAGGTATGGCCATTATGAATTTGTTGTTATGCCTTTCGGACTAACGAATGCCCCTGCTGCCTTTATGCAGTTAATGAATAGTATATTCAGGCCTTATTTGGATCAATTCATGGTGGTCTTTATTGATGATATATTGATTTATTCCAAGACCAAGGAAGAGCATGAGGAACATTTGAGGATTGCATTACACATATTGAGGACAAACCAATTATATGCAAAACTTAGCAAGTGTGAATTCTGACTTGAAGAAGTGACTTTTCTCGGACATGTTATATCAAAGGATGGCTTGTCTGTAGACCCATCAAAGGTTGAAGCTGTAAGGAACTGGGAAAGACCGACCAATACTAGCGAGATCCGAAGTTTCTTAGGTCTTGCCGGCGATTACAGGCGATTCATCAAGGATTTCTCAAAAATCGCCGTGCCACTTACGAGGTTAACTCGCAAGGAGATCCGTTATGAATGGGATGAGGAATGTGAGAGAAGCTTCCAAACTCTCAAGGATCATCTTACTACAGCTCCTATCTTGGCATTGCCAATTGAAGGAGAAAAGTTCGAGGTATCCACTGATGCTTCTGGCATTGGCCTCGGGTGTGTTCTAATGCAACAAGGGAAGGTTATAGCCTACTCTTCTCGTCAATTAAAGAAGCATGAAGAGAACTACCCCGTCCATGACTTAGAATTGGCCGCGGTAGTATTTGCACTCAAAATATGGAGACATTATCTTTATGGAGTACAGTTTACTGTATACTCCGATCACAAGAGTCTCAAATATCTTTTCTCACAGAAGGAACTAAATATGAGGCAAAGACGATGGCTAGAATATCTCAAGGACTTCGACTTCAATATACAATATCATCCCGGAAAGGGTAATCATGTAGCAGATGCCCTTAGTCGAAAGCCGAGAGCACTGTTAGCCAATTGTATGATTCAAGAATGGAAATTGCTGGAACAATTCTCTGAACTCAATATAAGCATGGACACGGACCCTAGATGTGTCACATTATCCCATGTAAGCATATAGTCAGATTTATTGTCTGAAATACAAGCACTTCAGAATGATGATCCTACATTAGTAGAAATCAAGGGCAGATTAGAAGGACAATCGGATTTCCAATTAGCTTCTGATGGAAGATTAATGTTCAAGAATAGAACTTGTATACCGGACTGCCCAGAATTGAAGAAGAAGGTCTTAGATGAAGCTCATACGTCAAGGTATACGATTCATCCTGGATCTACCAAAATGTACCAAGATGTAAAAAGAAATTTCTGGTGGCCCAACATGAAAAGAGAAATAGCGGACTACGTATCACACTGTCTCACGTGCCAACGAGTCAAGGCGGAACACCAAAAGCCTGCTGGAAAACTACATCCTCTAGATATCCCTAAATGGAAGTGGGAGGATATTGGTATGGATTTCATCATGGGTTTATCTAAATCAAAAAGAGGACATGATGGAATATGGGTTATCATTGACCGATTGACTAAATCAGCGCATTTCTTGCCAATCAAGAGTCGATGGTCAGTTGATGTCTTAGCTGCACTATACATCAAGGAAATAGTCAGATTACATAGTATTCCTGTTTCAATCGTGTCTGACAGAGATCCCCGTTTTACTTCTCATTTTTGGAAAGGACTACAACATTCGTTGGGAAAGAGACTTATCTTTAGCACAGCCTTTCATCCTCAAACGGATGGTCAGATCGAGAGAACCAATCAAGTAGTCGAAGATATGCTAAGAGCATGCATTGCTGATTTTGATGGAAACTGGCATGATCACTTGCCTCTGGTCAAATTTGCATACAATAATAGCTACCAGGCAAGTATACAACTGGCACCTTTTGAAGCCTTATGCGGAAGGAGTTGTCGATCACCCTTATGCTGGGACGAAGTTGGAGAGAAACAACTGTTAGGTCCAGAAATGGTAAGGGACACTACCGAGAAGATACAATTGATCAAAGAAAGACTGCAAGGTGCTCAGTCTAGACAGAAGGCTTATGCTGACACAAGAAGGAGAGATCTTGAATTCCAAGTTGGAGATCATGTATTTCTCAAGATATCGCCTGGACGTGGAATACGGAGATTTGGTGTTAAGGGCAAGCTTACACCAAGATACATCGGACCTTTTGAGATACTCGAAAGAGTTGGCGAGGTTGCTTATCGCATCGCATTGCCTCCTCAATTGTCCGAGATACATAATGCGTTCCACATATCCATTTTGAAGAAGTATGTACACGATCCATCACATATTATCGAACATGGAGACCTAGTAATCCAGAAGGATCTCACATATGAGCAGAAGCCTATGAAGATCTTAGATCGAGAAGTACGTACCCTAAGGAATAAGGTTATTCCCATGCTAAAAGTACAATGGAATAAAAATTCAGAACATGAAGCTACATGGGAGACCGAGGAATCTATGAGGAAACAATTTCCAGATTTATTTTAAAAGGTACATACTCTACACTCTCCAAATGTAAATATATGATATGGAATTTGGGGACCAAATTCTTTTTAAGTGGGGGAGGGTGTAGCAACCCTGATAAATTTAAAAGGAATAAATAAATCAAAATAGATTAAAAGATTTAGTAAATAAACGAAAGAGCTTGGAATAAAAATAATTAAACCCTGATGAAAATAACGCCTCAGATATAGGTGCTACTTTACAAGAAAACGCCTTCACCCTAAGGCGTGTTTTTGAGAAAGGACGCCCACATTTTATGGCGTCAAATCTTAAACAACCAAAATCACATAAAAAGGCAAATATTTGAAACGCCCTTTGCTTGGACGCGTTTCCACAAGAAACGACACATGCCAAGGCGTCAATTTAAAATTCGACGCCCTAGAATAAGGCGTTAATTTCATTCCAGTTTCGTTCGAACCGGGAGTCTATCCAGGGTAAGTTGATAACTATGAGAAAGAGTTCGAATGTAGTAATAACTCTATCACGGAAGTGTTACTTCCAATCAAACACTAACCCTATTAGGATTTCCAAAATCCTATAAAAACCCTTGCCGATCGAACCCTAAAGCTATTTGGTCGATCGGCTGCTGCTACGGTACGTAAAGAACAGCATGTTCTTTTTTCCTTTAATCTATCTATCAAATTGTGAAGAATACTGATGATTCTTCATTCTCTTCTGATTCCAGGTTGAAAGCTTTTGTCATCTGAAGAACGGGTAAGTTCTTCTCCTTCTTTACCTTCTGTTAGTTCTTACGAAGAGTAATACCTTCGTTTTATTCTGCCTCTACAGGTTGCCTGTAGAAGTGAAATCGATCGATTGAAGAATTGAGGGTTCTTCATCCACGTACATCATCTGCAACTTCTCCTTCATCTTCTTCTTCCGGTGATCACTCTGTTACAGACAGAGCATCGTCTCTTCACCAGATCTTTCACGTTTCATCAAAAGGTAGGTTTTCTCAGGGATTGTAGCCCAAACTAGCATAGTAATAATTATAACATCATCCGTTAATACATGCATATAGATTTCATGCGTTTTGATTAAGTTTCTAAAGAGTTTTTGAAAGAAACGCCCCTATCAAGGGCGCTAAATTACAAGAAACGACCAAGACTAGGTCGTCAATTTCATATTTGACGCCCTGCACAGGGACGTCAATTTCTTTTAATTACTAAATACCATGTTTAAAAATTATATATCAATTCAAACATGATTCTAGATTAATGCATGATCAATCTCTTGTAATCCTGCTATTTTTCTGGTCCTGACCCTATAACATGTTTTCCTGAAATTTCATTGTCTCGAAACTTGTAAACTTGTGAATTAACGACCTTGTCCAGGTCGTCTTTTCTTGAACTGACGCCCCATACCAGGGCGCCTTCTGTAAACTAACGCCCCTGTCCAGGGCGCGTTTCATTAAAATTTTCAGATTTATAATATTCTACAAAACTAGAAATATTGAAAGGATGACTGCTGTATACGTCGTCAAATCTAATATAAACGCCCCTGATTAAGGCGTTAATTACATGAAAAATGACTTTACCAAAGTCGCTACTTTCTGCATTACTGAATTTTCCTGATTACTGTTATCCGAGGGATTCATTACATATATTTATATATAGGCACTATTACTCCACTCCGTGAGTATAGTCCCATGTTTTTCTACGATGATTTATCGCATTACACACTCAATTCTCGTTGACATACAAGCTCTCCATTGGACATTCCGTTCCTTTGGACAAGCAAGTTAGTCATAGAGACCTCCGTAAGACTCCTCGCCGCCTTAGATTCCCTCAAGGCCGACTGAGCTGGTTGTATCATAAAAACCCATTTACACAATCTTTGTCATGTCCCTCTATAGAAACATGGTGATACCGGCCCTCATGTCATGCCATGAGTATGATAAGAGAATTAT
The DNA here is from genome assembly GCA_022559845.1 of Amorphophallus konjac. Lineage (NCBI taxonomy): Eukaryota > Viridiplantae > Streptophyta > Magnoliopsida > Alismatales > Araceae > Amorphophallus > Amorphophallus konjac. The sequence goes on from CM040122.1 coordinate 201,560,016, forward strand.
CTTAATGAACGGGGAAGAATATGTCGTTGTTATGATGTTCTTGTAAACCCCAATTCTATATCAAACTTGATGTTCTTGTGAACCTCAATTCTATATTAAGAATGAGGATGTCTTGCCATTGAGGTGCTATTCATATGGACCTCAATTCTATATAAAAGAGTGTCTCTACTTACTTATCATGGTACCCGAGTTAAGGGAACCAATTCCACCTTGTTTTATCGACAATCGTGATTGTACCGTTATTATCGCCTATCTATGTCAAGTATCATATTTTTGGACTCTATTCTTTCAAAGTCTATCCTACATGTTTACAAGCTTTATCCTTGAAATTCCATATTGGCTATATACAAAAGTGGATGTTAAAATACATGATTAATGCCTGCGCATATAGGGCCCGATCTGGTCCTGGGAGGAGCACCCGAAAGTACTTGTGCCCATGGGAGTTCATTGATCACAGTATTGACATTATACCGAAGTGCATGACTAGCTTGATTGAACATTCCACAAATCTTGTACTTGACTTGATATTACATGACTTGCGTGGCCCGAAAAAGGGTAATTACTTGCGTACTTGAACGTGATAGCCAAATTTCATCTTGACATGATAAAGTACTTGCTTGAATATCTTGAGGTCATTTGATATAAGTTCTTGAAAGTTCATGACTAGTCCTTCCTGTTATCTTATTGTTATATCCTCTTTCTATCTTGTCGTTTTATGCGAGCATGCATAGCTATAGCGCATTCATGAAAGATGTAACTACTTAAACCCCTTTGCTAGTTCCTGAGATATAATTTCCTACTGAGCGTTCGCTCACTCCGTGTGTTCCCTACTTTTCAGGTAATTCCGACGACGAGGGAAGTCAATCGGATGGGAATGGTCAAGAGTGAAAGAGATAGAACTTCTCCAAGTGTCATCTAGTCTTTTTCCTATTTTTGAGTCAACTATGTACTTTCCTTTTTTTTTGAATAGAGTATTGGATTTGTAATAGTCTATCCATTATGAAATAAAGGATTGGGTTATCTTTCTATTTTGCGCATCTCTGTTGTTGTGTCGAATACACTACTACTCTGATTGACATGATTGATATAAACTCGTCGCGCATATTCGAGTATCTTTCGCGCTCGGGGCGTGACATAACCATTTGTACATGCGAGAGGCATCAATAAGGAACAACATGGAAGAAAATGGAACCATTTTGACATTAATTAAACCATTTAATTCATCAAGAAACTTGTAAGTTTGTAACGATCTCATGTACGTGCGTGACATCAAGTAACGGACCACCCCTAGTCCGTCATAAACCAGGCGGTTCACATTCTTCAATAAAACAGGGCCAACACATGTAACGGTCAGATCCAGACGCGTCAGAAGGATGTGGCGGTCTAGCGATAGACCGTCATATCTCCTGAGCATTAAAAAAAAAAAACCGAACGGTCACTCAGCCCTCATTCCATTCAACAACGCCCCAAAACCTCCAACCGAGAAGAGCTCCGGCGACTCCAACCTCCACTGCTTCAATGGCCGGCGACGAGGCTCCCCAGCCGTCACCAAAGAAGAGAGAGAGAGGGAAGAGGATGGCAATACGGCGGTTCCACCGCCGGCTTGAACGGGAGGCGATCCCGCCGGTGGAAGAAGAACAACCGGCGAGGAGAAGTCCAAGGGAGGAAGAACAAGCTCCCACGGCCACGGAGGACGAAGGGGAAGCTCCCTTGGGTGCAGAGGAGCCCAAGGAACCGAAGAAGAAGAGGAAGAGAGCCATGGACCACGAGGTAGGCCCCCGCCCTAATTTTCCAATTTTTGATTTTTTTGTGTTTATTTATGGATGCATGTGGGGAAAAGGGGTAGAAATGGGTCTACGAACCCACTAGGAACAATTGTAGGCCATTTGGCCACAGTGGGAGACTACGGGGATGCAAGGGAAAAAGTTCCCACACGCAGACCATGTGACGGTCCTGCCAGCGACCGTCACTCGTCTGACGCACCATGATGAGTCCGTCAGAGTCAAACGACGCCCTAGCACAGGGCCGTCACTCATGCCAGGGACTTAAACTATTTTTTAGGGTTTTCAATTTTCAAATCTTTGTTTTCATTTTAATCATGAATGTTTATGCAATGATTATATGATGCAATTGGACTAATTAATGATCTAATATGTAATCCAGGGGAAGAGACGATCGCGGATCTCCTGGCTACAGATCCGGGCAGTGTACCAGGCATTGCCCGACTACCAGAGAGAGAGATTAGCCGGCATGGGATTCGCCGAGGTGCTCAGCATCGAGGTGATCCGGATGGACACGCCGCTACTGTACGCCTTGCACGAGAGATGGGACCCGATCAACCGAGCTTTCATCTTCCCATGGGGCCACATGATCCCCACGCTAGAAGACATAGCGAGGATTACCGGATTGAGAGTCCACGGAGCCGCGGTGACAGGGTGGACATACGGCAACTACCGAGAGATGGCGCAGCAGCTGCTCGGGCTAGATTTGATCAGGCCGGGACAGTCCTCCTCTCAGCTTTCGAGGTCAGTGCTGCAGGAGAGCTTGGGACTGAGAGGAGCGGCGATCACCGTGGGAGAGCTACCCGAGGAGCATCTGGGCAGAGTGATAGACCAGGTGCGCCCTCGCGTGGCGGCGGAGGCGGGACCAGAGGGAGATAGAGTGCTCAGACGCTTCCTGATGCTGCTATTCGGGAAGCTCCTCTTCGCGACTCGGGCAGATGTCATCAGATGCAGACTGCTGCCGATGATAGAGGATTTGGGCAGAGTCAGGAGATACGCCTGGGGAGCGGCAGTGCTCGCATTCCTGTTCGAGTCCCTCAGCACTACGGACAGGCAGACGATGCTGGGCGGCTTCTCGCCTTTCCTACAGGTAAATGCACTTCTCATGTTTTCTATTATGCCATGAATATTGATGCTATGATTTATGCAAATGATTTATGCAATGATTTATGCAATGATTTATGCAATGATGCGACTGACTCGATTTCTAAATGCAGGTCTGGAGCTATATGTACCTCCCGGGCATCGGGAGAGGCGCATTACTCTATCCCGGCCGCATACCGATCGCGAGGCGTTGGTCGGTGGCGAGGGACACAGGGTCGATCATTAGACTGACCCGGACGATCCAGGATGACTTGGACTCCTTCCCGCATACATCGGTAAGTCCAGAACTCAAAATGATTTCTATATGCTTCTAAATGCTTTCTAAATGCTTTCTAAATATCTCTAATATCTTTAATGGTTTTATATGCTAATGAATGAACTAAATGCTCTCAGGTGAGATGGACCCCATACCGCGACGAGGGTTATATGGGACAGCCATGGGTGGAGGTGGCCTTATCGTACCGGGGGCGAGACATATGGTTGCATTGCATCTATATCATCGAGCCTCTACACTATAGGCTGATCCTGCGGACCCAGGGACTACACCAGCCCGAGGTGACCTTTCCACGCCACAGCGATGACCACCCCAGCAAGTCAGCAAGGGGCATCAGCGGCAATGTGGATTGGTGTGCCCGGAAGGCGAAGTACGTCCATGATTGGAATAGGCGGGGCCGAGCGGTGAAGGAGCGAGACGAGAGCGACGAGGCATATCTGAAGGCCTTCGCTCGACTCTACGGCGACCGGGTGTACCGAGGTACCCGACGACCGGTATGCAAACTAAAACTCTAAACTTTTCTATTATGCAATGTGCAATGTGATATATGCTGACTCATGCTTTCTAAAAATGCAGCTAGACCCTGAGGGACGGATAGCCGAGCTGGAAGGGCTACTCCACTCCACCATCCAACAGCGGGATGGGTACCGGTCTGCCCTGGAGCTCCTGGTGAGACTAAAAACTTAAATGCTCATGATTTATGCAATGATGTTTATGATGCAAATGCCAATGTCAACTAACCATGACTTCTAAATGCAGCGGGCCGAGGGAGCCCAACGCGCTAGACCGGATGCCCCATCGTCTTCCTCACAGCCTGCGGGAGGCAGGGCTGAGCAGGAGGCCGACTTTGCTCGGGCGGTTGCCCGGGCCGAGGAGGCGGAGGCCACCCTCGCGGAACGGGTAAGAGACTAAAAATGCTTATGATTATGCCTAATCAAATGCTTCATGACTAATGATATGAAATGCAATCTACAGGTGAGGGATCTAGCAGCAGTAGTGGCCGAGGCCAGCCAGGCGAGAGCTGAGGTAGAGAGAAGCCGGGCCGAGACCGATCGAGCCCGAGCAGAGACGGAGCTGGTACGGGCAGAGATGGCCCGGCTGAGAGTGGAGACCCCGCGACACCCAGATGATGCAGAGATGGAACAACTCCGGAAGGAGTTAGCGCGGGCACGAGCTGAGGTGGAGGAGCTTCGGATCGGGACGGCCGACTTGGATCGCTACCGGACCGAGGCACGGGAGACGCGGCGTCAGATCTTTACACTGAAGATCGAGCTGCGGACACTGGAGTGGACGGTCCGGATGATGGGCCGGGGACCGGAGCGGAGTGCCTCCCAGAGTGGGGTACATAGGAGTGCTGCCCCTAGCGGCTCAGTAGGGGATTTCCTTGTCAGCTCCTCCGCCCAGCGGAGGAATGACAGGGCAGAGAGAGGACAGCAGGAGGAGAGTGCTTCCATAGCACCGCCACCCATGAGGAGACCTGAGGATGGGGAGGATGATGGTGGCCCGACTGATAGACCGGCCGAATGATGCCTTTTTTATGTTTTCTTTATCACTTGTATAGAACCTTTGTCAAAATGGAATGAGATCCCTTCTTTTTAGTTTTCTATTTTGTTTTAATTTTATGCGAGCGTGAATGAATGAACGTGAAAAATGCAGGATGGACGAAATGTGAATGAATGAATGAGATGTATGCAGGAATGCATGTAAATGGGAAGAGAACGAGGTGTACAATGTGAAAGACCGCCAGGTCTAGGCAAGGGCAGAAGGAATAGCCTGAACTCAGCAGCAGAGAAAATGACGGTCTAAGATCTGACCGTCATAATCAAACGACGCTCTGGTGAGAGACCGTTAATCATCAGAGGCCCACTCTGGCAGTGGGGCATCAGGATAAACGACGGCCAACCGAGGGTGCGTCAAAGACAAATAACGGCCAAGGGTCAGACCGTTGATCATGGCAGAACGATAGTTGGTCAGGGCAACTAGCAGGAAATGCGACGGTCTGTAGGAGACGCGTCAGAATCAAGAGACGGTCATAAGCAAGACCGTCAGGAAGTGTTTAGCCCAAAAGAGAAGGAACTGAGTGGCTGGGAATGCGACGGCTCAGGGTTTGCGTGTTACAGAAAGCGACGGTAGACCCGTAGACCGTTATTCTCCACAGAACATGATTCGGGGCATTGAAACCCACAGAAAATACGCCGGCCAAGGGCTGGCACGTTGGAATGAAGTAACGGCCGCACGATGGACCGTTAGAATCTGGGTTGTAATCCGAAACGGATTGAGCCGAGATAACTAAAACCCGAGGTTTAGCCACTTAGTCCACCACTAGAACTTATCCTGATTGAAGATAAAGCCTTCTAGCCCGAGTCTTATCCTTCCAAAGTTAAATATAAGCCTTAGCAACTTGGAACCTTAATCAAAATCGCAGCTTTGCTGAAACCTCTATTCTAGGGTTTGAAGAGCTCTTCCAAAGAGCAGAAAGCATGATGAAGAGGAGCTTCGAGGTGATGGCTATGTAGGAGAAAGCTTACACCGGCCCCAAAGCTGCAAGAAAGGAGCATGGAGAACTCCAGCGGCTGACATCAATTCCCAAGCACTTAAGCTCCAATGCCCAAAGAGTGGTAAGTTCTCACAACTCATCCAAAGTTCAGAATTTTGCTGCACTTATTCTTTTCATGACTTCCTTCTTTCTTTTCTCAAGCCCCTTCCTGGTCCAAGGTGCTATTCCAATCTGAAGTGGGTGGCTCCCATGGTAAAGGCACTTCCCATAGAGATCACCTCAATCCTTAAAGCATGGCACCTTCAACCCCTCTTGGTTTTAGGCAAGAATTTCTGGAAATTATCCTTCGATTGGCCAAGCCTTTCAGCACTGGTGGAACTATGGCATCCACAAACTCATACTTTCATCTTCCCTTCCTTTGAAGCAACCGTCCTTTTAGAAGAGGTAGAGACCTACCTAGCCCTTCCTAAGACTAAGGTGGGGGATGAAGATCGGGTTTGCTACACAATAGAGCCTATCGACCCGTCCTTGATCTTGAGTGATTTCATTCACAATCCAAAGGACGTGAGAACCATGATCAGCCCACACCACATTCACTTGATACCCTTAGCACAGTGGATAGTGTCTCATTGTAAAAATAAGTGGGAGAGACATGAAGCAATAGCCAAGGCCGTGGTGGTTTGCTTGTGTGGAGTCTTTCTTTTTACCACTACCGACCACCTCTTAGACATCCAAAATCTTGGGGATTATTAGCGGGCTGTGGCGGGGAATGTCTATCTCTCAAGCGGTCCTCTCGTACCTTTATGAAGGACTAAGCTCGGCTTGCATAGGAGACCCCTTGTTTGGTTCCATGATACTCCTTGAGTGCTGGATGGGAATAAGAATCAAATTCCTTCCTAAGGAAGACGTAATTTCAGCAAGCCGGATCTTCGGGAGCCACCCTCTCTTCTTTATTGGAGGGGCATTTGGATATTCTCCTCAGGTTGAATGCAAGACGGCGGATAAGAAAACTCGGGACGAATGGCGCCTTTTCCTTAACATTCTTCCAATGGACAAGTTCATCAGGTGACCAAGAGTCCTCCGAAGCACTCTTCTCAAAATACCGCGGCGTCAAGGCCTGGACCTCCAGCTAGTAGGGAACACTACCATGGCGATCTACAACCCGCACCGATGCCATCTTCAGATCGGATTACCTCGAATCAGCGTTTCTGCACTATCACACTACCCTCCCCTTCTACCTAGGAAGATGGGGACCGAGGAAGATGAACGAGCAGTCCGGAACGCGCTGACCATGTGGGAGATCAGCAAGGTGCATCCGTGGCAAGCAGAAGTTGAAGAGAACGACGAAACACGCCGAGATTACATGAAAGAGTTGAGAAGAATCCGCCCTCTTGCGGATAAGAAAATGAATGTATCTTGATTTTCCTTTTTGTTCATGAGAGATATCATGTAATTGACAATCGAAGTTGAATTTATCAAGAATTATATTTCATTAATCTTTGCTTGAATGAGATGAGATTGCCATAGTTGAATGATCTTGAGTTCCATAGTTTGAAAGGCTAGAATGATGTGAACAGACAGGGCTTCTGGAGTAAGAGACGGATATGCACTGGGCCGCCATAAGGAAATAACGGTCCTGCGACAGGCCGTCATAATGAGAATAACAAGAGCCCTGTCTCTGAAGGATATGACGGATGGGTCTTGAGCCGTTATATTCAAGTAACGGTAGATCCCAGACCGTTATAGTGATGGTTCAATGAAAAGGAAGAAGGCCCATGCCTGAAGGGAAATAACGGTCAAAGATGGGCCCGTTATATGACTGTAACGGTCTGATGCTGGCGCGTTACACACTTTGAACCTGCATAGTTGTGAGCTTTTGCTTTTGGACTTGTCCCTGTATTCTGCACACACTCAAACATGAAACAAGTTAGATCTGTTCTTAGACTCAACCCCTTGCCTTGAAGCAAGTTAGATAATGACCGTTTCTTGATATTTGGTCAAGGGGTGGAGCCTTATTAAATAGGTGAAAACATAATGAAAATGCGATGCATGCTATGCATATGATGGTATTTTTGGGAGTTTTGGAAAATATTTAATGTTTTTGGATTTTTGAAAATATTTTTTTTGTTTTGGATTTTTGAAAATATTTGTTGTTTTGGATTTTTGAAAATATTTGATGTTTTCTTGGATTTTGAAAGATATTTGATGTTTTTGGATTTTGAAAATATTTGATATTTTTGGATTTTGAAAATATTTGATGTTTTTGGATTTTAAAAATATTTGATGTTTTTGGATTTTGAAAAACCAGTGCCTCTCTAGCAACACGAGACCTTCCTTGTTTTAGGTTGAGTCTCGAGATTGGCGTGCAATAGTGTGACATCCCCTAGCCAAGACCTAATCATTGTGACGGTGTTTTTACCAATGCCATACATAGGGTACTCATTTCAGTCCTAAAAGGAAAAAAGATCATGGGGGTAAGCTTAGGCCAGATATGGGAGTTTTAGAACTTGATTCCCTCACCGTACAACCCTATTAGAGATTTGGTCTGTTGTGCCGGGGCTTTTATGTCCATCATCGAACCTTTGTCCACTTAGGCATGCATGCGACCGGGCTCATAACGTCCCGCGGGGAACTGTACTGCCACTCTTGTCATGCCTAGTTTTCTTTTTCCTTTGGAGCTTTTGAAAATTTATTCACAGACTTTGAGATGATGCTTTGGATTTTGTTGTAAAGAGCACTCCTTTTCTTTTCTTTTCCTTTCTTTCTTGTGGTGTCAGGTCATAACGGACTTGCCCCTATTTGAGACCTCTTCTCGTTAGGGAGTTTGGATTGGTTGTCTCCTCCTTATTTACTCCTTGCCCCTGGATTCAGCCGAAGAATGAAGCGGACTGGGACTTCGACTTTACCCTAAAGCATGGCCGAGGAAAACAGTGTCTTATAAGTAAGGAGCCCGACTAGGGATGCCGTGTAGTGTGATTGCCTTACTCGGGACCCTCTTTTTGAAGATAGGGAGGAAGTTCTTATTGCCGGAGAAGCACATGGTTTAGATTTTAAGGAAAGAAACGCTTAAGATACAACCCATTCCACGGGTGAGAGAGCTCCTCACCTTCCGCGTTTACTAAACGATAAGCATTTCCTGGATAAGCCTCCTTTACTACAAACGGCCCTTCCCAGTTAGGTTGCAACTTGGACCTAGGACCTGCAAACCGAATGAATTTGCGTTTCAAAACAATATCACCCGTCATGAATTTACGTTCAATTACCTTCTTTTGAAAATAACACGAAACCCTCTATTGATAAACAGAAACGTGATCAGCCGCATTCATCCTCTTCTCATCCAAGAGTTCCAACTGGACCAGCAACGCCTCCCGACGTTCATCAAGATTAAGTTCCTTATCGAGCTGCACTCTAAGGGAAGGGATTAAGATCTCATATGGGAGCACCGCCTCCATCCCATAGGTCAGGGCATAGGGAGTTTGCCCCGTAGGGGTACGGACGGAGGTGCGGTAAGCCCACAGGGCTTCCACCAATCTTTCAGGCCAATCAGAAAATTTATGTGCTTCGCATGTTTTCTTGATGATTTTAAGAAGGGTTTTATTATTGGCCTTGGCTTGACCGTTGCCTTGAGGGTAATATGGAGATGAATGATGCAGTGCAATATTGAACTTCTTACATAGGTCCTTAAGCTCTTGGGAGACGAACTGGGGTCCGTTGTCGGTGATGATGCTGCTTGGCACTCCGATCCGCGAGATGATATTCTTCATGATAAAGTGGCACACCGTTGTAGCTTTGATTTCTGCGTACGCCTCGGCTTCGGCCCATTTGGTGAAGTACTCAGTAGCGGTGAGGATGAAGGATTTTTGCTTGATCTGAGAATTAGGATCACCGAGCGGGCCGACAACGTCGAAAGCCCACATAGAGAATGGCCAAGGAGCAGTCATAGGATGGAGGGACGAAGCTGGAGAGTGAATTTTATCAGCATGGAGTTGGCATTTAAGACACCTCCGGACATAGAGGGAGCAATCTTCCTCTAGAGTGGGCCAATAGTAGCCCTGCCTAAGGATCTTCTTCGCTAGAGCCTGGCCATTGACATGACCTCCACACTCACTAGAATGGGCCGCTTCAGCCACTTTCAAAGCTTCTACATCATCCAAGCATCTCATGAGCATTCCATTAGTAGCGCGCCTATACAGTTCTCCTGCAATGATAGTGTACCTGGCGGCGGCTCTTCTTATTGCTTTACGCTGCTCGGCCTTTGCCCCTTCTGGGAATGACCCTTCTTTGCAAAACAATTCGATTTCATGATACCAAGGCAATTCTTCTTCGCCCTGAATCTCCTCTAGTTCTGTTAATGAAACTTCCTTGAGATCTTCCTTCTCAACTCTCGCCTCTACAGATTTCCTGAGGTTGATGAACCAAGGATCTTGAAGAGAAGGTGTGTCCAATCTCTGGATGAAGATGGTCTCAGTACTACGACTGAGAGGGAAAGATAAGGAGGAAGCAAGAGATGCCAAAGCATCAGCTAGAATGTTCAGAGAACGGGGAGTATGGATATAGATCAGCTTACGGAATCGCTTAGCAATGAGCGTGACCAAATCTTGATAAGGTTTGAGCTTGGGGTCACGAGTACAGTAAGTGGACAGAACTTGCCGTAGAACGAGCTGAGAGTCTCCTATGATGTTTAAATAGCGCGCGCCTAGGAGATAGGCGTGCTTCAAGCCGGCTAGGAGACCCTCATACTCAACGATGTTGTTGGTAGCAGGAAATCGAAGTTGATAAGCGAAGGGGATGGTTACTCCCTCCGGAGTAAGCAAGACAGCACCGATCCCTTGGCCTTGGGAGTTGAGCGTACCATCGAAGTGCAGAGAGCAAAAGGGATAATGAGAAAGGACAGAGAGATGCTCATCACGGAAATCATTCTGAATAGAATCGGTAGGAGGAATTGGGAGATGTGCAAGATGCTCAGCAATGGCATATCCTTTGACTGCCTTCTGAACGACAAAGGTGATGTCCAACTGAGAGAGGAAGCTCTGCCAGCGAGCTAACCTACTAGAAAGGATGGGTTTTTCTAAGAGATAACGGACCGGGTCCATTCTAGAGATCAACCTAACTGGGTGGGCGAGAAAGTAATGTTTAAGCTTCTGAGCTACCCACACTAAGGCGGCACAAGTCTTCTCCATAGCGGTGTACTTGGATTCAGCTGGATTAAACAGTCGAGAGAGGTAGTACGCAGCCTGCTCTTTCCCTTCATCATCTACTTGTGCTAAGACCGCCCCTAGGGAGTCCTCAATAACCGAGATGTATAGGAGTAGGGGTTTCCCAGGGACAGGAGGTTGCAAAACCAGGGGATTGGACAGATACTCTTTGAGGTCCTCATAGGCCTTCTGACAATCTTGATTCCATTCGAACTTGACACCCGCCTTAAGCAACTCATAAAACGAACGACAGCTCTGAGAATGCTGAGATATAAATCTTCTAATGAATTGCAGTCTACCAATCAATCCTCGAAGTTCCGTAATGTTCTTTGGCGGAGGCATGTCCATGACGGCCTGTGCTTTATTAGGATCAATCTGGATCCCCCGTTTGCTCACTATGAACCCTAACAACTTCCCTGAGGAGACTCCGAACACACACTTCTTTGGATTCATCTTAAGCTTGTACTCCCTTGCTCTCTGCAGCACCTTAGCCAGGATAGAGGGGTGTTCTTCTTTTATTCTTGACTTCACTAAGATGTCATCCACGTAAGCTTCCATGTATATGTGCATCATGTCGTGGAAAATGGCCATCATCACCCTTTGATAGGTGGCACCTGCATTTTTCAAACCAAATGGCATAACTACATAACAATACGTGCCCCAAGGTGTGGTGAAGGAAGTTTTCTCTTGGTCTTCAGGAGCGAGACGGATCTTGTTGTAGCCCGAGTACCCATCCATAAATGACAGAGCTTCATATCCGGCAGTGTTATCCACTAGGACGTCTATATGAGGTAGCGGGAAATCATCTTTGGGACATGCTTTGTTTAGATCCCTTAAATCAATGCATATGCGCACTTTTCCGTCCTTCTTGAGAACAGGGACTATGTTCGCCACCCACTGAGGATATAAAATCACTCTGACGAACCTGGCCTTATATAGCTTGTCGACCTCTTCTTTGATCCTTAAGGCCATGTGGGGGTGAAATCTTCTTGACCGTTGTTTCACAGGTGTTGCCCCTGGTTTAAGCACGAGCCGATGTTCCACTAAGGAGGGGTCAAGACCTGGCATGTCCTCATAAGACCAGGCGAAAGAATCGCTATACTCCCTTAATACCTTAATTAGATCTTCTTCTACCTGTGAAGGGAGATCAGCAGAAATAATGACGGGCCTTGGGTCTTCTTCTGTTCCCAACTTGATTTCCTTTGTAGGTTCATCCACTGCCATCGACGGCTGGTCGAATCTTTTTAGTCCTTGTGCATATAAGTCGGCAGTGTCATCTACATTGCTGCCTTCATCTATTGGATCCTTCTCATCCAAAACCTCATAGACGCCTAATCCGTCGTTGCTCCATTCCCCTTCTATTTCCTCTTCATCCTCAATCACGATTGCTGTAGCGACGAATTCCGGACACTTCAAAAGAGCATGACACCGCTGAGCTATATCTTGCAAGAACCTATCAGGAACAGATCGGGACGGATGCGCAAGCGAGCGCGGTTCAGAATGGGAAGGGTTGGACGACCCAGAACAAGACCCTACCTCTCTAGACCTAACGGACTCTACTCCTCTAGACTCGACGGACCCTAACCCTAACCTAGGGGACAGAAGACCTAGTGAAAGGGAAGGCGCAGGGGACTCGTGCCCCTGGGAGGAAGATGGCGGCAAGATAGCGTAATCTTCCACTGAAATCTTCGTTTCAAATTTGACGTTTTTTTTTGGAGGTCAGCGGAGACTATACAGTAAGATGGAGGAGGTGGGAGCTGCATAGGGAACAGCTCGGGGAAAATGCAGTCGAAGAAAGGATCAGAAGAAGAGAACCACATCTCGTGGAGTTGGGCGTTGGGAGGAGGAGGAGTGAAGAGAGTGGATAGATCGAGGGGTGGGCACTTCCCACAAGCACAAGGAACAAATAGAATCTCGGGCGGATCAATGAAAGATGGATTTATTATGATGGGAGGAAGGCGGGGTATGAAGTCCCTTTGTTGAAAGATAGATTGGAGGCGTGAGGGAGGCCAAGAAAAGATAACGGGAGAGCTCCCCCTTTCCTGTAGATCAACAATAGGCTGCTTCTTCGGTCTCCACTTCATAAGCCGAACTTCTTGTTGCTTCTTCTGACATTCCTCCTCATAAAAGAGCCCCTGCAAGGCCTGACTGTAGTCGAGCATGTCATCATCTGACCCTCCTGGCAAGGGAGGCGGACTGGCAATTGGACAAACTGTATTCCTTTCTTGCTGAACCGGCTTTGGAGCTAATGTGCCAGGTTGGAGAGGCCCTTTGACAAAATGCTGACGATAATCCCAGGTGAGCGGCCCAGAATCACCCATCATAGATAATGCTGTTTCTTTCTAGCCGAGACCTTTCCTACCCATTTTTCTTCCCTTAGGTATAGGCTTAGTCATCCCTTGCAGTTGCGCACCGAGGCCTCTCCCCGGTTGATAGCCCAGTTTCAATATAATGTTCCACCCCTTTGAATCTCGAATCTGCGGCTTTACTTTGACATTAACTGGAGTAGCGACGGGCTTAGGGGATGTGTAAGCCCAAGGAAAGTTCAAATCCAATACCGACAGAACGGGCCGGCTGCTTGGCCAAAGTGTGGGAAGAACCTGCTCTGAAATAGCCTTTACTGACTGTACTGTGGATAAGCTCTTAACTTTGACGACCCTCCCTTGGAAGGGGAATTTAATGCACTGATGTGCGGTGGAGGGCACGGCGCCGAGTGTGTTAATCCAGGGACGACCCAAGATAGCCTTGAACATAGGGTCGATATCAAGAACATAGAATTCCACGGCCATAGTAAGGGGCCCGAGCTCTGCTTGAATGGTGACTACCCCGTGACATGCTCGCCTTGAGTTGTCATATGCTGCTATAGTGGTGGGGGTCGGCCGTAGTAACTCTTCAGATATGTTGCATGCTCGGAGGGTGCTGAGTGGGCAAACATTAATTGAGGCCCCTGTGTCAACCAGTGCTGCCTCAATGTCGACTTTGTTCAGGGTAATTGTTATGCAGAGCGGCATTTGCCGAGCCCCCGGAGGTGCAAGCTCGGTTTCAAAGAACGTGATTTCCAGCCCTTTGGAGATGGTTGCCAGTGCCGTTGGTAGGCTATCAACTGCCATGTCTTCGCTAACCATTACCTTCTGTAGGAAATCCCTCAGTGCATCCTGATGAAGGGTGGACCTTTTGATCAGCTCCAGCACAGATATTTTGGCGGGTACTCGATCCAGATGATGCAGCAAGTCATATTGAGTACCCGGCAAAGGTCCAGTTTGTTCTTGCTCGGTCACCGGCTGAGAGGATTGGGGATTAGAAGTAGTAACGTAATTCCGATGGAACATCTTCCCGCTCCTCAAAGCACAGCTTGCCGCGGCATCTGAAGATAGTATGATGGGCCCTACGGGATGGGTGAATGGAACAGGTGGTGCCGGGGAGGCGGTTTGGTGGAGCGTAGGGTTGGTGAGTTTAATGGGCGGTGCGCGGATGATGGATGAAGGATTGGTGGAAGGCAGGGTGGTGATGGATGTAGATGCGGGTGGAGGGAAGGCTAGCGGTTGGGAAAGAATGGGTGAAGGATTGGGCGGCGGTGTGATGGTGGTGATGGGAGTAAATGAGGGAGAGTATGATGGAATGGAGAGTGGTAGAGGATTTGCGGGAGCGGGTGTGAATGGGAGGATGAGTTGAGAGGACGTCGGCTGTGCAGGGATGATGAAGGGAGGATTGCGGTGGTTATGGTGGAGGGCCATGACTTGCGGTGTGGCGCCATCATCGTCGAAAGACCATCCGGCGTTGGGGGCCGGTGGCTGGACCATGTTTACTTGCGCTGGTGCTGGCGGCTGCTGCTGAGGAGCGGGTGGATGATTCGGCATCGGGTTCTGATGGATGCCCAGGTCTTGTACTTGCTGTGGCTGCTGCTGTTGTGGTGGCTGCTGCGGCGGCGGTGCTTGATGCTGCTGCACTTGCTGCCCCTGCAGCTGCCTTCTCTTTTCTTTAAGCTCAACAATGGCCCTATGCATTTCGGCCCAGTCGATTCTGTGCCCCTCATGTAGGTCATACACAAGATCTCGGAACTGAAAACATCCTTCTATGGTATGGCCTGGCTGCCGGTGGAACATACAATACTTAGTCTGATCGACTGCCGAGTTCCAAACAGGCCGTTCCGGAGGAAGTTGGATTGCATTCACTAACATGAGTGCCGAGAAGATATCCGTAAGTGTCTCGGGCAATGGAGGATACTGGGCTCTCCTGGGAGCCGGGCGCTTGCTATTTGGATTGTTGTTGTTGTAGCCGTTGGGTGGAGGGACGTTATGGTATTGTGGTGGCGGCGATGGTTGTTGTGGTGCGGCGAAGGTGTTTTGTGGAATGGTGAAGGCGGGGGGAGGGTTTTGTGGAGTGGCTTGGAAGTTTTGCGGAGCGGCGTTTTACGAATTGCGGGGGTTTTGGTTGTAGCGGAAAGGTGCGGCCTGATATGGAAAAGCAACGGCTTGTACTTGCTCATTTGTTTGGACTCCCTCAGTAACCGGTCCTTGTGGTTTCTTGTGGTACTTGGGCTTTTGGTTTTCGAAGAGGGAATGGATAGGGGAGTCCTTGAATTGAGTCTGGATGAAGCGCGCCCGGCTATAGAGTTGATGCATGTTGGCTATGTCATTCATCGCCAGGATGTTGCGGAAGGTCGGGGTGGCATTGGAAATCAGCAGTTTGACCTTCTCTTCCTCCGGAATGTGGCCCGATACCCTGGCAGCCATTTGTCTCCACCTGTCTGCATAGGTGGCGAACTCCTCATCCGACTTCATCTTCTCGGCCACTAGATCTGTAAATGAATATTCAGGGCCGACCCTGTCTTGAAACCGCTGGATGAATTTGTCTTTTACTACCTTGAAACTCTCGGCCTCTTCCAGTGGTAGAGAATAGAACCATTCTAGAGCAACACTATCCAAAGATCGGCGGAATAAGTACGCCATGAGGCGATCATCATATTGGAACTGCGCCGATTCATAAAGAAAATCCCTCACATGGATGAAGGGATTGCTGTTCCCATCGTACTTGCAATAGTTGGGGAGCTCTGACTGCGGAGGGAACCGGATGTTCTGGAAGCTCGGAATAGGAATGTCGGCCAAGGATTGTGGGCCAACCCTTTTCTGGAGAAAGTCGAGTTGTTGCTGCATGGTGGCCCATTTGTCAAGCAAGTCCTGCTCTCGGGAAGGAGCAGGGGTAGTGAAGGATGCTGATTGTATTTGAGGGGCAGATGGAATGGCTGTAGCAACAGGCGGGAGCCCGTAAGAAGGAGTGGAAGGATAGACAGTGGAAATAGGCGGCCCGTAAGAAGGATATTGGGCCTGAGATAGGCTCGGATTAGCATGATTTCGGGCCACTCCTTGCTGAGGGCGTAAGAAATCGGAAGGGTTCATAAGGAGCTACGGAACTACCGAACCAGAGTTGTGATGATCCAACTGGACAAAGGAAGAGATGGGTGACTTCCCTTTATCGAAAGATTGATGGGCTGGATTAGAAGACTGGCCCATCTCCATGCCAGTGAAAGTGATGGTCCGGGGTTGGACCGGAGTGAGATCAATCGGAGTGGGCTGAACGGGTGGCCCAATAATGGAAGGGTTAGATTGACCTTGGATAGTGGCAGAGGGAGAAGTATTGGACCCTTGCATAGCTTGATATAAAACTTGGAGTTGGGTCGGATCCAATTGGGCCATCATATGAAGGATGGAGCCCGCGGAAGGAGTAGAGAGAGAAGGGGTAACTTGACTACCTTCCATAGAAGTGGAGGATGGGAGGGGGGCAGTCCCCTCTCCAGAGGAAAATGTAATAACCCTAGGGGGGTTTTCAAGGAGCCCTTGAGGAAGAGAGTCCTCTTGGGAGCGAGGAGGATTGAAGGATGCCATGGTGGACTCGAAGAGGGGATTAGAATATAACGTGAAGAAGGAACTGACTCGAGAGAATGATTCAAACGGACGAAAACAACCCCACATGCAACGGGCAACCTTGGAAACGCGAAAACAACAAACAAAAAAAAACTCAATAAGCAACCAAACTTAGGTGATTCTAACAAGATGTAAGTGATAAAAGATGAAGACACTCAAATATCAACCAAATTATTTTAAGATGATGCAACAAGGTTCTTATGATTTCTCCTTTGGAACTTTAGTGAATTGATTGATATGTGCTCTCAACAATGGGTTCCTAGTAGGAGATGAATATGGGACTTGGTTTGACTCTAAGTGTAACCACTCCTTCACCTATGCAACCCTAGACATGGGGTGGGAAAGGTACAACCAGCCCGGCGTCCGTGTGGGAATCCACGGCTCGCGGGGACTTACGGAGGTCCCTGTTATGATTTCCTGGTCGGCTCCAAGGAATATGGAGACGAGAGGTCCTCACAACAAGGTAGGAAAATGCAAGCTAAGATATGACAAGATGAATGACCCTATGTGCACCGGAGTGCATGCAAAGTCTAACCTAAAATCTAGCAATCAATGATGCACACAATGATATGGAGATATGAGCAAAGCAAGGAGGAGGTCAAGTATCACCCAAGCAATAAATCACAGCAAAAACTGCGGAAATAAATGCACCTCGGATGTGTACCTGCCAGGAGAATAACGGTCGAAGGACCCTGCGTCAGAGCACAATAACGGTCAAAGGCCAGACCGCCAGATAATATATAACGCAGGGGGATGAGACTGTCAGATGAGCCAGGGAACCAAAACCAGACAGAAGTAACCGGAAAGCCCGTGGAAGCTCACATAGCAGAACCAAAGTAGCGGTCTAATGCCCCTGCGTCAGAGAACTGTGACGCGGGGACACCTGGCCGTCAGAGAACTTAGAAAACCAGAATGAGCAGTAATCAAAGGGGAAACAAAAGGCAACTCCACAAGCTGATGATGGCAGGTTTAAACAAGAATCAAAAGCACGATTGGCACAAGTGGTCCCACCGTGATCGCCAAAAAATTATCTGTTGATATTTATTTGTCTATCTTCTATCTTTCTCTTGAGGTTTGGAGAGCGATATGGTAAGATAACAAACAAACAATCAAAGATCTACTCAAACCTATGAACATGTGATCATGAACCTAGGCAATCATAGCTAGCTCTAGCATGGGCATGCTATCTTAATCCAACTACGCTAAGGAAAAGGAAAACACACGCCGGGGCGTGGAACAAGGAATAAATAAAAACACACCGTGAAGGTGGAACAAGCAAGGAAAATAGGAAGATATGATGAAGAAGACAGCTAATGCCCAATACCAAGGAAAGATGTGATCGCCACCAAAGTAAAACAAGTCAAAAGAACCTGAATATACCTTGGAAATAGGTGGATGAAACACCCGCCCACGAGAGAGAAAACCAGAGAAAGCCTGCAGATCAACTTGGAAGTAACGGCCAGAACCCCGTGCGTCGCTTGGAAGTGACGGCCACACGATAGACCGCCGGAGGAGAATGACGCGCCTGCATAAGGCCGTCAGATAACCTGCAGTAACAAAGCTTGAATTCTTTTAACTCCAACTCTTCCAGCCAGCTAGAAGACCTGGGCCTCGTGTCAATGAACCTGTAAACCTGCCAAATATGTAAAAAGACCAAACACAATAACCTCAATTAGTCCTTTTCACAAGCATAGCATCAATTCTCAAAGGACTCAATATCATCAAAAGGAGAGAGAATTATCGGGGAGTTTTGGTTTTTTTAACCCCTCTGGGTATTTTAAAAGTTTGGGAAGATGTTTATATGCTTAGAGGACAGTGAAAAACGTGGAGAAGGAAGAGGGACAATGCCTTGATTGAGGAAAAACCAGGGAAGAACTCAAGCATGCAATGATGAACTTGAAAGACCAAAACCAAAGTACTCCCTTGATTATGAGATGGATGGACGTGGGAAGCAGTTCCTCTTGGATGAAGATGGCTCCTGAGTTTGGCAGCACTTCGTCGTGAATTCAAAATCTCCCCCCCTTTGGCCATGAAGTCAAGGGTTCTATTTATAGACCCTCAAACTCTTAGGTCGAGCAGAGGATAATTCAAACAAGATAAAGAGATAACTCTTAGCAAATCCTCGAAGATAATATCACCAAGAGTCCATAGAATCGAACGGGAGGTCCTGAGGATCAGATTTGAAAGAGATATCGTGAATCCAAACCCTTATCTCTACCACGGAGTAGCAGAGAAAAGGCCTGAACTGCCAGGACTCTCGGAAGGAAGTAACGGCTGCACGACAGACTGCCACTTGGAAGTAACGCACCAAGGATCATCCGTTACTTTCAACCTTATCCCAAAGAGATAAGATCAACGGGAAGAAAACCCAACAAGTTGGACTCTTCAAGGAAGCAACGGCCAAGGCATAGGGCGTCAGAATGAAACAACGGCTGCACGATAGACCGTTATTATCAATGTGGAATCAAAAGGATAAGCTTTACAACGAGGCCTTAAGCCTTAGGACTCTTCAAATGGTAACGGTCTAGGACCCATCCGTCAGAATGAAACAACGCGCCTAGAACCGACCGTTATTATCATTGAGGTTCAAGAATGAAATGAGGGGCTTGCTAAGATTCATCCAATGAAACGCCACTAGGAGCCAATCCGATCAAAGAGTTCAGACCGAAGAAATAGGCTTCAACTAATCAAGAGAATCAATGAAGGGTGAACAACTCGGAGCATCGTATAGAATGAAACAAGGAGATGACCCGACTTATTGGGTATAAAACGGGTGTCAACAGCCCTGAAGTTCAACTTCCAAGCATCTAACAACGCTTTCGAGTATGAGGCACTCATATCGGGAGCCCGCTTGGCCCGACGGTTGGGGCTGAGCGAGTCAGGATTCACACTGACTCCCAACTGGTCGCTAGCCAGGTCAATGGCGGTTATGAAGCTTGAGAAGCACCGATGATCAAATACCTCCAGCTGGTCAAAACCGTGGCACAACAGTTCCAGAGTTTTGAGGTTGTCCGAATAGCTCAGGAGGAAAACTACCGAGCGGACGCCCTCTCTCGACTGGCCTCCTCTCTTGACCCCGAGGGTACTCGATCGGTCCTTCTCGAAGAGCTAGAGCGGCCGAGCATCGATTCAGAGCTCCTAGCTGTTGACACGGCCTCCCCAAGCGAATGGCGTACCCCGTACCTGTCGTGGCTCCAAAATTCTCAGGAGCCCCCCAACCCTCGGGAAGCCCGAAGATTGAAGTACCAAGCTCGGTGATTCATCACTCTGGATGGCGCTCTCTACCGGAGATCCTTCTCCGGTCCTCTCTTGAAGTGCCTCAGCACTGACGAAGCCAACTGAGCGATCGAAGAAGTTCACGAAGGTCTGTGTGGAGCGCATTTAGGAGGTAGGTCGCTCACCAGGATCTTGCTACGGTTAGGTTATTAGTGGCCCACTCTACAGCACGACTGCTCGACCTACACACAACACTGTGACCGGTGCCAGTGATTTGACCACTTGGTCCATCAACCAGCAACGGAGCTCATCACCCTAGCCGAGCCTTATCCTTTCGCTCGCTGGAGAATTGACATCCTCGGGCCATTCCCCACGGCCCAGGCCAAGAAGAAGTTCATTATCGTCGCCATCGATTACTTCACTAAGTGGATCGAGGCCGAAGCCACAGCAAGGATCACCGAGACAGTTGTCTGGAATTTTGTCTGGAAGTCGATCATCTGTCATTACGGCATCCCTCGGGTGATAGTGAGCGATAATGGTCGGCAATTTGAATCTCGTTATTTCCGAGACAGATGTGCCAACATGGGCATTCACAATCACTTCACCTTGGTCGCCCACCCTCAGGCTAACAGGCTGGTCGAAAATGCCAATAAGACTATCTTAAAAGGCATCAAGACTAGGCTCGGCAAAGCCAAGGGCAGCTGGCTTGAGGAATTGCCGAACGTACTTTGGTCACACAGAACGACTCCTAGAACGGCAACCGGTGAAAGCCCCTTTCAGCTGGTATACGGTACCGAGGCCGTGATCCAGTTGGAGATTGGCAACCCCTCCCTCCGAGTCATCTGCTTCTCGTCCGAGGCAAATGACCAGAAACTGCTCGAAAACCTCGACCTAGCAGATGAAGTCTGAGAGATTGCCAGCATCCGAGCAACGGAATACCAACGCCGCCTCACTTGAAACTACAATGCCAAAGTCTGAGATAGACACTTTCAACCAGGAGACTTCATCCTCAGGAAAGCCGAAGCCTCTCGACCACTTGAGGTGGCGGGCAAGTTATCCCTTAATTGGGAAGGCCCCTATCGAGTGGTCGAGACGCTCAGAAAAGGAGCATACCGTCTATCCATGATGGAGGGAGAGCTCATCCCTTGGACCTGGAACACGACTACACTACGCAAGTTCTACTTCTGAATACTGAGCATTGTGTAAGCGACATGAGATAAAACAAAAGCCTCTTTTCTTTTATTCAAACAACTCGCTTGTACATCAGGAAGGCTACCTTCCAAGTTGAACTTGGAAGAGAAAGGGGAGAGGGAACACATATGAAAGCATCCTCCCCGCTAACCTGCCAGCTCTTTGGAAAAAAGAGAGTGCAGGCACCCTCCGAAGAGTGAAAGAAATGATGAGAAGAGCAGAAGAGGGAAAAAGAGGCTGCGGGGGGGGGGGGGAAGAAACTAGTAGAGCTGGACGAGGAGGCAGGGGAAAGCCCGGGAAGGAGGGAGCTTAATTGGCTTCCTCCTCCCCTCCATGGAGCGAGCAGGAAGGGACGGGCGGCAGGGATGCCTAATGCCCCCATCCGTCCACCATCTCGCCCCCCTGCAAGCGCCGTCGGAACTGATAAAAAGAAGACGACGTGCCTCCACACGTCGAACCTTCTTCAAACCCGTCCGCCAGCCGTCGAACCTCCTTCAAACCCGAGGCAACAAGGACTCTCTGCACTCCGTCATCAGCAGCTTCAGCTTCCGGGGCATCTTCCATGCTCCAAATATAACGGCACAACACTACGTGAAGAAAGAATGAGGAAAGAATGTTAGAGAAAACCCTAAGCGGTGGAGAGGAAGGGATGCCCTTCAGAACTTTTATAGGCGAAGGGAGGCTATTTGCCTTAAATGATTCTCTCCTCGAAAACACGCCAAAGGGATCTCTCCCTACGAATGGTCACCTCAAACTTCTCAGTTCCGCCCCAGCGGGACACATGAAGCGGCCAAGCATTCAAAGCATGAGAAAATGGAAAGACACCCTGTCAGACGCTCACCCAACCATCATGCGAGATCCACACAGAAAGTATCGGCTCTTTCCAACCACTGCAGATACGCTGAACAAAATACGGCAATGGCGATACGGAACAGTTAAGTCTTTGTCATTACGCTATTGCCTTATCTATTTTTCTACACAAAGGAGAAAGTTTTTTCTTCAAAAGGAAAAAGACATACAAAAAGAGAAAGCAAAGCAGATACATCAGGCCTCTGGCCCACCTTGAAGCTCGAAAGTGGAGGGCTCAGACAGTCTGCCCCCGGCACCCTCGGTGACGGCCGACCCTGGCACTGACCCCACAGGCGTGTGAACTGCCTTGGTTGCGTGCCCTCCCGAGGCATCCAGAGTTGGCGACCCTTCGGACGAAGAGCCCCCGTGATCCTCTTCATCAGTCGCCGAAGCAGAGGAACTGGAGGATGACAAGTCCGAGTCATAGCATTGCCCGGACGAGAAGTCAACTACCCCAGACACCTGCTCCTCGGCATAAGAGACGGCCCGGTCATAGCCTTGCTTGAACCCCTTGCGGATGCCTCGGTGAAGCGCTAACTCATAGTAGGGAAGGGAAGCCTCCTTAAGGTCGACTCGGTAGGCCTATGAGCATTTGTACCACTCGAGAGCCTCCCCCCCGTCGATCCCACCCTACCAGCGAGCTCGGCCTTCTCCCGCTCCGCCTCAGCTAACTTCCGCTTTGCCTCAGCCATCTGCTTTTCGGCCTCCGCCGCCTGCTTCTCCGCCTCAGCCCGATCAACCTTGGCCTCCCGCCGAAGGCGCTCGGATTCCTCCGCTCGGTCCACCAGCTCTGCACGTTCGGTCTCCCACCAGCCATCCAGCTCAACACAAACAAGGCACTCCTCTTCAAGAAGCCTATTCTTCCTCTCAAGCGATTCGCGAACCTTAGCTAGCTGCTCGGTTAGTGCCCGGGTCTCCACCTGGCTCGACCGCACTAGCTCCCTAACTGAGGAAAGCTCCCGCCGAAGCCCATCACGCTCCTCGGCAAGCCGAGCCAACCTCCTATCAGACCCACCAAGGGTCCAGGCCAGGGTCGCTCGCTCCGACTCCGACCGAGCGTACGCTTCTGTCAGAGTGGCCCCCATCTGGGACAGGACCAAGCCGCCCTCCATAACCACCCCAAGGGCCACGGAAAGGGAGTGCTGCATATCTCCCCCCTTCATCTTCACGGCTATACCGTGACACATTTGATACAGAGGGCCTTGGATGCCGAGCCTCTCCAGGGCCGCCGGAATAGAGACCCCCTCTTCGGCCGGCGTCCCGCCGGACAGCCCGGATCGAGCCATGGTTTCGTTTGCCCCTCGTGCCTCCGTTGGTCGGGGCTACGTCGCTTCTTCTTGCGACCCCCCAGCCTGGACTGGTTCGGCAACTGCACCACCACCTGGAGCGTCACCCGCCTCGGTCACCGCCCCAATATTGGCCGTGGTCCCAGCGTCACCCGCCTCGCCTACGCCCCCCTCGGCTCCTACCGAGGGGAGAGCCGGGCCAGCACTGTTGCCAGTCACATGAGCAACCCCGGCCCCCTCGGCTTCGGCCAAAGGAGGAGTCGAGCCAGCATCGTCGCCGACAGCAGAAGCATCTCCAACCTCCTCGGCCCCCTCTTGCTTGGCGGGTGGGAGAGCTCGCCCGGTAGGGTCGGCCCCATCATGCTCGGCGGAGGGGCGAGCCGCGGCAAGGTCGCCTTAGACTGCGAGTACGACCCCGGCCTTCATGGCCCGCTTCCTGGCCTTCGCGACAGCCCGGATCAGGCCCTCCATAGGATCCTTGCGCTTGGACCCCCACGGCCTGGAGGATTCACCCTGGGCTGCCCCCTTGCCCTTATCTCTGGCTCGGGAGCGACCCGTGGGAGCAGTGGACTCGTCGGCAGCCTAGTCATCGCCATGGTTGATCACCTCTGCGGCCTTCTCCAAAGCCAGCCGCCTGGTGTCTGCACAAAAAGGAAGACATAGTCAGAAAAAGAAAAATGATCTCAGCATCCAAAGGAGAACCTAGTTTGTGGCACCTGAACCCGACGGATGCAGCCGCGTAAGAAGACACTGCTCGATATTCTCTGGAGTAACCAGCTCTTCTGTGGATTGGCGGTGCTTCAGCAAGACAGTCGCATATTTCTCCACATGTGGAGGAAACTCATCTTGCCTGTGAGGGATATTCGGGTGGAAATTGGGGATTATTGGACACTACCAGGTTTCCTACACCGAACAAATCCCCACCCAGAAGAATTGAGTTTTCCATCCCTTATGCGAAGAATCCTTCGTAGCCAAGGAGATACAGCTCCTATTTCGCCTCGCCTGGATGAAATAGAAACCCTTCCCGATCGAAGAATGTGCTTTCAACTCAAAGAAATAGTGAAAGAGGTCCAAGGAAGGAGGAACTCCACACTGGCGGCAGAGAATGCGGAAGGCAGAAAGAAGAAGATAATAATTGGCTACCAACTGAATGGGCGCCAACAGGAAAAAATTGAGAAGCTGAAGAATGAAAGGTTCGAAGGGAAGGCAGAACCCACCCTTCCATGACAGAAGGAAAGTTCAGATATGGCCTGTATGAGAGTCCAAGCTCGTCTCGTGTGGAGAGGCCGCGGCAAAGCAGAACTTGTGGGGTAGGCGATAGTGGTGCTCCAGCCTTCTCACATCCGCCTCCCCCAGTTCACTGCAGTTTGGAACCGGCGCCTTCACCACTGGCTCATCCTCCCACTCCTCAGCATCCGAATGCTGGTATGTCATGGAGTCCGGAGAAGAGTTTGAGGAAAGGCGATCTCGGGACCCTGAAGATTCCGGGGGAAGAGGAAGCCGCCGGACTGCCTCCGCGGTTATCTCCGCCAACTCCATGAACGCCGCTGCAAGCCTCTGCTCTTCTGTCGTGTCCTCACGACGCATCGAAGAGCCCAAAAGCAAGAACGGAGGAGAGCCAAAACCCTAAAGACGGAGGGAGTCTGGAATGACAACAAGCGCCCAACGCCTATATCCCCACGCGGAAGGCGGCGCGTCGTTCTGACCTCTGAGAAAAGGGGGCCCCTTCAGTTCAAATCTATCAGGATCATCATTATTACGGGCCCAGGTGACCATGACATGTGGCTTTCTAACACAGCCAGATCTCCACCCACCTAAGCCACGCTGGTCCAAAACCCCAAACAGCTACTCTTCCAAGCTTACTAAAGCTCGGGAGTAGGAGGGGGACAAGTGGGGAAAGGGATTTTTGTAGCCCATCTAAGAGCAGCCAAACTAGGTTCATCAGGACCAAACGAGGCCCAACTCATCCAAGTGTAGCCCCACAGGGCCCACTTAGGCTAAAAAGCCCAATAAGATTACTCGGGATCAAATCCTTCCTCAGCGGCCCTTAGGCTCGGAAGGCCCGAGCGTCGGTCAGAACGGAGGAAGACCCATGCCCGAGTTATCCCCTCATCGGGATAGAGGCAATCGCTCAGCGCCCACTCCGACCTATCTTCATCCGAGATATGCCTATCACCCGGACAGGGTTGGCACCTTTTATGCTCGGCTCGACCGACGATTGCTTATCCACGCTTCCGTTGAGAGCCCTCTATGAGCTGGAGTTTATGAGGATAAGGGACCCATGATCCCTCAAGGCTATAAAGATCCCACGATGAGTACGTAAAAACCCCACGATGAGGACGTAACTCCCGCCTGAAACTCCTCAGCTTACGGGACTCATGAGGTGAGCACACTATATAAACCTGGGACTCCCTCCAATGAAAGGTAAGGGCAATACACGCCTAAAATTTCCTGAGCAGGAACCACTTCACCACCTTGGTGTAGGGGGATCTCGTGCACCTCTTTCTTCCTTCCGCCACATCTTCCACCATTGCTCTACTGACTTAAGCATCGGAGGGTTTTCCCCAGGGAACCTCCCCTGGGCCCCCTGATCCGTTTCCCTTTCTCTACAGTTCACTGTTCGGTGATCATCCTCCCGGCTCAGGAGCCGCGCGAGATCATGCCCCTTCAATATCTTTTTAGTGAGTGAGTGTGGTTATTATTGAAATTGTGGCACGGTATTTTTAACAATGAGTGTAGTGCACATCAGCAAGCTCCCCCTACGAATATGCAATTTGTTCATGTGTCAACAAGATGTGCAAGGATGCGGACTAGACTAGTATGATGACTCCCCCTAAACTTGTGTATGGGTTTCAAGATGCCATCATGGGATTCATCAAAAGGGGTGTGTATGCACTTCAAATGAGCTTTGGGCTTAAACACAATGAATGTGCAACTAGATTATGTATGAGCAGATGGACACATGCTACTTACTCCCCCTGTCTAACTGCACTAAATATGGAAACTAGACAGTAAAAACATCCAAGGGAGTATGACTAAGACCCTTGGTTTCAGGCGGAGAATTTAGATCCTTGGATCATCTCACGCATAGTGTGGGTTTCCAGACAGACATAATATGCCCTTCTTCCAACACCATTTAATATACCATAAAGTCATGACATGATAATGCATTGAGAGTGTAAAACATGCTGGTCATAAAGTGTTGGGTCCCTTGAGCATGAAATGCATGAGAGTGCATGAGACCACACAAGAGATGTTTAAAATGCATACACATATGCAAGCTCAGAATATTTGTAGTGAGTTCTAGGCTGAAGTGCAAACCCTCAGACTCCCCCTTAGTCCAATGCTTATGGAAGTTATGATACCAAGCAGCAAGTCATGTAAGCACAAGAATGATGAATTGAATTTTTATGCAGCCATGACAAGTATCATCAAATAATTATTGACAATGATAAACAAAAAAGTCATATGCCTGTCAATTTGGGAGTAGCGCAAACATGTAAATGACTTATCTGTATATTCATCATCTCATCAAAATAGATTCTTTATAAACAATCAAGGAGAGGTTTACAACAACCCCGCGAGGAGTCTTTCAAAAGTGCAGAATTTATTGTAACCAAGGAAAAGACTTAACTGCCATGGCTGAAAGGAAAACCTAACATGCAAAAAGTGAAATAAGTTGAAAATTTTTATTCCCGAACCTGTGCCTTGAGCTTTTATTTTCAGCTGATCCTTTGTTCAGCTCCAAGGCACCCAGCACCCAAGGTTCTCATTTGACATTTTTAGGTACCCAAGTTTTCTTGGATCCTTGAGTGTTAACAGTTCTTCTCACATGTGAATTTCTTTTCATGGCAGTCATATCATCTTCTCTCATCATATGATAGTCATACATGTCATGTCCAATTCTCCCACAATAAAAACATCACATAAAGGATTTAGAATTTTTCTTATGTGCATGTGCATGTATATTAGGCCTATGTGGGTGAGCAGGGAGTTTAACATACCTCTGGTGAGAATGAGTTCTTTCCTTTGGATGCCAACAGTTCTTGACTGTGTGGCCAAATCTTTCACAATGGAGGTAGCACGAAGGAATCTTTCTTCTGGAGGCCTTAGGGTGCATCGACCTCTCCTGAGGGGTGCGTCGACACATTGGATCATCCCTGGGCCTTTGAACATGAGTGTGCTGAGCATACTTCCTTTCAGAGAAACCCCGTCCTTTGGCATTGCTTTCTTCACTGTTTCTTCTGTTCTTTCCTGCTCTTAATTCACTATTCTTCAAGATAAAGCAATCACGTACAATATGACCAAGCTTTCCACAATAGAAACATTGAACATTCAAATTATGCGAAGCAAGGTGTTTGGCCTTATGTTTCCTAGCATGCATATCAATATAACCAGAATTATTTTTGTGTTTTTGCTTGGGGGCTTTCTTTCACTGATCTTGATTCTGTTTTTGATTTTTCTGAAAAGTGGGCCATTCTTGAGTTTCAGGTTTGGCAGGTTGTGTTGAAGAGTGATTGGAGGTGTTGGCCACATTAGAGTTGGAAACAAAAGAAGTATAGATCTTATTTTCAAAAGATTTCTTATTTATCACAGTAAAACCAAGTCCCTCTTTCTAAAAATTCACTTTAGTTCCCAAGAGTCTGTCCAGATATTCAGTGCCTTTCACAAACTTAGACAATGAGATATTCAAATCTGTGATCTCTTCTTTCAGGGATGAGATGTGTAGTTTAGAGCTAGCAAGCTCTACCTCGAAAGCATTGATCGTGTTCTTCAATATGCCATTCATTTCTTTGTAATCTTCAATTTCTAGTTCTAGCACATGAGATTTTTTAGAGTCATGTTCATCGATGTGCTTTCCTTTTTTATAGACGGACAGCCTGTCCTTTAGAACATTGATTTGACTTTTAAGTTTTTCATTTTCATTAATGAGCTCGTCATTGTTAACAAGTTCATCAAAGAACTTCTGATCATTGGACATTGAATCCATCTCCTTTTTGAGCTCTTTTTCATTCTCTACAAGCTTAGAGATCATATTCATACAAACTTCATTTTCCTTTCTTAAAAAGGTAATATCTTCCTTATGCATATCCACATCAAACATCAGAGACTCACTTAAACTCTCTAGTTCGACACATCTTTCACAAGGTGATTTATGAACATTGTTCTCAAGTCCCTTTCTCAATTTTTTTTTTCAGAACTAATTTTATTATAGTGTTTAGCTAGATTCTCATAAGCATCTAAGAGTTCATCGAATGTAAAATCCTCAGATTTAGAATTTACCTGAGATGCTGATTCATCATGATGATCATCACTATGATCACTTTCGTCGGCCATCAGGCAGCCGTGCCTCTCTTGTTCTTTCTGAATGCTGATCAAGCCATCTAGGATTTCTTTTGCTTAGTTGGAACTAGACACAAATGGAGCTGCGTTGGTTTCAACTACTACTTTAAACAAGTTCAGAGCAGTAAGATTGTCAGCATGTCTGGACTTGTGTTCATCATTCCATTTGGCATTATTTGCAGGTAGGTAGGAAGAACCATTGGTAATAATCTTCTAGAGGTTAGGATCACGTGAGGTTATAAATCTGCACATTTTTCCTAGCTAGTCACTGAAATCAGAACCATCAAAGATTAGAAGGGAAAGCAGTGAAAACTGATCAATCGAGGAACACATGATTGTGGTTGCACTTGGATCCTCTCTGTAGATCGTTGGATCTGAAAATGACAAAGCTACGATCTGATACCAATTGTTGGGTCCCTTGAGTGCAACCGGATCTAGAAGGGGGGGTTGAATAGATACTTCCAAAGATAATGACCAGTTAAAACATTAGCTCATAAGGGCACAAACAACAGCTATAAAACACCTGAGACACTAAGACACAATGCACAGCGAATTAAGTAGAAATAACTCGAGTGAAGAAGGCAAGCACACAGTGCACAGGCAGTTGACGCACCCACAAACACAGTTCAACGGTTAGTCTAGACAAGATACTCAATAGGACTCTAGTGAGGTGTGTGAGAGAGAGATGCTAGTGTGTGCGTTAGGAAGCAATAGACATGAGCATGTAAGCTAGCACCCTAACCTATGAATGGGGATAGAAGATATTGATCAATCACATAAAGAGCAACCCACTGCACAAGGCATTTTAAAGGTGATTCAGTCTGCAAACCCGCAGACCTCCACCCCTGACCAAACTGATGAGGCTTTACCACACGAGGATGAAGTCCTCAACCCACACATGAGGATGCAATCCTCCACCCACACACACACACACACACACACACACACACATGGGACGAGTCCCACGCACACACACACACAAACAATAAAAAGAACCAAGCTGCAAGTGCAGCAAAAACACTTGGGACAGATCCCCAAGAGCACACGGCTGAGCACAGCCAAAAACCACTCCGGTCTCTCTACCAGAGCACCAGACGCACACTAGAGAATACAAGTAAAGTTTCAAAGGGACAAAATAAAACGAACAGACTGAATCGAAGATGTTTTCAAGTGCAGCTTCAGATACAAATCTAGAAGCTGTAATGAGGGCTATTCTCAGAATGGAAGCTTTTCAGGCTCAAGCCGGCTGCGAGGAGGGCTACTTCTCCTTTCTTCTTTCCTTTTTCAAGAACACTCCAAGGCTGCTCATGCATCTTGAGTATCGAGTTACTTCGATTAGCATGCCGATAGGGATGTGTGTCCCGGGCTTTGTGTTACGCTCGATCAAGTCACCGTGTATCGGTGTGAGTGCGGTGGGGTTCCCCCGCATGTGTGTGGCCTCTCTTGAGTTCCCTTTTGAGGGAATGGTCTCGGTGGTTTGTGGTCTACCTCGATATTCGTGTTACCGTGGTTTTAGACCTAGTCAAGATTTAAGTCGATTGGCCTTGGTGGTCCAACCTTCATGAATTTCTTCGCTGTAGCGCGCCTTTCTTAGGCCGCTACATGTCGCTTGTCTTAGGTCAATGTTTTAGGGCAGTTACCGTGGCAGTTGTCTCTTGGACCGCCTAGTCCATGTGGCAGATCTATATTAGACCACTTTGGTGGTTTGTCCGAATAGGTCGGTTCGGGGTTGACTGGGTTTAGCGGCTTAATCCTTGGCCACTACAGTCCCCTAGCGGCTCATTCTGTGACCGCCAAATTATGTTCCTCCGCTAAATTCTTGCGTGTCGTTTCTCGATGTGTTGATTTCCAATTGTCTTGGCTTGACCTTGTGGTTTGCCTGTCGTCCCGTGGATGTCTCTTGACGTCCTATGAGAGCTATGACCACGATATAAGGTAGCTGGGCATGCCTTGGTTTCTGTACTGCTATAGAGTCGTTGGTAGGTTCCGGTCAACCCGGTGTGACCCAGGGGTTGAGAGGCAACCTTGTGTGTGTCTCGGTGATTTCGTCCAATCTGAGACATGGTTCTGGATGGCTCGGTTTGTGTGTCCAAGTGTGCTGAGGGTCTTATTGATCCCTCAGGTCCCCGTGTGTCATTTTATACGGATGTGTCATTTCTTTGACTTAGGATTAGACCGATTGGCGGCTTGTACCGCTTTGTATGATGATGTTGACCTGAGTATTCTGACTCAAGGATCGTTGTGTCTACAGGTGTAGTTGCCCTGTCCTGAGTCTGTTGGCAGTCGTTGTGCCGCCTTGGTGCTTTGTAGTACATATGGCAGTGCTTCCTTACCTGTCAGTACCACAACGCTTGTGTTTCAGAGTTCTGTGTCTAGTGACCCTCCCCTAGTCGTAGCTTGGCGACACGTTACGACGTGTCGACCCACCCGGGAGTGGTGGCGTGGCAGTTCCCGAGATACGGTTTGTAAGCTAGTTTCTATGGGCCCCCGCTGTACAGTGGCGTCCTGCTGGGTAGGGAAAACTAGCTAGAGGCCTGGCTCTCCCGCAAGAGTCGGTGTGTGCACACGTGGTTAAGGGCTTGGACTTGCGCCGACGGGCGTGACCCTGACTAGTAACTCGCGACTGTAGTTTATGTTCTGTTCAGACAGTGTCATCATCTCTGTCATCTTGTAGGCAGCGTAGATAGACACTTGTAGGCGCAGAATAAGACGTTAGGCGAGACACTTTAGGCGCATCATAAGATCTCAGTCGACGCAGCTGGCTGTTCTTCTAGTGAGGAGGTGCTTCTGTCACGTGACACGTGACTCTCACAGTTCTCGTGCGTCGTGACCTTTCTGAGTTAGCCCTCTCGTGGTCTTGCCCGAGGTCAGTGTTGTGTCGTGTACACGACGTTCCAGTCATGTATGTGGTCGTGTCTAGAAGAGCGTGCACGATAATCAAGTCATGTGTGCTTTAGGTCTGTCTCGTCTATCTAGGTCTTTACTAGGCTTTTGTCTACTTTAGTAGGCCATGAGTTTGTCGACGGATTGGTGACGCCTGACTATGTGAGATCAGGGTTCGCCGTTCAGTTGCTGCTCGGAGTAGTGTGGGGAGCCGAAGTCCTTTCGGCAGCTGTGTGTTCATTCAGGTACGGCTTCTTTTCCCTTTTCTTTTAGCTGCTCTACTCCTTCCATTTCTGATTTTCTTTTACAGCTTTCTAGTTATAGTTTAGCTTTTCCTGCTTTACTACTGCTATTTTAGTTGTTGTTCCATGTTACTGCGTAGTTTTTTAGTGGGGATCCGTGTGACCCCTACTGGGCCAGTGACATGAGACTCACCCCTGCTTTTTAGGTGTGGTCGTCTCTTCTCCCTTACGGTTCCTGGTGTGGCGAGTTCGTAGTTGCCAGTCGTACCTGCGTCAGGCTTCCCCTGACCTCAGCGTACGTCCTTCTTTTCTGTTGACTATACTGCTTGTCTTTCTTTTGGACTGGACTCTGTTATAATGTTTAATTTGTAACTGTTAATTAAAAAGTAATTTTATTTTTGCTACTTTAGCAAACCTGATTAATGAAATTTAATTGCTTACTGTTATATCTACGACTTCAATGTACTACACGACATTCCTTTTTCCCTTTGGAGCTTTACAGATCTTGGGAGGCTTCACGGGTTCCAAGTGGTATCGGGTCTACTCGGTAGTCCTATTGGGTATATCCGGTATCCGGAGTCCGAGTCGTCACACCTGTGGTCGACCTCCTATAGAAGTGAGGTTGACACTGCTTGAGCTAGCCACTTTCTAGAGTGCTGGTTGCGATCGTGAGGTCGACACTTCTTGAAGGTGAGGTTGACACAGTGTGGCACAATAGAACGTTCGTGAAAAGGGGCGACACTCAAAGTTGACTCTTTTGTCTTGGAAGCTTGAAGAGGTCGACACGCCTGATGGCGAGGTTGAGGTAGCCATGAAGAACATCATGTGAACTATTTACAGTGATGGTCTGAGGTCGACACTCTGAGAGACAGAGGTCGACACTACCCTTGTGACGATCTACTACAACTGCTTCTGTGAGAACTTGAGGTCGACCTCCTGAGAACCTGAGGTCGACACCACCCTTTGAGATGAGCTTCTTTAACGTCTTCTGTGAAGCTCCTAAGGTCGACCTCCTGAAGGCCTGAGGTCGACGCATCCTTTTGTACTCTTGATATTTTTTTTTCAACTTCTTCTGCCAACCTTTTCCTTGATATCTGTGCACCCGAGGAGCTTTTGCACTTGGGAGATTAACCTGAAGGTCTTGATCTCCCAATGTCCTTTTCTCACACAACCTTGCTTGATTTTTTTTCTTAGCTTAGCAATGGATTTCAGCAATTAAAGAACTCTTGGCTATGGATTTTCATTGATACATTCTCTTAGCTTTGTACTATTGTCTGGCCTCGTTCATATCCGTTTGATCATATCTCATGATACCATTGCAAGATATCTTCATGAGACCATACACATGCCAGTGCTGACTTGACCTGAAACTTATACATGTTGACATCATTAGATGCATATAAGACTCATCATTGACTCATAGTCAGTCATCATCAAAATAATAGAATCAAGCATGTTCCACACATGCCCAACAC
This sequence comes from Amorphophallus konjac, assembly GCA_022559845.1. Lineage (NCBI taxonomy): Eukaryota > Viridiplantae > Streptophyta > Magnoliopsida > Alismatales > Araceae > Amorphophallus > Amorphophallus konjac. The sequence goes on from CM040122.1 coordinate 201,593,273, forward strand.
ACCGGACATGATGCCTTATCTTTCATGGACGGGTCGTCCGGTTATAACGAGATCTGGATGTCCCTCAAAGACAAGAACCACACTGCCTTCTGATCCCCTAAAGGGATTTTCAACTATAAACGTATGCCCTTCGGTTTGAAGAATGCTAGTGCTACTTACCAAAGGGATATGACCAAATATTTGACGAAATACTGCAAAACATCGTCAAGACAATTCAACCCCCCCTTCTTGTCCGCTCGCCTACCCCGGGACCAACAAGTGGTATCAGAGCGAGGCTCTATTATTTCAAGATCTAACGATCTTCAAAGTGATCTTTGTAGGTGTGTTTGATTTGTTTAGCATCATGACTGAAAGTGTGTTGTCTTCCCTTCCGTGTTTTAATGGTTCAAATTTCAATGAATAGCTTAGGCATATAAATCGTCATGTTAAATCCATTGATCCCAAACTCTGGGATTTAGTTGAGCACGTCTTATATGGAATGCCTAGTGATGATTCTAAGTGGACAGTTGAACATGTGAAGAGATACAAAGACAATGCTAAGCTTTTGCATATTTTTAGAAGTTCAATTGATATTAGAAAATTTCCGCTTATTTCATCTTGCAAGACGGCTAGGGAGATATTGAATTACTTGGTCAAGGACTATGAAGCAAGAAAGGATGGCGAGTGCTTGATGGCCGACAAGCACGATACAATAAGCAAGGAAAGCTCCGAGCTAGATTCGGAAGGTGAGGAAATCTCTTTCGAAGAGCTTATGAATTTGTATGATGAATTGGTTGAAAAATATAAAAAGGTTAAATTTGAAAATAGAAAACTTAAAAAGAAGTTTGAAAACCCCGTGCATGAAAATGTTCCTTGTGCCAAATGTTCTGAACTTGAAAGCTTGAATGAATCTTTCATATCTGATGTTGATATGCTTAAAGAAACCCCTTTCATGTTTGAAAAATGAAAAAGAAGAACTTCAAAAGGAGAACAGTGCTTTGTCAATTCAGAACTCCTTACTTGAAATTAATGTGAAAAATCTTGAAAAACTTCAAAAAGAAAATTCTTCATGTTATAGATGCTTAGAATTGAAAATTCAAAATGAATCTTTAATGATTGATATCAAAAAGTATGAAGAAATGATTTCATGTATGAAAGAAAAAATTGAAAAATTGAATCATTTAAATTCAACCATGTCTGAAAAGTCGCTTGCTTCTGAAAAAGGAAAATCTGTGAATGTTGATAAATGTGAAAAGTTGCATGTGCTAGAACAAGAACTTGAAAGTTTTAAAACTGCAAATAGAGTGCTGAATGAATATGTTGTTTGCAATGAATAGGAAATTGCTAGCTATGAATTACACATTGCATCTCTTAAAAAAAGAGATTGTTGACTTGAATGCTTCCTTGTCTACATTTGTCAAAGGAAAGGATAATCTGGATAAAATCTTGGGGATCAAAGTGAATTTCCAACGGGAAGGACTAGGAAATGATCCTAGTAAAAAGAAAATTTTTGGTCTGAAAACACAAACATCTTTTGTGCATGCATCATGTTCCTTAAACATGTCAAATGCTTCCTATGTTGAGACACAAAAGTCTAAAGCTCAGGCTCAACCTAGGAACAATAGAATCCATGCTCACAAAAGTCACAAAAAGTATGCTAATGTCAAAAAAACTTTAAAACTTGATTATTTTTATTGTGACAAGTATGGTCATGTGATGAGTGATTGTCTTGCTATGAAAAATGGTGATTTGAAAGCATGTGAAAATAAATTTATTTCCAAAAGAAAAAATGTTCATTGCTTTCATTGTGGAAAGTTCGGTCATGAAATGAAAAATTATTTCATTTTGAAAAATGATGAACTAAGGGCAAGTAAAAGGACAAATGCTTGTGTGAAGCCTAAAATACCTTCAAAAAGGAAACCTTTAGTTTGTCATTCATGTGGAAAGCTAGGACACCATGTGTCACAATGTTGGCAAGTAAATGAAATAAAGAATTTCAATGTCAAAAATAATTATGCCTTTGCCAACCCACAAAGATTCCATGCTTATCCTGTTGCGAAGAAGAGAAACTTCCATCCTTACAATGATAACATTCATGCTAAATCACAGAAATTTGATGTTCATATTTATAAGGATTCTGTGAAGTCGTCATAACGTTGTCATTATTGTGGTGATTTTGGACATAATATGGATGATTGTGACTTGATGCATTTTGATGATATCCATGCCCGAAAATTATGGAAGGCACCCATTAGAGGTGCAACTAACCATCCGGGACCTGAGAAGACTTGGGTACCGAAAATCGTTAAATGAGAACTTTTTTGCAGGGATGCCTTGAGGCCAAATGAAGGCTTGAAAAATAATGGTTGCTCAAGGCACAAGTTTGAAAATAAAATTTTGAATTATCATTTGGAATCTAAAATTCGTTTCATTCGAATTTCCATTCATGAAAATCAAGAAAAATCTATTTTTCTTATGAATTCACATTGCATCTTTCATAAATCATCATTGCATAATTGCATTTCATGAATTTGAGCATTGCATTACTTGTATGACTTCATGGTATATGAAATGGTGACTTGAGGAAGGACATGTCACACCTGTCTGAAATCTACCACCACGCGTAATGGTGGTCTTTGGACCTAAGTTCTCCGGTTGGTACCATGAGTCTCTTGTTCATTTAGGTCATAGGTTGCATGATCTTTCAGAAAATGTCAAATGTGAAATGCTCCTCATGTCTATTGCTACATCTGAATTGCTCATGACATTGTTATGTGATTTGTGGACTAACAATGGAATGTTAGCCTCTTTTAAGGCTATTGCTAAGCTAGCATGCTTGAAGGCATATGGTGATGCCTACTGAACTCATGTATTAATTCTGAAAACTTGACCTAAGACTCTTCCATTACGATGTGATGAATATGTTTGAATGGTTAAATAGAATTGGAAACTTTTGAGGAGTGTGTATGAGATCATTGACCTTTGAAAATCCTTTGATCTGAATTGTTTGAGCACAATTGAACTTAATTGCATTTCTGGTATATTAAATGGCATTTGTGGAAGGGTGGATTATGTCCACTCGGAACCATTCCCTATGCGTGAGTTGGGTCTTCGGACTAAAATCTCCGCCTCGTACCAAAATGTATAAAATCTGTGTGGCTTGTGGATGATTTCTAAACTTGTGAAATGTTGTTGAAAATTTGTTTTGATCAACTTCTGAAAATAATTGGGTTGGATTACTTGATTCTAATCATATTTTCACCCTTGTCCATAAAAAATCATGATATGAAAATACTTGTTGTGCATCATTTGGATCTGAATATTTTCTTGTGCAATCTGTCATTATATTTTGGAAATCATGTTCATGCATCTTGCTTTTACATCTTGCATTGTATTCTCATTTCTTTTTCACCTTGTTATATGTTGCATTATATTAGAATTCATGCATTAGGTGCATTTAGTTCATTAAAATAAAAATCTAAAAAAAACTACGTTTTGCACCCATGTTATATCTTGCATTTTGCATTGTATTTAGGACAATTGAATGAAAATCTGAAATCCTACCTCGCATTGCATATTTGCATAGCATAATTGTATATCATGTCTATAGTGCATATTTTGGAATGCATCACTTTGAACATTGTTCATGTTGCATAAATACTAAAGTGAATTCTTCCAACAATGGTATCATGTCTTCGGAACCAACAAGTGGTATCTCATTGATATCATATCTCTGGAACCAACAAGAATTGCATATTCTTTCATTTTGCACTGCATATTGCATCTATTCCCATTGTGTGCTTGCATGCTACTATATGCTATTTACCCCCGTCCTTGAAATTTCTAAGACCTTATGCCTTCTTGCTAAATAATGTTACATTTGAGACATCATTGGTGTGTTTCATATTACACACTTAGGGGGAGTAAATACTTGATAAGTGAATCTATTTAGGGGGAGTTGCACTGTTATGCGTTCATGATATTTTCAGTATATATGATGAATCAAATTCATACACTTCATGCACTGAATGGGAAAATGAGTGTTAAACATAAGGATATAGGAATTTATTTTCAACACTCTAGAGATATTAAACTTGCTGCATTTATGTTGAAGAGGCAGTTGAGGAAAAAGCTGCCTACCTATCCTTATTGAAAATTTGAAATGAAAATGAAGGCAGAGCAATGCTTGTTCTCACTGAGTAAACTGGATACACGTCACCTGAGACGTTATGTGGTTCATTTCTGAAAAGTGTTGACTAAAGTATCTCTGTTCAGAATGAAATAAATGGCTCAGTATTCTGAGTAACCGGGATTCTGACATGAGCTCCATGTGTCTCCTCGCGTAAAAAGAATTATTTGAACTGATCATTCTTTGCAAAATTCTGGTTATCAATGAAAATTCAATTGTGAAAAATTATTGAGGTAGAGCGTAGCTCCAATACGCTGTTCTAATAAATTAAATGTAGTCTGTGTAATCTCTCATTGTGCTGCTTTGAAAATCTAATATCCATATGGCTATAGTCATCTTTCATGTTATTCACTTACACTTTTGGAAATTTGATTTAATATGTATTCAGAAAATTGATTGACTACATTGGCTATTGCATAACTCTTATATATGATTGCACAACCTCCTAGGTGCTATATATGAACATTCCGGTTGTCATGATTCTCATACACTTTTCTTACACCCATTCCCTTCTTAAATAAAATGGGAGAGTTATGTTGCATGTATATATACATATCTGCTTGATTCCATTGTGTGCATTTCATGTGTCATCATTTGCATACATCTTGCTTCATGCATTTCACAAGAAAAATAAAAATATGAAAATCAAAGCAAATCATTTGATGTGTCAAAGACATTCCATTTTCATCTTCTACACTTTTCATGTGAGCTTTCATTGATTCATGAATCCGTTTTGTTCAAAATTTGAACTTCATCTTCTACACTTCTACACTTTGGTTTCAATGACAAAGGGGGATAAATCTATATTGGTTATGATTTCAATGCTATCATGAATTCTCCATGTTGATCCCCATTTCTGATTATGCCAAAGGGGGAGAGAGCATTACATTTTGTCATCATCAAAATGGGGGAGATTATTGTGTATGTGATTTTGATGATTATAAAATGTTGTTACTGTGATTTCATCATGTGGATGCATTTGTGACTTTGTAAGGCTCATACAAGTTTTGATGTTAACACATTGCACATACATTGCATATACACTTGGAGAGATTGCTTTGTAATTGAATGACAATGAAACTATGGAAACATCTTTACAAATATGCACATCTACATATGTGTGTGAGATCATGGTGATGCATAATGAAAATGCATATTTGCATATGTTTGCATATGTGAGTTTCGGTGTTCATACTTTGTCAAATTGAGTTTCATGCTATGTAAACATATCCTGGCAATGTTATTTGAACGATTGTGCTCCTATATCATTATATATGCCTTGGATGTGATGGAAGATTCAAAGTACTTCAAATGCCAAAGCTTGTGACTCATGTCTTTATGGAAACATTTATTTATGCAATGAGCATTTGGAAGGTTGACAAGTTATGGAGGTTCTTTTGGAAGAATCAAGTTTATGAGCTCTTAACTTTCATACATATGGTAACTTGATACTCTTGTGATTTTGCAGGTCCAAGGATGATTTTTATACCCTTCCATATTAAGTGGATCATGGTAATATCTAACCACCTCGTGTGCTTGAATTGGAGGAGGTTGTGGTTGAGCTCCAATGTCATTGTAGTTGGTTGTTTGAGAGAGATTCATGTTCATCATATCAAAATCATGTCATTTGGTTGAATGTATTTTTGTTGATTGATATGCGAAGCCAAATACATATTTGAATATGTTTAATGATGTATTTTATTGTGAACATGTTCATAGAGTTAACGGTTGATGCAAAGAATGTTGATTCTCATCTAACCTCTTGATTTATCATGTTTGTACAGGTTCAAGGATGGTTTTTAAACCCTCTCATGTCAAGTGGATGATGGTAACATCTAACCTTTTTTTTTGTTTGATTTGAATAGGGTTTGCAGTGTTTTTCCAACCATTTCTGGCATGGGCCGACCCATGGGGTCGACCCCCAAGTGTTCTATCTGGACAGAACACAATTTTGTGACCCAGTGTGCAGGGGTCGACCATGGGTCGACCCCATGGGTCGACCTCTGGGTTCTGGGTCTTTATTTTGCTTCTGCCCGCCCTTTGGTTGTCCAGGGGTCGACCCATTCTGGCACGGGATTTGCGAACCCGATTAAAACCCATTGAAAATCTTTCTAAACATTACCAAAATACCCCCAAATGGTTCCTAAACATATTACGGTGTTTTTAACACATATTGGGAGGGGTATGTGGGTCTTTGGGTAAGTTTCCTATATATATGAATGAGAAATCTGAGTTTGGTCTTGATGAACCCTAATGCCTAATTGTTGTTCCTTGTAGGAGAAGAAAAGGGGGAAACGGTGGAGGAGCTCTTGAGGGGAGGATATCATCTACATCCGTGAAGATTTGGAGCTCGTGGAAGAAGAAGAAAAGGAGTGGATCGACGAGAGGATCAAGAGGACGGAAGAATCATCTACATCCGACTTCTCTCTGACGCGACCATCAAAGAATATCGTCTTCCGACCATTGAAGAAAAAGGGAGATCATCTCTATATCTTTTGTTTATTCTTTGGAATGTATTTCATGCTCTATATCTTGGGTTTAGCATTATCTGAACATTTATGTTTATCTTCCGAACATTAGAGATATACGTGTGTGAGTGACCGTCTGTGTATATGGTCGTGTTTGATCGCTTGCATGCGATCGTGTTGTTATTGTGCTGTGTTTGTTGCAGCGTGTGTGTGTGTGTGTGTGTGTTGTGATCCGGTCGTCGGATCGTGTTCGAGATTGAGTCACCGTGTGTGTGTGTGTGTGCGGGCATCGTCCCGTGTGTGTTTGTAGCGTCGTCTCCATTTTGGGGATTTAGCCCCGAGTGAAGTCTCACCGGGTTTTGTGAGGGGTGGACGTAGGGAGCCCGTCATGGTCCCGAACCACCTTAAAAATCTCCGTGCATTGTGGTTTGGATTGTGGTTTGTGTTGTGGTTGTTTGCCTTAATGTTCAAATCCGTTTGTGTGATCATGTGTGAACGGAGAGATTGAGAGAATTTGGTTGACTTGTTTAGTTACATTCTTCAATCTCATTAATTGTGTTAATTCCACTACGTAGTTATTTTAATTCGCCATCTAGTGTGGGGGATAATTCAACCCCCCCTTCTTGTCCGCTAGCCTACCCCGGGACCAACAAGTGGTATCAGAGCGAGACTCTGTTATTTCAAGATCTAACAATCTTCAGAGTGATCTTTGTAGGCGTGTTTGATTTGTTTAGCATCATGACTGAAAGTGTGTTGTCTTCCCTTCCGTGTTTTAATGGTTCAAATTTCAATGAATGGCTTAGGCATATAAATCGTCATGTTAAATCCATTGATCCCAAACTCTGGGATTTAGTTGAGCATGACGTATATGGAATGCCTAGTGATGATTCTAAGTGGACAGTTGAACATGTGAAGAGATACAAAGATAGCGCTAAGCTTTTACATATTTTTAGAAGTTCAATTGATCTTAGAAAATTTTCGCTTATTTCATCTTGCAAGATGGCCAGGGAGATATTGATTTGCTTGGTCAAGGACTATGAAGCAACAAGGATGGTGAGTGCTTGATGGCCGACACACACGATACAATAAGCAAGGAAAGCTCCGTGCTAGATTCGGAAGGTGGGGAAATCTCTTTCGAAGATCTTATGAATTTGTATGATGAATTGGTTGAAAAATATAAAAAGGTTAAATCTGAAAATAGAAAACTTAAAAAGAAGTTTGAAAACCCCGTGCATGAAAATGTTCCTTGTGCCAAATGTTCTAAACTTGAAAGCTTGAATGAATCTTTCATATCTAATGTTGATAGGCTTAAAGAAACCCTTTCATGTTTGAAAAATAGAAAAAGAAGAACTTCAAAAGGAGAACAGTACTTTGTCAATTCAGAACTCCTTACTTGAAAGTAATGTGAAAAATCTTGAAAAACTTCAAAAAGAAAATTCTTCATGTGATAGATGCTTAGAATTGAAAATTCAAAATGAATCTTTATTGATTGATATCAAAAAGTATGAAGAAATCATTTCATGTATGAAAGAAGAAATTGAAAACTGAAGCATTTAAATTCAACCATGTCTGAAAAGTTGCTTGCTTCTGAAAAAGGAAAATATGTGAATGTTGATAAATGTGAAAAGTTGCATGTGCTAGAACAAGAACTTGAAAGTTATAAAACTGCAAATAGAGTGCTGATTGAATATGTTGTTTGTAGTGAACAGGAAATTACTAGCTATGAATTGCACATTGCATCTCTTGAAAAAGAGATTGTTGACTTGAATGCTTCATTGTCTACATTTGTCAAAGGAAAGGATAATTGGGATAAAATCTTGGGGAACAAAGTGAATTTCCAATGGGAAGGAATAGGATATGATCCTAGTAAAAAGAAAGTTTTTGATCTGAAAACACAAACATCTTTTGTGCATGCATCATGTTCCTCAAACATGTCAAATGCTTCCTATGTTGAGACACAAAAGTCTAAAGCTCTGGCTCAACCTAGGAATAATAGAATTCATGCTCACAAAAGTCACAAAAAGTATGCTAATGTCGAAAAAACTTTAAAACTTGATTGTTTTTATTGTGGCAATTATGGTCATGTGATGAGTGATTATCTTGCTATGAAAAATGATGATTTGAAAGCATGTGAAAATAAATTTGTTTCCAAAAGAAAAAATGTTCATTGCTTTCAATGTGGAAAGTTCGGTCATGAAATGAAAAATTATTTCATTTTGAAAAATGATGAACTAAGAGCAAGTAAAAGGACAAATGCTTGTGTGAAGCCTAAAATACCTTCAAAAAGGAAACATTTAGTTTGTCATTCATGTGGAAAGTTAGGACATCATGTGTCACAATATTGGCAAGCAAATGAAAGAAAGAATTTTAATGTCAAAAACAATTATGCCTTTGCCAACCCACAAAGCTTCCATGCTTATCCTGTTGTGAAGAAGAGAAACTTCCATGCTTACAATGATAACATTCATGCTAAATCACAGAAATTTGATGTTCATGTTTATAAGAATTCTGTGAAGTCGTCAAAACTTGTCATTATTGTGGTGAATTTGGGCATAATATGGATGATTGTGACTTGATGCATTTTGATGATATCCATGCCCAAAAATTATGGAAGGCACCCATTAGAGGTGCAACTAACCATCCGGGACCCGAGAAGACTTGGGTACCCAAAATCGTCAAATGAGAACTTTTTTGTGGGGATGCCTTGAGGCCAAGTGAAGGCTTGAAAAATAATGGTTGCTCAAGGCACAGGTTTAAAAATAAAATTTTGAATTATCTTTGGGAATCTAAAATTTGTTTCATTTGAATTTCCATTCATGAAAATCAAAAAAAATCTATTTTTCTTATGAATTCACATTGCATCTTTCATAAATCATCATTACATGATTGCATTTCATGAATTTGAGCATTGCATTACTTGTATGACTTCATGGTATATGAAATGGCGACTTGAGGAAGGACATGTCACACCTGTCTGAAATCTATCACCACGCGTGATGGTGGTCTTTGGACCTAAGTTCTCCGCCTGGTACCATGAGTCCAATGTTCATATAGGTCGTAGGATGTATGATTTTTAGAAAATGTCAATCATGAATTTGTGCACATAAAAATGGCAGAGTTGTTTTTGAATGAATGATTTTTATGTGTGAAGTTAACTCATCTTTCTGAAAGTATATCTCTTGACAAATGACTTCAATGAAATGATAGCCTCTTTTAAGGCAATTTCTGAACTATTGTGCTTGAAGATATATGGTGATACTTGCTGAACTCAGGTATTAATTCTGAAAGCTTGACCTGAGACTCTTCCATTATGATGTGATGGATATGTTTGAATGGTTGAATAGAATTGGAAACTTTTGAGGAGTGTGTATGAGATCATTGACCTTTGAATATCCTTTGATATGAATTGTTTGAGTACAATTGAACTTAATTACATTTCTGGTATATTAAATGGCATTTGTGAAAGGGTGGATTATGTCCACTCGGAACCATTCCCTATGTGTGAGCTGGGTCTTCGAACTAAAATCTCCGCCTCGTACCAGAATGTATAAAATCTGTGTGGCTTGTCGATGATTTCTAAACTTGTAAAATGTTGTTGAAAATTTGTTTTGATCAACTTCTGAAAATAATTGGGTTGCATTACTTGATTCTGATCATATTTTCACCCTTGTTCATAAAAAATCATGAGATGAAAATGCTTATTGTGCATCATTTGGATCTGAATGTTTTCTTGTGCAATCTATCATGATATTTGGGAATCATGCTCATGCATCTTACTTTTACATCTTGCATTGCATTCTCATTGCTTTTGCACCTTGTTATAGGTTGCATTATATTAGAATTCATGCATTAGGTGCATTTAGTTCATTAAAATGAAAATCTAAAAAAAAATACATTTTGCACCCATGTTATATCTTGCATTTTACATTGTATTTAGGACAATTGAATGAAAATCTGAAATCCTACCTCACATTGCATATTTGCATAGCGTAATTGTATATCATGTCTATAGTGCATATTTTGGAATACATCAGTTTAAACATTATTCATGTTGCATAAATGCTAAAGTGAATTCTTCCAACAATGGTATCATGTCTTCGGAACCAACAAGTGATATCTCATTGATATCATATCTCTGGAACCAACAAGAATTGCATATTCTTTCATTTTGCACTGCATATTGCATCTATTCTCATTGTGTGCTTGCATGCTACTATATGCTATTTACCCTCGTCCTTGAAATTTCTAGGACCCTATGTCTTCTTGCTAAATAATGTTGCATTTGAGTCATCATTGGTGTGTTGCATGTTACACACTTAGGGGGAGTAAATACTTGATAAGTGCATCTATTTAGGGGGAGTTACACTGTTATGCGTTCATGATATTTTCGATATATATGTTGAATCAAATTCATACACTTCATGCACTAAATAAGAAAATGAGTGTTAAACATAAGGATATAGGAAGTTCTTTTCAACACTCTAGAGATATTAAACTTGATGCATTTATGTTGAAGAGACAGTTGAGAAAAAAGCTGCCTACCTATCCTTGTTGAAAAATTTGAAATGAAAATGAAAGGCAGAGCAATGCTTGGTTTCACTGAGTAAACTGGATACACGTCACCTGAGACGTGATGTGATTCATTTCTAAAAAGTGTTGACTAAAGTACCTCTGTTCAGAATGAAATGAAATGGTTCAGTATTCTAAGTAACCGGGGATTCTGGCATGAGCTCCATGTGTTTCCTCGCGTAAAAAGGAATTATTTGAACCTGATCATTCTTTGTAAAATTCAGGTTATCAATGAAAAATTCAATTGTGAAAAATTATTGAGGTAGAGCGTAGCTCCAATACGCTGTACTCATAAATTAAAATGTAGTCTGTGTAATCTCTCATTGTGTTACTTTGAAAATCTGAATATCCATATGGCTATAGTCATCTTTCATGTTATTCACTTACACTTTTAGAAATTTGATTTAATATGTATTCAGAAAATTGATTGACTGCATTGACTATTGCATAACTCTTATATATGATTGCACAACCTCCTAGGTGCTATATATGAACATTCCGGTTGTCATGATTCTCATGCACTTTTCTTACACCCATTCCCTTCTGAAATAAAATGGGGGAGTTATGTTGCATGTATATATACATATCTGCTTGATTCTATTGTGTGCATTTCATGTGTCATCATTTGCATACATCTTGCTTCATGCATTTCACAAGAAAAAGAAAAATATGAAAATCAAAGCAAATCATTTGATATGTCAAAGACATTCCATTTTCATCTTCTACACTTCTCATGTGATCTTTCATTGATTCATGAATCCGTTTTGTTGAAATCTGAACTTCATCTTATACACTTCTACACTTTGGTTTCAATGACAAAGGGGGAGAAATCTATATTGGTTATGATTTTAATGCTATCTTGAATTTCCCATGTTGATCCCCATTTCTGATTATGCCAAAGGGGGAGAGAGCATTACATTTTGTCATCATCAACATGGGCGAGATTGTTGTGTATGTGATTTTGATTATTACAAAATGTTGTTATTGTGATTTCATCATGTGGATGCATTTGTGACTTTATAAGGCTCATACAAGTTTTGATGTTAACACATTGCATATACACTTGGTGAGATTGCTTTGTAATTGAATGACAATGAAACTATGGAAACATCTTTACAAATATGCATATCTACATATGTGTGTGAGATCATGGTGATGCATAATGAAAATGCATATTTGCATATATTTGCATATGTGAGTTTCGGTGTTCATACTTTGTCAAATTGAGTTTCATGATATGTAAATATATCCTGGCAATGTTATTTGAATGATTGTGCTCTCATATCATTGTATATGCCTTGGATGTGATGGAAGATTCAAAGTACTTCAAATGCCAAAGCTTGTGACTCATGTCTTTATGGAAACATTTATTTATGCAATGAGCATTTGGAAGGTTGACAAGTTATGGAGGTTCTTTTGGAAGAATCAAGTTTATGAGCTCTTAACTTTCATACATATGGTAACTTGATACTCTTGTGATTTTGAAAATCCAAGGATGATTTGTATACCCTTCCATATCAAGTGGATCATGGTAATATCTAACCACCTCGTGTGCTTGAATTGGAGAAGGTTGTGGTTGAGCTCCAATGTCATTGTAGTTGGTTGTTTGAGAGAGATTCATGTTCATCGTATCAAAATCATGTCATTTGGTTGAATGTATTTTTGTTGATTGATATGAGAAGCCAAATACCTGTTTGAATGTGTTTAATGATGTATTTTATTGTGAACATGTTCATAGAGTTAATGGTTGATGCAAAGAATGTTGATTCTCATCTAACATCTTGATTTATCATGTTTGTGCAGGTTCAAGGATGGTTTTTAAACCCTCTCATGTCAAGTCGATGATGGTAACATCTAACCATTTTTTTGTTTGATTTGAATAGGGTTTGTAGTGTTTTTCCAACCATTTCTGGCATGGGTCGACCCATGGGGTCGACCCCCAAGTGTTCTGTTTGGACACAACATATTTTTGTGACCCAGTGTGCAGGGGTCGACCCATGGGGTCAACCCACACTGCATGGGTCGACCCCATGGGTCGACCCCTGGGTTCTGGGTCTTTATTTTGCTTCTGCCCGCCCTCTGGTTGTCCAGGGGTCGACCCATAGGGTCGACCCATTCCGGCACGGGATTTGCGAACCCGATTAAAACCCATTGAAAACCTTTCTAAACATTACCAAAATACCCCCAAATGGTTCCTAAACATATTAGGGTGTTTTTAACACATATTGGGACGGGTATTTGTGTCTTTGGGTAAGTTTCCTATATATATGAATGAGAAATCCGAGTTTGGTCTTGATGAACCCTAATGCCTAATTGTTGTTCCTTATAGGAGAAGAAAAGGGGGAAACTGTGGAGGAGCTCTTGAGGGGAGGATATCATCTACATCCGTGAAGATTTGGAGCTCGTGGAAGAAGAAGAAAATGAGCGGATCGACGAGAGGATCAAGAGGACGGAATAATCATCTACATCCGACTTCTCTCTGACCCGACCATCAAAGAATATCATCTTCCGACCATTGAAGAAAAAGGGAGATCATCTCTATATCTTTTGTTTATTTTTTGGGATGTGTTTCATGCTCTATATCTTGGGTTTAGCATGATTTGAACATTTATGTTTATCTTTCGAACATTAGAGGTATACGTGTGTGAGTGACCGTCTGTGTATACGGTCGTGTTTGATCGCTTACATGTGATCGTGTGGTTATTGTGCTGCGTTTGTTGCATCGTGTGTGTGTGTGTTGTGATCCGGTCGTCGGATCGTGTTGGAGACCGAGTCTCTGTGTGTGTGTGTGTGCGGGCGTCATCCCGTGTGTGTTTGGAGCGCCGTCCCCATTTTGGGGATTTATCCCCGAGTGAAGCCTCATCGGGTTTGGTGAGGGGTGGACGTAGGGAGCCCGTCGTGGTCCCGAACCACCTTAAAAATCTCCGTGCATTATGGTTTGGATTGTGGTTTGTGTTGTGGTTGTTTGCCTTATTGTTCAAATCTGTTTGTGTGATCATGTGTGAACGGAGAGATTGAGAGAATTTAGTTGTCTTGTTTAGTTACATTCTTCAATCTCATTAATTGTGTTAATTCCACTACGTAGTTATTTTAATTTGCCATCTAGTGTGGGGGATAATTCAACCCCCCTTCTTGTCCGCTCGCCAACCCCAGGACCAACACCATTGAAGAAATAATTTTGCATCGACGTATCAGAAAGGATGCCTCGACGTAGCTAGTACATTGTCTCGACACATCGGTCCTCATCTCTTCTGGAAGAATTCTGCCTCGACACATCTAAAGGACATGCTCCAACGCATCAAGTGCTGCATAGCTGATGCCTCGATGCATTCAAGACAGAAAGGTCTGAGCATCCAAGTGACAAGTCGAAGCATCAAGCCATTGCCTCGATGCACTGGCCGAGATAGGTCAATGCACAGGTTGTTAGCAAATCTCAGGTCGGTGCACATCCGCATTCATTGATCACATAGGTCAGTGCACTTGTTAAGGTAGGTCGGTGCAGCAATTCTTCACTGCTTGGTCTGGTCAGTGCAGCTACAAGCAGCCACCTCAGATTTTTCAAGTAAGGTCAACATGATAGAATGGATCGTAAATCTAAGGTCGATGCAGCAGAAGTCATTATGTAGTAAGGTCGATGCACTCAAGCCATTCAAGAACGAAAGGTCGATGGACCTCAGTTCCTTCAGAACAAGGGTCGATGTAGCAAATTCAACCAGTGCTGGGATAGGTCAGTGTAGAAGCATAATTTTCTCTGTGGACAGAGACATGTCGATGCATTTTGTATCTACATATGGATGAGGTGGATGCATCAGAAGTAATTAACGGTCTCCAGTGAAAATTCAGTTTACAGCTATGTGCAAAAACACTAAAATCAAGTTAGCTAAAGTTAAATGCTATCTTACATACTGGATCAGCATGAGAAGGGATATGTGAAGCTATATTCAATGGACCTTGCCCAGATGAGTCAAATCTTATGAAGAAAAAGAACTATTTGATGAAATGCCTCAGTGAGCACAATACACGCATCAAGTCGATACAGTAAAAGCGGTAGCAGCAAAAGCAGGTCTGAGCATCACTACGCAGAAGCACTGCATCCACCCGAAAGGCTAGCACATCGAATTCTGCCTCGATGCAGTAGTTAACCCGAACCAAGAAATGAAGATCCATTTTCGGACCCGATTGGGTAGCTCGCTCCAGTAATAAAGTGGCATGTGATCCGAGAAGATCTGGCACGCTTTTTTAGAGGTTTTCAGAGGAAGAATATTCTATTGCCAGCTGGACCAATGAGATTCTACTAGGTATTTGCCTAATCCATTTTCGGAGGCTATGTTCTATATAAAGTTGCCCCATCCTCTAAAGAGAGGCGGCTGAAGCTGTTGCTAGTGTGCTAAGAAGCTCCCTATTCGAAAAGAGAGAGTGCGAGCAAAATAGGCCACTACAAAGAAGAAAAGTGAGCCAATAGAAGAAGACAGAAGAGAGCAAGTGTGCGAGCAAAAGAAAAGAGAGAAAGGAGATCTGAGAAAGAAGAGGGAGAGGAGAGAAATAAGAAGAGAGAAGCAGCCAGAGGGTGAGAGGAAGAGAGCTACCATAGCATCAATTACAGATCTACCAGCGTTTTGACTCGTGGATCAAATCTAGAGTCTATTTGCTCCTCGGAGCTACAGTTTATTTCAGCCTTTATTTTTCTCTTGTTATTTTCATTTTGTTTGTTTGTTTTGTCCATTCCTTTTATGTTTTTCCGATTCCTTGTTCAGGGATCGGGGTTCCTCCTGAGGATTCAGGACAAGGGAGATTTATCTCTGGTTTCCCTCTGTGGATTAAGAGGAAGGGAGACTGGTGTCTCCGGTTGTGAGTGACGAGGTGTCACTCATGGGTTCCCTCTGAGGATTCAAAGGAATGGAGGTCATCCTCCGATTCTAGTTCTATGGGTAGTAGAGCTAGGGTGCTGGTCTTGTGGGAAGCAAGACCAGGTCGAGGGATTTGTTTCCCTCAGTCTCAAGCTATTTGGCAGTCGTTGTTTGTAGACTGAGTCTACGTCATGCTTTAGCAAGGGAAGCATGTGGACGCACTTTTGGGGCACTTCTTTTGTTTAATTTGTTATTCATTTGTTCATTCGTTTGTTTGGTTTGTTTGTGCGAGGGCGTGCCACTCACCTAGGTGACGATTTATTCAGGCTTCAAGGAAGCCCAGGGTGCGCTCGATCTGACTAGTCAGACGATTATGTGTATCGTGTCGGGACTGAGAACCCGCCGTGCCATAAATGTCACAACATTAATTACACCCCCTCGAAGAGGGGAAAACCCTTGATTGATCATCGACAAAAAGGGGCCATATGGCCTGAAATTCATAATAACGAAGCGAGAGCGAAGTCTCGGATTGCTTTTAAATAGACCCCGCATTGGGGCGTAAACGTTCATGGATTTGTATTTGTCGGTCACTTGCGGACCATTTCCTGTTCGGACGGAAGTCCGCATTTGTAGCGAAAGGGACGGCGATGAAACCGTACAAATGTCTACCGTGTATGCGGCAAGTTTAATGCGGATGCGGGATTGGATCCCGACAGAGACGGGTCAAGTTAACGAACTGTTGGCCCGAAATGACTTCGGATCATGGCCATGTCGGGAGGGGCTCCCGAGGTCCACGTCCAATTCAGTGGGGCATCATTGCTTTTCTCTTCACAGTCAGTCCGGGGGAGCGAGGGTCCCGAGGTATGTGTGGTTATATCATTTTTTGTTGCTCCGATTGTTGGATTTTATTGTTTGTTCACACACATGGGTGGTTTATTATTTTTATTAGTTTCACCTATTTTCTTTTATTGGGTTAATTGCTTCTTTTTTTTTCTTTTGGAGGCACACTGGTATAAGGGTGGAAGAGGGCACACCGGTTTATGGTAGGCAAGGGGTGCGCCAGTTTATGGTAACACAGGAGCGTGCCGGTTTAGGAAGTTGATGGGGGGCGCCGATTTCAGAAGAGTGCAAGGGCTGCGTCGGTCTCAGAGGAATGCAAGGGCACGTCGGTTTAGGCCAGAGGGGGGGAGTGCAGCAATTTCGGGTGAGATTGTGAAAATGGGTTTTGAGAGGGGAGTTAAACCAGCGCGGTACCCTGGGGCACCAGATTAGTCCGCGTCGGGTTAAAGTAGACTCTCCTATCATACAGGTTTAAGAATAACTATCTGATTTATCTCGCCACATCTATCATTCTAGTGATTCATTTAATCAAATGTCCTCTGTTGACTAGTTTCTGATTTATCATCATCATCTGAACTCATACTTTCTTTAAAGCTGAAAAATTCAGTTTGTTACCCTATAATTTGTTGAAGGAGAGCCTTACTTGAACTCATCCCTGTCACTATTGTCAAGCTGGTCTGACTGAACTCTAGACTCAGCTATTGGTTTCTGAACTGAATTACTCAAGTGCATATCTCTTACTGCATCCTTGTAAACTCACTGCTTCCTAAAATTCTGTCTGGTGCATAAGCATGTGTTCCAATTCTTTCACTTTCTATGCATGCTTGATAATGTCTTCTGCTGCTCACTAAACAAAATTTCTTGTTGCTTCTACTGATTGGATGCTACTGATTATGTTGATCTATCTGAACTTAGAAAGATTTCAATTTGTGTACCCTAATCATAAATCTGACATCTTCCGAAAAGAAGAATCTTCTACTATACTGGTTTAAGAAAGTCTGATGAATCAAATTGATTTAAGTCCAATGTATTCATTAAGTTTGGCTGTAAAAGACTTGAAAATATCTGAATCATTATTTCTGAATCATTATTTTAATAAATCTTAACCAAATGTCTCATGTAATTTCATGCAAAACCTTTTGAAATCTGAAATTTTAAAAATCATGGCTTCCTTTGGTTAAGATACATGTAGTAGGTATTGTTCTTAAACATTTCAGTGTACTGAGAAATGTCTGAAGAATTTGAAAATACTTGAAAGAAATCTTGGTCAGAGCAATGACTTTGGTCACCGAGAAACTGGGTCCCCTATCAAAGAAATGGAGTAAACCCATGTCATGAAGTGCCATAGTTACCTCTGCTGTTAAAAATGATTGAAAATCTGGTAGAGCAATGGCATGGTTGTGTTGAGTAACTGGGGATTCCGACCTCTAATCAATGTGTCTCCTCACGTAAAAAGACACTTCAATTGCTAACTCTATTCTCATGAATGAGAAGCAATGCAGTTATCACACTGAGTAACTGGGTCACTTCACCTGAGACGTGTTGTGCCTCATGTAAAAAGGTGTTGATCAACCAAGATTGCTCAGGAAAAATAAAGTGCTGATCAAAATAAAAATCTGGAAAATTAGTGTAATCAAAGATAAGTTCAGATACACTCATATTTATTTAATCTCAATATTATCTTGTGTAACTCTCAAAGGAGTTAGTGAATTTGAATGTGTAAGATAGAAGGAGGTTAAACAAGAATATCATATGTGCAATTGGTTCATTTTTATTAAAACTTGATTTCAGATATGAGTATTGAATTTCATTGACAAACTCTATATACATCTTGCTTAAACCATGCTGGTCAGTTTAGACTCATTCATAATCTCTTATAATAGAAGAGTCTCAAATTCTTTCATTAAGATTTATGAAATTGGTATCATATTGAAAATCCTTCTGCTTTATCTATTCATTGGCAATCCAAATAATTCTGTGCTCAACTCTTTGCTCACTGTCTTTGATCATTCCATACTCAGTTTCCATTTGCTGTTGAAATTCAAAAAGTCACTGTGCTCACTGATATTGATGCTTCTTGAGTACAACATGAAATTATCTATGATTGCTCCTATGTTTTTGTTGACATCCCTTTTCTTGATAATTGGTATCAGACTTAACTCTGCATGTCTGATGACACCTTTCCACTCCAATTCCTTTATTCTGTTAAATGGGAAGACTGACTCATCAGCATTTTTCTAGTCTTAAGGGGGAGTTTATCCTGATTCTTCCATGCTCAGATTGATAGTCCTTTTAGCTGTCCTTGCGATGTTTGCTGGTCATTGTCATGTCTGTCTCTTGACATTCCCCTATCCCCATTTCCATACATTATACATCTTCAGGGGGAGTAGGATTCCATGATTCTTTTTATCTATCAGTTTCAGCTTATCTAGAAGTCAAAGGGGGATAATATTTTGTGGCTCAACCACATCATGCATGTCTTTGTATTCCTCTCTACTGATTCTCTCAAAAAATTATTTTTTGATGAAGTCAAAGGGGGAGAATAGTTTGATATGAGTCAGCATGCTATTTTATGACTCATAGTGTTGCCATCATCAAAAAGGGAGAGATTGTTGTACCCCTGTAGTTTTGATGATGTCAAACACTATGACTCATCTGTGGATGATATTATATGTGCATGCATGATGTCATAAGCGTTTGGATCATATGACTTCTGTGCTTGATTGAAATATTTTCTATTGCACACTTGCTACATGCATCATGATTTTGATGAATATTTCATATATGTCATAGCTCTGTTTGTTCATAGAGTCGGTTCATGTCACTGTTTATACGCACTCGTGAAGGCCAGAGCACATTTAATATCGGTGCAATGCTGCCTTAGCGCACATCTAAGGTCAGTGCATATAGGATGTAAAGTCGGTGCAATGGTTAGCGTGCACGTTTAGGTCTCTCCACTCATTATTCAACTCGGTGCACATCTCTGTTCCTTCATAGAAGGTCAGTGCACTTCATGTTCTGGGTTTGCATAACTTAGGTCGATGAATAAACATGGTCGGTGCAGGTTTTATTCTGTGCTTATCAAGTCGGTACACATTCTCTTGTCCAGCATACAAGTCGGTGCAGGTTTTCATTATGCATAGAATGGGTCGGTGCACTCTCTTCCTTAACTCAACTAAGGTCGGTGCAACTTTCGCACTGTGCACATAAGGTCAGTGCAAATCACTGTAGCTAGACTCTGCATGTTAAGTCTATGGTACATGGGGTCGGTGCATATTTCTATAGCCTGTGCATTCATTAGAAGGTCAGTGTGCTTTATGTGTGGTTTGCATATAGGGTCGGTGCAATCATTGTTTGTTGCATATGAGGTCAGTGCATCTTTGCCTTGTGTTATAACAAAGTCGGTGCACACTTTCCTTATGCACTCTGTAGGTCTGAGCATGATTTGTCTTATGCATGGTCAAGTCCGTGCATTTCACGGTAGCACAGCAATGAAGGTCAATGCATGCTTTATTCCTTGCATATGCAAGGACCGTGCACATCTGTTCATTTGTTATCAGGGTCTGTGCAACTTATATGTTACCTAAGGTCTGTGCACTAAATTTCTTTCATGCAACACAATGTCCATGCACATCTTCTTGTGTGACACAAGGTCAGTGCATATATCTTCTTCTGCACACCCAAGGTCTGTGCATGTCTTGCTATATGGTCTGTGCATGTTTGCACTTTACTCTATGAAGTCCGTGCTAGCATGTTATGTGAACATTCCCATTTGTTTTCCAGGTCAGTCACTTGGTCGAGCATGTGATGGGTGAACCAACAACCTGTGAGCTTATTCCACGTGCAAGCCAAAGTACCGGGTTAAGGGGTCGTGATCTGAGGCAAGGAACGGAATGGCCACGTGGACAGCTACACTGCTGAGATTCTCACATGTAGCTAAGGGGTTTCAGAATTCTCTTGGCGGGAGTGTTCTCTCCACACGCCTAGTGTGTAAGCTCGTGGGTCCCAGGTCTGAAGATATATATAACCCCTCTTCTGCAATCAAAGAAAATATAGAGAATTAGAAAATTGAGGATGACAGAATCATAGAATGAGTAGCAGAGAAGAGAAGAGTGAGCCGGAGTCTGAGAAGCAGATGAAGAACGAGAAGAAAAGAAGAGAGAGCTAGTGTGTGATCAGAGCTATATAGAGAAAGAAAATGAGAGTGAGGAGTTCGTGAGTGTGAAGCCATCGTTGAAGCTCTGTCTTCCTGGCATTTGGATCAGATCCAAGCCAGACTTGCTCCTACGAGAGCTACATTCTGTGTTTCATTTCTAGCTTTCTGTTGCTGTGGTTTTGCTTCATATTTTTCTTTGTTCTTTTCATCTATCTTTGAATTTCAAGTTGTGAGTCAGCAGAGCAAGCTGTGATGCTCAGCAGGCAAGGTGGTTACCTTGGACAGCAAGCTGTGATGCTCAGCAGGCAAGGTGGTTACCTTGGACAGCAAGCTGTGATGCTCAGTAGGATAGCAAGCTGTGAGGCCCAGCTGATATAGGCAAGCTGTGATGCCCAGCCGCTCAAGCTGTGAGTCAGCAGGAATTCACACTCGATGATGCTCAGCGGATGGCAAGCTGTGAGGCCCAGCTGATATAGGCAAGCTGTGATGCCCAGCTGATATAGGCAAGCTGTGATGCCCAGCCGCTCAAGCTGTGAGTCAACAGGAATCCACACTCGGGTTGAGTGTGGGGTGGATGTAGGTCTGGAGGACCGAACCACCTAAAAATCTTTTGTGCAGTGGTTTGTTTGGTTTGAATGCAATTCTGATTATCGATAGATGTATGCTTAGGTTCGTTTCTACTGTATAGATTCAGCCTAAGCAATTCTATGTTCAAATTGCATTGCCTGCATCATATCAGCTATCTGGTGTTTCAGCATAGTTGCCATCTAAGGAAATCTTCTCACTGCTATCCAACTAGTGAGAATCACTTTAGAACTCTTGGACAAGTGTCCTAGTGTGAGTATCAATAGAATTTTTGTCTTGCTGATCTTATCAGATTTCATTTCCGCAAAAGTTTATTAGTACAGTTTTAATTGGGTAAAATTTTTAGAGGGGAGATTCATTCACCCCCCCTCTGAATCTGTGTCTAGCATCCCAACAAAAGCTTGATTAATTGGGCTTCATTTTGCTTTGTTCTTCTTTTCATTCAGGTTACAGTCCTTGTTCATTCAGCCAGATAGGTTGGGGGGGATTTAAACATTTTATTATCTTGTTCGTTAGTACAGTAAGAGGGTTTAATTATTTCATTCAGAGGTTTATTATATGAAGGGATTCTGGAACACAGAAGTTCAGTTTATATTCGGTTGAAAAGGATTCAAGCATATACGATTTTTTTGTCCTCCGGAAGCTTTGTTCGTTCATTAACCCTTGTGTGTATCTATTCTTTATTATTATTACTCGCATTCCTGGCAAAAATTGGGTAGCATCTCCCCCGGACTAAGGTTTGCCAGGGGAAATGGGGGATCGTCAAACGGAATATTTTGGGACGATCCCCAAAATTCGGAGTAGCCAGACGGCGGTCCGATGACCCACATGTGAGCACAGAAGCCCGAGGACCAGCCTTCAAGGGGTTCTAACAACTTACGGGCCATAGCTTCGCAAGAGCTCCAAAGGGACAGATATTTGCCATGGAAGGCTACGAATGTTCACACCTTAGACAGGTTCCTTCGAAGGCCATGCCACGGGGAGGCAGGCTTTGAAGGGCCCTGGATGATTAGAAGATAGAAAGAGGGTAGGCAGAGGCTGACGAAGTAGAACACAACGCATACTCCTAACAACCTTTCTTTTCATTCACTCATAAGCGAAGGGGATACATGAGAAGAACAAGATACAAGAGGGGAATCTACCCCGTGACAGAAGAAAACATCAGAGAAAACAAAAAAAAGATAGGGATACACCGGTGGGAGGAGGAGCAGAGCACAAGCTCCTCCCCCCTCCGTTCACTCTCACCTCTCTTCTCTTCTCTTCTCCCTTTTCTTCACTCCGCAGACGTAGGTGGGTGGATCTCTTCGGATGGCCTCTCTTCTCCTTGCCAACTCTTTTTTGAATCCTCCAGCCACCCAGCCAGCCTCTCAGCCCCCTCATGTAGAGCAGGTTCACCTCCTTTTTATGGGAGGGGGCGTGCATCGCCTCTTCTCTTCACCACCTTCGAAGCAATAGAGTGGCCTGTGCGTAGGGGCATTCGTAGAGTTGGAGGGTGCCTCTACGGGATTCATCGACGGCGACGGGCGGACGTCGATGTTTCATTGCGGGGCTCTAAGACCACTTTTTTTGGAAGGTTGAGATGTCCAGGCGGTTGCCCACCGGTCTGACGTAGGCGTCTCCTCCATTTCAGGTAAAGGGTCTTCATTGCCGGTCTGTTCGCGGGAAAATAGGAGATTAGACTGAGGATGGGACGACCCTTTGGTTAAAACGGTGTAGTCGAGGGTCCGGTGCGCCGGTTTAGGACCAATAGAGGGGCGTGCCGGTTTGAGGCCACTTGGAGGGGCGCGCCGATTTGAGATCCCTTGGAGGGGCGCACCGGTTTAAGTGTCAAGGGGTTTTGCCCCGATTTCGAAACATCTCAAACACACAATTGGCCTCCAATACTGCCTTAGTTTTAATGCACCGCTTTCGGGGTGTCCATTTCGAAGCTTATGGGCCTCGGTTTGCGATTTCGAGTTATTTATGACACGTACCGAACCCACGTCAGATTACTCGGGTTTCTTCCTGATTCGGCCTTCGGCACCGTGAATCATGCTCTTAACCCTACTTTCTGCTTGTGGGCAGTGTCTTTATCGAGTGAGCAGCCACCCAAAGTATTGTCGCCCCCATTGGGCAATTCCTCAGCCTTCTACGGATCTTTCCAACATGATGTGTGCCCTGATCGGGTACCCGAGTTTTTGCTGATTCGGCCTTCGGCACCTTGTTTTGAGGGGCCAGGGCCATTTCTTCAGGTCGAGAAGCTTTCTTATCTGGTGGTGGACCACCAGGTGTGTTTTCGCCCTTTGGGGGGCTATGAGGTTCATTCGCCCTTTCTGTCCTCGACTTGCTCTCGGGTGCCGGGACGTACATGCGGAGTGTTCATCTTTTTTTTGACGTCCACAAAGCCTCACTCGGGTTTGAGTGGGGGATGGACATAGGTCTGTTGGTAGCAGACCGAACCATCTAAAATATCCTATCCATCATGGTTTGTTCTGTGCGTACATTTCCATATCTTCTATTCCTCCTTCTTAGGTTGCTTGCACGTTCTATATCAGAAGTTCTTCTATGTGATTTCTGTTTAAAATCGTTATAGCTATTAAGTGTTTGACGGAGTGTTTAGTGGAAGCATTTGCTTCTAAGTGTTTGTTGTAGCAAGACTTCATTGAGCGCAAGTGGTTGAGCTTGAGCATTTTCATGAGTGATCTATTTTCAACAATGCATGGATTCTAACACTCCTAGTGTTCTAGAGCAATTCTGAATTGGGTTTTCTGCAATTGTCATTTCCTTCAGTTTAATCTTAGTGGGTGTATTTTTGACTTGAGGCCAGTTTTTAAAAGGGATCTATTCAACCCCCCCTTCTAGATCCCTGCCGTGCACCCTATCAATTAGTATCAGAGCAGGTTACTACTTCATCGGATCCAACGATCCGCAGTTGATCTTGCAGCCTCTTTGGTGCATTTCTGAGTGTGCTTAGTTTGTTGCATTGAATTGTTTTTTGATTTGTCTCAATGGCTCACCCACCGATTTTCAATGGCTCTAATTTTAATTCATGGTTTAGCAGCCTGCGTAGCTATGTTAAATTTATTGATCCTGATCTATGGAAACTAATCACTCACGGTCCACATAGATTGTCGAAGGACAGGTCTAAGTGGACAGACATACATAGATCTAGGAATTCTGAAAATCTTAGAGCATTATATTTAATGAAGGCAGCTACTAACAAAGAATTCCATTCTTATTTTTATAAGGGCAGGTCTGCAAAAGACATCTTGGATAAACTGAAGACTACCAACAGGGGAAATGAAGATGAATGTTTTATGCCGGATAAAAGTGATCAAAGCAGCAACCGAAATAAAGAGGAGGACGATGATCAGGTAAACCCTTTTGAGAACTTTTCTCTAGATGATTGGCAGAATGCTTATGCTGCTTTGATAGAAACACATGAAGAGTTAAGAAAACAATACAAAAAATTGAAAAAGACAATTGGTATGAACAGTTCAAATTCTTCATGTGAAAAGTATTTGGAATTGAAACAATCTTATGATGCTTGTTTGTCTGATGTCCAAGTATTTAAGAAACAAATTGGATTATTAAAAAATAAAAATCAAGAACTTGCAAATGAGATTTCTGAACTAGAAGAAAAACTTAGCTCAACTGATGATGATCAGCTTCTTATCAATAATCCAGCTCAGAATGAAAGGTTTGTTGGGTTCGGTGCGCCCCCTCCTTATCTTTGACAATAGTTTTGATGATTTCAATATATTGTGTGGCTTGCGCTACATTAGAAGTGCCTCATGTTGCTCATGGGTCATTTGAGATCTTGAGTCTTAACTCGATTGGTTGTGAATTGCACATGTCCTCATAGAATGAATGTTATGTTTTGATCTGTGATCCTGTCTTGTGTGTTTTTACAATCATGCACATGGTATTTTCATGATTAATTTGATGTTTTCAATTGGGTATCAATTGCCTCTAAATGTCTGAGGAAATGAATGAAGTTCAAATTGATTCCAACTGTGCTTGAGATGAATGAACTGAACTTGAATGGGCTTCATGTTTTCAGAAGTGAAACCCATTTCATTTGCTCTTGATTGAACATGGTGAAAAATGGATATCCAGTATATTCATTTGGCTTTTGTGGATTACTTGTTGGTTTTGCCTTGAACTGAATTAGCAGTCTAATGGTGGCTAATGTCTGATTGAACTATATTGAAACAGGACTTTCCTTCCTCTGAATTTGAATTCAATTGAACTGATCTCTAAACCTTGTGTTCTTGAACTTGATGGTTGTAGTGCCGTTGAATGTGTCTGAAATGGCTATCACTGGACTGAACCTAATTTATTAAACTGAACTTGTTAAATGGATTTGGGCTTACTCATATTGATTGTGCTTGAAGTCATTGGACTGAACTATCAATGATTGGACTGAACTGAAACCCTTGAGCTATTTGCCAGAATTCAAATGCATTAATTAAAGTTTTATAAGAATCTGAATTTCTAGAATGTACAGGGTTCTTTCGGCTATCAATTCATTGGACTCCATGGTAAGCTTCTACTCTTGTATTCTACTCTCATTGATTTGCCATTCCTATGTTTGAAACTAAGATTGAATGATAGTTTTCATATCTTCACTGCGTGTTACTCTATTGGTTAAATCATGTTTTCAAAAGGGGTTGAAAATGGGCTCTTGAATTCCATTATCTTAATACTCACGAATTTGAGTTGCTTGATAGTGCAGGTTTTAGTTTTGCCCACAAATCTCTAAGATCATGGTAAGAATTCAAATTTGAATGCATTTCAATGTGGGGAGATTTGGTTTAATTCATGTATCATGTTCTTGGGGTTTAATTCATTGCATATTTTATTTTGCTAAGTCCATGGTCAAGGGTTGACCCCAAGGGTCGACCCCTGGGAGTTGATTTTCCAAAATCGAAGGGTTCCTCACTGGCAGTTGCAACGGTCGACCCTAAGGGTCGACCCCTTGGAGTTGCTTTTCACGCAAAACTTTTCACTGACCTTGGCACTAGGTTTGTTCATGTGTACAAAACTTTGCACCGACCTTATTGCATGCACCGACTGTCATTTTGGCAAGTTTCAAAAACTTGCACCGACCCTGTTCTTTGTAAAACTTGCACCGAGTCTACTTTGCACAGACCTTGTCATATGCATTGCACCAAACCTTGCACTGACCTTGCATTTGCACTGTGCACACAGTAAAGATTCACCGACCTTGGTCATGCTTGCACAGACCTTTCTTGTGCGTGATACCATCTTTGCACTGACCTATATCCTTGCTTTGCAAAACTTGCACCGAACCATTGTTTGCACCGACTTTGGAATTAATGCAATGATAATGCTTTTGAGTTGATCGGGTTTTTAGTTTTCACTGCGAACCCATTTGTCTAAGGTCCGAATGCTTTGGCTTTTTACACTCTTACACTTAGGGTTCCTACACATGTTTAAGGGTTGTTTTTAGAGGATTTTTGAAATGGCTTTTGTGGTCTTTTGTACTATACACCTGCCCTATTTATATCCTGTGATCTCCATCGGAGGAGATCAATCCTGCGGCCTTATTGTTCCATATTATTTTGCAGGTGAAGAAGAACGAGGAGGAGGCATGCTCATCTGGAGGAGGAGGAAGAAGAAGATCAGGAGATCATCGTTTGCAAACCATGTCAATCTGAATCCTTTACCTTGGGCTTCTCCTGCGTGCTTGGCTAGCTTCCACTCCGAGAATGATCTCCAACCCACCCTACCTCTTCTATAAATGGGCTTCAATGCAGATTTGAGGGGGATCTCTTTTTCTCTCATTTCTACTCTTTTATCTGAGAATAGGTTGAAAGGTTGGGCGTTCATTGTATATCATTTCTCTTTGTGAAACTGAGAATACATCTGTGTGTGGTGAACGGAGATGAGTCTCCGTGTGGTTTTTACGTCCGAGGTGAGTTCCCCAACTGCGTGTGTGTGTGCTGCGGTGGCAGCATCTTGGGGCCAGGCCTCGTGTGTGTGTCTTGCTATAGAGGCAGCGTGTGTTGTAAGGGGTTCATCCCCGTGGTTGCTACTTTGGTAGCGTGTTAGTGAAGTCTCACCGGGTTCGGTGAGGGGTGGACGTAGGGAGCCCGTCGTGGTCCCAAACCACCTAAAAATCTCCGTGTTATCTGTAGCATGCCTGTGTGATTGTCCTTTTCTACTATCTCCCTTCACAGGTAAACCTTTAGATTTTTATTCACTACACATCTACACATTGCGACTCTGCCATTCGTGTTTGGATTAGGCTTAGATTTAATCGTTCTTTGCATTAATATTCCGTGTGAGATCGGGAAGATCTAGAGAACACTTTTATTTCACTCATGTTTAGGCAATCAACGTAGGCTATAATTAGTTAAGAAAGTTTTTAAAATCTGCCATCTCGGCAAGGGGACAATTCAACCCCCCTTCTTGTCCGCCATCTACTCTGGGCCAACAATTGGTATCAGAGCCCAGTCTCTAATCTTTGTTAGCGGACCTCGCGGTCTAGGAGAAAAGATCACCTTATGATGGCTTGCATGAATTTGATTCCTATCTTTGATGGATTTGATTATGCTTCATGGCTAGGAAAATTTTGTATTTGGATTACTGACTTTGATCCGAAACTCATGAAATTAATCTCTCATGGTCCACATGTCTTACCCAAAAATGAATTAAGGTGGACTGATGAACATAAGAAAATGAATTCCGATAATTTGTTTGTCTTGAATGCCCTTAAGGATGCCTTGGACACTAAACAATTTCTATTTATTTTATCTTGCAGGACAGCCAAAGAAATCAGGGATGGGCTAAGCGAAGCCCAAGAAAATAATGTTGATGAGGGTCTGGCGGCAAACAACGGCAATGATCGCCAAAGCGAGGAAAACTCTAAGGTAAACCTTGATTCTGAGGAAGAAGATGAACTTAGCTATGATGAGTTGATGAATGCATATGATGAACTGTTTGATAGATACAAATCATTAAAATCTGAAAACAAGAAATTGAAAGAGAAAATAGAGAACTCTTGTGTTGATAATCCTTCATGTCAAAAATGCATTAAACTTGTTAAGGAGAATGAAGAGTTAAAACATCTAAACAAAGTAATGTCTGAAAAATTGCTTGTTCTTGAAAAGGAAAAATGCATGTCTGTTGACAAATCTGATTGGCTAAGGGAGCTAAGACATGAAATAGAAAGCTTTAAGAACGTGAATGATAAATTTGAATGCAATGAAACCATGAATAAAATGGTTGATAAAAATGTGAGTTATCAAAATGAAAAATTTGCTGAAGAGATTCAGAAATGGAAAAATCAAAATAGTTTATTGGTTGATAAACTCCACATGTTTGAAAAAGGAAAACATGTTGTTGATGATTTTGAAAACATTCATGTTTTAGAATAGGAAGTTGCAAGCTACAAATCTATCAATTCTATGTTGAATGATAAAGTTACTTTGTGTGAAGAACAGCTTGCTAATTGTGAACAGCATATTTCATCATTGGAAAATGAGATTATGAATTTGAATGAGTCATTCTCTACTTGTGATAAAGAAAATCAAAAATTGAAAAATGTTGATGATTGCTCTTGTGTCCATGAAAAACTCTCAGCTGTTAAACATAATCATGCATCAAGAAAAAGAAGGAATATTTCATGTTATTACAGCGAGAATTTTTGTCATGACATGTATGATTGTTCTTTGATGAAATTCGATGATAATGAGGCATTGAAGTCAAGAATAGAATTTGTTGATGATTCCAAACATCATGAAAATCCTATGAAGAAAAACTTCAATGTTCATTGCTATTACTGTGGATTACATGCTCATATTTTTGAAAATTGCTTTACAAAGAAAAATGATGATAAATGGTATGTCAAAAAGAATTTTTCATGCTATTACTGTGGTGAACATGGACACGTGATGAATAATTGTAATTCAATGAAAAATGATGAAAATTGGTCCATGAAAAGAAAAACTTCTTACTGCTTTTACTGTGGCCTGAATGGACACTCAATGGATAATTGTACCATGATGAGGGCCGATGATGAATGGTATGAGAGGAAAAATAAAAAGAAAATATTTGGTTATGTTAGAACTAACCCCTCGGGACCCAAGATGGCTTGGGTACCCAAAATCTCGAAATGAGAAATCTATTTTGCAGGGGTGCCTTAAGGTCAAGGAAAGTCAATAAATAAAGGACTCTTAAGGCGAGGAACAAAATGGTTTATTTTTGAAGATCATTTTGCTTAGGTTCATTTTGAAAAATTTGAAAAGGTAAAATTCATGTTTGGAGGAAAATGTTTACAATTAAACAGTTGCATTTCTACTTCACTGACTTTGGCATCTTTTGAAATGCTGAGATCTTTTGAATTTGATGAATAGTTGTCTAGAATGCTTCGCTTTCCACATCCTGTGAAAAATCTTAGTTCATGAATGCTTAATAGTGCACATATGCAGTTTTTCATACACACCTTCTCTTTTGCTTCGCAAATAAAAATTTGGTTTTGAATGCTTTACACTGTGCATAAAGTCTTTCATACTTTTGATCACTTTTTCCAAATAACAACACACCTGTGCATACATAGAACACATACTTAGTTGCATGAAACACGTTGCACATATCATACACATCTTTGCATACTTGTGAATATGAATAACTTTTCAATCATCTTTTCAAGTTACATGCATATACTTACATATCATTGCATACTTCTGTGCTTGAATGCCATGATTATTCTGTATATAAAATGGTGTTAGTGGAAGGTTAGATTATGTTCAGCTAGAAGCTTTCACTACGCGTGAGGTGGTCTTCGGACCTACGTTCTCCGCCAAGTATCGATAATCAATCTACTTGAAGTCATTGGAAAATCTCTGGTTGAATGCATGTATATACTTTATACAACCACTTTTTGACTCCTTCTATGACTCATCCCTTGCTAAATGAAATTAAATTGATTTAGACATGTCTGTTTCATGGCATATATTAAGGGAGAGATTTTTTTTATAACCGTGCATACATTTAGGGGGAGACATTACTATGAGAAGACTAATTCATCTGTTACATTCAATACAACCACCCTCACAAAATGCACCTTTTTGAGATAATGATTCAATCTAATAAGGATTACTATTTTCTACTCTACACTTTAGAGGGCTATTGATTCTCTACATGGAAATCACATGTCTCGTGAGGAAAGAGCTGTTTACCCCTTCAAAAATTTGTATAAGTGGAACGTGGATCCGAGTAGTCGGGAATCCCCCCTGGAATAAAGGAGGAAACTCATGTGGAAAGGAGAAATTAATCCACATTTAGAATAAGTGTGATTTGTCACCAAGTAGCGGAGAAGTGCCCTTGAGACAAAGGGTACACCTCGCGTCGAAAAGTGTCTCATCCACATCATAAAAAGTGACGAAACTGAGTAACCGAGAATTGCCCCTGAAACAAAGGGTATGACTCGTGTCAAAAGGTTAGTCACACCATTTATAATAATTAAAAAAAAATTTGGGGTCATACGTAGCTACTAATACTCGAGTATTGTGTATGAAAGTGTATGGATGATAAGTTCTTTTTAGTGTTCTTTAGAAAATCTGATTTTCCATATTGATTTGAACTTCATTACTCAATCTTCACAAACGCACTTTGGGTTCGATTGTACGAATGTACTTTATGAATCAGTTGTCTTTCATAGTTAATGCAATACTTTATTTATGTAAGCACGACCTTCTTAGTATTGCTCATGCACATCATGTTCTATAATTGATTGCATTATCCTTACACCCGTCCCGAAGGGACTTGCATGAGTCTATATCTTGTTATGCATGCTTGAGTGCTTGATTGCTTGATCTGTTTAGATCATATCATATTTCATTCCATAGTTTACATCTATAGGTTATACTTGTAAATAATAGGTTAAATAACCCATTGTCGGTTGATTTTTGTTCTTGACAATTGGGGAAGAATAACATGCTTTTTAGCTCAATACATTTTGTGCATAGTTTAGTTTCACATTTTGCATATAGTTTAGTTAAATCATACACTTGTTCATAGTTCAATCATACTTTCATGCATATAGTTCAAAATCTGAACATCTGAATTTTCTTTCACACACCTTCTTCTCATGGGAAGTTAATTGCTGGGTTCGTGCGCTCATGTCTCACTCATTTTTGAAAATTTCACAGTTGCTCCTTAGACCCCCATTTTTTTTGATAATGCCAAAGGGGGAGAGAAATTTGAATAGCCACAATATATTGTCATCATCAAAAAGGGGGAGATTGTTCAGTCCGGTGCACCCCCTCCTTGTCTTTGACAATGGTTTTGATGATTCCAATATATTGTGTGGCTTGCGCTACATTAGAAGTGCTTCATGTTGCTCATGGGTCATTTGAGATGTTGTGAGTCTTAACTTGATTGGTTGTGAATTGCACATGTCCTCATAGAATGAATGTTATGTTTTGATATGTGATCCTATCTTGGGTGTTTTTACAATCATGCACATGGTATTTACATGATTAATTTGATGTTTTCAATTGGGTATCAATTGCCTCTAAATGTCTGAGAAAATGAATGAAGTTCAAATTGATTCCAACTATGCTTGAGATGAATGAACTGAACTTGAATGAGCTTCATGTTTTCAGAAGTGAAACCCATTTCATTTGCTCTTGATTGAACATGGTGAAAAATGGATATCCAGTATATTCATTTGACTTTTGTGGATTACTTGTTGGTTTTGCCTTGAACTGAATTAGCAGTCTAATGGTGGCTAATGTCTGATTGAACTATATTGAAACAGGACTTTCCTTGCTCTGAATCTGAATTCAATTGAACTGATCTCTAAACCTTGTGTTCTTGAACTTGATGGTTGTAGTGCCCTTGAATGTGTCTGAAATGGCTATCATTGGACTGAACCTAATTTCTTAAACTGAACTTGTTAAATGGATTTGGGCTTACTCATATTGATTGTGCTTGAAGTCATTGGACTGAACTATGAATGATTGGACTGAACTGAAACCCTTGAGCTGTTTGCTAGAATTCAAATGCATTAATTAAAGTTTTATAAGAATCTAAATTTCCAGAATGTACATGGTTATTTTTGCTATCAATTCATTGGACTCCATGGTAAGCTTCTACTATTGTATTCTGCTCTCATTGATTTGCCATTCCTATGTTTGAAACTGAGATTGAATGACAGTTTTCTTCACTGCGTGTTACTCTATTGGTTAAATCATGTTTTCAAATGGGGTTGAAAATGGGCTCTTGAATTCCATTATCTTAATACTCACGAATTTGAGTTGCTTGATAGTGCAGGTTTTAGTTTTTCCCCCAAATCTCTGAGATCTTGGTAAGAATTCAAATTTGAATGCATTTCAATGTGGGGAGATTTGGTTTAATTCATGTATCATGTTCTTGGGGTTTAATTCATTGCATATTATATTTTGCTAAGTCCATGGTCAAGGGTCGACCCCAAGGGTCGACCCTTGGGAGTTGATTTTCCAAAACCGCACGGGTTCCTCACTGGCAGTCGCAAGGGTCGACCCCTTGGAGTTGCTTTTCATGTAAAACTTTGCACCAACCTTGGCACTGGGTTTGTTCATGTGCACAAAACTTTGCACCGACCTTATTGCATGCACCGACTGTCATTTTGGCAAGTTTCAAAAACTTGCACCGACCCTGTTCTTTGTAAAACTTGCACCGAGTCTACTTTGCACAGACCTTGTCATATGCATTGCACCAAACCTTGCACCGACCTTGCATTTGCACTGTGCACACAGTAAAGATTCACCGACCTTGCTCATGCTTGCACAGACCTTTCTTGTGCACGATACCATCTTTGCACCGACCTATATCCTTGCATTGCAAAACTTGCACCTAACCATTGTTTGTACCGACTTTGGAATTAATGCAATGATAATGCTTTTGAGTTGATCTGGTTTTCGGTTTTCACTGCGAACCCTTTTATCTATGGTCCGAATGCTTTGGCTTTTTACACTCTTACCCTTAGGGTTCCTACACATGTTTAAGGGTTGTTTTGAGAGGATTTTTGAAAGGGCTTTTGTGGTCTTTTGTTCTATACACCTGCCCTATTTATATCCTGCGATCTCCATCGGAGGAGATCAATCCTGCGGCCTTATTGTTCCATATTGTTTTGCAGGTGAAGAAGAACGAGGAGGAGGCGTGCTCATCTGGAGGAGGAGGAAGAAGAAGATCAAGAGATCGTCATCTACAAACCATGCCGATCTGAATCCTTTACCTTGGGCTTCTCCTACGTGCTTGGCTAGCTTCCATTCCGAGAATGATCTCCAACGCACCCTACCTCTTCTATAAATGGGCTTCAATGCAGATTTGAGGGGGATCTCTTTTTCTCTCATTTCTACTCTTTTATCTGAGAATAGGTTGAAAGGTTGGGCGTTCATTGTATATCCTTTCTCTTTGTTAAATTGAGAATACATCTGTGTATGGTGAACGGAGCTGAGTCTCCGTGTGCTTTTTGGGTTCGGGGTGAGTTCCCCGACTGCGTGTGTGTATGCTGCGGTGGTAGCGTCTTGGGGCCAGGCCCCGTGTGTGTGTCTTGCTGTAGAGGCAGCGTGTGTGGTGTGGGGTTCATCCCCATGGTTGCTACTTTGGTAGCGTGTTAGTGAAGTCTCACCGGGTTCGGTGAGGGGTGGACGTAGGGAGCCCGTCGTGGTCCCGAACCACCTAAAAATCTCCGTGTTATCTGTAGCATGCCTGTGTGATTGTCCTTTTCTACTATCTCCCTTCACAGGTCAACCTTTAGATTTTTATTCACTACACATCTACACATTGCGACTCTGCCATTCGTGTTTGGATTAGGCTTAGATTTAATCGTTCTTTGCATTAATATTCCATGTGCGATCGGGAAGATCGTAAGAACACTTTTATCTCACTCAAGTTTAGGCGATCAACGTAGTTAATTTTAATTCTGCTATAATTAGTTAAGAAAGTTTTTAAAATCCGCCATCTCGGCAAGGGGACAATTCAACCCCCCTTCTTGTCCGCCATCTACTCTGGGCCAACAAAGTTGTTGGAAGATCTCGAATGTGTTAACTCAGAACTAAATAAGCTAAAATCTGAAAATGAATTTCTCAAAAATTCGTTAAAGAAAATGAAGAAAAGTTCAGGAAACTTGAAGTTGAGAAGAATGTGATTGTTGAAAATTTTGATACTATCAAGTCTGTGAACAAAGAGTTACAGAAAAAATTTAAAAAATAACAAAATATCTAAAAGAATTTGAAGCTAGAAGGAAGCAGGAAGTCAATTTAGACGATCAATTGTTAATAAGTGAGTTAATTCAAAATGACAAGCTTAAGGAAGAAATTGAGAAATTGAAACATCTAAACACTACATTGTCGGATAGATTAATGATTCTTGAAAAAGGAAAATTTGTTTGCATAGATGAGTCTGAAAAAATATGCAATCTGGAACATGAAATTGAAAATTATAAAATTACAAATAAAGTGTTGAATGAATGTGTTAATTGCAGTGAACAAGAGATTGCTAGCTATGAGATACACATTGTCTCTTTAAGAAATAAAATTCAGGATTTGAAGAATTCACTGTCAAAATTTGTTAATGGCCAAGAAAATTTGAATAAGCTTCTAGGAGTTAAGGTAAATGTTCAAAATGAAGGGGTGGGCTACAATAATGTTAACAAGAAAGCTTTTAAAAATAAGCTAATGACATCGTTTGTAAAAGCATCAAATGTAGCCATCACATCTCAAGTGAAACAGCCTGAAAATCAGAAAATGCAAGAACAAATGAAAATTTAGAAACAGAATAATAAAACTCAAAAAAAGATTTTCAGCAAGTCTACCATGCATACCAAGAACTCCTAAGCAAAACCCCATGCTTCAAAAAAAAACTGTCTCATGTTTCTATTGTGGGGAGTATGGACATCTGATGCATGGGTGCCTAATAATGAAAAATGATGAACAAAATGTTGGTAGGATGCATGCTAGAAATTTTCATGCTAGGAAATATCCTACTGTTCAGAACAAGAAAATTCATTGTTATTGTTGTGGTAAGGGAGGCCATATTGCTGTTAACTGTTGGCATGCCCAAAAGGGAAAATTTAATTCTAAACCTGTCAATTTCCCTGCAAGAGAAAATGCTTTTGGTAGAAATAAATATGTTTTTAAGGAAAAATCACTTGCATGTTTTGAATGTGGAAAGCCAGGCCACCGAGCCTCTAACTGTTGGTTTAGAAAGGGATGTCATCCTAATTCTGTTAAATTCCATGTTAAGAAAAAGGCCCTTAACAGAAATGTGTTTGGTCCACGACATAAACACATTGATTGCTTCCATTGTGGAAAGAATGGCCATACAGTCAAGGAATGTTGGCATGTGAAAGGGAAGAGAGCTTTTCATGATAGATATGATAACATGTTTGGTTATGGTCAGAAAATTCCATGATCATTCTGATATGCATAAGAGGAACACAAAACCTATTGTCTCATGTCATTATTGTGGGCAGATTGGGCATTCTATGAATAACTGCTCTTTAATGATATTTGATGATGTGAAAGCTCAAAAGATGTGGAAAGCACCCAACAAAGGTGCTACTAATCATGTAGGACCCAAGAATTCTTGGGTACCTAGAAATGCAAAATAAGATCTGTGTTTTGCAGGTGTGCCTTGGGACCAAAGAATAAAAGGGGTCCAATAAGCCAAGGCACCTGAGTTCGGTAAAACCCCTTTTCTATTTTTATAATCTGCAAAATGGTTGTTGATTGCTATTTCTCTCTTAAAAGGCTACATTTCTGAACATATCTGATTCATGTTTTGAACATTTCAAGCTGCTGAATGATCAAGGAAAAATTGTAATTTCTTTTTGGGTTACATGAGTTTTCATGATTGCAAATATCATTTACACAGCAATCAATAAACCTCTCATGGCATATGTTAGTCTGCTCATGCATAGACCTTTACATTTGCATATGCAATCTGCATAGGTCATAGATAGTTACAGGAATTTTATAGATTGAAAAGTTGCATTGCATATAGGACTGTACTGTATTAGTGATGCACCTTCAGGCATGACTTTATGGTATAATAAATGGTGATATGAATAAGGACAGATTAAAACTGTCTGGAAGCTTTCACCATGCGAGAGGTGATCCTAGGATCTAAGTCCTCCACCTGGTACCATAGGTAAAATTGCATATATACAAATTCAGTCAGTCATAAGCTTAGTTAAATATTCTCCTGCATGGTCTTCATGTCACATATGATGGTTCAATGCATTTAGTTAGGGGGAGTCAACGCAGATGCATACATGGTGTTAATTGCGTATCATTCATGCGTCAATAGGATTGATTGAAATAAATGCACATACATAGGGGGAGTCCCTATAGTTCATAGTTTACTCATGTGGATTTGTTATCATGCATATACTGATTTTAGAATTGATTGCATATCATTCATATTAAAAATACCAAAAAGATTGATTGAATGCATTCAATCAGGGGGATCATATAACTAGATTTTGAACAGTATGGCTATATATATGTTCTATGTTTTTATTACATCACTGTCTAGTTCGGTCGACCAAAATTGCTCATTTCGGTCAATTGAAATCTTCACTGAATAGCTATCGCCTTGCTCATTCTGCTATTTCTGCTCTCCTACTAATCTACACTGTCAGATGGTATCACCTGCCTCCATCTGTTCTATATTCACTTGTGCTCAACACTCTCATGATTATTGAAATCAACAGTGTGTTGCTCCTAAAATTGCTGAGGGGAGTCTATTGTCTTAAATCCTTTCTGAGAATGAAACCTACTCCTACATGCATGAACTTCAAGTGTTTCTCATATACAATGCATGTTCTGGTTAATGCTTCTACTGAAATATTGGCTGTTCTCAAACTTCTTTGATCTGAAAATTGAGAAGATTTCAATCTGTATATCATGACCATAAATCTGAAAACCTTGTCAAAAGGAATCTTCTATTATACATGATTATGAATGTCTAAAAGATTGAGTTGGTTTAAGTTTATTGTATTCCTTGAGTTTAGAATTGAATAACTTGAAAATATCTGAGTCAACTTTAATAAACCTTAACCAACACCTTCATGTTATTTCAAGTAAAACCTTCTGAAATCTGAAAAACTTAGAAAATCATGACTATCTTTAGTTGAGAAACATGAAGTGAGTATTGTTTTTAAACATTTGATTTTTCAGAGAAATGTCTGAAAGTAAATTGAGTCAGAGCAATGACTTTGGTCACCGAGAAATCATGTCTAAAAATAGACTGTGTCATGAAGTGCCATAGTTACCTCTGATAGAAAATTATTACAATATCAGTGAAAATGATGGCAGAGCAATAACATAATGTATGGTAAGTAACTGGGTCACTTCACCTAAGACGTGTTGTGCCTCACGTCAAAAGCCATGCTACTGTTATCTCTGTTCAATTTGAAGCATGGCAGTTAGTCATTCCAAGTGCTTAGGGATACTGGCGTCTAAACAACATGTATCTTCTAATTACAAGGATGTACTAAACTCAATTGCTCCTGAAATTTGAACATGAAAATTATTGCTAATCAGAAGAAAAATCTGGAAAATGATTGCAAGAGAAATTGTGTGTGTGTGTGTGTAATCCTGGACAAAATCAGATGTATTCACAGTTCTTTAACCTCAATACTATTTCTTGTAATTCCTGAAGGAGTCATTGAAAATTAAATGAGTAAGATGGAAGGAGGTTAAACAAGAATGTGATGCGGGATGGGTGAGACTCGAGACCAATTTGATGCGAGACGAGACTCGGACGGGCTAAGACTTGCGACCGACTCGAAGTGTGGCCAGCACTAGCACGCTAAGGCAAGCCGAGCAGCTGATCTCTGTGGCGTTCTTCGGGTGGAGACGTCTCTTAACAGGAAACTCGCTCAAGCCCAACAATCGTCCCTGCGAGGGAAACGCGGGAGCGCAGTGGTTAAGGAACCACTGTCGCCTAGGGTGTTCAATTCATGCTCGATGCTCGACTCGCTATGGGACAGATTCTCAAACTTACAAGCACGATGATTTGCAAATTGGCTACGACCCTAAGCTCACAAACAAAGCATAATAGAAAGCATACTAAATAAGCAATGTGAGCGTAGGAACGTTGCGCGTACCTCCACAACTAGCGCGTAGAGAAGAATTCCCGGCCGAATCCGACAACCCCGATACACAATAGATGATTAATAACACACTTTCAGAACGCTGCCCACTCCACGCAGGGAGGTAAAGGGCTACAATCATACTTTCGGGGCTGCTAGAGCTCGGGTGGACTGGCCGCACTCGTAGTAGACGAGGGAGGCGAGTCGGGGCCGATCGGGTGAGCTGATTGATCGCCGAGCGATTCTGCCCGCGCTGGTCACCAAGCGCAGCAAACTTGTAGAAGTCGATACAACTAGATCCGAATGTCCGATCAGGGTGCCATTTATGGGAGCACATTGGCGACTGGATGAAGAACACCTCGGCCAAATGGCGCAATCAGATCTGATCAGATCTGGGCATGACAGCAACTACACTAGGGCTCTGCTTCTGCTTGCATAGAACTGCACAGGAAAACTAAAAATTACTGAATAAATAGCTCTTGTGTCTGAATGGATCGTCCCTTGATGGAGATCGTCGGCAACGTCTGTAGAGAGGATCAGACCAAGTGCTTTGGTCAGATCTGAAAGGAGGAAATCGGGGCAACTTCTGTAAGTGGTTTCTGGATCTGGGTCGGATCTGTATAGGGTGGTCGGCGCAGTCCCACGAAAATCCTTGCCACGATCAGCACGGACTTCCGAATGTCATGAGCTTGGAGGTGGCGCAAAGAAGATAGAAAAATATACAATCACTCAGAATCTCATATTTAAAGGAACTGAGAGTAGATCTATAGAATTTTCGTATCAGAGAATTGAAGATCTAGACCATAGGCTCGGACAGAGTAGCGTGGCTTCATGGCGGGAATTCTTGCCAGAGATCCTGAACTTCGATCGACGTGAAACTAGTGCTGGATTACTCGTGGCTTGGAGAATCTTTCCTGGAAAAATCACCAGGCTAAGATCTTCTCAGGAAGATGCCATGGTCGACTCTGAAGACAGGGATGATATCTGGGCGGGCAAATCTGGATCTGTATACGAGTGCGAATCGAATGACAACTTCGGCGTCGCACCGATAGGAAGGGGAGTCACACCCCAACTAGATCCTGCTGTGGGATCTAGGGCTCCTGAGCTTCACACTCAAGAAATGAAGAAGGAATCACTCACTTCTGCAAATTTTCTCTCAAAATTTCAATTTTCCATTTTTTTTCTTCAAGAACACTATACATGGCTTTATATAGAGGATGGCAAGGGGAGAGGGGGTTGGAGAGTAGCATGGGGAGTGGGGGAGAGAGAGGAGGGGCAGCCTCCCATTCTTGTCAAGGAGTCTTGGTCGACCAAGGCAATGGGAGGGGTGAAAGATGCCAATTTTGAATTGGCATGGGGAGTGGTCAAGTTGGAATGGAAATGGTCAAGGAAGGGAGGTGGGATTTCCACCCTTGGACTAAGAAAAAGGCGGGGGGCTTTCCACTAGCCACCTTCCACCCAAGCATTCACACCTAGCCACCATTTGTTTTCACACCTAGCCTTGATCCCTTTTTCACTAGTAACCCTTTCACACTATGCCCTTTTCACACTTGTCCACTCTTGACCCATTACAATAGTAATTGACCACATGGACTAAATAGGGCCCACACAAGGCTAAAAAAATGTGGAATCAAGGTGAAAGCTTGATCGATGCATCCACGTCCTCCTCGAGCTGAAGGGGCTTCGGCGTGTCCTCGTCCACCGACGTGTACTGTGACGTGTGTTCACACCAATTCTCCCTGGGTGGGAGGAACTCGATCCCGTCTAGTAAGGGTCTCGAAGCTTGAGCTCTCCGTGTGATCTTGGCATCGTCTGGCGCGGGCGTCTTCTTCAACGCACTAAGAAGCGTCGCTAGGCTCCATTCCTGGTGGTGGTCACCTGCTCATCTAGTATACAATCTATATGCGCGTGTTGTTGTAATGGGGTTGGAAGATGTGGACTCTCGGGTGGTGTGTCACCCACAACAGGAGGAGAAGGCCCAAAGGATCACTAGGGATATCCGCGGGGTCTCGATATGCAACCAAATCTAAAACATTGAACATCAAACTGATCCCATAGTCGTCTGGTAGTTCCATAAGGTATGCGTTGGATCCCACTTGCTTCATGACTCGGAAGGGGTTGGCACCGCGGGCCTAGAGTTTCTTCACGGTCCGCGAGAGAAACCGTTCAGGTCTAACCCTGATCATGACGTACGCTCCCTTTTAGAACTCACGGGCATGTCGGTGTGCGTCAACTAACTCCTTATACGTGCGTTGCTGGCCTTTGACACGAAGACTATGCAAACTCCTACATGCTCGACAAACAAACTGTATAAATGAAGCAAACATACTCATACACGACCTTAGACAAACCTAGACACCCATAAGTAATACAAACATACAAACGACACAACCCAAAGTTGGGGACTCCTAGACACCTATGTACCTATTGGCTTTTTATTTGGTTTCAGAGGTTTGGGAGGATCACACCCAGTTGCGCATTGTCATGGTGTTGAGTACCTGGGATGTTCGCGTGCTGTTCTAATAGCTCATCAAAGAACTCCTCCGCGAGTTCTGGATCTGGCTCATAGCTGACCGGCACTAGCTCTGGTGTGAGGTCGTGGGCTAGAGTGTCTGAAATAACCAGCGATTCTCGAGTGGGACACTTGGTCGCATAATGGTCAATTCCACCACACCTATAGCACTGGTCACATGGCCCTATGCTTGAAGATGCTCCACCGGTCATTGGCCCTTTTCCCTTGTCTTCTCGACGGACCGGGGGTGGTGAGAGCTAGGGTTGGGCTGGCAACGTGGGCTGCTGAGGGTGTGGGGTGGGGAATGGTGCCTGTTGGCGAGGGGGAGGGTCCCTTGGAGGGAGAGGGCGAGGCATGAGAGTAGTGGGGTCCTGGCGAGGGGGTTGGGATTCCTGGGGACGAGCCACCAGAAATCGGCTATAAGAACTGGGCATGGTCCGAGAGTCGAACCCACGCGGATAGATGGTCCCTGGTCACTGGATGGGAGTGAACTCCGACTCAAATTGCTCTAACTTGAGAGCAAACTGATACGCGTCCTCCAGGGTGGTCACATTACGGCACAAGAGCTCATACTGATAGTGTGGCCGCAGACCATGACGGAAGTAGAAAACGGGCATGGTGCCCTCTTCCATAACTCTACATCACAAATAGTATTCATCAAACTCAGCGATGTACTCAGTCATAGACCGATCCCCTTAGCTAAGACTCTGCCACATGTCAATGAGCCTCTGACGGTATGTGGCAGGAAGGTACTTTTTTCTATGTTTATCCTTCATCTCATTCCAAGTGTCAACCTGGGGCTCCTGGCGCTGAAACAACAAACTCTCCACATTGCTCCAATAAGTTTGTGCTTGCCCTGACAGCTTCATTTTAGCAAACTTGACTCTCCGATGGTCCGTCATCTTGAACCACTCGAACTACCGGTCCATGTCGGCATCCCAATCAAGATAGACCTTCGGGTCCAAGGACCCATCAAATGTGGGATGGTTTGCTTGCACAGTCCTAAGGACTCTATCGTCCTCCTCATCTCTTTGCTGAGGAAAGCAACGACGGCATCGGCCATACCCCTCATAAGCATTATCGGACCCATAGTCCTCAAGACCAAGGTCACGGAGCTGTGGTTCGAGGGCCCGGTGAGGGGCGGGCTGAGGAGCATGTGCAGGCGGGTCCTGGGCCGCGGGAGCGGGCTGGACTTGGGCCATGGGAGCGACTTGGCTTTGGGCCACCGCTAGAGTGGGTGCGGGTGGGCCCTGGGCCGCTCTAGGAGGGTCTCCGTGTGACATCCTATCCAACCATCTGACCAGACCTTGGACAGATCTGTCGGATGACTCCATCCATTCCTCCATGGCACTAAGTCAGCCATACATACGGTTCGAGAAGCTCCTAAAGGTCACCTCGGACTGGTCCATCTGGGCTAGGAGGGCCATCATCGCCCCATGCAAGGAGTGTAGGTCTCCAAAGGCGGTATCCCGTGGGTTTGCCATAGGCGCGGGGAGATGGTATTGGGTACCTTGCCGGGTGGGCATGCAACGACACAAAGCTTGGAATGCACTAACTAATGCAAACTAAGGAACTTAGACTCAACCAATATCCGGTACGTGGCAGAGGTGTTGATCCGAAGATCCAACTCACATAATTGTGTTACCTTCCCGATAGGCGTAACCTATCATTCGGGCAACACCTTTTGATATACCGAATAAAGGGATGACATGCAACCCTAGACTTAGACGATGCTATGATAGACTACTCTAGACTTAACCTGCAACTCTGATACCAATTTGATGCGCGATGGGTGAGACTCAAGACCAATTTTGTAATGTCCCGGATCTTCGCTGGATCCTTAATGGGTCTTGTTGGATCTTTATTGGATCTTTCGGATCTGTTTCGGTGAGTTTCGGTTCACTTTTATGGCTTCCGAGTTGAGTTTCATGATCCGTGTGGGTTTTTCTCTCGTACTAGTTACAGAACCCTACAGTGCGTTTATTTGTCAGTTCATCAACTCGAGGATGCTGCAGCGACGATGTACTCTCCGAGCCGGTCATTTTGACTATTTTTACGTATTTTTTTGAGATAGGGCCAAAAATCAGATTTTCAGAAATTAGGAAAATTCCTAATTTCTTTTTCTATTTCTTTTCCTTTCCTCTCTCCTCCTTCTCATTCACGCCGCCACCCTCTCTCTCTCCCGTTTCGCCTCCTCGACTCCGGCTGCAGACGGAGGACCTAGGGGCGAGTGCTGGGGATGCTGTGGAGTTGGCTGGGTGCGTGACGGGGTGAGGATGGAATGGTTTTGGCCCGATCCCGAACGGTGGATTCAAAGCCAGTGTTTGAGCTCGCGGTGCGGTTTTCGGCGTGGTTTAGTCCCTTGGGGGCACGGTTTCTTCGGTGGAGGTAGGGTGATGGATCTTCACTTCCTCCCGCATGTTTTCCATGCCATTGCATGTCGTTCGGTGCGGAAACGGCTGAGCTTGGGCTTGTTTAGCCTAAATTGTGATTTTCGTGGTTTGTAGGGTTCGC
This sequence comes from Amorphophallus konjac, assembly GCA_022559845.1. Classification (NCBI taxonomy): domain Eukaryota; kingdom Viridiplantae; phylum Streptophyta; class Magnoliopsida; order Alismatales; family Araceae; genus Amorphophallus; species Amorphophallus konjac. Next base: position 201,637,027 of record CM040122.1, read on the forward strand.
CGAAAAACGGCAACCATTTTTAGATCAGTTATTGTCAATGGACTCCCTGGGACGTCAGCGTTCCATAGTCACTGATTTCATTTCGTTTGGTGGTCCCGTTTGACCGCTAGGGCTCCGGGAAGTCCGGAAACCCTTTTTGGGTGATTTCGTTAGAATCGCCTGTTTCTTGCGATCCGTGCGTCGTTTTGACTCCGGACGGAGTCTATGTGATTGCCAGCAGGTCCATGGTTGTATCCCCTTCGTCTAGGGACAAACAGGGCGTGGAAAGGCCTCCGTTGGGCCGAACCCACGGTTTGCTCGCCGTGACGCTTGAACGGTCAGTTCCAGACCGTTCATGTATAAGGGCGGCCATCCCTGGACCGTTTATCCTTATGTCGGTTGTGGTTGTGCGGTCGCACGATATACCGCACATCCCATTGGGCGGTTGGTCCTGGACCATCCATCTTATGTCAGTTTGGAGTTGTGTGGTCATCTGTTGACCACATATCCCCTTGTGTGGTCGTCGGGTAGACCACATATCCCCTGGGAGTTGTGCGGTCAGGTTCGGACCGTTCATCCCATTGTGCGGTCCTATATGGACCGTTTATCCTGTTGTGTGGTCCCTTTCGGACCGTCCATCCCTGTTGGTTGAGTGGTCAGTTTCGGACCGTTCATCCCCTTTGTGTGGTCAGTTTCGGACCATCCATCCTGTTGAGTGGTTCATTCTGAACCGCTCATCCCTGATGTGTCATCGGTTTACCGTGATGGTTTCTCCCGGTGTCGTGTTAGAGTCATTGCTCTGGTCTGGTCGACCCGGTGTGATCCAATGGTCGACATGCGACCTTGCCTGTGTCACGATGGATTTGTCTAGCTCGAGACGTGGTTCTGGACACCTAGAGATACGATTTGGCCTCGATTTGCGTGTCCAGGTGCCTTGAGGATGTCGGAGTTCTCCCAAGTCTCCGTATGTCCTGTCTGTTTCGTGTTGAGTTAGGGCGATGTTTCTAGTGGTCCTATCCTGGACTGCTAATGTTGGTTTGTCTATCCGGTGGTTCCCTGGATCGGTCGGTTCGGGTGAATTGTGTGCGGTCTGTCCCTTGACTGCTATAGTTTCTCCGAGCGACTCAATCTAGGACCGCCAGTGTCTTTGCCTCTGGTTGCGTGGCGAGTCCTCCTTGACTGCTTGGTTGACCTAGCGGCCGAGTGATGGATGGCCTAGGCCCAGAGAGTGGTTTACCGGTGGTTTGGTTTTCGGTATCTTGGCTTGACCTTGGGATTTGCCATTATCACGCGGACATCACCCGATGTCCTGTGAGGGCTGTAACCGTGTTCCGAGGTGGCCAAGAGGGTTTGTGCTTGTGTGTCTTTGCCTGGTTCCGGTCAACCCGGGGTCACCCAGTGGTTGACATGTAGCCTTATGTGTCTCGACGGTTCTGTTCAGTTCGAGACATGGTTCTGGATGCTTCGAGGTATCATCCTACCTCGATCTACGTGTCCAAGCGTGTCTGAGAGTCCTCGGTGTTCCCTTAGGTCTCCGTGAGTCATTTTATGCGGAGTGTCATTTCGCGTGGCTTAGGATTAGACCGATTGGCGGCTTGTTCCGCTGTCAGTGACGATCTTGTCTTTGAGTCGTTCGACTCAAGGATCGTTACGTAGTAGGTCTAGTCGCCTTGTCCTGAGTCTGTTGGCAGTTGTCTTGCTGTCTTGGTGCTTCGTAGTACGTGCGACAGTGCTTCCTTGCCTGTTTGTACTACAACACTCTTGTTTCAGAGTCTTTGTGTCTAGTGAGCCTCCAATTGTCGTAGCCCTCGACCCTCCTGGGAATGGCGGAGGGGTGTTCCCATTATACGGTTTGTAAGCTAGTTTCCGTGGGCTCCCACTGTACAATGGCGTCCTGCTAGGTGGGGAAAACTAGCTAGAGGCCTAGCTCTCCAGAAAGAGTCGGTGTGTGCACACGTGGTCAGGGGCTTTGGACTGACGCCGATGGGCATGACCCTGACTAGTACTTGTATTGTTGTTCTGCGTGGGTTTGAGACTCGGCCGTGCCCGTGTTGGTCGCGCTCAGTGGGTAGTCGAGACACTTGTGGTGTGTGTTGCGGCACAGCATAAGACGTCAGTGGACGCAGCTGGCTGTTCTTTTAGTGAGGAGGTGCTTCCGTCATGTGACACATGACTCTTCGTGTTCTTCGCGTTTCTTGCGCGTCGTGACCTTTCCAGGTTAGCCCTCTCGTGGCCCTACTCGAGGTCAGTGTTGTGTTGTGTGCACGATGTTCTAGTCGTGTGTGCCGTTGAGTCTGTCCATCGTCTGTCTAGGTCTTTCCTAGACTTTTTATCTGTCCTTGCTGGTCTTTGTCTTAGGCCTGGCATCGTGTCGGCAGATCGGTAACTCCTTACTTTGTCAGATCAGAGTCACCCTTCTGTCGCTCCTTGGAGTAGTTTGGGGAGCTGAGGTTGGTTCAGCTGTCGCGCCTGTTCGGTACGACTTTTTCCCTTTTCTTTTAGCTTCCCTTGCTCTTATCCTGTTCTCTACTCCTGCTGTTCCCGTTCTTTTTACAGCTTGGTAGTGTAGCTTTTCCTGCTTTGCTACTACTGTTGCTTTCTGTTCCGTGTTCTGCATATTTTTTTTCAGTGGGGATCCGCATGACCCCTACTGAGCCTCTGTTTGGAGACTCACCCCTGCTTTTCAGGTGGGTGGCGTCGCCCCTGTTCGTGGTTCCTGGTGTGGCGCGTCCGTAGCTGCCAGCGGTGCCTGCGTCGGGTTTCCCCCGACCTCAGTGTACGTTCTTTTCCTGTGGCCTGTACTTGTCTTTAATTTTCTGGACTGGACTCTGAGGTAATTGTTAAACTGAAATTGTTAATAAAAAGTAATTTTATTTCTGCTACTTTAGCAAGCCGATCTAATGAAATTTAATTACTTACTGTACTATCTCTGTGGCTTCAATGTACTACACGATATTCCTTTTTCCCTTCGGAGCTTTACCGCTCTTGGGAGGCCTCGCGGGTTCCGGGTGGTATCAGGTGTATTCGGTAGTCCTACCGGGAATATCTGGTATCCGGGATCTGGGTCGTCACAGTTGGTATCAGAGCGTTGTTGTGTGAAGTACATGGGAATCTGAGATATTGCAGTATCCAGAGTCCTTAAAGTCCAGTACATGCATTTGCTGGCTTAGGTGTTGCGATGATTTGTCATGTTGTTTTCTTCGTGTGTGGTCTTGTGCGTGCTATTCTGGCACTGCGTAAGGTGATTTTTGCTCCCATAAGCATGTGACGAGATGCTTCTTTCTATCGTGGTGTTTGTCTCGATCTTGTCGTACGTGGCAGTGTACGTCGGAAGGCTTGAATCTGTAGTACGTTGTTCGAGGTTTTCTCCGTGTGTTGTTCAGGTTGCTGTTGACCTTTGGCCTTGGTCAGATGACCGTACACATTCTCACGTTGTTTTGGTCATCCCGGCTTGAGTCTGTTCATCTCCTGATGTGTCTCGCTTCTGTTAAAGTGCTTGACTAGATTCCGTGTTTGAGAAGTTGCTCAGGCAAGCTAGGATTTTCTCTTCCTGGTGAGCTTTCGTAGTTGAGCTTATTACTTCTCGTCCCTTCTGGTGGAATCTTTTCGAGGTTTTCCTTGGAATTGCTGTCTTAGTGATGCCTTTGTCCTGTGTCTGCTTAAGTGTGGACAGCTTTGTTCTGAGCCTGATCTGCTCTTTGTTATATGGTTGCTTGGCTTTGGACTCCATCATGGTGTTAAGAGCTATTGCGTACTATATTTGTCGTGCCGTGTCCAGCGGCTGATGTATTGTGAAGGCTCGATGATTGTTTCAGGACGTGAAGGTAAGCTGAGATTAGCCTTTTCCTTGGGCCTTGTGCTGAAACTGGTACTCCTCTTCTTTACATTGAGGCTTCTTATGATCGGTTGTTCGCTGGATCAGTACTCGTCGCGTGTTATATTGCGGTTTTCATGAATTGTGATGTCGCCGTACATGTGCTGGGATGCGGATTCCAAGATATTCCCTGATGCCTGTGTGCGTTTTGTGAGTGTGCAGCTGAAGCGTGTGGGCTGGTTACCCACGGGCTCAGGATCGTTGGTGGTAAGATTCTGGCCAGTCGAGAGGTTTGCTATTCTCGATGTAACTTTGTCTTGGCTTCCTATGCCTTGACGTTGTTGTTGCCGTGCCGTGCTATTATTGGAGGCATTTCTGGCGTTGGCATTGGCATTTGCGAGTGTTGGGGAATATGTCGGCATTCCTTGCTGATTGAGTACCCTCTGTTCTGCATTCTTTCTCTTGGGTGCTATGCTCTCGAGGCGTGAGCGTGGTCCTTGAGGTGCATTCCCTGATATTGTCATTTCTCGTTGTCGTGGGTCTTTTCTTGGTGAGCAGTCTGATGCGTGACCCGTCCCTTGTGGTCATGTGTTCAGATGTTCTTGTGCCTTGATGTGACCTTGCTTGCAGTTGTGTTCTATGGTCCTGTGTTCTATATAGAGCCGAAATCCTGCAAGTGCCATTGTTATCATTTTATCGCTGTTTCTCTATGATTTTGTGTCTTTGTCTTGGACCATTGTCTTGTCAGTTAGTGGTGCCGTACTCTCTTTTCCCGGTAAGAGTTGGCATGCGACTCGATCAGAGGGAATATCTGAGTGAGAACTGACTTTACCGTGTTTGTGGTCCGGTGCTGTTGTCGTTGGCATCCTGTGTGCCGGGTGTTCCCTGCCATCTTTGGCACTGGAGCCGATGATGTGGTTGAGCTGTCAGTTGAGAGGACTATGTCACCTTGTGTAAGCTGCTGCTTGCCGTGTCGTCGTTGTGTTCCTCGATTTCGGTTGTCTGTTGTTGTGGCAGTCGTGTCTGCATTTCTAGTGAGACGTAAGCGATGTTGTCTTGTTTCAGAGGTGTCAAACTTGTGTCCACTTGTGTCGTGCTCGATCCAGAGCGTGTGCTCGTAATTATGGTCTGATAATGTTCCTCTGAGCCGTGTTTCTCGAGATTGTGTTGTCGTATGTTGGGTTGTTCATCCCCTGCTTCTTCCTTCTTGCTAGTCCTTAAATTTTGAGGATGAAATTTTTTAAAGGAGGGGAGGATGTAATGTCCCGGATCTTCGCAGGATCCTTAATGGGTCTTGTTGGATCTTTATTGGATCTTTCGGATCTGTTTCGGTTCGCTTTTGTGGCTTCCGAGTTGAGTTTCGCGATCCGTGTGGATTTTTCTCTCGTACTAGTTATGGAAACCTACGGTGAGTTTATTTGTCAGTTCATCGACTCGGGGATGCTGCAGCGACGATGTACTCTCCGAGCCGGTCGTTTTGACTATTTTTACGTATTTTTCTGAGATAGGGTCAAAAATCAGATTTTCAAAAATTAGGAAAATTCCTAATTTCTTTTCCTATTTCTTTTCCTTTCCTCTCTCCTCCTTCTCATTCACGGCGCCGCCCTCTCTCTCTCCTGTTTCTCTCCCGTTTCGCCTCCTCAGCTCCGGCTACAGACGGAGGACCTAGGGGCGAGTGCTGGGGATGCTGTGGAGCTGGCTGGGTGCGCGATGGGGCGAGGATGGAATGGTTTTGGCGCGATCCCGAACGGTGGATTCAAAGCCGGCGTTTGAGCTCGCGGCACGATTTTTGGTGTGGTTTAGTCTCTTCGGGGCACGGTTTCTTCGGTGGAAGTAGGGTGACAGATCTTCACTTCCTCCAACATATTTTCCCTGCCATTGCACGTCGTTCGGTGGGGAAACGACTGAGTTTGGGCTTGTTTAGCCTAAACCGTAATTTTCGTGGTTTGTAGGGTTCGTCGGTAAACGACAACCATTTTTAGATCAGTTACTATCAATGGACTCCCTGGGACGTCAGCATTCCATAGTCACTGATTTCGTTTCGTTTGGTGGTCCCGTTTGACCGCTAGGGCTCCGGGAAGTCCGGAAACCCTTTTTGGGTGATTTCATTAGAATCGCCCGTTTCTTGCTATCCGTGCGTCGTTTTGACTCCGGACGGAGTCTATGTGATTGCCATCAGGTCCATGGTTGTATCCCCTTCGTCTCGGGACGAACGAGGCATGGAAAGGCCTCCGTTGGGCCGAACCCACGGTTTGCTCGCCGTGACGCTTGAACGGTCAGTTCCGGACCGTTCATGTATAAGGGCGGCCATCCCTGGACCGTTTATCCTTATGTCGGTTGTGGTTGTGTGGTCACATGATAGACCGCACATCCCATTGGGCGGTTGGTCATGGACCGTCCATCTTATGTCAGTTTGGAGTTGTGTGGTCGTCTGCTGACCACATATCCCCTTGTGTGGTCGTCGGGTAGACCACATATCCCCTGGGAGTTCTGCGGTCAGGTTCGGACTGTTCATCCCGTTGTGCGGTCCTGTATGGACCGTTTATCCTGTTGTGTGGTCCCTTTTGGACCATCTATCCCTATTGGTTGAGTGGTCAGTTTCGGACCGTTCATCCCCTTTGTGTGGTCAGTTTCGGACCGTCCATCCTGTATAGTGGTTCATTCTGAACCGCTCATCCCCGATGTGTCATCCGTTTACTGTGATGGTTTCTCCCGGTGTCGTGTTAGAGTCATTGCTCTGGTCTGGTCGAGCCGGTGTGATCCAATGGTCGACATGTGACCTTGCCTGTGTCTCAATGGATTTGTCCAGCTTGAGACGTGGTTCTGGACACCTAGAGGTACGATTTGGCCTCGGTTTGTGTGTCCAGGTGCCTTGAGGATGTCGGAGTTCTCCCAAGTCTCCGTATGTCCTATCTGTTTCGTGTCGATCATCTGCGAGAGTTAGGGCGATGTTTCTAGTGGTCCTATCCTGGACTGCTAATGTTGGTTTGTCTGTCCGGTGGTTCCCTGGATCGGTCGGTTCGGGTGAATTATGTGTGGTCTATCCCTTGACTGCTATAGTTTCTCCGAGCGACTCAATCTAGGACCGCCAGTGTCTTTGCCTCTGGTTGCGTGGAAAGTCCTCCTTGACTGCTTGGTTGACCTAGCAGCCGAGTGATGGATAGCCTAGGCCCAGAGACTGGTTTACCGGTGGTTTGGTTTTCGGTATCTTGGCTTGACCTTGGGATTTGCCATTGTCATGCGGACATTACCCAATGTCTTGTGAGGGCTGTAACCGTGTTCCGAGGTGGCCAAGAGGGTTTGTGCTTGTGTGTCTTTGCCTGGTTCCGGTCAACCCGGGGTCACCTAGTGGTTGACAGGTAGCCTTATGTGTCTCGACGGTTCTGTCCAGTTTGAGACATGGTTCTGGATGCTTCAAGGTATCATCCTACCTCGATCTACGTGTCCAAGCATGTCTGAGGGTCCTCGGTGTTCCCTCAGGTCTCCCTGAGTCGTTTTCTGTGGAGTGTCGTTTCGCGTGGCTTAGGATTAGACCGATTGGCGGCTTGTTCCGCTGTCAGTGACGATCTTGCCTTTGAGTCGTCCGACTCAAGGATCATTACATAGTAGGTCTAGTCTCCTTGTCATGAGTCTGTTGGCAGTTATCTTGCTACCTTGGTGCTTCGTAGTACGTGCGACAGTGCTTCCTTGCCTGTTTGTACTACAACACTCTTGTTTCAGAGTCTCTGTGTCTTGTGAGCCTCCAATTATTGTAGCCCTAAGGCCTTGAGTTGCCGACCCGCCTGGGAATGGCGGAGGGGTGTTCCCGTTATACGGTTTATAAGCTAGTTTCCGTGGGCTCCCGTTGTACATTAGCGTCCTGCTGGGTGGGGAAAACTAGCTAGAGGCCTAGCTCTCCAGCAAGAGTCGGTGTGTGCACACATGGTCAGGGGCTTTGGACTGACGCTGGCAGGCGTGACCCTGACTAGTACTTGTATTGTGGTTCTGCGTGGGTCTGCGACTCGGCCGTGCCCATGTTGGTCGCGCTCGGTGGGTAGTCGAGACACTTGTGGTGTGTGTTGCGGCGCAGCATAAGACGTCAGTGGACGCAGCTGGCCGTTCTTCTAGTGAGGAGGTGCTTCCGTCACGTGATACATGACTCTTTGTGTTCTTCGCGTTTCTTACGCGTCGTGACCTTTCTGGGTTAGCCCTCTCGTGGCCCTACTCGAGGTCAGTGTTGTGTTGTGTGCACGACGTTCTAGTCGTGTGTGCCATCGAGTCTATCCGTCATCTATCTAGGTCTTTCCTAGACTTTTTGTCTGTCCTTGCTGGTCTTTGTCTTAGGCCTGGCATCGTGTCGGCGGATCGGTAACTCCTGACTTTGTCAGATCAGAGTCGCCCTTCTGTCGCTGCTTGGAGTAGTTTGGGGAGCTGAGGTTGGTTCAACTGTCGCGCCTGTTCGGTACGACTTTTTCCCTTTTCTTTTAGCTTCCCTTGCTCTTAGCATGTTCCCTACTCCTACTGTTCCTGTTCTTTTTACAGCTTGGTAGTGTAGCTTTTCCTGCTTTGCTACTATTGTTGCTTTCTGTTCCGTGTTCTGCGTATTTTTTTTCAGTGGGGATCCGCATGACCCCTACTGAGCCTCTGTTTGGAGACTCACCCATGCTTTTCAGGTGGGTGGCGTCGCCCCTGTTCGTGGTTCCTGGTGTGGCACGTCCGTAGCTGCCAGCGGTACCTGCGTCGGGTTTCCCCCGACCTCAGTGTACGCTCTTTTCCTGTGGCCTGTACTTGTCTTTAATTTTCTGGACTGGACTCTGAGGTAATTGTTAAATTGAAATTGTTAATAAAATGTAATTTTATTTCTACTACTTAAGCAAACCGATCTAATGAAATTTAATTGCTTATTGTACTATCTATGTGGCTTTAATGTACTACATGACAATCCTTTTTCCCTTTGGAGCTTTACCGCTCTTGGGAGGCCTCGCGGGTTCCGGGTGGTATCAGGTGTATTTGGTAGTCCTACCGGGTATATCTGGTATCCGGGATCCGGGTCGTCACAAATTTGATGCGAGACGATACTCGGACGGGCCAAGACTTACGAGCGACTCGAAGTGCGGCCAGCACTAGCATGGTAAGGCAAGCCGAGCAGCTGACCTCTGTGTCGTTGTCCGAGTGGACACGTCTCTCAACAAGAAACTCGCTCTAGCCCGACAATCATCCTTACGAGGGAAACGTGGGATCGCAGCAGTTAAGGGACCACTATCGCCTAGGGTGTTCAATTCAAGCTCGGTGCTCGACTGGCTATGGGATGGATTCTCAAACTCACAAGCGCGATGATTTGCAAATTGGCTACGGCCCTAATCTCACAAACACACTATAATAGAAAGCATACTAAATATGCAATGTGAGCGTAGGAACATTGCGCGTACCTCCATGACTATCGCGTCGGGAAGAAATCCCGACCGAATCCGACAACCCCGATACATAATAGATGATTAATAACACACTTTCAGAACGCTGCCCACTCCATGCAGGGAGATAAAGGGATACAATCACACTTTCGGGGCTGCTGGAGCTTGGGTTCACGGGCCGCACTCGTAGGAGATGAGGGAGGCGAGTCGGGGCCGATCGGGTGAGCCGATTGATCACCGAGTGGTTCTGCCCGTGCTGGTCACCCGCCGTAGCAAACTTGCAGAAGTCTGTACAGCTGGATCCGACGTCCGATCAGGGTGCCATTTATGGGAGCACGTCGGCAACTAGATGAAGAACACCTTGGCCAAATGGCGCAATCAGATCTGATCAGATCTGGGCGTCATAGCAACTGCACTAGGTCTCTTGTTATGCTCACACAGAACTGCACAGGAAAACTAAAAATTACAGAATAAATAGCTCCAGTGTCTGCATGGATCGCTGCTTGTTGTAGATCGTTGACGACGTCTGTAGGAAGGATCAGACTGAGTGGTTTGGTCAGATCTGAAAGGAGGAAATCAAGGCAGCTTCTGCAAGTGGTTTTTAGACCTGGGTCAGATCTACACAAGGTGGTCAGCACAGTCCCACGAAAATCCTTGCCACGATGAGCAGGGACTTCCGAACGGCACGAGCTTGGTGATTATGCGAAGAAGACATAAAAATATACAATCACTCAGAATCTCAGATTTAAAGGAACTGCGAGTAGATCTATAGAATTCTCGTATCAAAGAATTGAAGATCTAGACCGCAGGCTCGGACAGAGTTGCGCGAATTTACGGCGGGAATTCTTGCCGGAGATCTGGAACTCCGATCGACGTGACACTTATGCTGGATTACTCGTGGCTTGTGGAGGCTTCCCTGAAAAAATCACCAGACTAATATCTTCTCAGGAAGATGCCGTGGTCGACTCCGAAGTCAAGGATGATTTCTGGACGGACAAATCTAGATCTGCACACGAGCGCAAATCGAACGATAACTTTAGCGTCGCACCGATAGGAACTGGAGTCGCACCCCAACTAGATCCTGTCGCGGGATCTAGGGCTCCTGAGCTTCACACTCAAGAAAGGAAGAAGGAATCACTCACTTCTGCAAATTTTCTCTCAAAACATAAATTTTTCATTTTTTTCTTCAATAACACTATACATGGCTTTATATAGAGGATGGCAAGGGCAGAGGGGGTTGGAGAATAGCATGGGGAGAGGGAGAGAGAGGGGATGGGTGGCCTCCCATCCTTGTCAAGGAGTCTTGGTCGACCAAGGCAATGGGAAGGGTGAAAGATGCCAATTTTGAATTGGCATGGGGAGTGGCCAAGTTGGAATGGAAATGGTCAAGGAAGGGAGGTGGGAATTCCACCCTTGGGCCAAGAAAAAGGGGGGGGCATTCCACTAGCCACCTTCCACCCAAGCATTCACACCTAGCCACCATTTGTTTTTACACCTAGCCTTGATCCCTTTCACACTAGTAACCCTTTCACACTATGCCCTTTTCACACTTGTCCACTCTTGACCCATTACAATAGTAATTGTCCACATGGACTAAATAGGGCCCACACAAGGCTAAAAAAATGTGGAATCAAGGTGAAAGCTTGATCGATGCGTCCACGTCCTCCTCGAGCTGAAGGGGCTTCGGCGTGTCCTCGTCCACCGGCGTGTACTATGGCGTGTGTCCGCCCCAGAATGTCATATGAGGGCTTGGTTCATTTTTATTAAAATTTGATTTCAAATATGAGTATAGAACTTTATTGACAAATTGTGTATACATCATATTTAAACCAGGCTGGTCATAAAGATTCATTAATAAGCCCTTATGATGGAAGACTCTGAAACCTTTTTATCTCCAGATTTATGAAATTGATATCTCATTGAAATCCTTTCTTAATCCATTGGAAGTCCAGTTGAAATTCATGTGCTCAGCTTGCTCATACTATCTGTTTCTACCGCACTGCACATTAAATTCATATATTAGATTCTGTAATAATCATGTATGGATGTCCCTCAATTGACTGTCCTTCTCAAATCCTTCATTGTCATCACTACTGCATGATTTCAATATCTCCAGTGTTTACACCTCCTTTCACTCATCTGATATGTCCAAGAGGGAGATAATTAGATTTGGGTGATGAATTCTTTCATTCAGGGGGAGAGTCCTTGAGAAAACATCATTTCGCAAAAATTTTGTTTCAAAAGGGAGAATAGTTTACATGTTCTGCATGATCAGCTTAATGTTCCTTCTTTTTGATGTTGTCAAAGGGGGAGAATATTTTTGTGAGTCAATACTTTTTGTGTGATGTATGGGAGGGAGATGTTGCATCCTCTTGCATACTTCATATACTGGTTTGCATTGTGACTACCACATTAATCATCATGATGAATTTATTGCAATGACTCATAGTGTTGCCATCATCAAAAAGGGGAAGATTGTTGTGTCCCTGTGGTTTTGATGATGTCAACCACTGTTGATGTCAAGGCATTGGTGCATTTATTCATGATCTCCTTATATACATAGAAGTATGTGTATTCTGCAAGAATAGGTTCTGAAGATAAATCAAAAGGTTAGCAGAAGCCATTGAAGAAACAATTCTGCATCAACGTATCAGAGAGGATGCCTCGACGCAGCTAGTACAATGTCTCGACACATCGGTCCGCATCTTTTCTGGAAGAATTTTGCCTCGACGCATCTAAAGCACATGATCAAACGCATCAAGTGCTGCATAGATGATGCCTCGATGCATTCAAGACAGAAAGGTCTGAGCATCCAAGTGACAAGTCGAAGCATCAAGCCATTGCCTCGATGCACTGGCAGAGACAAGTCAATGCACAGGTTGTTAGAAAATCTTAGGTCGGTGCACATCGGCATTCCTTGATCACATAGGTTGGTGCACTTGTTAAGGCAGGTCGGTGCAGCAATTCTTGACTACTTGGTCAGCTCAGTGCAACTACAAGCAGCCACCTAAGATTTGTCAAGTAAGGTCAACACGACAGAATGGATCGTGAATCTAAGGTCGATGTAGCAGAAGTCATTATGTAGTAAGGTTAATGCACTCAAGCCATTCAAGAATGAAAGGTCGATGCACCTCAGTTCCTTCAGAACAAGGATCGATGCAGCAAATTCAACCAGTGCTGGGATAGGTCAGTGCAGAAGCATAATTTTCTCTCTAGACAGAGACAGGTCGATGCATCTTATATCTACATATGGATGTGGCTGATGCATCAGAAGTAATTAACGATCTCCAGTGAAAATTCAATTCACAACTATATGCAAAAACATTAAAATCAAGTCAACTAAAGTTAAATGCTATCTTACATACTCGATCAGCATGGGGAGGGATATGTGAAGCTATATTCTGTGGACCTTGCTAAGATGAGTCAAATCTTATGAATAAGAATAACTGTTTGATGAAATTCCTCAATGGGCACAACACACGCATCAAGTCGATGCAGTAAAAGTGGCAACAACAAAAGCAGGTCTGAGTATCAATATGCAAGTGCCCTGCATCCACCCAGAAGGTCAGCGCATCGAATTCTGCCTCGATGCAGTAGTTAACCCGAACCAAGAAATGAAGATCCATTTTTGGACCCGATTGGCTAGCTCACACCAGCGATAAAGTGGCACGTGATCCGAGAAGATCTAACACATTTTTCAGAGGTTTTCATAGGAAGAATATTCTATTACCAGTTGGACCAATGAGATTCTACTAGGTATTTGCCTCGTTCATTTCCGGAGGCTCTGTTCTATATAAAGCCGCCCCATCCTCTAAAGAGAGGTAGCTGAAGCTACTGCTAGTGTGCTAAGAAGCTCCCTATTCGAAAAGAGAGAGTGTGAGCAAAATAGGCCACTACAAAAAAGAAAAGTGAGCCAGTAGAAGAAGACAAAAGAGAGCAAGTGTGCAAGAAAAAGAAAAGAGAGAAAGGAGATCTGAGAAAGAAGAGAGAGAGGAGAGAAAGAAGAAGAGAGAAGTAGCCAGGGGGTGAGAGGAAGAGAGAAGCCATAGCATCAATTGTAGATCTGCCAGTGTTTTGACCTGTGGATCAAATCCAGAGTCTATTTGCTCCTCGGAGCTACAGTTTATTTCTGCCTTTATTTTTCTTTTTTTATTTTCATTTCGTTTGTTTGTTTTGTCCATTCCTTTTGTGTTTTTCTGATTCCTTGTTCAGGGATCAGGGCTCCTCCTGAGGATTCAGGACAAGGGAGATTTATCTCTGGTTGCCCTATGTGGATTCATAGGAAGGGAGACTGGTGTCTCCAATTGTGAGTGACGGGGTGTCACTCACGGGTTCCCTCTGAGGATTCAGAGGAAGGGAGGTCGTCCTCTGATTTTAGTTCTGTGGGTAGCAGAGCTAGGGTGCTGGTCTTGTGGAAAGCAAGACCAGGTCGAGGGATTGGTTTCCCTCAGTCTCAAGCTGTTTGGCAGCTGTTATTTACAGACTGAGTCTGCGTCTTACTTTAGCAAGGGAAGCCTCACTCGGGTTTGAGTGGGGGATGGACGTAGGTCTGTTGGTAGCAGATCGAACCATCTAAAATATCCTGCCCATCGTGGTTTCTTCTGTGCGTACATTTCCATATCTTCTATCCCTCCTTCTCAGGTTGCTTGCATGTTCTATATCAGAAGTTCTTCTGTGTGATTTCTGTTTGAAATCGTTATAACTGTTAAGTGTTTGACTGAGTGTTTAGTAGAAGCATTTACTTCTAAGTGTTTCTCATAGCAAGAGTTCATTGAGCGCAAGTGGTTGAGCTTGAGCATTTTCATGAGTGATCTATTTTCAGCAATGCATGGATTCTAACACTCCTAGTGTTCTAGAGCAAGTCTGAATTTGGATTTCTGCAACTATCCTTTCCTTTAGTTTAATCTTAGTGGGTGTATTTTTTACTTGAGGCCAGTTTTTAAAAGGGATCTATTCAACCCCCCGTCTAGATCCATGCCTTGCACCCTATCATATCAAGCATAGAAGACTGATGCCGAGTACACTCGAGGATGAGTCCGACCTCGCCGCCTACGAGGTCCATGACCTCGTCCAGAGCACTCCCCCAGGAGAATAAGATTGGCGCGAGCCTATCATTAAATTCAAGCAAGGTTGGCTCCCTCCTGACCGAGCTGAAAGGGTCCAGCTACTCCGCCGAGTAACATCATATGAGTTAATCGGCGACGCCCTGTATAGACTTATCCATGAAAAGGACAAGTCGGTTCTTCTGAGATGTGTCTCCCCAGACGAGGCTAGGGCCATTATGCACGAGGTCCACTCAGGGTTATGCAGCGCTCACCAGGCCAGAGACAGAAAGAAGAAGAACATCAAGCTTAAAGGCTTCTATTAGCCAACCATGTACGCGGACTGCACTCAGTATGCCCATACACGCTATCAATGCCAAGCCTTTGGCCCGGTACCCAGAAGATCTCCAAACCCACTATTTTTGAAGATTTTGTTCTCCTTTATATTGTCTAACATCCCTCCAATTTTCTTGCTAGGAGGTCAAGTCTTTAAGGATCTAGAAACCCCAGAAGTTACTGTTTCGATGTAGTCTACACAGGAAACAGTGCGACCGTCCAGAGAAAAAGAGGCAATTAGAAGCCCTAGACAAGGTTAGTTCGAGTTGTATCTTTAGAACTTATTGATGTCCTTTATATCTTCTACCTATCCTCCAAATTTCGTGGACTTAGGACAAGAGGTTGAAAAGTTAGAAGGCCTAGAAATAGGCGGTTCCACGCAGGACGTGCAGGAGCCAGCAACGACTTCCAGTCAAAAAATCGATCTTTGGGAGTACTTCCAGAGGTAGGTTATCTCATGGATGGCTGAATTAACGTGTTTGGAACAAAAGCCCTTTGGTTTCTAATAATTTTGTGCACTATACTTAGAGAATTTGATGTTTTATTTTGACTACACATCTAGGTTATCATTGCCTGCATGAGCCATGCATTTAATAAGAAAAGTTAACATTTTTGGCTTAATTCATGTCAACCATGCATCTCCATGCATTTCTTCTGATATATCATGTCTTATCCCTCTGTTTAGCATGGTTTCCATTTATCTATTGCCCTAAAATAGGCCTGCCCACATGGGGTTGTACCTTATGTCTGAGAGACAGAAGGCGGTCTAAAGAAAGACCGCTATTTCCTGATAGCGGCCACCCGATAGACTGCTATTTAAATAAAGCGGCCATGTCTGGACTGCTACTATGTTTCTGTGACCTGCACTCTGTTAACTCTAAACAGTGCGTAGATCAACCCTATTAAATACATGGTAAGCCTTGGTAAATAGGTTTTATTCCTAGTTTTGACTACATATTCGTGATATTGGTTATATTGTGCATCATCCTTGATAGATTGCATGTCTTACATGTTTTAAATACTTATTTTAATCTTATGATAATTTCATGCCAAAACTCCTATAGTTTGTATTTAAATCATTTTTCTCTATGCTCATAGAACATGGTTTATTGTGATGTGTTGATCGTTGTTTCACGCACTTCACTCTCATCTACTGTCTTTCTGGTTAAGTACATAGCACATATCCCGGTATGTGACTACTAGTTATACTTGCACGTAATAGGAACACCTCTTGGACTTGTGAACCTCTTTGCCGGATATTCTTTCTGTCGGACTAGGGGATCATGTTTCAAGGCCTCCGTAGGTCTCCGCGAGCCTGGGATTCTCACTAGTACGCCGAGCTGGTTGTACCCTCAACGCCCAATTGTCTAGAAAGTAATCACATGATCGGTGTTTTTCTGTGTCCTGGCTAGTAGCGGCCCTCAAGAGACCGCAACTATCCAGTAGCGGCCTTCCCATGACCGCTATCTCCCAAAGTTTTCACTACATCGACCCTTCTTTCTTTCTGGTGTCGACTTTGTCTAGTTACGGCCATCCCAGGACCGCTACCTTTTGGTTGCGGCCAGGCTAAGACCGCTATCTGAAAGAAACGGCCCAGGCATGACCATTTTTATCTCAATTTTTCTTAACCCGGGGTTTCACCCAAGGGTTGATTAGCCTAAGTTCCTAGATGGTCTTTTGATCATAGGGAACCCAAAACCTTGTTCAAAGGGATAAGTAATACATTACGGAAGATAAAGAATGTACCGTTATGCTGCCGATTTCTTTCCGTGGCGTAACCTTGTCTTTAATTCGGTCTTTGAACTCTCATGATCATATTTGGTACGTTCTTACCTTGATCTTGTTGTCATGAGCTTATTGTTTGACTTGTTACATTTTGGCCGTACTTTTTTGTTATATCTCGTGGAAGTAGCTTGATTTATAACTTGAAGATGTAGATCGGGCATTGATTGTGTCCAAGGGCTCGACTCTAGCCCCCTCGACTGATTGCCAGAAAGATGCTATAAACCATGGGGTGTGATGAACACTGACGTCGCATTACGCCGGGAATACTTTTTTATAAACGGCGAAATCCACGAGGACTATCATGAAATTATTACATGCTTGTTACATGACTTTCTAGTGCATAGCCGTTATGATTATGAAAAGTACATTCTCGTTACATGCAAGTGCGTTCTTGTTACATGAAAGGCCATGTTACATTCTTGCTTGATCATGCTCGTATATCTTCTCAAATCTTTTTCCTTAGTCATATCATGTTGCTGTGTTACGTTGGTTTTATGAGTGTGAGTATCGCATTTTTCCTTTATCTTACTTTCTAGTGCTAAAATATTAATCATTTAAACATTACTATCATGTTGATACGAAGATATCTACTGGACAAGTGTGCTCATACCTACTTTTCTAATTTTTTCAAGAAATTCTAGTGGATCGGATTCCGAGTATTCCGATGATGGTTTCGAGAGCGATGATTAAAGGAATGAGAGAAGACTTAGAGTGTCATAAGTCTTTAAGTAGTCTAGAGTCACATCATGTAATTTTTATTTTATTGAGTCGTTCTATGTAATTTTCATTTTTAATGAGTCTAGTTGTTATTACGTCAAAAGAGAGTCAAATATTCATGTACTTTTGATTATTATCAATAAAAGTTAGATTTTTGGTCAAATATTGCGCATTCCATCTTTATGTGGATGTTTATTGCGCTCTGACTTATATTCCTAGCTTGTGGCTGTAGATTTTTTTAATTAGATTCCTATCCCGCCCCCTTTAAATACATACATGCATAAACATGTGAATCAAAGACAAGGGGGATGAAAGGATAAGAAATACTAACCGTGATCGCCACCAAGGTTCCAACAATGCCAAAGGATGAAGAAGTGTAAAGAACGGCGCCGTGTACCTTGGAAAAAAAACTTGATCACGCTTGACAAACGAGGTGCGGGGAACTTGTGGATTCAAACCTCCTCTCCTTCTAGACGGCTAGAGGAAGAGGGCCTCATGTTATATTCATGCTCTCCTGTAAAACAAAGCCAAAACAAGGACAAAAAACCTATTAGAACATGCAAGTGCAGCATCAATCCCGCAGTGATAAAATAGGGGTAGAAATTGAGGGCAAACTCACCGGGGGAGGTTTTTAACCCCTGTGGAAGGGTGAAAATAATAATTGTGTATGTTGTGCATGCATGAGATTTGAAATCACGAGATTTGATTAAGAGAATAAATAGCAAACGTTGATGCAAAACGTGTAAAAGTGCCTGTAGCAGAAAAGTGTAGAAAACTGTGATGATTTGTAATTTTGAGGAGAGGAGAACTAAGAATATAGACCATGAAATCACGCCCAAAAGGATGCAATGGAAAGCTAATACTTCCCTCTTCAAGCCAAGGTTGAAGTTGTAAGTTGGAGTTGCAGCATGGCTTCGCCCCGAACCAAGAAAGAGTCCCCCGTCGTGACTGCGAACTGGGCAGTTTTTATAGAAAAGTGGTGAAACCCCCAACTTTCCTCCACGAGTTTAAGAGATAGAGTCCATCAAATCTCGAGATCTATGGATCAATCTCGAGATAATAGTCAAGATAAGTCATAGGAGAAAACATAACTCTATTTGGATGAAGGATCTGGAAGATATGGCTTCTGGAAGGGAGCCCCGGAGCTTAATCTGCAGAGTTTGAGTTGAACTAGGACACCTAAACCCTCAACTTTTGAGCATGATTCTGAGTAAGACAGCCATTGAAATTTGGAGTTCTTTGGACTAAATTCAAGATAATATAAAGGAGAAACCATAGGAACAAACGGCGCTCAATTCGGAGTAGAATTCAAGAAGTTATGGACTTTGCAAGAGGGCCACGATGCACAGAAACGGAGCAGGGTCCAGCACGAATTGGACTCTCAGGTGTGTGTAACGGTCTATCATACGACCGTCAGAGTTATGTAATAGACTAGGGTAGGTCCGTCACACTCTGGGGGTCAAACGGGATGATTTCAGACAAGTTTCAGTGTAACGCACCCATACTAGACCGTCACATGGACTTTGACGGTCTATGGTAGGACCGCCACCCTCTAGAGGTCGAACATGGCGATTTTGGGTAAGTTTCGGTGTGACGGTCTATCGTAGGACCGTCACACTACTCTGGCAGTCTAGGGTAGGGCCGTCACACTGATGGAGGAAGATTTTGGGCAGACTACGCGTGATTTTGGAAATTGAAGCGTATCTCTCAAACAGAACAGAACTAGCAAAAGTAGTAGAAGAAGAAATTATAGATAACTAAGAGTTGAACAACTTTTATGAAGAAAGCAAGTTGAGAAAATAAATGGAAAAGGGAGAAAATGGGGCTAGAACAGAGAGGAAAATTCTGGGACATAGGTGAACAGCACAGCATGCCGGAGAAATGTAAATAGATCACAAGCGGGGTAGAACTAGTCAACGGCGTAGAAGAAAAAATTGTAGATCTTTGAAAGAGGAACAACTTTGGTGAAGACAACTTTTTGAAAAAATGAACAGAAGGAGATTAAAAAGGACCACTTTTAGGACTGCACAGCGGAAGAGAGCCGATTACTTGAGGGAAGCCGGCCTAAATGGGCCGTAAGTTGACTTGGAAGCCGGAAGTTGATAGATAAGCTCAAGGCTCTAGGAAATCATGATCTCCAAGACTCAAAGGATATGAAATGGTAAAAATGGGCTTAAAATCCATCCGACAAAGCTCCAAAACAATGGCTAATTTGGGGCATCAAAAATGATGAATAAGAGAAATGACACAACTTGTGGGCTAAAATGGGTGTCAACAGATGCCCCTCCTTGATGTCCGCTTTGCAAAGGAATGAGCGGAGGGTGAGACGAAATGGAATGAGATGGAGCAAAAGTGATAGCGAGTGAATGGAGATGAGCAAGTGGAAAGAACTGAAAAGCGGGCATCAAGGTAAAAAGACACCCGTCCTCAACCAACAAGCGATAGGAATTCTCCCGAAAACGCCGAACTAACCACCTGAAATGATTAACAAGGATGAGACATGTCTGGAGAAGTAACTAAAAAAGGAAAAGAAACACGACCAACCTCATCAGGGACACAATCCACGGACAATGAGTGGGTCGGAAGGAACACATCATAAGAGCTGGAAAAGGAGACATAAGACTGAGATAAAATCCAGATAGGAATCACGCTGGCCAACCAGACCAAGCGGCAAGATCAGAGAAATCGTTTGAATTCATAGTGGAATGAAGAATCTCTTACCCAAGAGAATTGAAGTGCAATTAACCATTGCTGAGGAGAAATCCTTGAATGGATCACTAGGCATGAATGCTCAAAATGACATGATGCATCTTGGGCTAAAATAAAGAAATCATTAAAATGAATACAAAGAAAGATAAAATAGAAAGTACTCAAGGATAATATTGCTAGACTCAGTCAAGACGAGGTCAAGAGTCTTCTTGCAACCACGGCGTGCGATACAGAGTCTATCGTCCCCCACCCGACTCAACCAAACGGCTTATCCAACGATTAACCGTATGCTCCTAGATCATCATCATTTTAGTTAAAGGGGAACATCAGATCCTAGAACACACGGGCAACCAGCCGGTCCTTGAGAGGCTATAATAATGTAGATACCATATAGTAATGCAACAATGAGAAGGGATCGAGAGCCATACCTGACTTACCTGCCAAGAGAAACGGCATCTTTTTTAGATTGTCTGATTTTCAAGATTTTTATGAGTTTTCAAAATAAGACAACAACAATATGAATGAACATGATAAACAAGCATGAACATAACGACGATAAGATAACGCTCAACTGAACGACACATAACAATCAAACGAATGGAAAACAACGCAACAAGATGAACAAGCACATATGCAATGGCATGAACAAACGACACGTATGCAAGATGAACGTGGAGGACAAGACAACAATGCAGTGAGACAACACATGGTTGGGACAAGAACATGAGGGATGACCACACGGTTGGGACAACACACGAGATATAGAAGGACGACTAACACCATATGCAAGACAACTAACATCACGTAGTGAAGAACAAAATAACATATGTGGGACAACACGGAGGGACATAGACACGGCGAGACAAGGACACGGCGGGATAAAGGACATAAACAAATATGCCCTTCAATCAAAACTCAAGATCAGAATGAAGCAGAACCGCCAGGTTCATAATCGTGAGGTAAAGCCCTCTCATAGAAATATGATCATTGCAAACAAAAGCTGAGAAGGACATAAGCTTCAGAACAGATTGAGTGATATGATTGAAGAAGGGAAGAACAAATCAAAAATGTGGACAGGAGACAGAGCACAAAGATATAGCAAGGAATGCCTGAGTACCTGCAACCTACACACTTAGCAAACAAATTACGTATTTATTCTCAAAATAAAATGTAAAAGATAAATATTTTTAGATTTTTCAATTTTCTTGATTTTTTTGGATTTTGAAAATATTTGATTTTTTTGGATTTGAACAATATTTCATTTTTTTTAGATTTTTCATAATACCTCTTTTTTTTTATTTTTGAAATAGCAATCCGCAGCACCCAAAGACAGGCTCGAACTACTGGCCAGTGATCGCCGTCCCTCCCCTCTCATTAAAGACTTCCCTTGAACAGGGCATGCATGTGAGGGTGGCTTACCACAACCAACTGCCTCTAAGGAACGGTGCCCCTACTAAGACCATACCCGTGATACAATTCAGCCTAAGAGGGAGAAATAGAAGAAAAATTGGAGACAAGCTTTATGCAGGATGGGAGATATCCAGACTCGACTTCCTTCCAAGGCGCCACCCCTCAAAGAGATAGGTCTGTTGTGCTGGGGCTTTGTGTCTTTGATTTTGAGACCCATATTTATTAGGCATACATGCGACCGGGCTCATGACGTCCCGCGGGGAACTGTACTACCACTCTTGCCATGCCTTTGATTCATAATTTTGCATTGATCTTCTCATTCATATATGATTTTCATTTGACAGCCCTTATTGGCTAGATAAAGCATGAAAGTTCACTTTTGAGGGTCAAGACTGCCCCTATTTGAGACCTCTCTCGTATTAGGGAGCGCCTAGGTTGGTCATCTCATCCATCCATCTCTTGCCCCTGCACTTGGCCGAGCAGAGAAGAGAAAACTACCTTTGTGCATACCCAAAGTATGGCCAAAGCAGCAACGGTGTGCCTCAGAGGAATCGGCTATGGCTCACCGTGAAGTGTGTGAAAAACCCATGCTCAAAGGTCACCCTCAACGATCGGGGAAAGAACTGGACTACCAGTGCGGAGCTATCACCGGCCTAAGGATGCTATAGAAGCGAACTCATTTTAAATGACCTAAATGAACTAAGCAAATTTCTAAAAGCCACTTAACCATGTCGAGGAACCAACGTTATAAGCATGTGCAGAAACAATAGAAATAATGGAAATGAAAGCATGTTTCTTTGCTCAAAATAAAGATACCTTTGCAAATCCATGGCGTGGAAACCGGCATCCTGAATCGATCTCGATCATCAAGCTTTGAGGAGCGCGAGTAGCTTTGTATTCCTTGCTTGACATGATGAAAGAATGAAAGGAGAGCAAAGGATTGGATTCCTCGACACAGAGGAGTGGCAGACATCATACTGGACAAAGATGGGATAAAAAGGAAGAGAGACGAGGGCTAGAACTCCCTCGTTAAGGCGTCGAGGCCCTGATAACAAGGAACCAAATACAGAAGAAATCATATTAGCTGAGATCAAGGCGGACTAAAGCCTCGAAAGTAGCAAGAGAAAGGGTAATGACCCTGAAAGGGTGAAGAGGAGTGAATAGAATGACAACGAGAGGATTGCTGTGAAGATGAGAAAGAAGGAGAAGAATAGTCCGACGCGGTCGGTGAAAAGGAATTAGAATCACCCGACAAGGTCGAGGAAAGAAAATGATAGACACCCGACAGGGTCGGGGAAAAAGACTAATGGTCACCCGACAGGGTCAGGGAAAGATCAGAAGCAGAGCCCAGGGATACAGGAAGAGAAGGATCAGAAGAAGTCCCGAAAGTGGGATGAAAGGATGACATAGGCCGAGGCCTAAAATCATGAGTGAACGGAGGATCCGGAGACTCCGGATGAGTGGGGAAAGAAGAATGGGGGTTTGCGGAGCCGAAAAGAGAGGAGAAGATCATAGATGCGGGATTGGAAGAAGGGAGGTACACCACCCAAGGGTGCAATATAAAGGACGAACAAAAGGAAGAGGAAGAAGTAGACCCTTGAGTGCACAATCGACGGCCCTCAAACTTACGCCGCCGCTTCTTCTTAGCAATAATCTCTTGAACATGGGTCTGCCTGGTGCTGACTCGGACCTTCGGCCTTCTTGACATGCAATGTCTCCTCAAATAACGAGCCCATCTGGCAGATAACCTAGCCCGATCATGGATATGTAGCTTCGTCGGGGCGGTTGCTCCTAGATACCCATTGGTAACCATAGGCGGACATTCTCGAATAGATGTCTCCTTGGGATGAACATCAGAAAACCGCGGAGTTTCATCACTCTGTATTAGCACCATAAGACTCGACATCTTCACTCGACAATCGGGCATGAAGTATAACTCCCTTATCAGAAGAGCAGGACAAAACTGAGGGAGAGTAATGCACGACGTTGACGTGGCCGATTCACCAAAAAATCGAGGAAGATTGCATAAGATGTGCAGAATGTTCTTGAAAAATGCAGAAGATACGGCCAATTGCCCCTTGAATAGGGAATCCATCAAGCTCTTGGCAATTGTATGGGTTAGCACAATCTGAGTAAAGAACCCTTCTTGGCAGTGAACTGAACAGCAATCGAGCGAGGGGTAATAACAACATCAATAGTGAACTCTTTGGCGAGCAAAGAGATTGCCACCGGCCTTGCTCGAGAGGAAACTGGCATCAACTCAAGGAAACTCTTCTTAGCAACTGTCATATTTGAAAGTGAAGGCGCATCATCCCCAAAATAACCAGCGACTGGGACGTGAAACGGCATCCGACAGATAAAATCCTGAATCTTGAAATGCATGGCCGGCACTGAATCATCCCGACTTGGCTTATTGTCTCCCCGGGGATGAGACCCAAGGGGCACCAAAGGAAGCGCACACCCGCTCCATGGGATGAAAGTGGTTGGAGAAGAAGTAAAGGTAGAAGGTTTGGATGGCATAGAGGCTTTAATGGGGATGGTGTGTTTAGGTGGAGGAAAAGGCAAAGGTGGAGGTATGACTTGCTCGGGCGAGGGCGGCAAAGGCAAAATTTGCTCAGGCTCGGTCAAAGGTGATGGCGGGGGTGATGGCGGTTTAGGCAATGGTGAGGGTGGTGGAGATGGTGTAGGCGATGGAGAGGATGGTAGAGATGGTGATGTGGTCGATGGAGGTAGTGGACATGGCAAGGGTGAAGGAGGGGGTTGTGGCACCCACCGTCGACGTATCGACACATCGCGCCGAACGACATTGGGGGTGGAAGTAGTGGTGGAAGAAGTAGAAGAAGGGGAGGTGGCACTAGCCTGAGCAGAGGCTTGGGTTTGTGGAGGTTGCGGATATTGGATAGGAGATAGCAAAGGTAATAGAGTAGGCGGAGTAGTAGGTGATGGAGCGGGTTCAACGCTAGACGAAGAATCACTGGGGTGCCCCCGGTCTTGTAGAGATGGAGACGGCTGCTTGGGCGGTGCTTCTTGTTGCTAATGCTTGCTGCGGAGATCTAAAACAACTTTACGCATGGCGGCCCAATCAATTCTTTTATTATCTTCCAGGTCATAAACATACTCTTGGAACTCGGGACAATCCTCAACCAAATGCCTCTGTTGGCGGTGAAAATCACAATATTGAAGCATATTCCCGACCGCGGGTCGGCAAGGCACAGCCGGAGAGAGCGACAACACGTGAGCGGCCATCAAAGCCCTAAAAATGTCGGTAAAGCACTCCGACAACGGAGGACAAGGAGCCTGCTTCGGGCAAGGCGGATGCCGAGGGGTATGCGGTGGTTGAGAAGGTTGTGGAGAGGGAAGCAGAGGTTGCATAGGTAATGGAGTGTTGTTGGCGGAGGTGGGATTTGGTGAAGGCATATGTGAAACGGAGTGGGGAGGTATGTAGACGGCATCCACCTGCTCGTGATGTGGTGTGACCTTGACCAGGGGTGGAGACGGAGACGGGTATGCGAACGTAGGAGGCTGACTCATGGAAGGTTGATATGTGGAGGCGTATAGGTATGTAGAGGCGGGGTGTAGACTCATGGAGGGATATGTGGCGGAAGGCTGACTCATGACGGGCTGACTCATGGGAGCGTAGGGTTGGCATGTGGAGGGTGAAGGTTGATATGTGGAGGTGGATGGTGGAGACTCGGGGTCAAGAGAATCTTGGATTTGTTGGCGGATGAAGCGGGCTCGGCTATATAATTGTTGCCAAGAGGTGATGTTGTTGAGGGCTAAGATAAACCGATACCCGGGCGTTGCATTTGATATCAGCATCTTGATTTACTCTCCTTCTGGAATGTGCCCTGGGACCTGCGCGGCAAGGCGACGCCAACGATTGGCAAAGGTAGAAAACTCCTCTTTGGGCTTCATCATCTCATGGGCCAGATCCGCCATAGAATACTTGGGCCCAACTTGGTCTTGAAACTGCTAAATAATTTTTTTTTGAATGACTTGAAAATTCACAACTTACTCTTGCGGAAGAAAGAAGAACCAATCCCGAGCCGTGCCTTCCAACGACAGACCAAATAGATAGGCCATCAAGTGTTGGTCATGTCGAAATTGAGTTGACTCATAAACAAACTCCTTCAAGTGCACATACGGGTCACCGACTCCACTATAACAATGATATGTGGGAATTTGTGATGGAGGTGGGAGCCGAAGACCTTGGAAAGCGAACGGAACACTTAAAGAGGATTTAGGATCGATCCGACGTTGAAGCTCATCAAGCTGGCATTGGGTTTGAGCAATCATCTCCTGGGTAGGGAGAGATCGTGAAGAATATGGGCCAGCTTGAGCAAGAGGATGTGAATTCAGACCAGTATGATGGTAATGGGCCGGATAAGGGGATCCGGGCTGAGAAGAAGAAGAGCCCATTCCGGGAATGGAAGGATATGTGGGCCTGGAAGAAGCATGAGCATAAGGACCCATTGGGCTGGCAGCATAAGGAGAAGAAGAATGAGTCCCATTAAAAAAATAAGGCCCGTTAGGAGAATGGGGCTCGTTAAGATGATGAGGCCCATTAATGAGAGAAGAAGGCCCATTAAGAGAAGGAGGCCCATGAAGATGAGATGCAATGAGACGTTGGGCCTGGGCCGGGTCCATTTGACGAACAAGGCTTGAAAGATGGGCCATGCGATTAGCATGTTCCTCAGATGGGTCAGAAGGACCATGGGAAGACGGGCCCGCGTGGGAAGAGGATTCCACGCGGGAATAGGAAGAAGATTGGGAAAAAGGATGATACAAGGGGTTGAAATGATGCTCCATGAGGGCAAATGGAGACTTAATACAAGGAGATCAAGGACAATACAAATGGGGAAGCAAGGGCTTAATGGGCTTGAGAACAAGGAGGGACTGACCCACTAATGCAAAGACGAATGGACAACGGACCAAGGGACAATGGACTGGACAATGAACCCACAAAATGGACTGACTTAAGTGGGCCTAACAATGACGAAACATGTGGATGCAACACAAAACACCACTAATGGGCTTGGACAAGCCCAAACAGCACAAATAATGCAATGTGAGAGTTTTCACCCAAGTTAAACAAGTTGATATGATGGGAAATATTTTAGGATTTTAATAGACCTTTTAATGATTTGAATTAATAATAATTTCCTCAATATAGGGTCCAAACTTTGGGTTGACTAAGGTTAACTCTCTCACACTTATGCAAATGCAAGCCTAAGGGGTGGAAAGGTACAACCGGCCCGGTGTCCATGTGGGAATCCACGGCTCACGGGGACTTATGAAGGTCCCGGACAAGATCACCTAGTCGACTCCAAGGAATATGGAGGCGAGAGGATCACTTACCAAGGTAGGAAATGCAACTATGATATGCAATGTATGGCCCTATGTGCACCGGAGTTCATGCAAATTCTAGCTTAAAACTAGAAAATCAAGACTAGATTAAACTATGCAAACTTGATCCAACTAAGACAAATAGTATATGGATGGAAAGACAATACAAAAGTCTGCACAACGGGCCCAAGAACATATCAATCTGATCCCGGGAGGTCAATCAAATCACTGAGCAAAGTTGCCCCCGTGAACCTGTGCGCAGACCACATGCAGATTTTATGCACAAATAGGTAAAATGGTGACAATTTTTAACTAAGCAAATGAGACCCAAATGATGCAAATAAGCTATGGATGGAAAGACAATACAACGTACTATCCAATAGAATAAAAATCAGTGAAATCAGACATCGGGAAGATAATCAAATCACTGAGTAAAGATGTACCTGTGAACCTGTCCCAGAGCCTGCCTGCAGAACTTATGCACAAAACTCAAAAAGTTGAACAATATTAGAATATGCAAATGTTAACCAAATGATGCAAATGATATATGATGGAAAGACATTACAAAGGGCTATCCAACGGAAGACAAAACAGCACAATCGGACATCGGGATCAAAAGTTATGTCCCGACGAACACGGCCTTGTGAGCATGCGTGCAGGACTGCCAGAATCTTTAACGGTCTACCAAATGACCGTTAGATGACCTTGACGGTCTACCATAAGACCGTCACACAACCAGAGCCCGTAAAACACCAAAAATAGTGAGAGAATGGAGGAAATACTATCTAAACAAGAACATGCACCCACCCAACCTACAAAAGAGCATGAAAACAAGCGTGATGGGCATTGGTTGTCCCACCGTGATCGCCAAAAAACTGTAGATTTTTTTAATTAGATTCCTATCCCGCCCTCTTTAAATACATACATGCATAAACATGTGAATCACGGACAAGGGGGATGAAAGGATAAGAAATACTAACCGTGATCGCCACCAAGGTTCCAACAATGCCAAAGGATGAAGAAGTGTAAAGAACGGCAACGTGTACCTTGGAAAAAAAACTTGATCGCGCTTGACAAACGAGGTGTGGGGAACTTGTGGATTCAAACCTCCTCTCCTTCCAGCCGGCTAGAGGAAGAGGGCCTCACGTTGTATTCATGCTCTCATGCAAAACAAAGCCAAAATAAGGACAAAAAACCCATTAGAACATGCATGTGCAGCATCAATCCCGCAGTGATAAAATAGGGGTAGAAATTGAGGGCAAACTCACCGGGGGGAGGTTTTTAACCCTTGTGGAAGGGTGAAAATAATAGGTGTGTATGTTGTGCATGCATGAGATTTGAAATCATGAGATTTGATTGAGAGAATAAAGAGAAAACGTTGATGCAAAACGTGTAAAAGTGCATGTAGCAGAAAAGTGCAGAAAACTGTGATGATTTGTGATTTTGAGGAGAGTAGAACTCAGAATATAGACCATGAAATCAAGCCCAGAAGGATGCAATGGAAAGCTAATACTTCCCTCTTCAAGCCAAGGTCAAAGTTGTGAGTTGGAGTTGCAGCATGGCTTCGCCCCGAACCAAGAAAGACCCCCCCCATCGCGACTGCGAACTGGGCAGTTTTTATAGAAAAGTGGTGAAACCCCCAACTTTCCTCCATGAGTTTAAGAGATAGAGTCCATCAAATCTCGAGATCTATGGATCAATCTAGAGATAATAGTCAAGATAAGTCATAGGAGAAAACGGGACTCTATTTGGATGAAGGATCTGGAAGATATGGCTTCTGGAAGGGAGCCCCGGAGCTTAATCTGCAGAGTTTGAGTTGAACTAGGACACCTAAACCCTCAACTTTTGAGCATGATTATGAGCAAGATAGCCATTGAAATTTGGAGTTCTTTGGTCTGAATTCAAGATAATATAAAGGAGAAACCATAGGAACAAACGGCGCTCAATTCGGAGTAGAATTCAAGAAGTTATGGACTCTGTAAGAGGGTCACGACGCACAGAAATGGAGCAGAGTCCAGCACGAATTGGACTCTCAGGTGTGTGTAACGGTCTATCGTACGACCGTCAGAGTTATGTAACGGACTAGGGTAGGTCCGTCACACTCTGGGGGTCAAACGGGATGATTTCGAACAAGTTTCAGTGTAACGCACCCATACTAGACCGTCACATGGACTCTGACGGTCTAGGGTAGGACCGCCACGCTCTAGGGGTCAAACAGGGTGATTTCGGGTAAGTTTCGGTGTGACGGTCTATCTTAGGACCGTCACACTGCTCTGGCGGTCTAGGGTAGGGCCGTCACACTGATGGAGGAAGATTTTGAGTAGACTACGCGTGACTTTGGAAATTGAAGCGTATCTCTCAAACGGGACAGAACTAGCGAAAGTTGTAGAAGAAGAAATTGTATATAACTAAGAGAGGAACAACTGTCATGAAGAAATGAAGTTGAGAAAATGAATGGAAAAGGGAGAAAATGGGGCTAGAACAGAGAGAAAAATTCTGGGACATAGGTGAACAGCACAGCATGCCGGAAAAATGTAAATAGCTCACAAGAGGGGCAGAACTGGTCAATGGCGTAGAAGAAGAAAATGTAGATCTTTGAAAGAGGAACAGCTTTGGTGAAGACAACTTTTTAAAAAAATGAACAGAAGGAGATTAAAAAGGACCACTTTCAGGACTGCACAGTGGGAGAGAGTCGATTACTTGAGGGAAGCCGGCCTAAATGGGCCGTAAGTTGACTTGGAAGCCGGAATTTGATAAGATAAGCTCCAGAGCTCTAGAAAATTATGATCTCCAAGACTCAAAGGATATGAAATGGTAAAAATGGGCTTAAAATCCATCCGAGAAAGCTCCAAAACAATGGCTAATTCGGGGCATCAAAAATGATGAATAAGAGAAATGACACAACTTGTGGGCTAAAACGGGTGTCAACAATGGCGTATTGCCGATTGTCCACATTTTCCCGAGTTACTTCCGTTGTACACATATAT
Source organism: Amorphophallus konjac (assembly GCA_022559845.1). Taxonomy (NCBI): domain Eukaryota; kingdom Viridiplantae; phylum Streptophyta; class Magnoliopsida; order Alismatales; family Araceae; genus Amorphophallus; species Amorphophallus konjac. The sequence continues at coordinate 201,666,542 of CM040122.1, forward strand.
CTCGGGGCGTGGCAGTTAAGTTGGTATCAGAGCCTAGGCATAAGTAAGTCCTAGGAAAATGCCATGTCATAGGCTAAGTCCAAGGCTTAAGGACCCACACCTATGAACTAAGGAAATAAATTTTCCACCTATGAGAGATTGGGTAGAGCCTGTGATGAGATAGTTGAATTAGAATTTATCCTTAGGAAAATCCCCATTAATTCCGTAGGAAGTAACTAATTGATTATTCTCTTAGGTACCTTATTCTCACAATGGCATACTATTTTGACTGGGACGGGATGCAGGAGACCGTTGTGGGTCTTACCTAGGCCCTGTAGACTATGGCCCAAGCTAGCACGAGGGCTGGTGCTGGCGATCTGCACCGTAACTTCCGGAGCTTAAATCCTCCGCGATTCTCTGACTCCCCCAATCCAGACGAAGCGGAGAATTGGATAGACGAGATGGAGAGGATTTTCAACGTTATTCAATGTGTTGACCAAGAGAAGGTCTGTCTCACCGCATTCTAACTGAACAAAGATGCGCGTACTTGGTGGAAGGCCACCTCGGTACAACCTCAAAATGCCCAGCCTACATGGGATGAGTTTCTTACACTCTTCCGAGCAAAATACTTCTCCGACCATGTAAAGGAGCGAAAGGCTATGGAATTCGCTTCTCTACGCCAAGTCATGATGTCGGTGGCAGAATATGAATTACAATTCTCCCATCTGGCCCCTTATGCCCAACATCTAGTAAGCACATACATCTTAAAGGTAAACCGGTTCTTGGACGGTTTAAGGCCCAGTTTTATTCAACAATTAGGACCATAAAATATCTAAACATCCCCGAAAATGGCCCAACGGGCGTATCTATGTGAGAGGACCTTAGAGAAGGCCTAAAAGTACAAAAGCAAGGGTGAAGAGTCCAGTCGTAAGTCGGATCAGTGAGGAAAGAAAGAGAAGTTCGCATCACGAAGTCTTACAAATCCCGTGATAGTAAGAAGAGGTCCCGGAACGGGAGTGGTAGTGGCAATCACAAGAATAAGAAGGCAAAGGAGGAAGACAAGCAAGTCATGACGGCTTGCTCATTCTAAAAGAAATTCGGCCATTCGTCCGAGGAATGTTGGAAGCGTCTAGGTGCCTGCTCACGCTGTGGCAGTCGAGAGCATCGTATGTCGGACTGTCATCTCATGAAGGACCAATCTTCTAGCGATGGACGCAAGCAGCAAGCGTATCTTAATGTTGTTCTTGATGAAGAAGCGCCCAAGGATGATGGGCTAATGAAAAGTACTGTTCACATTTATTCACATCCTGCATTTTTGTTATTTGATACTAGTGTCTCTCATTCTTTTATATCTACTACTTTTGCAAAGACCTTGCCAATTACACCTGTTCCTCTACCTTCGGACCTAGCCATCACAACACCTTTAGGTCCGTGCACTAAATTAACAACTTACTACCAAGATAGTGAGGTAACAATAGAAGGCCATAACCTCCCCGCAAACTTAGTATGCCTTAACATGGAAGGTTATGATGCTATTCTAGGTATCGACTGGCTTGTCAAACACTATGTCGAGATAAATTGTCGTAATAGGAGAATTTCTTTTCATAAACCCGACCGTCCAAAATTCTCTTCTCTTGGAATCAAATATAGAAAACACCCTACTCTTATCTCCTCTCTCCATGCCTGGAAACTCATTTCGTAAGGTTGTGAAGCTTTTCTTGCTTCTGTAGTCATTACTGAGTCCGAGAAAATCCTTATAGAAGAAATTCTCATTGTAAAAGAATTCCCTGATGTTTTCCCCTCTGACTTACTTGGTCTAACCCAAAAGGGAAGTCAATTTTTCTATTGAACTCAAACCCGGAGCAGCACCTGTGTCAAAGGCCTCTTATAGCATGTCCACCACGGAGCTCAAGGAACTGAAGAATCAACTTCAGGAGTTACTGGAGAAAGGCTTCATTCAACCAAGCACATCCCCCTGGGGTGCGCCGGTTCTATTTGTCAGGAAGAAGGATGGATCTCTCAGGCTATGCATTGATTATCGGCAGTTAAATCAACTTACCATCAAAAACAAGTACCCACTGCCGCGTATTGATGAGCTGTTCGACCAGATCTCCGGTGCGGAGTATTTCTCCAAGATTGACCTTAGGTCTGGCTATCATCAATTGAAGATTAAAAAGGAGGACGTTAACAAGATGACTTTCCAAAGTAGATACGGACATTATGAGTTTGTGGTTATATCGTTCGGGTTAACCAACGCCCCTGCAGTATTTATACAACTCATGAATAATATTTTTAGGCCGTATCTTGACCGATTTATGGTTGTATTTATTGATGACATCCTTATATATTCCAAGACAAAGGAAGAACATGAAGAACATGAAGAACATCTGAGAATTACCTTGCAAACATTAAGGGAACATCAACTATATGCAAAGTTAAATAAATGTAAGTTCTGGTTAAAGGAAGTCTCCTTCCTTGACCATGTTATCTCCAAAGAAGGTATTGCCGTGGATCCTTCTAAGGTAGAAGCTGTCAAGAACTGGAGCCGACCAACGACTATATCTGAAATTAGAAGTTTCTTTAGTCTGGCTTGTTATTATTGACGATTTATCAAGGATTTCTGCAAAATCGTCGTCCCTCTAACAAGGCTTACTAGAAAAGAAAATCTGTTTGTATGGACCACAGAGTGTGAAGAGAGTTTCTTGACTCTCAAGGAACATATCACCATTGCACCCATTCTGGCACTGCCTATTAAAGGCGGCGGGTTTGAAGTATATACGGATGCATCAGGCGTTGGCCTTGGGTGCGTCCTTATGCAAAATGGAAAGGTGAATTGCTATGCCTTAAAATAACTAAAGCGGCATGAGAAAAATTATCCAGTTCATGATCGGGAGCTCGCTGCCGTCATATTTGCTCTGAAAATTTGGCGTCATTATCTTTATGGGAAAACATTTACGGTGTATTCAGACCACAAAAGTTTGATATATCCTTTTTCTTAAAAGGAATTAAATATGAGACAAAGAAGATGGCTGGAGTATCTCAAGAATTTCGACTTCGCCATCCAATATCATCTGGGCAAGGCAAATGTTGTAGCCGACGCACTTAGCAGAAAACCAATAGGAATGTTATCAAGCCTCGTGAAAGGTATGACTAATCTTATTGTTAAATTTACCCAGTTGAATCTAGATATTAATTTAGAGGAAGAAGAGTGTTTTATTGCCAATATCTGGTCACAACCTATAGTCATAGAAGATCGGATCAAGTTGCAAGAGAATGACCCCACACTGATGGAAATCAAGGAGAATGTTGATCAATGGCCAGCTTTCTCTATGGCAACTGACGGAAGATTGCTATTCCGAGGTCGAATTTGCATACCGGATCATGCCGATACTAAAAGGCTGGTTATGGACAAAGCACATAAATCAAGGTATGCCATTCACCCTGGTGCTACCAAGATGTACTAAGATCTTAAAAGGAATTTTTGGTGGCCCAACATGAAAAGAGAAGTGGCGGACTATGTATCACGCTGCCTCACTTGCCAACAAGTTAAGGCAGAACATCAAAAGCCCGCTGGAAAATTACATCCCTTGGAGATCCTTGAGTGGAAATGGGATAGTGTAGGGATGGATTTCATCATAGATATACCTAGGTCAAGAGGACATGATGGTGTATGGGTGATCATTGATTGCTTGACCAAATCGGCTCACTTGCTACCTATTAAAAGTCGATGGTCCGTGGATATTTTGAATGCCTTATATATGAAAGAAATTAAGAGACTACATGGAGTCCCTGTCACTATTATATCTAATCGAGACCCCTGATTCACATCTCAATTCTGGAAGGGTCTACAACATTCATTAGGGACCTGGTTGAATTTCAGTACTACATTTCATCCACAAACCGATTGTCAAAAGGAAAGAACCAATCAGGTGGTGGAAGCTATGCTCAGGGCCTTTATAATTGATTTTGGTGGAAGTTGGCATGACCACTTGCCTCTAGTGGAATTCGCCTACAACAATAGCTATCAAGCTAGTATACAAATGGCACCATTCGAGGCTCTATATGGTAGGAGTTGCCATTCACCTATATGTTGGGATGAGGTTGGAGAAAGACAACTTCTAGGCCCTGATCTTGTTCGGGATACAATAGAAAAGGTGAAGCTGATTAGAGAGAGACTTCATATGGCTCAGGATAGACAAAAGACTTATGTTGATATCAGGAGAAGAGACCTGGAATTTCAAGTGGGAGATCATATATTTCTCAAGGTTTCCCCAGGTCGAGGAATTCAAAGATTTGGCATTAAAGGGAAGCTTACCCCGAGATTCATTGGCCCTTTTGAAATTCTTGAAAGGGTTGGCGAGGTTGCTTATCGACTGGCATTGCCTCCACAACTGTCTGGTGTCCATGACGTATTTCATGTATCCATGCTCAAGAGGTACGTCTATGACCCTTTTCATATTATAAGTCATAAGGATCTGGTGATACAGAAGGATATGACGTATGAGCAAAGACCATTTAAAATACTTGATCGAGAGGTACGTCAGCTTCACAATAAGACTATTCCTATGGTAAAGGTCCAATGGAATAAGTGCCTGGATTAAGAAGCCACATGGGAAACAGAAGAAGTCATGCGCAAACGATTCCCCAAACTATTCAATTGTATGTACAATACACTCTCTATAAAGCCATGTGTTGAGTTTGGGGACCAAATTCTCTTAAGTGAGGGAGGGTGTAGCATCCTTGGGATTTTTCTGAAATTATAAGAATTTTTTTGGAATTTTTGGAGAATTTTATGAATTTAAATATAATTATTTAAGTCATAAATAGGCTTAATGGGCTATCTAATGAATAAAGGACTAATTGATAATTATCTAAAGGCCTAAATATTAAAATAGGTTTGAGCCCACTCAAATAGGCCCAAAAGACCGAAATCCAAGCTTCTTAGGCCCTAGCCCAATTATAGAAACGTAATTAAGGTTATTTTCAGATTTAAATGGGATATATATACCAATTAGAGGATAAATAGGATATAAGTAAGAAAATTTGAGAAATTCGGAATAAAAGCCAAATGGCGGTCTATCGCCAGATCGCCACTTACAAGAAACGGTCCCAACAGGACCGCTATTAGGTTCCGTAAACGGGAGAAGAAGAAGCGTGGAAAAAATGGAAATTTTCCCACCTTAATCCCCATAGATCGATGTTATCTCCTAGGGAGTCATGCCTAGGACTCTTAGGGATCGATTGGAGCCCAAAATAGGATTCTATTTCAACCTAATCTGGCTACCCTAACTCAAACCCTATAAATAGACCCAACTTCGACTCGCGTGAACCCTAATGTTGGATCACGTTTTTCGAAGGTAAGGAGACACTATCTCAGGTAATACCTTTGGAAGATTTTGTTCTCCTTTATATTTTCTAACATCCCCCCAATTTTCGTGCTAGGAGGTCTAGTCTTTAAGGATCTACAAGCCCCAGCAGTTGTTATTCTTTAAGTCTGCACAGGAAATAGTGCGACCGTCCAGGGAAAAAAAGGCAATTTGAAGCCCTAGACAAGGTTAGTTCGAGTTGTATCTTTAGAACTTATTGTTGTCCTTTGTATCTTCTACCTATCCTCCAAATTTCGTGGAGTTAGGACAAGAGGTTGAAGAGTTAGAAGGCCTGGAAATAGGCGGTTCCATGCAGGACGCGCAGGAGCCAGCAGCGACTTCCAGTCAAAAATTCGATCTTTAGGAGTACTTCTAAAGGTAGGTTATCTCACGGATGGCTGAATTAACGTGTTAAGAACAAAAGATTTTTGGTTTCTAGTAATTTCATGCACGGTACTTAAGGAATTTTATGTTTTATTTTGACTACGCATCTAGGTTATCACTGCATGCATGAGCCATGCATTTAATAAGAAAAGTTAACATTTTTGGCTTAATTCATGTCAACCATGCATCTTCGTGCATTTCTTATGATATATCATGTCTTATCTTTCTGTTTAGCATCGTTTCCATTTATCTATTGCCCTAAAATAGGCCTGCCCTAATTCATGTCAACCATGTGATAGACACGGAGTGTGTGATCTAGAAGGGAGGGATGAATAGATCACTCACAAATCGCGTTAAACCAAAAGTAGTTGTCTCAGAGAGTTCAGATTGGCTAAATTGAATATGTGAAAAACTCCAATGCTCAATAAGGCAATTAAGTAGATAGGATAGTTGTGTATACAACTCAGAGAAATGGAACAGATAGGTGATCAAACAAGTGACGAGAAATAAAATAGTAAGATGAATATCCTCGTTCAACAACGTCAGCAAGTAGGATGAATGTGAAATCCACAGAGAAAATCATGAGACAGCTAATGTGATACTAGGCGGAGGTTGGGCTAGGAAGCCTCCTCACGCGAGGACAACTTTCTAGATAGATCTGGCCTATCCTTCCGACTGGGCCTCTCGATATACCACTCACTGTAGGGAAATCACTCAAGTAAAAATCTAACAAAGCAAACCACTAAATCTGACAAAGTGATTTTTAGGTGGTTCGATTGCACAATGCAATCTATGTCCACCCCTCGCTCACACTGAGCGAGGAGTCCTTGCACAAAGCAATATCATCAAGCAGACTAAGTCTGCAACAAGATGCTGGCTCACAGCTTGAAACCAGAGGGAGACAAATCCCTCAACCCAAGTTCTGCTACCCATAAAACTTGGCACCTGGGATGCTACCCACAAGTCCAGAACCGAAGGACCTTCCTTCCTTCCTTCCTCAAAGACAGAGGGAACCCACAAGTGACCCCAAGTCGCTCGCAACTGGAGACAGTGTCTCCCTTCCTCCAAGAACACTCGGAGGGAACGAAACAATAAACCAGAGCAAGAGTGAAATGAAAAACAAAATAGCAAAATTGAGAATAGAAATGAAATGTAGCTTCGTACAAGCATTTTGAATCAGAAAGGCTGGCTGCTCTTAAACTTCCTTTCCTGACTCTCTTCCTATACACAACTTTGACTCTTTTTCTCTTCTTTCTGGCGCTGCTCTCTTTTTTAGATGGGATCTTCACACAGCAGGAGCTCTCGAAGCTTTTGGCAGTCGTGCTACATCTTTGAAGGATGAGACAGTCTTTAAATAGAACAGAGGCTCCGTTTGGATGAGGCAGAAAACCTAGTGAGATTCTATTGGTACACCTGTCATTAGAATATTCTCCCTCTGGAAACCTCTGAAAAAGTGTGCCACCCTTTTCTTGGATCACGTGCCATTGTATCGTTGGAGTTGGTTTTTCAATCGGTTCTGAATTTAAGATCCGAAACAAGGATTCAGATCTTTCGACCTGTTAACCCATGAAGATCTGCATCGACTTGTTTTAACAAGTGCACCGACCTTGTTGTTAAGACATGTTGATGTGCACCGACCTTAGTAGGTAGTAATGAATCTCTACATCGACCTGATAGTTACTGACAACAATAGCTGCATCGGCCTTTCTTTTCTGAATGGCTTAAGATGCACCGACCTTGTTGCCATGAATTGTTCAGCCACATCGACCTTCCTTCAGAAGTAGCTGATGTGCATCGACCTTGTATCCTTTGAAGGCGTTGGTATTTCTTGTCTGGCTTCATTCTGCATCGAGGCATCTTGCTTAGTACCTCAATGCATCACTCTTAAGTGCGTCGATGTAGTAGCTAACTGCTCCGACTTATCGGTCTGCGCAAGCCGGTTCTTGATCGTGCTCATCGATTGACAGTACTGCGTCGAGGCAGCTGCTTACTGTATCGAGGCAGAACATTTGACATCCTTACATTTTAAACAATATGTAAATTAGTTTAAACTGTTCAATGTAATTATGTGCAATTTTATGCAATCACAGTAGAAGATACTCAAATTTTTCTTTATGATTGAAATAGACAGAATAACTCATATTGGTTTGACATCAACAAAACACAGAATGCAACACACTCCCCCTTTTTGATGATGGAAATCATATGATTTTATTGAGGAAGTTTCTCTTTCCTTGAGCACAAGTTTGAGCAATCAATATGAGGGAATGCAAAGAGAATGATAAGTAGGTAGTATAAAAAAAATTCAATCATGAAGGCTTCAGGCTCAAACCAAAAAAAATGCCAAATGCCACTACCCTACCACTACCATTCTCTCCCCCCTTTTCTATCTGACAGTTACTCAGACTTATTCATTCTGACAGTTACTCAGACATATTCTTCTCCCCCTTTGACATCATCAAAAGGAATGAGGAGAGAGAGCGCTGCTTAACGGTAGAAAGCAAATAGAGTCGATGTCACAAATCTAGAATATCTCATAAGCATCTCTTAAGAGATTAAGTAAGTGAACTGAAGTGTGCTTAGAGGTTTCAAATTTGATAATCCGAAGAGACAATGATGCAAAGTGAAGATTATCGCCATATAGAAGTAATGAGGGAGATCAAAGCTTAAAAAGATTTATGTCAAGAAAATTTTGTCTAAAGGCTGTACTGATCAAACTTGTGGAAACAATTTCCTGAAAAAAAAAATTTGTTCTTGCAGTATTAAGGACAAACTACTAACATTTTATATCATAGGAATTGAAACCAGCAGAAAGTTTGTTTTCTTAACAACTTGCTTTTGAATGAGCAATTTGGTTAAATCAACACTTTTTACGTGAGGAGACACATTGGTTAGATGCAGGAATCCCCAGTTACTCAGTGTGAAAACCATATTACTACTCTTTAATGAGAACAGAGATAGCAAAAGAGATGTCTCTTTACGTGAGGCACAACACGTCTTAGGTGAAGTGACCTAGTTACTCAACACTTCAAGCCATTGCTCTGGCATGAGTTGCTATTTTTCACTGAAATTCTTAAACAGAGTTAATCTGGTACTTCATGACATAGCTGTTCTCATTTTACGATGAAGATCAGCAGGTTTCTCGGTAACCAAAATCATTACTCTGACTTTAGTTTTTGTTTTCTATTTCAATGTGAAGTGTTTGAAGATAATACTACATGAACTTGTTTCCAGAAATTTGCTTTTATGAGTTCAATCTTCAACCTTTTAGATGATTTCAAGACATGATAGTTTAACTTTGTTTCATGCTCATGAGAAATGTAAGAAGATATTCTTCAGACTTTTTCAATTTGATCTTTTTCTTGATTATGAGGTAGAAACTTCTTGACTTGATTTCAGTCAATCAGACTTAAAGGTTTAAGAAAGGTATGAGTTTCTATGACATGTGAATGGACTATGTAAGATCCTCATAAAGAGCATTTTTACATCAGCATGATCTCTCACCACCTTTCTGAATCTATCCTCACATTTCACAAAGTGACCAACCTAAGTAGCTCCCCCTCAGTTAGAAAGATAGAATAAACGGATCAGACAAGCTCCCCCTTACAATTAGACTGACCACTAACCTCCCCCTGACAGCATGAGTCAGAACACAAACAAGTTTCATAAAAAATAGGTCAGAGCACTACAGACCCATTTACAAGGTAATAGAGAGAGTCAACACTATGTGGATGCAAGAATGATGTTCAGGAAAGAAAGAACAAAGTTAACCAGTAGGTCGAGGCATGATCTTTAATGCCTCGTGGCAGTGTGTACATCAGAAAGAGGAGATCAAGGGGATCTGAAAATGCCCAGTTCTCTTCTGAAAGTTGAGAATTTCTCATTGTCTAGAGGCTTAGTGAAGATATCAGCTATCTGTTGTTTAGTGCCTATGTGAATCAATTCAAAGGTGCCTTTTGAAATCTCATCTCTGATGAAATGATGTCTGATTTCTATGTGCTTGGTGCGTGAGTGCAGGACATGATTTTTTGAAAGATTTATAGCACTTGTGTTATCACAATAATTGGGTGTGCAGCCCAGGTCTATCTGGTAGTCCTGGAGCTAATGTTTTATCCAGATGATTTGTGTTCCACAGCTCCCTGTGGCTACATACTCAGCCTCTTGAGTGGAGAGGCCCATAGAATGATGTTTCTTGGAACCCCAAGAAACTAAACACCCACGAAAGAATTGATAGTGTCCACTAGTGTTATTCCTATCTAATTTGCACCCAGCATAATCTGCATCTATGTAAGATTTTAGATCTAAAGTGTATGATGCTGGGAACCATAATCCCAAGTTGTGTGTGGCAAAAATATATCTAAAGATTCTTTTCACAGCTGCAAGATGCAATTCAGTAGGCCTAGATTGATATTTAGCACACATACCTACACTAAATTGTATATCAGATCTCGAGGCAGTTAAGTAGAGCAGGGATCCAATCATACCTCGGTATAGCTTTGCATCAACTTATTTACCTAATTCATCCGCATCTAATGAAGCATTGGTACCCATTGGAGTTGAGATGTGCTTCAAGTTGACCATCCCAAACCTCTTGAGAATTTCCAGAGTGTACTTAGTGTGGCTTATAAAACACCCATCCTCCAATTGCTGAACTTTCAAACCAAGAAAGTATTTTAATTCACCAACCAAGCTCGTTTCAAACTCATTAGACATTAACTGAGCAAACTCATTGCATAATTCAGTGCATGTTGAGCCAAAGACTATGTCATCTACATATACCTGAACTATGATGAGGTCCTTATTTAGAATTTTAGTAAACAAGGTTTGATCCACATTACCTCTGTTGTAGCCCTTGCTGATCAGAAATTCTGTCAGCCTATCATACCAGGCCCTAGGAGCCTGTTTCAGACTGTACAGGGCTTTGTTTAACCTAAAAACTTTGTTAGGGTGTGAAGATAGTTGAAATTCATGGGATTGTTCTATGAAAACTTATTCTTTAATGAAACCACTTAAGAATGCACTTTTAACATCCATTTGATGAAGTTTTATGTCTTTAGAACATGCAAAAGAAAATAAGATTCTTATTACTTCCATCCTAGCGACAGGTGCATAGGATTCATCAAAATCAACCCCAAACTCCTGACAGTAACCCTTGGCTATTAATCTGGCTTTGTTCCTTGGAATTATTCCATCTTCATTCATTTTATTTCTGAAAACCCATTTAGTTCCTACGATATTTTTATTTTCAGGTCTCGGAACAAGTTCCCAGACATTATTTCTTCCAAATTGACCTAGTTCCTCATTCATTGCATTTACCCATGATTCATCTTTTAAGGCCTCTTCCACTGTTTTAGGTTCAATTTGTGATACTAATGTAACTAGATATTGATTGTTTAAATTTCTTAGAAAAGACCTTGTTCTAGGAGGATCAATTAAGTTCCCAATGATATTATTTGTAGGGTGATCTTTCAAAAATCTGACATTTATTGAAGACTCACCTGGCTCGGCTGGCTCTACCTGGTTTGGAACGTTTGTTGTAGTAGGTGACTAAGTTTCTTCGTTCAGCTTGTCCTCCAAAAACTCTCCATCATGCTTTGAATTACTGTCATCATCATCCATGTTAATAACATTGTTTGTTTCATCAAATATAACATGAGGAGATTCTTCTACAGTTTGATCTGAGATATTGAAAACCCTATATGCCCTCGATGTTTCAGAGTATCCTAGAAAAATTCTTGGGCTACTCTTTGCTTCAAATTTATCAAGGTCCTTTTTGTTGTTGTTATGAATGAAACATTTAGAACCAAAAATCCTAAAGTAAGCCACATTTGGCTTCTTACCTTTCATGAGCTCATAGGGGGTTTTCTTATGGATGGCTCTTACCATGGCCCTGTTGATAGTATAGCATGCAGTATTGGCAACTTCTGCTTAAAATCTTCTAGGTAGCTGACTTTCCACAAGCATGGTTCTGGCCATTTCAACAATGGTCCGGTTTCTTCTTTCCACTATGCAATTCTGCTTTGGAGTCCTGGGAGAGGAGAATCTGTGAGTTAATCCCTCATTGTCACAAAATTCAGAAAACATGGAGTTTTCAAACTCTCCTCCATGGTCAGATTGGATGATGCAAATTCTATGATTTCCTTCTTGTTTGATTTTATTGAAAAAATGTTTAAACTTCTGAAATGCATCATTATTATTTGCTAAGATAAATATCCAAGAAAACCTAGTATGATCATCTACAATCACAAACCCAAACCTTTTAACATTCAGACTCTGAGTTCTAGTTGGACCGAATGGATCCATATGCAAAAACTCCATTGGCCTGCAGGACAATGGCTCAGATCTGAGCTTGAAAGACTTCCGGGTTTGTTTACCCAGAGCACACGCATCACAAATTTTGGAGTTTGAATTAAACTTGATCTTAGGCATGCCTCTAACTAAGTCATGTTTGACTAACTTATTCAATATAGTATAGCTAGCATGGCCTAATCGTCTATGCCATTTAAATGCATTGTTATCCAAGTCAGTAGACAGACAAAGATTTGATTCTGAATTTTCATTTAAGTCTACAATGTAGACATTATTGATTCTATGTCCTACAAATTTAACCTTGTCAGAATTTATTTCAAAGATTTTGCATGCATTATTGTCAAGAACCACTATATGACCCTTGTCACATAACTAACTGATGCTAAGTAAATTGTGTTGAAGACCTTCTACAAGCAAAACTCTTTCAATGGTATTTGAGGGAAACTTACCAATTGTGCCTGCACTAATGATCTTACCTTTGTTCTTCCCTCCAGTCCTCCTACCTTCATTTCCAATTCATTGAATTTGGTTCGATCACCCATCATGTGCCTGGAGCAGCCACTGTCTAGGTACCACTTGTTGTGCTCGGCTACTAGGCTCACCTGAAATCAAATCAAGAAGAATGCTTTGGGACCCCAGGGAAGTTGGGTCCAAACATGTTACTCAATCCTTCCAACCGAATCTTAGGGATCCAGATCTAACTGGTACCCTTTTTGTGAATAAAACTTTTATTTTCAGCATGGACAAATTTAGGAGCAATAGGCATTGAAAAACATTTTGTTTGCTTCTTATTGTTGAATGTTCTGCTCCAATCATTTTGGTAATTATTTTGAGGATACCTCCTAAACCTTTTCTGATTCCTAAAGATTTGTTCATTCAGATGAATATGAGAAGAGTTGAAATGAGCCTAATGTGGTGTGTATTGATTCTTGTTTTTGTTTTGGTTGGGCCATCTGTTCTGAGTCCACTGCGTCGATGCATACTAATTGTTGCCTTGACGCATCCTATTTTGAAATCCAAGATTTGCTCTGTTGATATCTGCATGCCTCAAAGCAATAGTCTGGCTGCTCAGATGCAGTGCGGGCTTGTGGACAGTTTTACCTTGACTTTTGAATTTAATGTGATTGGTTTTCATGGTTGGTTGGGCATTGTTATCGCTAGTTGAGCTAGATGGGGTGTCCAACTTTTCTTTACCCTTTTATTGACAGAATGTGGTAGTCTTGAATTCAAAGGGTCTTTTATTAGATGGATCAAAGCCCAACTCTTCTCTGTTGAAATTTACTTTCACACCCAACACGGTGTCCAAATTTACTTTTCCTTCCATAAATTTTTCCAAGATGTTTTGTTTATCTTCAATATCTTTTTGAAGCTTCTCACTATGTTTCTGAATCTCAATGTTTGCAATTTTTGTAGCTTCATATTTTTCAGAAACAAGTACATTTTCTTTCTGGATGTCCTGAAATTTCACCTTAAATTCATCCAGATTCTTATTAGCTTCTTCATTTTCAACTTGGAGATTTTTATTTTCATTCTTAGTGAGCCTAATTCTTCAAGTTGTTTCTTCATATCATCATTTTCCTTTTTCATGTTTGTTTGTTCCTCAACAACATTGCTCAGTTTTCTTTTCAGCATTTTATAGTCTTTGGTTTGACAGTTAAGCTTTTCTCACAAGTCAGCGTAAGCATCTTCCCAATCATCTATTGTGTATTTTTTAAAACGAATGCTTACCTCATTGTCTGTGTCAGCCATGAAACACAGTCTTTGTTCCTCCTCTTCTGAAGAATCCTCTTCAATATCCTCTTCCTCGTCACTCCATGTGCAGACCATAGCTTGAGGCTTCTTTTTCTACATTTTGGGTTCTTCTTCATGAGCTCCGGGCATTCACTTTTCATGTGTCCTGGTTTTTTACAATGAAAACATGTAAACTTGTCAGAACCTCTATTCTTGTCAAATTTAAAATTGGAGTTCTTACCATCCTGTTGCGGCCTTCTTCTCCTGAAGTTCTTACCTCTTGTCCTTAGAAATTTCTGGAATTGTCGGGTTAGCATAGCTTGCTGCTCATCATAAAGACCTGAGACATTCTCATATTCTTCACTGCTTTCACCGCTGCTTCTGGATACCTTAAGAGCTATGGTTTTTCTTTTCCTATTCTCTTCTGTATTCCTCTTAAGGTTGATCTCGTAAGCCATCAGGGATCCTATCAGTTCTATGACAGTCATAGTGGATAGGTCTTTAGACTCTTCTAAGACAGTGGCTTTTGTGTGCCACACCGGGGTTAGGGACCTTAGTATTTTCCTAATCAATTCACTTTCCTGAATGGTTTTACCCAGAGCTTTCAGGCTGTTGGTGACTTGTGAGAGCCTAGCGTACATTTCTGATATGGTCTTATCGGGCTTCATTCTAAATAATTCATAATCACAGGTCAACATGTTTACCTTGGTGGCTCGAACTTGTGATGTTCCCTCATAGATCAACTGAAGTTCATCCCACATTTTCTTTGCTGTTTTGCATGCAAAAATTCTGGAATACTCCTTGAGATGTACAACGCACTGCATGATGCTCATAGCCGTCCAATTTACAGTTGATACACGGATCTGCTCCCTGGACGAAGTATCTTCTTCTTCAGGAAGCTTGAATGGTCTGGTGGTGATGACCCTCTACAGCTCATGGCTCTGGGCCCTTAGAAACACCTCCATCCTATTCTTCCAATAAAGATAGTTAGTACCGTCAAAGAATGGTGGATGATTAATAGAATGTCCCTCAGCGATGAAGCTGCGAGGGGTGCTAGTTCCAGGTCTTCCCTGGTCAGTGGACCACATGTTGGGAAACCTTCTATGATACCAATTGATAGACACGGAGAGTGTGATCTGGAAGGGGGGGATGAATAGGTCACTCACAATTCACGTTAAACCAAAAGTAGGTGTCTCAGAGAGTTTAGATTGGCTAAATTGAATATGTGAAAAACTCCAATGCTCAATAAGGCAATTAAGCACATAGGATAGATGCGTATACAACTCAAAGAAATGGAATAGATAGGTGATCAAACAAGTGACGAGCAATAAAATAATAAGATGAATATTCTCGTTCAACAATGTTAGCAATTGAGATGAATGTGAAATCCACATAGAAAGTCACGAGACAGCTAATGTGATACTAGGCGGAGGTTGGGCTAGGACGCCTCCTCACGCGAGGATAACTTTCTAGATAGATATGGCCTATCCTTCCAACTGGGCCTTTCGATATACCACTTGCTGTAGGGAAATCACTCAAGCAAAAATCTAACAAAGCAAACCACTCAATCCGACAAAGTGATTTTTAGGTTGTTCGATTGCACAATGCAATCTACATCCACCCCTCGCTCACACTGAGCGAGGATTCCTTGCACAAAGCAATATCGTCAAGCAGACTCAGTCACAGCTTGAAACCATAGGGAGACAAATCCCTCAACCCAAGTTCTACTACCCATAAAACTTGGCACCTGGGCTTGCTACCCACAAGTCCAGAACCGATGCACCTTCCTTCCTTCCTCAAAGGCAGAGGGAACCCACGAGTGACCCCAAGTCACTCGCAACCGGAGACAGTGTCTCCCTTCCTCCAAGAACACTCGGAGGGAACGAAACGATAAACCAGAGCAAGAGTGAAATGAAAAACAAAACAGAAAAACTGAGAATAGAAACGAAATGTGGCTTCGTAGAAGCACTTTGAATCAGAAAGGCTGTCTACTCTCAAACTTCTTTTCCTGACTCTCTTCCTATACACAACATTCAATCTTTTTCTCTTCTTTCTGGCGCTACTCTCTTTTTCAGATGGGATCTTCTTCAGCAGGAGCTCTCGCAGCTTTTTGGCAGTCGTAGTGCCTTCTTTGAAGGATGAGGCAGTCTTAAAAAGAACAGAGGCTCCATTTGGATGAGGCAGAAAAACCTAGTGAAATTCTATTGGTACACCTGTCATTAGAATATTCTTTCTCTGGAAACCTCTGAAAAAGTGTCTCAATTTTTCTTGGATCACGTGCCATTGTATCGTTGGAGTTGGTTTTCAATCGGTTCTGAATTTAAGATCCGAAACAAGGATTCAGATCTACCGTCCTGTTAACCCATGAAGATCTGCATCGACTTATTTTAATAAGTGCACCAACCTTGATGTTAAGACATGTTGATGACTCTTATGTGCGTCGATGCAGTGGCTAACTGCTCCGACTTGTCGGTCTGCGGAAGCCGGTTCTTGATCGTCCGCATCGATTGATAGTACTACATCGAGGCAGCTGCTTACTGCATCGAGGCAGAACATTTGACATCCTTGCATTTTAAACAATATGTAAATTAGTTTAAACTGTTCAATGTAATTATGTGTAATTTTATTCAATCACAGTACAAGATACTCAACTTTTTCTTTATGATTGAAATAGACAGAATAACTCATATTGGTTTGACATGAACAAAACACAGAATGCAACACCATGCATCTCCATGCATTTCTTATGATCTATCATGTCTTATCCCTCTGTTTAGCATGGTTTCCATTTATCTATTGTCTTAAAACAGGCCTGCCCACATGGGGTTGTACCTTCTATCTGAGAGACAGAAGGCGATCTAAAGAAAGACTGCTATTTCCTGATAGCGGCCGCCCGATAGACCGCTATTTAAATATAGCGTCCATGTACGGACCGCTACTATGTTTCTGTGACCTGCACTCTGTTAACTCTAAACAGTGCGCAGATCAACCCTATTAAATACATGGTAAGCCTAGGTAAATGTGTTTTATTCCTAATTTTGACAACATATTCATGATATTGGTTATATTGTGCATTATCCTTGATAGATTGCATGTCTTACATGTTTTAAATACTTATTTTAATCTTATCATAATTTCATGCCAAAACTCCTATAGTTTGTATTTAAATCATTTTTCTCTATGCTCATATAATATGGTTTATTGTGATGTGTTGATCGTTGTTTCACGCACTTCACTCTCATCTACTGTCTTTCTGGTTAAGTACATAGCACATATCCTGGTATGTGACTATTAGTTACACTTGCACGTAATAGGAACACCTCTTGGACTTATGAACCTCTCCGCTGGATATTCCTTCTATCGAACTAGGGGATCATGCTTCAAGGCTTCTGTAAGTCTCCGCGAGCCTGGGATTCCCACTAGTACGCCGAGCTGGTTGTACCATCAAAGCCCAATTGTCTAGAAAGCACTCACATGATCGGTGTTTTTCTATGTCCTGGCTAGTAGCGGCCCTCAAGAGACCGCAACTATCAAGTAGTGGCCTTCCCATGACCGCTATCTCCCAAAGTTTTCACTGTGTCGACCCTTCTTTCTTTCTGGCGTCGACTCTGTTTAGTTGTGGCCATCCCAGGACCGCTACCTTTTGGTTGCGGCCAGGGTAAGACCGCTATCTGAAGGAAACAGCCCAGGCATGACCATTTCTGTCTCAAGTGTTCTTAACTTGCGGTTTGACCCAAGGGTTGATTTTCCTAAGTTCCTAGATGGTCTTTTGATCATAGGGAACCCAAAACCTTGTTCAAAGGGATAACTAATACATTACGGAAGATAAAGAATGTACCGTTATGCTGCCAGTTTCTTTCTGTGGCGTAACCTTGTCTTTAATTCGGTCTTTGAACTCTCATGATCATATTTGGTACGTTCTTACCTTGATATTGTTGTCATGAGCTTATTGTTTGACTTGTTACATTTTGGCCGTACTTTATTGTTATATCTCATGGAAGTAGCTTGATTTATAACTTGAAGATACAGATCGGGCACTGATTGTGTCCAAGGACTCGACTCTAGCCCCCTCGGCTGATTGTCGAAAACATGCTATAAACCATGGGGTATGATGAACATTGGCGTCGCATTTCGCCAGGAGTTCTTTTTTTATAAATAGTGAAATCCACGAGGACTATCATGAAATTATTACATGCTTGTTACATGACTTTCTAGTGCATAGCCATTATGGTTATGAAAAGTACATTCTCGTTACATGCAAGTGTGTTCTTGTTACATGAAAGGCCATGTTACATTCTTGCTTGATCATTCTCTTATATCTTCTCAAATCTCTTTCCTTAGTCATGTCATGTTGTTGTGTTACGTTGGTTTTATGCATGTGAGTATCGCATTTTTCCTTTATCATACTTTCTTGAGCTAAAATGTTAATCATTTAAACATTGCCTTACGAAGATACCTACAGGACAAGTGTGCTCATACCTACTTTATCAATCTTTTCAGGAAATTCTAGTGGATCAGATTCTGAGTATTCCGATGATGGGTTCGAGTGCGATGATTAAAGGAATGAGAGAAGACTTAGAGTGTCATGAGTCTTTAAGTAGTCTAGAATCACATCACGTAATTTTTATTTTATTGAGTGTAGTTGTTAGTACGTCAAAAGAGATTCGAATATTCATGTACTTTTGATTATTATCAATAAAAGTTGAATTTTTGGTCAAATATTGTTCATTCCATCTTTATGTGGGTGTTTATTGGGATATGACTTTTATTGCTAGCTTGCGGCGTATTGCCGACTGTCCACATTTTCTCGAGTTACTTCTGTTGTACAGATATATCTCGGGGCGTGACACCAAAGGCCTGGCGGAGACCTTCATCAAAACTCTCTGCAAGCTTCTGGCTAAAATTGTTAGCCACCGGAAGCGCGATTGGGGTAAGAAGGTGTTCGAGGCGCTATGGGCCTATCAAACAATTTATAAGACCCCTACGGTATGCTCAACATTCTCCCTCATTTACGGGGCAGAAGCTGTCATCCCCATCGAAATCCAGTTAGCATCTTACCGCGTGGCAGTCCACAGTGGCTTTGTCGGTCCATATGAAGATGAATACCAGAGAAGGCTAGAAGAGCTCGCTGGTCTAGAAGGAAAGCGGCTCAAAGCCTACCGACACCTACAACTGTACCTAGCCCGCATGGCTCGGGCCTATGACAAGCTCGTCAAACGACGAGCCTTCAAGCAAGGCGATCTTGTCATGATTAAAGAAAAGGAACTCATGGCAGGGCGCTCCAGTGGAATGTTACAACCTAACTGGTGAGGTCCATACATCATTCATGATGTCTACGAGGGTGGGTCCTACACGGTTGTAGACCACAAGGGTAACAAGCTGTTCCCACCTCTCAATGGTAAACACATGATGCAGTACCACACTCCAGAGCACGAGTTCGCGCGCCACCCAGACTAAAGCGTACACCCCAGCCATCACCAGCATAACCAGCCTCCCCCACCCCCCTGAAGGGTGGGACCAATCACTTCCTGATGCGGGACGGACACGCGACCTGGGACTCTAGCTCGCGATCATCCCTATGCAAGGGATGTGTGGGATCGTGCGCGGTTGAGAAACCGACAGTGATTCTCAGGTATCGGCTTTCCGCGTGTACTCGGATCGAGTCACGGGATGGGTCACTCACTCTCGCTCTCTTGCAGCGGTGATAACAATATACCGGGCTAAGAATCCTAACACTCATAGCGGCATATACAAATAGATACGAGTAAAGCAAATGCGAAAGAGAGAGGGAGCAAATTTACCTCCACGCTCCGGGCGTGGGGAAGGCGGTCCCGGCCAAGTGCGGTAACTCTCGGTAACAAAATATTACAATAATTACAGTAGTAAATTATCACCCAATCCACGCAGGGAGGTAAAGAGCTACACAAGTGGGCCCAGGAGGACCGATCTTGGGTTGACGGGCAGCACTTTGATCACACCATCGGCACGGTTCAGATGGTGCAAACTGCTGGTTGTGGGGCCCACGTACTGGTTCGCGGGTCCGAGTGGGCCCGGAGTGGTACTGCTGTGACGGTGGCTCCTGGAGAGACGCTCCCTGGGGCGGCGGCACGCTGGTTCACCTTGTGGAAGGCGAGTAGGCTCCGATCGGCACGTGTGGGAGTTGCTGTCCACGGATCTGGAGTTCTATTTTTACATCACGCGACCCGGTGAGATCAGCTGCTGTGATCACTCCCGACATCGGATCGACGCGAAAGTGGTACAGTTGGAAAGCTGATCCGAAATCCTTCGACTATGGACTATGGAAAGAATTTCTGTGGATCTGGATTTTTCCTGGTGGATTTTTCAATGGACTGACTGACAGACTCATAAAACTCAGGACATAAATAGAGTTTCTTGATAACTGGTGTTGATTGCGACTCAAACCTCATATTTGGAACTTGGACTCTTCACGAAAGTTGTAGAGGAAGAAACAAGGAAGACGGGGATAATTTTTGAATATTTTCTAGAGGTTGTTTGACAGAGGAAAACTATTTTATACTGGACAAGGGTCGGATCTGAATTGCACAGGACAAAACAAATTTGGGAAAAGACAATGATTTTTAAAAATAGTAACAGGACTCCAAAAAATCCAAGAAAATTCGTGGATGATGGGTGTGATAGACAGAACTTCCAATAAAATTGCTGACTCAAACAAACAAATGAAAAGGGGTCGAACTGAGGAAACTCAGGGTTGTTGTGACACAAAACTGAGTACAGACAGAACTGGAAGGCTGAAGAACACGAAAATGGAAAAATAGAAAATGAAGGCTAGAAAATAT
The DNA here is from genome assembly GCA_022559845.1 of Amorphophallus konjac. Lineage (NCBI taxonomy): Eukaryota > Viridiplantae > Streptophyta > Magnoliopsida > Alismatales > Araceae > Amorphophallus > Amorphophallus konjac. The sequence continues at coordinate 201,687,129 of CM040122.1, forward strand.
GACAATTGTTTTGGGAGAGGGTATTGGCGTGGTGAACCTACCCTCAAAATTTGGACTCTAGAAGATCCCTAGATCTGGAGCTAAAAATCGAACATGGGGCCTCTGTCCTGATTTGGACAGAACTCCGGCGATGGCGGCGGCAGAAATAGAATTCAGAGGGGCAGAGAAGAAGGTAGAAGGGCATCACACCCTAGAGAAGGCAGAAATCTATCTGTAAGGGGGGGAGGAGAGAGGAACAAGGGGCGCACCCTTCAAGGCTCAAGCAATTTCACTCAATTTTTCATCATTCATCATTAAACCTTACAAAACACTATACATGAGTTTATATAGAAGGGGAGGAAGGGGGAGGGGGTTGGAATTTTGTGGGAGAGAGAGGAGGGGTAGTGGAGAGGGGGATTCCTGCAGCCCACTCAAAGAGCAGACCCAACTAAGCCCAACAGGGCCCGACGAGGCAAGCTCGTCCAAGTGACAGTCCACAGGGCCCACTTGGAAAAGCCCAGTAAAATAATGCTCGAGGAAACAACTCTCCTAGGCAGCCCCAAGGTTCGGAGAGCCCGAGCATCGGTCAGGTCATAGGAAGACCCGCGCACGAGCTATCCCTCCGCACGAAGGAGGGAAGCGCTAGCCGGTCTGTCTGACCCATCTCCTCACCGAGCTAGGCCTATTGCCCGATAGGGCCGACCCCCCTAAGCTCGGTACGACCGATAAAATGTTTATCATTGTAGCCGTTAGAGTCCACAGCGGGTCGGGCGCCAAGAAGTCCAGGAGCTCTGGCTTCCCCGCGAGGATAACGCCCCCACGATGAGGCCATAAAAGCCCACGACGAGGACGTAACCTCCACCGGAGACCCCTCGGCTTGTAGGACTCCAGAGGGCGGCGCACTATTTAAACCCGGGATACCCTACGGCGAAAGGTAAGTCCAAAAGGGCATTGATCCACTCCCAATTCCTGAGCACGGATCACTTCACCCCATTGGTGGAGAGGGATCTCGCGCCTTCACCTTCTTCTCCATATCGCTGCTCCCACCATTGCTCTACTGACTTGAGCGTCGGAGGGTTTCGCCCCAGGGAATCCCCCTGGGCCCTCTGACCCGTTTCCCTGTCTTGCAGTTCATAAACTTGGTGATTACCAGCCCACTCAGGAACCAGCGCGAGATTTCGCCTCTTCAGGTAGCATTTTCTTCCCCCATGTGGTCAATTGGCCTAAAAAAAGAAAATATAAAATGTCATTTTAATAGGGGGGCACCCCCTTGACTTAAGGGGAGGCATCTTGGACATTTTTCAACCATTGTCCCCTTGACTTGTCCGAGAAGGAAAGAATCCTTCTAGAAGCCACCTTGGCATTTGACCAGCCCCACATGGACCCCTAGGACTTAGGTAGACCAATGGGGAAGGAGTGGGGCCCCCCTTCCTAGACCTACTACACTTTTGCAAATAAACCTAAAGATCTTTAGTGAATGACACATTGGCTTATAAAGCCTTACAATTACAAACATACTTTCCCAAGGATATAAAAGTAAACTAAAGGACACAAATGTAAAAGTAAAAGGTTAGTGCTCGGTGTTGATTCCCATCAATTCTCCCCGGGTGGGAGGAACTCGACCTGTCGAGTAAGGGGGGTGGCTGCTCGTGACTCTGGCGGATCCGTCATCGTACCAGGAAGCGCGGAGTACGCTCCACTCCAAGTAATCGACACCTGCTCATCTCGTATACATTCGATATGCACACGCTGCTAGGGAGGAGGCTAGAGGTGGACACTCCGGGGTGGGGTCACTCTCAAATGAAGGGAGGCGGATCAAAGACTCACTAGGAATCACCGCTGGTCCCTTATGTGACTAGATCCGATATGTGAGGTAGAACCGATCCCAAAGTTCGACAAGTCTCGCACTCGACAAGGACTAACAATGCGAGGGTACATAAGACTGACTCGATTCGATGTATGCACATGCACTTGACAGACAAACGGTATGAAACAAAGACTGACACATGGCCCTAAACAAACCTATGGTTATTCCGACTCATGCATATGCAAAGGTGGACTAGGACACCTGAATATGTGCCATGCATGCATTTGACGTAACCGGTGGTTGGCGGAATGGGGAATTCCTAGACCTCCTAAAGTAGACCATGCATGCACATTGGACTTGGATGTGGGAGGGCCAGGAGTACCAAATGCATCTTCTTCCTTTCTCCTAGATGATGGTGTATCTCGCAAGTGAACGGGCTTGGTGGGTGTAGACGACCCGGCCCGTAGGGAAGGGGTGTGGTAGTGGACTCCCTCGAAGAAGTGAAGTATATATGGTGGGTCTAGTGGGCCACTAGGGAATGGGTAAAAGGGATCAAAGAAGGTATGACCCCTTGTGGTGGGTTCCCACAAGTCACGGTCCCATGTGTGATAGTCTTGAAGGTGTGGATGGTCACCTTTAGGTATTGTGGTAGGTGGGACGATGATCTTGTGTAGAAAATAAGATTCCTCCCTTGGGCAATAGGGAATGAAGTCGGGCTCGGCCGGCATGGGGGGAATAAGAGGATCTCTGTGGTGACACAACCCACGGTGCACAAGGAGGTAATGGACTCTAAGGCCGGATGGGTGAAGCTAAGACTAGTGGGTTGGTCGAAGCCTCGGGCCAATGAGTGCGTCAACTTCCATTGCGAGTCTAATCCCACAATAAGGTCATCTAATGTATCGACATGGTGACTAGATCGGAATGTAGTGTGGAATGAGTTGACGGGCACCAGTGGTAGGGTGGGGTCCATGGATGGATAGGGAGGTGGGACCAAGCCATCCTTGAGCCAGCTAAGAAGCGGCTCGGCTATGAAAAGCGTACCCATCAGAAACACGGGTGGCTCGGGCTGAGGTGGGTGAGGCCGTGGGGCAAGCTTTCCGACCGGCTTTGGAATCGGCTGAGAGGTAGATGCTTGTCGAAGGGCGGCATCTGTGTGTCGAATGGTGTCATCAAACCTTGCCTCGAAAGGCTCAACCTCGAGAGCGACCGCATATGACTGCGCCAGAGAGAACGCATCGCGGATAAGACATTCAAACCGAAAATGAAGCCGTAAACCTCTCCGGATCTGAGAGGCAGTCGTGGTGCTCTCCTCTCCAAATCCGTGTCCAAACTGGTACACTTCGAAGTCCCTAATGTACTCGGACACGGACTTGTTGCCTTGGACGGGTCGGCATGCGTTGGCCATAGTTGCCAAAAGATGGGAATGGATCCCTAGGAATGGACATGCAAGGCCATTTTTTTGTTTTTATTTTATAAGCAAAACTTTATGCCAACTAATGCAAGCACCTAGACACGACTGAAAATGCGATGCAAAGTTGAAATGTCGACTCGACTATAAACCTAGACACAACCAAGATCCGGTACAAGGCGGAGTCCGGGGATCCGAAGATCCTCTCACGCGAGTGAATCACCTCTCCGACAGGCGTAACCTAACGGATGGGTGGCACCTTTTTATATACCGAACAATGGTATGCAAATGAGGCACCTAGACTTAGACACTTTTTTTCATGTTTTAAACAATGATGATCCTAGACTCGACTTAGACCATGCTATGATGACTACCCTAGACTCAACTGGCGCACTGATACCAATTTGATGCGGGACGGACACACAACTTGGGACACTAGCTCGCGATCGTCTCTATGCGAGGGATGCGTGGGACCGTGCGCGGTTGAGAAACCGACAGTGAGTCTCGGGTATCGGCTTTTCGCGTGTACTCTGATCGAGTCAGGGGATGGGCCACTCACTCTCGCTCTCTCGCAGCGGTGATAACAATATATCAGGCTAAGAATCTTAACGCTCGCAGCAGCATATACAAATAGATACGAGTAAAGCAAATGCGAAAGAGAGAGGGAGCGAATTTACCTCCACGTTCCGGGCGTGGGGAAGGTGGTCCCGGCCAAGTGTGGTAACTTCCGGTAACAAAATATTACAATAATTACAGCAGTGAATTATCACCCACTCCACGTAGGGAGGTAAAGGGCTACACAAGTGGGCCCGGGAGGACTGATCTTGGGTTGACGGGCAGCACTTTGATCACCCCATCGGGGCGGTTCGGACGGTGCAAGCTGCTAGTTGTGGGGCCCACGTACTGGTTGGCGGGTCCGAGTGGGCCCGAAGTGGTACCGCTGTGACGGTGGCTCCTGAAGAGATGCTCCCTGGGGCGGCGGCACGCTGGTTCGCCCTCTGGAAGGAGAGTCGGCTCCGATCGGCACGTGTGGGAGTTGCTGTCCACGAATCTGGAGTTCTATTTTTGCAGCACGCGACCCGGCGAGATCAGCTGCTGCGATCACTCCCGACATCGGATCGATGCGAAAGTTGTACCGTTGGAAAGCTGATCCGAAATCCTTCGACTATGGACTGTGGAAAGAATTTCTGTGAATCTGGATTTTTCGTGGTGGATTTTTCAATGAACTGACTGACAGACTCAGAAAACTCATGACACAAATAGAGTTTCCTGATAACTTGCGTTGACCGCTACTCAAACCTCGGATCTAGAACTTGGACTCTTCACGAAAGTTGTAGAGGAAGAAACAAGAATAACGGGGATAATTTTTGTAGATTTTCTAGAGGTTGTTTGACAGGGGAAAACTATTTTATACTGGACAAGGGTCGGATCTGAACAGCACAGGACAGAACAGATTTGGGAAAAGACAGTTATTTTTAAAAATAGTAAAAGACTCCAAAAATTCCAAGAAAATTCGTGGATGATGGGTGTGGTGGACAGAACGTCCAATAAAATTGGCGACTCAAACAAACAAAGGAAAAGGGGTCGAACTAATGAAACTCAGGGTTGCTGTGACATAAAACTGAGTACAGACAGAACTGGAAGGCTGAAGAACACGAAAATGGAAAAATAGAAAATGAAGGCTAGAAAATATGATAATTTTTTTGGGAGAGGGTATTGGCGTGGTGAACCTACCCTCAAAATATGGACTCTAGAAGATCTGTAGATCTGGAGCTAAAAATCGAACATGGGGCCTCTGTCCTGATTTGGACAGAACTCTGGCGATGGTGGCGGCGGTGCGATGGTGGCGGTGGCGGCGGCAGAAACAGAATTCAGAGGGGCAGAGAAGAAGGTAGAAGGGCATCACACCCTAGAGAAGGCAGAAATCCATCTGCAAGGGGGGGAGGAGAGAGGAACAAGGGGCGCACCCTTCAAGACTCAATCATTTTCACTCAATTTTTCATCATTCATCATTAAACCTTACAAAACACTATACATGGGTTTATATAGAAGGGGAGGAAGGGGGAGGGGGTTGGAATTTCATGGGAGAGAGGGGAGGGGTAGCATTTTCTTCTCCCATGTGGTCGATTGGCCTAAAAAAAGAAAATACAAAATGTCATTTTAATGGGGGGGCACCCCCTTGACTTAAGGGGAGATATCTTGGCCATTTTTCACCCATTGTCCCCTTCACTTGTCCAAGCAGGAAAGAATCCTTCTAGAAGCCACCTTGGCATTTGACCAGCCCCACATGGACCCCTAGGGCTTAGGTGGACCAATGGGGAAGGACTGGGGGCCCCCTTGCTGGACCTACTACACTTTTGTAAATAAACCTAAAGATCCTTAGGGAATGACATATTGGCTTATAAAGCCTTACAATTGCCAACATACTTTCCCAAGGATATAAAAGTAAACTAAAGGGCATAAATGTAAAAGTAAAAGGTTAGTGCTCGGTGTTGATTCCCATCACTTCCTCTAGTTTTTCTCTCTAGTGAAGCAACAGGGCTAGCCAGGCCCTCCCAGCGTCACCATTACACACTTATAGCAGTTAGCTTCCCCACTTCATCCCCGCGACTACAAGTGCGAGGATGCCCGGCACCAGCAACGATCCGACCATCAAGCTCCCAGGTAAGAAAAAAAAACAAAACACAAAAATGGTTAAAAATAGAGATACCCCGGCAGACTCAGTCGTCCTCTTCGCAAAGAGGCGATTGGGGGCAAAAAGGCCAGCAACTCGGTTGATTTGAAAATTCGCAAGGGCGTCTCAGGCAAAATCGGGAAACCCCTCCACGCGAAAACCTGCAAGGGTAGATCGAAAAATGCTAAAGGGGGCCAGCTTTTCCGAAAACCCGAAAGGGCGGTAGAGCCGGTAATGAGAAAAAAAAATCTCTCTCCACCAGTCAGGGTAACTACTCATCCACCACTCAACAAGTCATAGGCCTCTCCAGTTAAACCACACAAGTCCCTGACCAATGCATATTTCTGATTCACTAACCCTACTCTCCCTAGTCGGTTTTATGTTACCCCGGTTGGCTCACACTTCCCCAGACTTTACACCACCATGGTCGGACCATATACACCAGGGACTCATGCACCAGTCCAGTCATCCGTTCCAACAAACCCCAGCCTACCCCCCACCTCGGGGGGCCTCTAAACCACTTCAACCATGTATCCATTTATCATAAAGATCCCTCAACCCATAATCCCCAGTCATCAACCCATCACCGTTAAGCCACCATGAACCCAGTCATGATTCCAGCAATACACCGCCGGGGCTTACCGATTCCCAGATCACCAGTCAAAACTTGAGATTACTCAGTAACCAGCCAAAACCTCTACCATGGCTACAATGATGACAAACCATACATAGTATAAACTTCTGGGTACGTCCCTTGACAGCAGCGCGCTACGGACGACAATCCCCAGATTCGAAAAAAAAAACAACAACAAAATAGGGGGTTTAAAAATAGAGATATCCCGACGGCCTCAGTCAACTCCCTCCACGGGACTACTGAGGCCAAAAATTGCCATCAACTCGGCTGAGGTGAAAACCTGCAAGGGTGCCTCAGGCAAAATTGGGAAGCCCCTCGATGCAAAAACTCGTAAGGGTGCATCGGAAAAAGTAAATGGGGCCAGCTCTGGTGAAAACATGCAAGGGCGGTAGAGCTGGTAAAGAGAAAAAAAAATCTCTTCCTCTCTACTCCTCACTGATGAAAGCCGTCAACAGCGACGCCCCACCGACGGCGAGCTCAACATCACTCCATAACGATGGTGGCCATTACACCCTCGAGGATCGGTCATCACCAATTCCAGTTCCAATTTTTGGCTACACACCTCAACGGTCAGCTGACCAGCTCGAGTCTTCCGGCTACTATGCATCAACAGTTAGCCGGTCAGCTCCAGCTCCAGCCGCCAATTCTAGTCTCTAGCTACAACACCTTAGCGGTCAGCCGGTCAGCTCTTGTTCCAGCTCCAGTCCTAGTTCCCGGCTATAACACCCAAGTGGTTAGCCGGCAACCTCCAGCTTCCTGTTTCCAGCAATTCAGGCCATAGCACCATTACAGGTCGGCCTCCAACTTCCAGTTTCCAACAATACAGGCCATAGAACCCTCACAGGTTGGCCTCTAGCTTCCAATTTCTAGCAATACAGGCCATAGCACCCTCATAGGTTAGTCTCCAGCTTCCAGTTTCCAACAATATAGGCCATAGCACCCCCACAGGTCGGCCTCCAACTTCCAGTTTCCAGCAATACAGGCCATAGCACCCTCACAGGTTGGCCTCCAGCTTCTAGTTTCCAGCAATACTGTGGAAACCCAACAAAATTAATAGATAAATAAATATTATAATTTAGTTATATAATTATAATATTTATGAAACAATGAAATTCTATTGTTACTATATGAAATAAACTAGATAATTGAATTTTTCTTGAAATAAATTGAGAATAAATATTTTAAATTTCAAAAAAAATATAGGAGACCTAATTAAATTCCCTACAATGGATTATGATTAACTATTGGGGCTTTGGATAACCCATAATGGGTTGGGTTATAGGTTAATGGGTAAAAAAGAGTTAAATAGGTTTAAATTTGTAGCACATGTTAAATACCCTTACTTATCATTAAAATAACCCAATTTCTAGAAGGTTGTAACAAAATTTAAACCTACTAACATAGCCTACCATAGATTAGCCATCTTTCTCATGTTTTCCCACCAAATTAAGGATAGATTAAGAAGAGAAGTTGGAATTTGGTTATTAAGTCATCAATTTCATAGGTAGAGAAGTTTGATTTTTAGGGAAGGAATCTTAACATTTTGGCCTGGATTTTTCATATAAATAGGCACCCCTAAACACCCACTAGGCCTTTGCTATGTTTGGGAAGAGATTTGTGGCAATTTGGAGGTGTGATTTGAAGGAGAAAAGGAGTTCTTGAGTATTTCGTTCGGTTTTTCATCTTCCTCTTCAACTCAATCTAAGGTAGGTTTCTCTCAGGCTAAATGCTTAAAAAATCATGTCATCCTTTGCATTTTTAATTTCTCTTTCCATTGGTACCATTTTCCCCATCTTTTATTAAGTATTAATGTCATGCCCCGACCCTTTATTACAGCGGAAGACTAACTCGGGGAGCGCGAACAGCCGGCATGGTAAGCCTCTTGCAAGCAAGAACGATCAGAGCGCGAGATAATCACATACATAAATGTAATTGCACAATATTTAATCAAACACCAACTTTATTTCATAAATGATTAATAGTCAAATACAATTACTTTTCCATCATCTTTCACTCTACTAGACTCAAGAAATACGAAATTACATTGACTCGATCTAAACAATGTAGACTTCCTAAGTCTTCGCTCATTCTTTATTCACTCTCCGATCCGCTACTTGAACCTTCCGAATCCGAACCCGACTCACTTCCGTTTCCTGAAAAAGATTGGAAATAGGTAATGAGCACACTTGCCCAGTAGGTATCTTCGCATCAACATGAAGGCACTATTAAAGTAATTAACATTTTTGCTCTAAAGAATAAGGCAAAATCATGCAATGCGATGGTCACGCGATTAAACCAAAGTAATCCGATAATCATGTAAGATAGAATGAGAGCAAGTATGAACTAGCAAGAATGTGACAAGAACATGATATTGGCCTTTCATGAATAAGAATGTATCGAGAATGTACTAGCAAGCCACATAATCATCACTCCAGTATCTTTTACTTATGAGCAAGTACTTCGTAAATTTCTGTAGAATATCAAGCAAGAAAGTCATGTCGTGTCGTGGATTTTCACTTATTTATAGAGAAAGTACTCCCAGCGCAATGCGACGCCAGTAGCATCATACCCCATGGTTTATAAAATAGTATATTTCCGACAATCAGCCGAGGGGACTAGCATAGAGTCCTTGAACATAATCAGTGCTCGGTCGCATCTTCAAGTATAAATCAAGTTACTTCCACGCATGTAACAATAAAGTATGGCCAAGAATGTAATAAGTTCAATAATTTCAAGATAATAAGAATCAGTGAATGAACGCTTCAATTTGAATATGAGGAATCAAGATTGACATTAAACAATGTTATGCTCATAAAATAAATCGGTAGCATAACGGTATATTTCTTAACTTTCATTCATTATATTAAGTCTATTAAGCAATATGATAAGTTCTAGATTATCAAGGGTCATCTAGAAACCTTGAAATATCAACCCTTGGGTCAAACCTCAGGTTAAGTACTCAAGTAGGGTGACGGTGGTGTACTGGGCCGTTACATGATGTGACGGTCTAGTTCTGGGTCGTTAGATTAGTCTGAATCTAGAACTAATAAAATAGACTCAGTGAAGTGTGACGGTCGTATAGTGGGCCGTTAGGTGCTCCTGAGGGTCCAGTATAGGTCTGTTACATAGCTAGAACCAGAAAATATCAATAGTGTAATATAATCAAATGGGTTTTAATGGTACAACCAACTCAACGTCCTAGTGGGAATTCTAGGCTCGTAGAGAATTACGGAGGCCTTGAAACAAGATTTCCTAGTCCATTGGAAGGAATATCTAATAGAGAGGTCCTCATGTCCAAGAATAATGTTTCTATAGTGCAAAGTGAACTAATGGATAACATACCGGAGTATGTGCCATGTACTTAAAGAAAATGACTTTATAGATAGAGGAAGAATATGTAACAACGTGAAAGCAAGATAAACTCCGTCAATACAACATTGGAAAATCATGTTTTTAATTACAACTATAAAGTTTTGGCACATAAAATTAACATAACTTAAAATAGTTCAAGATGCCTAGATCATGCAGATTACAATATGAATTAGTAAGTAAACTTGAAATAATAACATGTCAAAACTTAGCTAACTAGGCTTATTTAAAAGTTAACTTAACTGGTTACTATTCTATCATGGGCTGACATAACACAGAGTCTAACGGTCTAACAGGAGAGCGTCACAGTGCTTGTGACAGTCTATCGAGGGGCCATTACAGTAATGTAATGCTCCTGTCCTGGTGCGTTAGAGACAACAGTGAAATAAAAACATAACAGAGTGTGTAACGGTCGGTCATAAGGTCGTTATATCATATGACGGTCTTACCCTGATCCGTCAGAGCCTCTGCTGACAGTAATAAATAGCAATGACCTAAGTTTCAACTTGCATCATGTCTGAAAATCATACATATAACTTCCAACATGATAGAATGAAGGCTAAACGAATATCATGCATGGGTTCTCTGTGAATTTCACAAGGAAGTTTCTTTTTAACTTAGTTAGGACTAAGAATATAGATATACGCATGTCTCTACTAAAACATGAAATTCATGAGCTAACGTGCATGTAATCAAGCAAAATCAGAGGGCTTTTATCCCTAATATGTTGTTTTTGCCGTTCATGAGATAACCTATCTCTTCTAAGACCTTTAAACTTCGAATTTGATGCTAGGTGCTACCCTTTGATCCTTGCCCTTCTTGTGGTAAATCAGCAACTTGGGAAGCTTCAATCTCCTTGGTTGCTTGGTCTCCTAGCACGAAATTTGGAGGGCTATTAGTCTAAAGTATACTAAACAAAAGCTTCTAAAGAACATACCCGAAATTATGACTCCTTACCTTGATTCTTCACGAGCCAAAAGTAAGGGTCGCTCAGGGTCGCTCAGTTCAAAACTAGGTCCTATTTATAGGGTTTTGGCTAGAGTTTGAAGATTAGATCGTTTCTAGAGTCCTTGTTAAAGCTTAAATCAACTTCTAAGAGTCCTTAACACCTCTATTAGTCTTCCTATCTCGATCCCTAAGAGATAAGTTAACAAAAATCTAATCTTTTGGATTGTTTTTCACTTCACGGAACTACAGGATGTAACGGTCGTCCATAGGTGCGTTACATGGCTGTGGCGGTCGCCCGATAGACTGTTACACTCAACGTATATAGAGTTCAATATTAATCAAACTCTTTTGATAACTATCCATATAATTATTTTATAAAAATAGTATTTATCTTTAAAATACGTGAATAAGCTAATTACCTTCTAGAATGTGAGCCAAACTTAATGGGCTTATTCCTTAAACCTTTTGGATAATAATTAGATAGACTAGGTTAATTAGTTCCATCCAATTGGGCTTTATAAGGTCTTATTACTTCAATAATCCCTTTATTAATATATTTAGGTCTTTATAAATTCCAAAAAATTATTTTATAATTCAAAAATTATTTATATAAATTCTGGGGCACTACAATTAAGCAAGTTAGAGGCATTTTAACGAAGGGGTATCACCATTTTTTTTATGATCGGATTCTATCTTTGAACGTGGTGCTCACAGGGGGTGCGTTCTTAACGTGACAGTCTGACCAGGCGCATTAATACAAAAAGTTTTCCCGCCCTCTGAAATATTTTTTTTATAAAAAAATTTATATTAATATTATTAACGTGGTTATAATGAAGGGCATGATCATGTTATATCGCGGTTATTACCATAATCGCGATCTGGAGGATTTATATAAAAATATTTTTTTATTAGAACGCGGTCAACAGGAAGACCGCGACCATAAGGTCGAGCTCACCGGAGACACCGCGATCAGAGATTTTTTTTTAAAAAAAAACAAAAATACTTGTTGAGTCTCGCTAGGTGATTTTGATGATAACAAAACCCCGGTATGGCCAACAGGTTGATAACTTCCATTACTGCTTAGCAAGAGCACTTGTAGGCTCACAAAGCCATTATTCATCAAAGCGATGCTCAAATCCATCTTGCCTTAAATATGCCCAGATCTAGTCAGACCAAGCTCAAATTAAATGGATCAAATTGCGAACACAAAGCCTTCTGTATATGGACACGATTCATGAACTACACTATGTTATTTTGCAGGATTTCCATAGTTTGGTCGACCAGCTTGACTTGTCTGGTCGACCCATTCTCCCAGCAACGAAAGCTTCAGATTCTGTAAAAGTTAGGTCGACCGCTCTACCTGCCCCGGTCGACCGAACCCTTCGAAGCCGCCATTTTTGACTTTATTTTCTTCACGAGGGAAAAGCATCTATCAAGGATTTTTTAATCCCAAAAGTCTCCAGACATCCCTGAAATTGTGGATCTGTGTCTTGGCTTGTTCTTGACCATTCAAGTGTTATAAAAACATCTCTTAGGGCCAAGAAACCCTAATGACATAAGGGGATCAAAAGAAGGCTATCAAAGGAGAAAAAGGGCTGCAGGAAGAACTCTGTGAACAGTGTTTCGTCCAAGCATTCTTCATCAAATCTCAAGCATCTGAAGATCATCTTCAAGCCATTCAAGTGGAAATCAAGCTGAGATGCAAGCTTCATCAAAGATCTTCTTCATCCACTAAGGGGGAGCTTAAATCTGATGTTTTCATTTGTATTTCTACTCTTATTTTCTATTGAGCTTCAAGTGTGTGTTTTTGTAATCTCTAAACATCTGTGTGTGTGTGTGTGTGTGGATCTACCTAGATCCGTGTGTGTGTGTCTGTGGCTTTCCTTCACATTTCTGTGTGATTCGGTGCTTGTGCACTTTCGTGGGAGTTTCGAACTCTTCACGAGTGTGTGTGTGTGTTTTGTTATTGTAATCATTTTACAAGATAGTGTGTGAATCCTCACAGTTAGTGAGGGGTGGACGTAGGTTGCCATCCTTGCATCCGAGCCACCTAAACATTACTGTCCTTGGTGTGGTTTGATCCTTTTCTCCTACCCTCGTTCTGTGCTAGCTCTCAATATATCACTCTCTTTCGTTTTCCATTCAGATCTAGGATAATTTATCATTTCTACATTAGATCTTTGGTATATGAAAAGATAGGTTTGGATTGACATGGCCATTCTTGTCAGAAAGATGATACCTTGCGTGAGCAGAATCTTTAGATTTATATCTCTGCCATAGTACCAAGTATCTGATGTATGTGATAGGTTTTGATAGATCTATTTGTTATTTCATCAGATCTAAGTCTCTAAAAGGTTCTTTCATCATATCTGTTTAATTCTAGTAAAACTTTTGTAAAATTTGTAATCACCCAATTCACCCCCCCCTCTTGGGTGTCATTGATCGCGGGACTTCTATTGGTATCAGACCTAAGGCTCTATTCTTCAGATCTAACGATCTAGAGTTCGATTCAGATCAATGGCCAACAAGGGGATGATGCCTGAGGGTCACTCCATCAATCGTCCTTCATTCTTTGATGGCTCGAATTACTCCTACTGGAAAAATAGAATGCATATTTTTCTAAGGGCTCAGGAGTACGAGGTCTGGAGGGTTATTGACAAGGGTCCTTATGACCTTCCTGATGATGAGGATAAATGGGCACTCGAAGAAATTAAGAAATCCAATGTTATTTTCAATGCAATGAATATCATGCAATGTGCCATTCAACCTAATGAATTCTCTTTTGTTTCCATGTGCAGCTCGGCCAAAGAAATGTGGGACAAGCTGCGGCTTATTTATAAAGGAACCTCCGAGGTCAAGGAGACCAAAGCCAATATGTTGGTTAGAGACTACGAGTTATTTAAAATGAAACCTTAAGAGACGATCTCAGAAATGTCTGCGAGATTAACAGAGACTACCAATGGTCTCAAAGGCCTTGGAAAGGAGTACACAAACTCCGAACTTGTAAGGAAGGTATTAAGATCCCTTCTGAAGTCCCGCGATCAATGACACCCACGAGGGGGGTGAATTAGGTGTTCACCAATTTTAAGGAAAACTTTTAGCTTTTTACAAAATATGTGGTAAACAATAATTAGCAATTGAAAACTAATTAACCAATTCTCTCAAACTCACCGTTCCCACACGACCATACAACGAAAGCAATCAAACCACACAAATAACACACAATGCACAGCGATTTTTAAGGTCGTTCGGATGCAACGACGGTAATCCGACGTCCACCCCTCACCAAATCCGGTGAGGCTTCACTTGGGAATGAATCCCCAAACAGAGACGATGCTCCAAACACACACGCAGGATGACACCTGCACACACACACGAGGACGCGCCCCAAACTACACACGGAGACAAGCTCCAACACACACACACACGGAGATGAACTCCAACACGATCTGACAACCGGATCACTACCACACACACACGCTACGACAAGTGCAGCAAACCACACACTAAAACAACTGGATCTAAGAGATCCACACACACACACACGTAGATCTAGGAAGATCTACGTACACACGAATGGAACACAATGACCACACATGACCACGGACCCACAACGATCCACACACACACGAATGTTTCCAGATTGTGAACAACACAAATATAAAGCCCAAAACACAACAACAATGAGGCACAGTTTAGAAGACTCCTGATTTGGCTACCCTTGAGTGTATGATATAGAGCTTGGAACGATGCTTCCTGCTTCACTTGAATGGCTTCAGATTAAGCTTGAATGGGCTTGGAGTGGATGTAGAGTTGCTGCACAGAGTACTGTTCACGGCTACAGTACTCTTCCTTCTTCACTTGGATAACCTCCCTTTGATCTCTTCTTTAAACTCTTGCTTGCTTCTTGATAGCCTCCCCCTTGATCTCTCTTTGTTGGTTCCTTGATTCTTCACTTCATAGATGCTTGTTGGCTTGAGAAGTACCTTGAATAGCTTGTAGATGGATGAAGAACTTGCTGCATGAGGTACTGTTCACGGAGCTACAGTACCTCTTCTTCCTCCTTGGACAGCCTCCCCTTAGATCTCCCTTGAAGCCCTCTTGGTTGGTTTGGGTTATGGCTTCAATGAGATGTTTTATATCTCTTAAATGGTCCAAAGACAAACTCCAGACCAGATCCACAAATCATGGTGGATTGGGTGTCTTTAGGATTAAACAAATGGGTGGAAAGACCACTCCTCGAGCTTGAAACAAAAGTCAACAAAAGGGGGCCTCGGGGCTGGCGGTCGACCGATGGAGGGCTGGCGGTCGACCGCTAGGGGCCATCCTGTAGCTGTGTGGCTGCTGGAAAAAACGGTCGACCGCTAGGGTCCTGGCGGTCGACCGCCAGGCTTACAGGTTGCCAATCTTCAATTCTGTTATTTCAGGTCGACCGCCAAGGGTCCACAGGTCGACTGCCAATCTCCAAACCTGTAAAAATGAAATGTTAGACCAATGAAACATGTCCAAAAGTCAAGAGCTTCAAGTCCATATCAAATCCATGCATTTTGGGATTGAATTCAACTTAGATTATGCTTTAAGCTTTTCTAAATTTTGTTCCGGGGGTGAGGGCGCACGATGGTCAGAAGGGTTTCATGTTGAATGTGCATGAATGAGATGTATACATAAGATACACAAGGTGAGATCGATGCTAAGCATGAGATACACAACGTAAGAGTCTCACCAATGGTTCTTGATAGTAAATGACATATACCACCTGTTTTGGATTGTAGAGGAGCAGGGTGCTTATCAACAAGTTTAGTTGACCAGGTGACTGCCTTGTGTTTGATCCTGCAAGCAAGATAGTTAAGGTTAATACCATACTTGTTCACATTAAAGAGGTTATGAAACCTCTTGCCTCTTGTAAAAACAATTCAATCAAGCATGAATCAAGACCATGTACCATTGCCATTTGCCATCTCAAACATATTTAAACATGAATGTGCAATCAACCATAAGTTTAGTTATCATCACTCAATCACACATTAAGTTTAGTTATCATCAAAACCATAACGCCAACAATCATCAAAATCATAACTCAACACCTTCCACTTGCGTGGCACACAAAAGCCATGGCTGTTGAAGATTCAAAGAACCTGTCCATACTTTCCTTGGACGAGCTCATAGGGTCACTCATGACCTATGAGATAAACATGAAGAGAACTGCTGAGGAGGAAATGAAGAAGAAGAAAATGGTGGCTTTGAAAGCCCACCAACCTCATAATGACTCACAAGAAGAAGATTAGACCGAAGGAAGTGATGCGGAAGAGAACTTGGCCATGTGGACACGCCAAGTGAAGAAATTCCTAAGAAGAAAAAGAAATTTCCTAGGAAATTTCAAAAGGGGGCAAAGAAGGCTAGCCCAGACTAAGGGGGAGCCAAGCAAGCCAAATAGCGTTATATGCTATGAATGAAAGAAGCCCGGGCACATGAGAGGAGAGTGCCCAGATTTGAAAAGGAAACTCAAGAAGGACAAGTTCAAAAAGCCCAAAGCTATGGTCGTCACATGGAGCGACGAAGAGGACGAGCAGTCCGAAGAGGAGCTAGAACAGCTCGTGGAAAGCCTGTGCCTCATGGCACATGAAGATGATTCACCTGAGGTAAATTATGACCCTGATTCTATTTCAAATGAGCAATGGGAATCAGAATATGAAAAATTGTACAATAAATATAGGAAAACAAGATCAAAAAATAAATCCCTCAAAAAGAAACTTGAAGATTTAGCACATGAGGACTCTTCTGTTAAGTTTGAAAAACTCGAATAAGAATGGTTTGAATTGACAGAAGAAAATGAAAGCTTGCTTCAAATAATTTCAGATATTGAGAAAACTAAAGTTGAATTGATGTGTAAAATGTCTGAAATGGAAAAGAGTTTTGAAAAATTGAAAAAGGAAGAAGAAGTTCTGAAATCCACAAATTCAAAACTTGAAAATAAGAATGTGAGCTTGAATGAATAGGTGGCTGAATTGCAGTCCACCTTATCTAAGTTTGTCAAAGGCAAACAAAACTTAGATAACTTATTGGGAGTTAAGGTTAACTTCCAAAAAGAAGGTTTGGGGTACATTCCCTAAAATAAAAAATCTTTTGAGAATAAGATCACAACTTCCTTTGTTCGTGAAAAGGACGATAATTGTGTTTCATGCTCATACACAAAGCCTAAACATGTCCAACCTAAACCACTCATATTTCATAGAAGGTTTTCAAATGTTAATTGCTTTCACTGTGGTAGATTTGGTCATGTTATTGCTAATTATTGGTTCAAACAAAACACTCAAAGAAATCATGCTGCTTGGACCAGAAAAAAGATATATGCAGAATTGAACTAACTCTCGTGGACCCAAATTAGTTTGGGTACCAAAATCAATTGGATGAGAATTTTGTTTCTTGCTGATATGCCTTGAAGCTAGGGGGAGCAAATGGTACCTAGATAGTGGTTGCTCAAAACATATGATAGGGGACAAGAAGGTGTTCTCTACTCTGCAAGACAAGGACGGAGGCTCGGTTGCCTTTGGTGGAAAGGACAAAGGTAAAATAATTAGAATTGACAACATAGGTAAGAATTCTGGAACCCTGATTGAAAATGTACTTTTGGTAAAGGGTTTGAATCATAATCTTTTGAGCATAAGCCAATTGTGCGATAAAAGTTTTAAAATTATTTTTGATGAAACTCACTACCTTGTCATGAATAAAATCACAAGTGCAATAAGGTTCATCGGTAAAAGGAATAACAATGTATATACTATTGATCTTGATGATGTTTCCGGTGATGATGTGTACTTGTTAGCAAACAACTATGATAATGCATGGCTATGGCACCGAAAACTAGGTCATGCTAGTTTTGGAGTAATCTCCAAATTGTCTAGACATGACTTGGTGAATGGTTTGTCAAAGTTAAAATTTGAAAGTGATAAAATCTGTGAGGCTTGCACAAAAGACAAGCAAACACGCATCTCCTTCAAAAATAATAACATTGTTTGTACCGCTCGGCCTTTAGAAATGCTGCACCTTGATCTTTTTGGTCTGATTAGGACATCCAGCCTAGGAGGTAAATCTTATGGCTTTGTGATTGTTGATGATTACTCCAGATTTACATGGGTATTATTTCTAGCCAATAAAAGTGATGCCTTGATAGAGTTTCAAGTATTTTGCAGGAAAATTCAGAATGATAAAGGATACCTTATCACCATAATTCAATGTGATCATGGTGGTGGGTTTGAAAATCATGAATTCAGCAACTTTTGCAAGGAGAAGGGATACACACATAACTTCTCATCACCAAGGACGCCTAAATAAAATGGAGTAGTGGAAAGGAAAAATAGAACTTTGATAGACATGGCATAGACCATGTTAAGTGAGAACTCCCTACCAAAATACTTTTGGGCTGAGGCGGTAAGTATGTTACATCATCAACAGGGCAATGGTAAGGCCCATCTTAAAGAAAACTCCATACGAGCTCTACAAGGTTAAGAAACCAAACATTTCCTATCTAAAATCCTTTGGGTGCCCATGCTTCATCCTGAACAATAGTAAGTCTAACCTAGGTAAGTTTGATGAAAAGAGTGACAAAGGGATCTTCCTAGATTATGCATTAAACTCTAGAGCTTACAGACTATTTAATAAAAGGACTTTAGTTGTTGAAGAAAGTCCTCATGTTATTTTTGATAAATCTGAATTAAAACTAACCAATCAATCTATTCCAATCTTGGATGCAGATGAAGCTCCTAGAAATTCAACTGATGCTGGAACATCTAAAGGTAATGATGAACCAATAGAGGGAACCTCCAGCAAGGATGAAAATGTTACAGATCTTTCAATTGAAACACTTCAAGAACAACCATTGCAACACCCTGACTTGCCTAGAGCTTCAACACACTTGAAAGATCACCCCGCTGAAAACATCATCGGTAATCTTGAAGATGGGGTAAGAACTAGATCTTCATTAAGGCAAGTGGAAGAAGAGGATTTAATGGCCTTTATCTCTCAAGAAGAGCCTAAGGATATTCATGAAGCTCTTTAAAATGAATCTTGGATTCATGCTATGCATGAAGAGCTACACCAGTTTGAAAGGAACGAAGTGTGGTCTCTCATGCCGCGTCCCAAGAATCATCCCATAATTGGAACCCGTTGGATTTTTAGAAATAAACTAAATGACACGAGATTGGTTGTTAGGAACAAGGCCCGGCTTATAGCCAAAGGGTATAGCCAGGAGATGGAAATTGATTTTGATGAGTCTTTTGCACCGGTTGCTAGATTAGAAGCAGTCCGGATTCTATTGTCCTATGCTTGCTCCTTTAACTTCAGATTATTTCAGATAGATGTTAAATCTGCCTTTCTTAACGAGTACATCAAAGATGATGTTTTTGTAGAACAACCTCCAAGTTTTGAACATCCAAAACATTCACAACATGTGTACAAGCTGCAAAAAGCCTTGTACGGATTAAAGCAAGCACCAAGGGCTTGGTATGAAATGCTCACCTCATTCCTAATTGAAAATGGTTTCAAAAGAGGTAAGGTTGACCAAACACTCTTCATGAGAAAATCAGGTAAAGACATATTAGTAGTTCAAGTGTATGTTGATGATATAATTTTTGGAGCTACTAACAATACTTTATGTGATGAATTTGTAGAAATAATGCAAGGAGAATTTGAGATGAGCTTAATAGGTGAGCTTACATTCTTTCTTGGATTGCAAGTTAAACAAACGTCAGAGGGAATCTTCATAAATCAAGTCAAATATACCTTGGAACTGTTAAAAAAATATGGGATGGTAGAAGCAAAGCACTTGTCAACTCCGATGGCCACAACCACGAAGTTAGACAAAGATGAAAAGGGTAAAATAGTAGATTCTACATTATTTTGAGATATGATCAGATCACTACTGTATCTCACAGCATGCCGTCCTGACATTCAATACAACGTATGTCTATGTGCTCATTTTCAGTCATGTCCTAAAAAATCTCATTTATTGGCTGTTAAACGGATTTTTTGATACTTAATTGGCACAATAGACTTTGAATTATGGTTTTCCATCATTATTTCATTTGATTTGATTGCATATACCGATGCGGATTATGCTGGATGTATTGTAGATCGTAAATGTACTAGTGGGTACTATCAGTTTCTCGGTTGGTGCCTAGTTTCATGGGCCTCTAAGAAATAACATTCAATAGCTCTCTCAACGGCCGATGCTGAATATGTAGCCGCCGGAAGTTGTGGAGCCCAAGTACTTTGGATCAAAAATCAATTGCTTGATTTGGATGTTGAAATGAATTGTGTTCCAATCTTGTGTGACAATACCAGTGCAATCAGCTTGTCAAAAAATCCTATACAACATTTTAGGACAAAGCATATTGATATTCGACATCATTTTCTAAGAGATCATGTAGGAAAATGGGTCTTTGAATTGAATTTCATTGACACACACAATCAGTTAGCTGATATCTTTACAAAACCCCTAAACCAGGAACAATTCAGCAAGATAAGAAGAGAACTTGGCATGTGCAAGGGCGAGAGCATATATACTTAGGTTTACACTTAGGTTTAAAGTTGCACATCTAGAACCAAACTCACTTGCATAAAGGGTAGAATGCCATGCATATTCTGTGTATTTATTTTCAATACCGTGTGTGTATATACACCCCTGTATGCTTGAATGTAATTATACATATAGCCCTCCTTGAAATATTTCTAAGGCCAAATATTCCTTGATTAAACTAATGTGGACCCAATGACCTCGAGATCTGAGGCACTTTCTGAGGGGGAGAGTCAAAGGTTTTTCTCTCAAATGTCTCATCAGCATCTTCTCTAGGTCATTGCCTCTCTCTGCATCAGGTGTTGGTTCAATCAAAACAAACAAAAAAAAGGTTGAAGGATTTATCAAAAAAATGGGAAATTAGGGCTAGGTCGACCATTTCGGTCGACCGCCGCCCCGAGTCCGGTCGACCGAATCCGACAAATCGGACCGGTTGAACCAACGACTGAACCCCTTTATAAGGGGTCTTCTTACCCAATTTCCTCATTCCATCACACCCATTGTCTCTCCAACATTATTCCCTAACCCTAGCACACCAAAACCCCACTTATCAAGCCCCAAATCCTCCACTTTCCTCCGTCCGCACAAGATCCGGCTTGTTCATCACAGTTTCGGGATGAAATCTCCGCGACCATTTGTGCGACCTTGAATCCATTCCCTAAGTTCTAGATTGTGGAGAAGGTCTTTTCAAGCCTTTGGTGTATCTATCGGTACATCTACATCCCCAGGGAAGAGTTCAATCCTTTTCAAGGGTTTCCACAGCCGGTATTCTAGTCTAGGATGTCGCCTAGAAGAAGTTCTCAATGTTCTACTCAGGGGGAACCCAGTGCTTGGAGATGTGAGGCCCCGGATCCTCCACCACAGCGGGCTCCTGCACCTCCTCGTCCACCGTGGTTGCCTCCACGACCCATTATCGACCCTTGACTAGTCGATTTCAATGAGGTGAATGATATTCTTTCCGATCTATGTGTAATATTTGAGATTCAAGATGGTTGGGTAGATTTTGTCACAAGATATCACCGATACTACCCCAACCTAGTCCAGTAATTCTATGGAAATCTGATTGAGAGGAATGAACGGTTATATACGGTTGTTCAAGGGATTGAGATTACCATTACTCTAACCTTATTTGAGTAAGCCCTAGGAGTTTCCGCTAGGGGTGCAGACATGGTTTTTGGTCATGGTGCCATTGAGGACACCTTTTTTGCTATGACTGGCTGTGAATATGTACGTGGTGTCAGTGACTTAATCACCTCGAATGCCAACTATTTTCCATCAGCACAGCGAATATTGCATCACATGTTTACTGCATTCATCTATCCCAAGAGTGGAAGCCGAAATGAAGTGACAGAAGTTCACAAATTCCTATTTTACTATGTTATGAATGGGATTTTAGTCAACATGGGTCGGCTCATGATAGATTTGATTAGGACATGCCGTACCCAACTACGGAGATCCATGCCGTATGCTTCATAGCTGACAGGAGTATTCATATATGCTGGGATCAACTTGGCAGATGAACTGTTTATTAGAGTTAGATAAGATGATATTTACAATAAACACAAGATCTTTTCAGACTTTGGATAATTTTGGGGTCCCAACGGTCAATTACACAGAAATGTGCTAGTTTATGGGGAAGAATCTGAAGAAGAAGAGGAAGAAGAGCAACAGTAGTAGTAGGGTCAAGGGGAAGCCCCCCCTCCTATTCAGGCAGAGGACCAGCCTCCTCCACCTTCACGTCCACATGTAGATTTGGAGATGCCTCCTCCTCCTCAGTTCTTTCACGGGGAGTCCTCTACTCAGGGAGCTGGACAACCTTCTTGGGTAGAATCTGAGACTTTTGATAGGCATTATTCTGGACTAGTTACTCACATGGACACCTTTGGGAACCAACTCTCTACTTTAAGGGATCATAAAGACACCATGATTGATATGCTGGAAACCATGTCCGATCGCATAGATTCCTTCTCCACAGTCCTGGACACCTTATCCACTCAGATGACCACTCTCTCCACTCATATGACCACCCTCACCCAAAGCCATGAAGACTCACGTGAGGCCTTTCATACCATGAACTGCGTTCTTCTTGACATGCAACGCCGTGACCTGGCCCGTGATAATACCATGTCTAATCTTCAGCATCGCCTTCAGTTTCAAGACCACACCCTTGAGGATATTCGACACCGCCTTGGCTATCAGCCGCCTCCTGAAGATCAGCCTCCTGCAGATGGCCACTGAGGATTTTCTTTTGTTTCCTACCTCCAGTCAGTGTCCTTGGGTCTTGTGTCTTATTGGGTCTATTTTTCATCTATCCCCTCCCCTCCTTTGATGATACCAAAGGGGGAGAAGTAGTTAGTGCAGGGTCTTATATAGCTAATTCATCCATGTCCTTATGTTTGTATGAATGTTCATTTGTGAGGTTCATTTGTGTGTCTTTGCATTTTGTTTGAGTCTGTTTTTCATTTGTCTTGTCATGAGTGTCTAGCAGATGTTTGCATTCTCTAGCATCAATGTACTTTGTACTTAACTAATGGAATGAAATGATGAACATAATTCACTTGGTATTTGACATTACATGATGAATCTTGTCTCTCATTTCCTTTCTACATGGCAAATAAAATGTTCGAATGGTTTGCATGGCCTTGGCTTAATGAAGTGATTACATGGATTGATCGCCTTGTGGTTTGTTGGCTTTGCCTTTTCTCAAATTGGTTCTATGTATATCAAATGGTGTCGGATGAAGGATAGGCTAGCCAGTCTGAAATCATTCACTATGCGTGAGTGTAAACTCCGCCTCATATAAGAATCATGTGAGACATTGCACGGATACAATGCGTTGTTTTAAAAGTTCCAAATTTGCTCAAAGGCACGCCGATGCACTTAATTATCTAGAGTTTTGTCATCATCAAAAAGGGGGAGATTGTTGAGTTTATCCATGTGATTTTGATGATAACCAAACCCCGGTATGGCCAACAAGTTGATAACTTCCATAATTGCTTAGCAAGAGCACGTGTAGGCTCACAAAGCCATTATTCATCAAAGCAATGCTCAAATCCATCTTGCCTTAAATATGCCCAGATCTAGTCAAACCAAGCTTAAATTAAATGGATCAAATTGTGAACACAAAGCCTTTTATATATAGACATGATTCATGAACTAAACTATGTTATTTTATAGGATTTTCACAGTTCAGTAGACTAGGTTGACTGATCCGGTCGACCGATTCTCCCAGGAACAAAAGCTTCAGATTCTGTAAAAGTTAGGTCGACCGCCCTACATGCCCCTGTCGACCGAACCCTTTGAAGACCCCATTTTTGACTTTGTTTTCTTCACGAGGGAAAAGCATCTATCAAGGATTTTTTAATCCCAAAAGTCACCAGACATCCCTGAAATTGTGGATCTGTGTCTTGGTTTGTCCTTGACCATTCAAGTGTTATAAAAATATCTCTTAGGGCCAAGAAACTCTAATGACACAAGGGGATCAAAAGAAGGCTATCAAAGGAGAAAAAGGGTTGCAGGAAGAACTCCGTGAACAGTTGAAGGGGCGTGATCTCGCGCTGGTCCTGAGCTGGGAGGGTGATCACCGGAGAGTGAACTGTAGAGAAAGGGAAACGAATCAGGAGGCCCAGGGATGGTTCCCTGGGGAAAACCCTCCGATGCTTAAGTCAGTAGAGCAATGGTGGAAGGTATTGAGGGAGATAAAAAGAGGTGCACGAGATCCCCCAACACCAAGATGGTGAAGTGGTTCCTGCTCAGGGAGTTTTAGGCATGTATGTGCCTTACCTGCCGCCGGAGGGAGTCCCTAGTTTATATAGCGAGCTCCCCTGATGAGTCCCATAAGCTGAGGAGTTTCGGGCGAATGTTACATCCTCATCATGGGATCGTTACGTCCTCATCGTGGGATCGTTACGTCCTCGTCGTGGGCTCTTCATGGCCTTGAGGGATCATGGCTCCCTTATCCCTCTAAACTCCTACTCATAAAGGGCTTTCAACGGCTCCATGGATAAACACTTGTCAGTTGATCCAAGCATAAGAGGTGCCAACCCTGTCCGAGCGATTGGCGTAGCTCGGATGCTATCAGGTCGGAGTGGGCGCGGAGCGCTCACCCTTATCCCGGTGGAGGGATAGCTCGAGCATGGGTCTTCCTCCGTTCTGACGTTCGGGCCTCCCGAGCCTAAGGGCCGCCGAGAAAGGATGGGATCCTGAGTGGTCTTTATTGGGCTTTTTTGCCGAAGTGGGCCCTAGAGGGTTGTCACTTGGATGAGCTGAGCCTCGTTCAGTCTTGATGGGCCTAGTTTGGCTGCTCTTAATTGGGCTACAGAAATCCCCCTCTCCACTTGTCTCCCTCCTACTCTTGAGCTTTAGTAAGCTCGGACGAGTAGCTGTTTGGGGTTTTGGACCAGCGTGGCACAGGTGGGTGGAGATCTGGCGGTGTTAGGAAGCCACGTGTTGTGGTCACCTGGGCCCGTGTTAATGATGATCCTGACGGATTTGAACTGAAGGGGCCCCCTTTTCTCGGAGGTCGGAATGACGCGCCGCCTCCCGCATGGGTTTATAGGCGTTGGGCGCTTGTTGTCATTCTAGACTCCCTCCGTCTTTAGGATTTTGGCTTTCCTTCGTTCTTGCTTTTGGGGCTCTTCGATGCGCTGTGAGGACACGACGGAGGAGCAGAGGCTTGCAGCGGCGTTTGAGGAGTTGGCGGAGATAACCGCGGAGGCCGTCCCGCAGCTTCCTCCTCCCCCTGAATCTTCAGGGTCTCGAGATCACCTTTCCTCAGAGTCTTCTCCTGACTCCATGGCGGGCCAGCACCCAGAGGTTGAGGAGTGGGAGGACGAGCCAGTGGCAAGGGTGCCGGTCCCCAATGACAGCGAACTGGGGGAGGCGGATGTGAGGAGGCTGGAGCACCAGTATCATCTGCCCCACAAGTTCAGTTTTGCCACTGCTACTCCATACGAGACGAGCCTGGACTCTCGTACAGGCCACATCAATATGTTTCTTTTATCGTGGAAAGGTGGATTCCGCCTTCCTTTCGAACCTTTCATCCTTCAGCTTCTTGATTTTTTTCAGTTGGCGCCCATTCAATTGGTAGCCAACTCTTATCTCCTCCTTTCCGCCTTCCGTATTCTCTGCCGCCAGTGCGGAGTTCCTCCTTCTATGGACCTCTTCCACTATTTCTTTGAGTTGAAAGCACATCCTTCGGCTAGGAAGGGCTTCTATTTCATCCAGGCGAGGCAGAATAGGAGTTGTATCTCTTGGGCGGCGAAGGATTCTTCGCATAAGGGGTGGAAGACCCAATTCTTCTGGGTGGGGATTTATTCAGTGGAGGAAACCTGGAGGTGCCTAGTAATCCCCAATTTCCACCCTAATATCCCTCCTAGACAGGAAGAGTTCCCCCCTCACGTGGAGAAGTATGTAGCCATCTTGCTGAAGCACCGCCAGTCCACCGAGGAACTGGTGACACCGGAGAATATCGAGCGGTGTCTTCTCACACGGCTGCACCCGTCGGGCTCAGGTGCCACAACTTAGATTTTCCTTCGGATGTGGGGGTCATTCTTCTTTTCCTGAACACATCTTCTTCTTCGTGCAGACACCAGGCGGGAGCCTCTGAAGGAGGCCGCAGAGGTGATCGAGCTTGGAGATGACTCGGCTGCCGACGAACTGACTTCTCCCGTGGGTCGCTCCCGAACCAAAGATAAGGGCAAGGGAGTGGCCCAGGGTGAATCCTCCAGACCACGGGGACCCAAGTGCAAGGACCCTGTGGAGGGTATGATCCGGGCCGCTGTGAGGGCCAGAAAGCGGGCCAAGAAGGCCGGGGTCGTACTCGCAGTCGAAGGCAGGGTGGCTCACCCCTCCGTCAGGCATGGTGGGGCCGACCCTATCGGGCGGGCTCTCCGACCAGCTTAGCTCGAGAGGGCCGAGGAGGTCGGGGCTGCCCCTGTGGGCGGTGACGATGCGGGCTCGGTTCCTCCTTTGGCCGGGACCGAGGGTGCCGAGGGTGCCCCTGCAACTGGCAGCGAGGCCGACCCGGCTCTCCCCTCGGCCGGAGCCGAGGGGGCCATGGTCGAAGTTGGGGATGCTGTGATCGTGGCCGAGGCTGGTGCTTCAGGAGGTGATGCCAGTGCCGAGCCGGTCCATGTTGAGAGGCCGCAGGAAAATCCGGCCGGGGCGCTAGGGGTGACCGAGGCTGGGGCTCGATCCGGGCCATACGGTGGGGCGCCGGGCGATGGGGGGTTCTCCGTTCCGGGGGCCTTGGAGAGGCTGCGTATCTCAGGGCCCCTGCACCAGGTATGTCGCGGTATATCCGCGAAGGTGAGGGGGGGAGGTAGGGATGTCAAAAATATCCGTGAACCCGATTACCCGCATTACCCGACCCGTGATGGGTCGGGTAATACGCGAATAAATGGATATGGATTCGGATTCTGATACGTTTAAAATACCCGTTTCATATTCCGATAGGGTATGGATTTAGTGCACCCAAACTCGTACCCAATCCGAACCAGCTCTTAATAACTTATTGTGCATGTTAGGCCTATGATTTTGACATGAACCCAATCTGTTGCCCGTCTTGTTGAGTTTGTGAGTTTAGACTTCTTCCTAAAATTATAAGGGCATTTTTATAAAACATAAAAATTACTTTAGAAAGGAAAGAATTGACCGGATTTTTTTTTCTAATTCTCATAAATCTCACATTTCTTTGGATGTGAATGTGGACTCATGCTTTATGGACGGATACGGATATCCGCGGATATATCCATACCCGTGACGGATATACCCGTATTCATACCCGCGAAAATAATAGGGTACTATTCGGGTATAGTATTAGTAAAATTTTCACGGATAGGGTATGGTATTGGTCTACTCGAGCCGAACCCGATCCATTGACATTCCTAGGGGGAGGTAGGCAGCACTCCCCGTCCACGGCTCTCGCCGGGGTTATGGAGGGCGGCTTGGCCCTGGCCCAGATGGGGGCGGTTCTGGCAGAAGCGTATGCTCGGTCGGAGTGGGAGCGAGCGAACCTGGCCTGGACCCTAGGTGGGTCGGACAGGAGGTTGACTCGGCTCGTCGAGGAGCGTGACAGGCTTCGGTGGGAGCTTTCCTCAATCAGGGAGCTGGTACGGTCGAGCCAAGTGGAGACTCGGGCACTAGCCGAGCAGCTAGCCAAGGCCCGTGAATCGCTCAAGAGGAAGAACTAGCTTCTCGAAGAGGAGCGCTTAGCACGCGTTGAGCTGGACGACCGATGGGAGACCGAGCGTGCAGAGCTAGTAGACCGCGCGGAGGAAGCCGAGCATCTTCGGCGGGAGGCCGAGGCTGATCGAGTTGAGGCGGAGAAGCAGGTGGCGGTGGCCGAAGGGCAGACTACTGAGGCCGAGCGGAAGGCATCCGAGGCAGAGCAGAGGGAGGCCGAGCTCGCCGGTAGGGTGGGATCGGCCGGGGCGGAGGCTCTCGAGCAATACAAGAGCTCAGAGGCTTACCGGTTCGACCTTAAGGAGGCTGCCCTCCCCTACTATGAGCTAGGACTGCGCCGGGGCATCCGCAAGTGGTTCCAACAGGGCTACAACTGGGCCATCTCTTACGCCAAGGAGCAGGCGTCCGGAGTGGTTGACTTCCCATCCGGTCAATGTTATGACTCGGACTTGTCATCCTCCAGTTCTTCTGTTTCGGCGCACGATGAAGAGGATCCCGAGGGCTCATCGTCCGAGGGGTCACCAACTTCGGATGCCTCGGGAGGGCACGCAACCGAGGCAGTTCCCACGCCGGTGGGGTCTGTGCTAGGGTCGGCCGTCGCCGATGCTACCGGGGGTAGACCGCTCGAGCCCTCTACTTCCGGTCTTCAAGTTGGGCCAGAGGCCTGATGTATCTATTTCACTTCTTCTTTTTGTATACCTTTTTCCTTTTTGAAGAAAAAGACTTCCTTTTTTGTGTAGAGATAAATAAGGCAGTAGCATTGTGATGAAGACTTATCTGTTCCATATCGCTATTGCCGTATTTTGTTCAGCGTATCTGCAGTGGTTGGAAAGAGTCGATACTTTCTGCGTGAATCTCGCATAATGGTTGGGTGATCCTCTGATAGGGTGTCTTTTCATTTTCTCATGCTTTGAATGCCTAGCCGCTTCGTGGATCCCGTTGGGGCAGAAGGTGAGAAGTTTGAGGTGACCGTTCATAGGGAGAAATCCCTTTGGCGTGTTTTCGAGGAGAGAATCATTTAAGGTGAGTAGCCTCCCTTTGCTTATAAAAGGACTAAAGGGCGTCCCTTCCTCTCCACCGCTTAGGGTTTTCCCTGACAGTCTTTCCTCATTCCTTCTTCACGTAGCGTTATGCCATTGTATTCGGAGCATGGAGGAAGTTCCGGAAGATGAGGCTGCCGACGACGAGGGGCAGAGAGTTCTAGCTGCTCCAGACTTGAAGAGGATTCGACGGCCGGCAGGTAGACTTGAAAAGGGTTCGACGTGCGGAGGCACGCCATTTTCCCTTTATCAGTTTCGGCGGCGCTTGCAAGGGGGCGAGATGGAGGACGGATGGGGGCATCAAACATCCCTGCTGCCCGTCCCTTCCTACTCACTTCACGGATGGGAGGAGGAAGCCAACTAAGCTCCATCCCTTCTGGGCCTTCCCCTGCCTCCTCATCCAGCTCTGCTGGTTTCTTTTTCTTTCTTGCAGCCTCTTTTTCCCTCTTCTGCTCTACTCCTCCTTTCTTTCACTCTTTGGAGGCTGCCTACACTCTCTTTCTTCCAAAGAGTTGGCAGTTTGGCGGGGGAGATGCTTTCATATGCATTCCCTCTCCCCTTTCTCTTCCAAGTTCAACTTGGAAGGTAGCCTTCTCTTTCTTAATCCCTCTGTCACCTTTGTCTCGAGCTGCCCGAGCCAACGGGGTCAACTATCCTTTATTCGAGCCAGTTTCTACACGAGGTAGAGTCAGTGGCTGGATGCAGGAAGGTCATCCGAGTCAGCCGAGCGATGGGCTCATACGACGGCACCAGATGGATCTTTTGCTTTTTTGACATGTATTCTATTGGCTTCGGCCTTCCTGATGTACAAACGGGTTGTTTGAATAGAAAGAAAGAAGCTTTTTGTTTTATCTCATGTTGTTTGCACAATACTCAGTACTCAGAAGTAGAACTTGCGTAATGTAGTTGCGTTCCAGGTCCGAGGGATGAGCTCTCCTTCCATCGTAGATAGACGGTATGCTCCTTTTCCGAGCGTCTCGACCACTCGGTAGGAGCCTTCCCAGTTAGGGGATAACTTGCCCGCCGCCTCAAGTGGTCGAGAGGCTTCGGCTTTCCTGAGGATGAAGTCTCCAAGCTGGAACTGTCTATTTCGGACTTTGGCGTTGTAGTATCGAGTGAGGCAGCGTTGGTATTCCGTTGCTCTGATGCTGGCAATCTCCCGGATTTCATCTGCTAAGTCAAGATTTTCGAGCAATTTCTGGTCATTTGTCCCAGACGAGAAGTAGATGACTCGGAGGGAGGGGTTGCCAATCTGATGGGAATCAACACCGAGCCTGTACCTTCTTTATTACATTTATGTCCTTTTAGTTTGTGTTTATATCCTTGGGAAAGTATGTACGCAAATGTAAGACTTTATAAGCCAAGGAGTCATTCCCATGGATTGTGTGGGTTTTTATGCAATTATGCAGTAGGACCAGCAAGGGGGCCCTCAGCCCTTTCCCATTGGTCCATGTCACCATGTGGGCCTGGTCAACCTTCCTAGGTGGACATCTAGAATGGTGGGCTGGTCATATGGACACATGTGTTTAAATGGGTCAACATTCTAATAGGTTGGCCACCTACCCCATTCAACTTACACATGGTCAATGGTGCGCCCCCTTCCCCTTGAATTTTTTATTAGTTTTTGTGTGATATTCACACCTCATCCCAGTCCTTCAATCCACACCCCTAGATCCAAGGGTTGAGGATGGGTTTGGTTGGAATCATATATAAGCTTGTATTTTTATGAGAAAAGCAATGAAAAATCAGAAATTTTGTTGAATGCCAAGGAGCATATTGCACCCCCAGCCCTCTCCCCTTTGGTTCCTCTCCTCCAACATCCAGTTCTAGAGTGATTTCATCTTCTATCATCCCCTCTTCACCTCCGGTGATCATCTGTGCCGCCGCCACCGTTCGTGCCGCCGTCGGACCGCCAACGAGCCAACGTCGAAGTTCTGTCCTTGGCAGACAGCTGTCTCATCTCAAAATTCCTGCTATCAGCCACGGCCTCTTCTTGGCCTGCCATTTTTATGGTGTCTTCCCATCTTCCATCCCATCATCCACAAAACAATTCAGGTCCAAAATCCCCCGTTTAGTATTTTTCTATTTTCGTGCATCTTTCACTCCCAGATCTATTTTGTCTCTGTCTATAGTAACAGCAGCCCTATGTTTCTCACCTCCGACCCTCTTTTTGATTTTTCAAACCCTTCCAATTTCACTAGGAGTTCTGACCATAATCCCCTACATCCACGAATTTTCTTCATTTTTGATCAGCCTTCTATCTATTTTTAAAAATTCGTGTTCTTACTCAGCTACAGTGTTGTCAGCCAGATTTCAGATCCGACCCACTGCTAGTGCAAAAATCATAGACATTCGTAGCCTTCCCCAAATCCAGATCCAAAAATAGTCCTGGTTTTGTAGCTCGATTTCCCACAACTTTTCTGAAGAACACAACCCCAGATTCGGACGTCTACCTGACGGTCAAAGGTAATCCACAAGAAAGTTCCCTGCTAGTCTGAGAGTTCAGACACTGTACAACAACAACATTCAAAATTCGCCAATCAGAAGTATAGGCTTTGTTATTTTTCTGTAATCCGATAAGATTGAAGCCCTTCGAAGCAGCTTTCCAACGGCACCAGTTTCGTTTCATTCTGATGTCAGGGATGATCGCAGCGTCCGTTCTCGCCGGAGTGCGCGCCGGAA
This sequence comes from Amorphophallus konjac, assembly GCA_022559845.1. Taxonomy (NCBI): domain Eukaryota; kingdom Viridiplantae; phylum Streptophyta; class Magnoliopsida; order Alismatales; family Araceae; genus Amorphophallus; species Amorphophallus konjac. The sequence continues at coordinate 201,718,426 of CM040122.1, forward strand.
AATAGAACCGGCAGATCCGTGGCCGGTCATTCCGACCGGTGCCGAACGGAGCCGCCCGGCCTCTGGCCGGTGAACCAGCGTGTCGTCAGCCCAGGGAGCGCTTCCCTAAGTGTCCCCACTACAGCGGTGCCACCGGGTCCCACACGGCCCCTCCGGACAGCGCGTGGACCCCACAGCCACAAGTTCAGGTGCTGCCGAAGAGACGCGAGAAGCCGCCTGTCAACCCGAATTCGGTCCTCCCGGGCCCAGTTGTGTAGCCCTTTACCTCCCTACGTGGAGTGGGCGATATTTCATTGTTGTCATCATTGTGTAATATTTATCCCAGGAGTACGAGTTTCGGTCGGGTCCGTCTTCCCCACGCCGAGCGCGTGGAGGTATCGCATTCGCTCCCTTACTTGGCATTTTGCTTACTTCATATATATTTGTTTATGCCGCTGCTAGAGAGCATGTGTAGGGATATCTAACTCGCTTTATCTATTCATTACCGCTGCTGCGAAAGAGTGCGACACCATCCCGTGACCCGATCCGGGCACACGAGAGAGCCGATCACCCTAGCTCATTGCCGGTTTCTCAACCGCGCACGTCCGACGCTTCCCTCGTTAAGGGATAGTCACGAGCTTGTCGTGTCTGTGGTCTCGTCCCACATCAATTTGGTATCAGAGCAAGTTGAGTCTAGGGTGTCAACAAAAAAAAAAGTGTCATTTACGTCTAGTCATTAGTCATTGTCTAAGTCGTGTTTTGGGTCATCATTGTTTTAAAACAAAAAAAAAAGTGTCTTTTGCATTGCATCTCAATAACCCGGTATATCAAAAGGTGTTGTCCGAACGTTAGGCTATGCCTATCGGGAAGGCCGCACACTTGCGCGAGTGATCTTCGGATCGATTAACTCCGCCACGTGCCGAGTTTTGGTTACGTCTAGGTGCATCATCTTGTAGTGTGCATTTGCCTTAGTCGGTGTCTCCTACTCCGTGTCTTGCATGCCCACTCGTCGAGGTACTCAATACTCACCCCCACCACCACCTATGGCGGAATCCAGAGTCTATAGTTCCGATGAAGTGGCCACATTGTTCCAAAATCTTGTGGGGAAAATGGATGGGTTGAGTGAGCGCATGGATGAGTTAAGTAGTCGAGTGGATAGGATGGAAGGAGCGAGTACCCGAGTGAATGGCCTAGGCACCCGCCTAGAAGAGAGGATGAAAGCCGTAGAGGATAGGGCCGCTGGGTCGAACCAGTCCGTTCAAGGATTGGTCGGGAGAGTTGCCGCACTAGAGAGAGGTCCAGCCGAGGCACCACCGATTGCCCCAGTCCAAGCACCCGTCCCACCTACACAAGGTCAACCGGAGCCAGGTCAACAATCCGCGACTCCAAGGGTTCAAGGGATAGCTAATAGGAGGCACGAAGTCCCCGAGGTGCATGACTATGAGTCTGAAAATGAGCATCGGGGGCATGGTCGTGATTACCGCCCTACACGGCGTACCCACGACCAAGATATGGATGAACGGGCCATTCGGACCGTTCGGGTCGACCCTCCCACCTTTGACGGGTCCTTGGACCCAAAGGTCTATCTTGATTGGGAGGCTGGTATGGACCGATATTTTGAGTGGTTCGAGATGTTGGACAAACGAAAAGTCAAGTACGCCAGGATGAAACTTTTAGGCCAAGCACAAACCTGTTGGAGGAACATGGAGAACCTATTATTTCATCGTCAAGAACCCCTGATCGATACATGGACCGATATGAGGGAGAAGCTTAGGAAGAAGTACCTCCCTACCTCCTACCGCCAGCGTCTTATAGAGAGGTGGCAAAGTCTCACCCAAGGAGACCGGTCCGTCTCTGATTACATCACCGAATTTGATGAATACTACTTGCGATGTGATGCCAAGGAGGAGGATTCCCTTACCGTCTCTCGGTTCCGGCGTGGTCTACGCTCACACCTACGGTATGAGCTTCTCCGCTGCAAGGTGGACAAGCTGGAGGATGCTTATCAAGTTGCTCTCGAGATGGAGCAATTCGAGGGTGAGTTCGAGTCTATTCCTCGGTGGAGCGCCGCTCCTCCCCGTAGTGACTCCCGTGGCTCCTTAGGTTCATACCCGAGGGGACCTATGGCTCGTCCACAGGAGCCCATCCGTCAGGAGCCCTTTGCTCCTAGACCTCGACCTCCCCCACCACAGGATCTACCTCCACCCCAACCACCGGCACCCGTTGCCCGTCCCCCGGCACCCATAGGCCATCCCATGGCCCCGACACTCCCTCCTCTGTTGCCCACGGCACCTACACCACCCTTGTTGCCTACACCCCCTACCCGTCGGGAGGATAAGGGTAAGGCCCCTCTTATCGGAGAGAGCAGTCGGTCCCGGCTGCAATGTTTCCATTGTCATGGGTTTGGCCACTTGGCCAACCAATGTCCCACTCGTGCCACACTAGCTCTAGGGGTTGAGGAGACCTTGCCATCTGAGCTTGAACTTGGCAATTATGAGGCCGACCAAGCACTAGCTGATGAGTACTATGCCATGGGGGGAGACTTGGACGGCTCACCCGCCGCCCAGGATGCCGCCACTTAGTGGGCTTGTGTCACCATTAGTTTAGGGTCATATATGAGTCAGTGTGATTTGTTTTGTGTGGTTTGTTTGGTTTGTGTGTCGTTTGTTTATCTGCATGCGTCTTGTGTAAGCTCGTTATCGTTCTCTTATGAGTAAGAGGCGAGTGGACTCACTTGATGAGTATGGGATCGGTTCCACATCTATACCCGGATCAGTCACCTATAGGGACTCAGTGGTGATTCCTAGTGAGTCTTCGAGCTATTTTCTTCCCTTTTGAGAGTGCCCCTTCGGAGTGACCACCTTTAGCCCATCGCAGTTCGCATATCGAGTATATACGGAATGAGCAGGTGACGATCACTTGGAGCGGAGCATACCCGCGCTACTTGGCACGGTGACGGATCCGCCGGAGTACTCGAGCATCCCTACCCCTACTCGACGGGGTCGAGTTCCTCCCACCCGGGGAGAGTTGATGGGAATCAACACCGAGCATGTACCTGTTTTATTACATTTATGTCCTTTTAGTTTGTATTTATATCCTTGGGAAAGTATGTACGCAAATGTAAGGCTTTATAAGCCAAGGAGTCATTCCCATGGATTGTGTGGGTTTTTATGCAATTATGCAGTAGGACCAGCAAGGGGGCCCTCAGCCCTTTCCCATTGGTCCATGTCACCATGTGGGCCTGGTCAACCTTCCTAGGTGGACATCTAGAATGGTGGGCTGGTCATATGGACACATGTGTTTAAATGGGTCAACATTCTAATAGGTTGGCCACCTACCCCATTCAACTTACACATGGTCAATGGTGCGCCCCCTTCCCCTTGAATTTTTTATTAGTTTTTGTGTGATATTCACACCTCATCCCAGTCCTTCAATCCACACCCCTAGATCCAAGGGTTGAGGATGGGTTTGGTTGGAATCATATATAAGCTTGTATTTTTATGAGAAAAGCAATGAAAAATCAGAAATTTTGTTGAATGCCAAGGAGCATATTGCGCCCCCAGCCCTCTCCCCTCTGGTTCCTCTCCTCCAACATCCAGTTCTAGAGTGATTTCATCTTCTATCATCCCCTCTTCACCTCCGGTGATCATCTGTGCCGCCGCCGCCGCCGTTCGTGCCGCCGTCGGACCGCCAACGAGCCACCGTCAAAGTTCTGTCCTTGGCAGACAGCTGTCTCATCTCAAAATTCCTGCTATCAGCCACGGCCTCTTCTTGGCCTGCCATTTTTATGGTGTCTTCCCATCTTCCATCCCATCATCCACAAAACAATTCAGGTCCAAAATCCCCCGTTTAGTATTTTTCTATTTTCCTGCATCTTTCACTCCCAGATCTGTTTTGTCTCTATCTACAGTAACAGCAGCCCTGTGTTTCTTACCTCCGACCCTCTTTTTGATTTTTACAAACCCTTCCAATTTCACTAGGAATTCTGACCATAATCCCCTACATCCACGAATTTTCTTAATTTTTGATCAGCCTTCTATCTATTTTTAAAATTTCATGTTCTTCCTCAGCTACAGTGTTAACAGCCAGATTCCAGATCTGACCCACTGCTAGTGCAAAAATCATAGACATTCGTAGCCTTCCCCAAATCCAGATCCAAAAATAGTCCTGGTTTTGTAGCTCGATTTCCCACAACTTTTCGGAAGAACACAACCCCAGAGTCGGACGTCTACCTCGCGGTCAAAGGCAATCCACAGGAAAGTTCCTGCTAGTCTGAGAGTTCAAACACTGTATAATAGCAACATTCAAAATTCGCCAATCAGAAGTACAAGCTTTGTTATTTTTTTGTAATCCCATAGGGTTGAAGCCCTTCGAAGCAGCTTTCCAACGGCACCCGTTTCATTTCATTCCTATGTCGGGGCTGATCGCAGCGTCCGTTCTCGCCGGAGCGCGCGCCGGAAAATAGAACCGGCAGATCCGTGGCCGGTCATTCCGACCGGTGCCGAACGGAGCCGCCTGGCCTCCGACCGGCGAACCAGCGTGCCGTCAGCCCAGGGAGCGCTTCCCTAAATGTTCCCACTACAGCGGTGCCACCGGGTCCCACACGGCCCCTCCGGACAGCGCGTGGGCCCCATAGCCACAAGTTCGGGTGCTGCCGAAGAGACGCGAGAAGTCGCCCGTCAACCCGAATTCGGTCCTCCCGGGCCCAGTTGTGTAGCCCTTTACCTCCCTGCGTGGAGTGGGCGATATTTCATTGCTGTCATCATTGTGTAATATTTATCCCGGGAGTACGAGTTTGAGCCGGGTCCGTCTTCCCCACGCCGAGCGCGTGGAGGTATCGCATTCGCTCCCTTACTTGGCATTTTGCTTACTTCATATATATTTATTTATGCCGCTGCTAGAGAGCATGTGTAGGGATATCTAACTCGCTTTATCTATTCATTACCGCTGTTGCGAAAGAGTGCGATACCGTCCCGTGACCCGATCCGGGCACACGAGAGAGCCGATCACCCTAGTTCATTGCCGATTTCTCAACCGCGCACGTCCGACGCTTCCCTCGTTAAGGGATAGTCACGAGCTTGTCGTTTCTGTGGTCTCGTCCCACATCAATTTGGTATCAGAGCGAGTTGAGTCTAGGGTGTCAACAAAAAAAAGTGTCATTTATGTGTGGGCCTCCTGTGTTTACGCAGTACTCTTTCTTTCATTTGTGTGTGGGCCTCCTGTGTTTGTGACAGCTGTTTGGTTCCATGAATAATGTAAAATGTGTAACTCATGAAAATGTGAAGATGTGCAACTAATCATTCATTGTGGATTTAGTGCATGCACGGGTATTTTATATGTTAGATAATAAACGTGTATTTTTCACGTATGATTACCTTTAAGCAAATGAGAATGAATGGACTTTTATATTCGTTGTGCGCTTCACATATGATAACTAAACTTCATGTGGATCTTGGTGGAAACGAGTTGTATCGAGCTTTCATATTGTTTTATCAACTAACCCTCTTAGGTTTCCATTGGGCTTTCACTTATGGGACTAAACTGCTTGCTTTCTAGAAATGTAGTAGGGTTCAGTCGACCGACCCGGGCATTTCGGTCGATCGAATTTGCCAGTGTTGGCCGGTCTGTAACTTGTTACAGTTCTTTCGACCTATGGCCTAGTTCGGTCGAACGATGGCCAATCCTATTTCATGAAACCCATCAAACTTGATTCACTTGAGTTCCATCCTTTACCCATTTATCCCTGGGTTCTTGATAGACCTATTAGGGTCACTTTGGAGGGTTCTAGAACGGACTATATGGGTCTTTTGCACTCTTTTATTGTTAACATTTGAATTATGTATAGGAATTGGATATATGAATGCGAGTTAACCCCGATTTGATTAGGCTGCCTACTGAGCGTCACCCTCACCCCCTTGTGGCACACGTTTTCAGGGGACACAATAGACGAGGTCGAGGAGGAGGAGGCGGTCGAGCAGTAGTTCTAGTCCTCCCTACATCAGGGTAGACTATGGATATTTATCTTTTACATTATGGATAGTTTGTGGATCGGTGATCATGTATAGACTTGTATGTATTTGGACAATGGACATGTATTTTTGGATTATGGATGGTTGAGATGCTATTTACATTTCATGCAATGATGGTTTCTCTCTCTCTCTCTCTCTCACTCTCACTCTCTCTCTCATGCGAATATATATATATATATATATATATGTGTGTGTGTGTGTGTGTGTGTGTGTGTGTGTGTGTGTGCTTCCATGATACGTACCATGTAATGTTTCAAGGTCCGATAGAAAAAAAAAAGCCCACCAATTGGGAATCAGATCTCGGGGCGTTACAGGGTCGGATTCGGACTACTCAAGTGACGGGTCCGAGAGTGATTGATGGTCAAGAGAAGCCCTAGATAGTTAAGAGTCATGAGTCATATTGTTATTAAGTTCCTTCACTGTAATAGGAAGTGAAGTTTATCATGTTATGTAATTTTCCTTTTTTCTTGAGTCTAGAGTTAAAAGAGTCAAGTCATGTGTCTTTGTAAACCTTGATCATTATGATTCAATAAAAGGTGAATTTTCAGTACATCACATTGTGTTCACTCTTTTTATGTGTGATTGATTAGCACTCTGATTATATTACTAGCTTCCAGTGTATTGTCGACTATCCACGATCCCGAATGTCTTCCGATGTACATATATCTTGGGGCGTGACAGTTAAGTTGGTATTAGAGCCTAGGCATAAGTAAGTCCTAGAAAAATATCATGTCATAGGTTAAGTCCAATGTTTAAGGACCCATACCTATGAATTATGAAAGAAATTTTTGAACCCATGTGAGATTGGGTAGAGACCGTGATGAGATAGTTAATTAGAAATTTATCGTTAGGTAAATCTTCCTAAATCGCATAGGAAAATAATGAATTGTCTATTTTCTCAGGCACCCCAACAAGAAATTTCTGAACCCATGTTAAGTCCCACGGTTGCGAGTATCACCCATGCCTTACAAACTGTGGCTCAAGCTGGCGCGTGGGCTGGCGCTGGTGACTTGCATCGTAATTTTTGGAGTATGAATCCTCTACAGTTCTCTGGTTCTTCTAATCCCGATGAAGCTAAAAATTGGATCGACGAGATGGACCGCATATTCAACATGATGCAATGTTCTGACCAAGAAAAGGTCTTACTTGCCACTTTTTAACTCAACAAAGATGCACGTACTTGGTGGAAGGCCACCTCTGCTCATCTGCAAAATGCACAACTCACTTGGGAAGAGTTTCCTGAACTCTTCCGCGAGAAATATTTCTCTGATCATGTCAAGGAGAAGAAGGCTGCAGAGTTCGCCTCGCTGCGGCAAGGTATGATGTCCATGGCGGGGTATGAATTGCAATTTTCTCGCCTGGCACCGTATGCTTCACACCTAGTGACTACGGAGATCTTAAATGCCAACTGGTTTATGGATGGGTTACGTCCCGTCTTTGTTCAACAACTCGGCCCACAAAACATCCCATCTTTATTTATGCGAAAGGACCTTGGAGAAGGTCGAGAAGTTCAGGGGCAAAGGAGAGGAGTCAAGCCGAAGGTTTGACAAACGAGGAAAGAAAGAAGAAAGGTTCAGCATCACGAGCACCTAAAAATCCCGCGACAACAAAAAGAGGTCCCGTAATGAGAATGGAGGCAATAACAAAAGCAAGAAGGTCAAGGAGGAGGAGAAGCAAGTCATGACGGCTTGCTTGTTCTGTGCAAAATTTGGTCACTCGGCTGAAGAATGTTGGAAGCCTCTCAGCGCTTGTTTACGTTGTGGGAGCCTAGAGCACCACATGCCGGATTGCTTTCTTATGAAAGAACAATCTTCCAATGGCCGACATAGGCCGCAAGCTCATCTTAATGCCATACTTGTCGAAGAAGCACCCAAGGATGATGGGTTGATGGAAGGCACCATTTAAATATATTCCCATCCTGCTTTTATGTTATTTGATACTAGTGCTTCTCATTCCTTTATATCTACTACTTTTACAAAAACTTTAGCAGTTTCACCTGTTCCTCTACCTTCGGACCTAGCTATCACAACACCTTTAGGTCCTGGAACTAAACTTACAGCCCATTATCTAAATAGTGAGGTAACTATAGAAGGTCATAATTTTCCCACAAATCTCGTATGCCTTGATATGGAAGGCTTTGATGCCATTCTAGGCGTAGATTGGTTTTGTGACCATTATGCCAATATCAATTGTCGCAATAGGATAATCTATTTTCACAAACTGGATCTTCTACGATTCTCTTTCCTTGGCATCAAGTATAGGAAGCATCTTGTTCTTATTTCTTCTCTTCCTGCCTACAATCTTATCTCCCAAGGTTGTGAAGCTTTCCTTGTTTCCGTGATCATTACCGAGTCCAAGAAAATCATCCTTGAAGAAATCCCTATAGTAAGAGAGTTCTCTGATGTCTTTCCATCCGAATTACCTGGTTTACCACCTGAAAGGGAAGTAAACTTCTATATTGAACTCATTCCTGGAGCAGCACCTGTTTCAATAGCTCCCTACAGGATGTCCCCCACGGAACTAAAAGAATTGAGAAACAACTTCAGGAGTTTTTAGACAAGGGCCTCATTCGACCCAGCACATCCCCTTGGGGTGCACCGGTTTTATTCGACAGGAAGAAGGACGGATCTCTCAGGCTGTGCATTGATTATCGGTAGTTAAATCAACTCACCATCAAAAATAAATATCGACTACCGTGTATCGATGAGCTATTCGACCAGATCTCTGGAGTTGAATATTTCTCAAAGATAGATCTTAGGTCTGGCTACCATTAACTCAAGATTAAGGATGAGGACATTTACAAGACTACTTTCTGGAGTAGATATGGGCATTATGAGTTCGTGGTGATGCCGTTCGGGTTAACTAATGCCCCTGCAGCATTCATGCAATTCATGAATAATGTTTTCAGGCCCTATCTCGACCGATTCATGGTCGTTTTCATTGACGATATTCTCATCTATTCCAAGACCAAGGAAGAACATGAATAACATTTAAGAATAGCTTTGCAAACACTAAGAGAGCATCAACTCTACGTGAAGCTCAGCAAATGTGAGTTCTGGCTAAAGGAGGTCTCATTCCTTGGCCACATTATTTCAAAACAACGTATCGCTATGGATCCTTCAAAGGTTGAAGCTATCAACAACTAGAGCCGACCAACAACAGTATCTGAAGTCAGGAGTTTTATCGGTCTGACTGGCTATTATAGGTGATTTATCAAAGTTTTTTCAAAGATCACTGTCCCTTTGACCTGACTTACAGGAAAGGTGAATCCCTTTGTACGGTCAAAGGACTGTGAGGAATGTTTCCTAACTCTTAAAGAACATCTCACTACCGCCCCTGTTCTGGCACAACCTGTCGAAGGTGGTGGCTTTGAAGTCTACAAAGATGCATCAGGCTTTGGCCTTGGTTGTGTCCTTATGCAACATGGAAAGGTGATTTGTTATGCTTCTAGACAATTGAAACGTCATGAGGAGAACTGTCCAGTTCATGATCTGGAGTTAGCTGCTATTATCTTCGCCTTAAAGCTCTGGCGACATTACCTCTATGGGGAGAAGTTCACCATATTTTCAGACCACAAAAGTCTGAAGTATATTTTCACTCAGAAGGATTTGAATATGAGGCAAAGAAGATGGCAGGAGTACCTCAAAGATTTTGATTTCTCTATTCAGTACCATCTTGGCAAAGCAAATGATGTAGCAGATGCTCTCAGCTGGAGACCTTTAGCTACTCTAGCAAGCCTTAGGAAAGGTACGACCTATCTTATAGAAGGTTTTTCACAATTGAATCTGGATGTTGATGCAAGAGAAGAAATGGGTATTATTGCTAATATCCGATCACAACCTACATTAATTAAAGACCTAGTCAAGTTACAAGATAATGACCCCACATTAATGGAGATCAAAGCTAATATCGATCAATGGCCAGAATTTTCTATCTCAACCAATGGAAGGCTATTATTTAGAGATCGGATCTATGTGCCAGATCATGTCGACACTAAGAAGCTGATCATGGAAGAAGCTCATAAGGCAAAATATGCTATTCACCCTAGTGCTACCAAGATGTACAAAGATTTAAAGAGGAATTTTTGGCGGCCCAACATGAAGATGGAGATAGCGGAGTTTGTATCTCGCTGCCTCACTTGTCAGCAAGTTAAGGGGGAACATCTAAAGCATGCTGGTAAACTATATCCCTTGAAAATTTTTGAATGGAAGTGGAAAAGTATAGGGATAGATTTCATCATCGGTTTGCCAAAAATAGGAGGTGGACATGATGGTATATGGGTGATCATAGACCGATTGACTAAATCTGTACACTTTTTACCTATCAAAAGTCGATGGTCTGTGGATATATTAGCAGCTTTATATATGAAAGAAATTGTCAAGCTACATGGTGTCCCTGTTACTATTATTTTTTATCGAGACCCTCGGTTCACATCACAATTCTAGAAGGGTCTACAACATTCTTTAGGGACTCGACTCAACTTTAGCACTGCATTCCATCCATAAACATATGGACAAACTGAAAGGGCAAATCAGGTGATAAAAGATATGCTCAGGACATGTGTTATTGATTTCGGTGGGAGTTTGCACGATCACTTACCTCTAGTGGAATTCGCCAACAACAATATCTATCAAGCTAGCATTCAAATGGCACCATTCGAGACATTATATGGAAGAAGTTACCGCTCACCTATATGCTGGAATGAAGTTGGGGAAAGATAACTTCTAGGCCCTGAAATCATTAGAGATACTACCGAGAAGGTAAAGCATATTCGAGAAAGACTCCATGTGGCTCAAAATAGGCAAAAATCATATGCTGACAACAGAAGGCGAGATCTGAAATTCTAAGTGGGAGACCACGAGTTTCTCAAGGTTTCTCCAAGTCGAGGTATTCAAAGATTCGGCATTAAAGGCTAGCTCACTCCGAGATTCATAGGCCCTTTTGAAATTCTTCAAAGGGTTGGCGAGGTCACATATCGGATAGTCTTGCCTCCTCAATTAGCTGGAGTCCATGATGTATTTCATGTCTCGATACTCAAAAGGAACGTCTATGACCCTTTCCATATTATAAGTCATGACGATCTGGCGATTTAAAACCATATGACGTACGAGTAAAAGCCAATCAGAATAATTGATTAAGAAGTGCGTCAACTTCGGAATAAAACCATTCCCATGGTAAAAGTCTGATGGAATAAGAACACAGATCAAGAGGTAACATGTGAAACCAAAGAGGCTATGCGCAAAAGATTCTCAGAATTATTTGATTGTAAGTATACTCTCCATAAAAACCATGCAGTGAATTTGGGGAATAATTCTTTTTAAGTGGGGAAGGGTGTAACACCCCAAGTTTTTCTAAGATTTTTCAGGAATTAAATAAAATTATTAAGCATTTAAGAAGGCATAATGGGCCATTAAACAAATTATGGGATAATTTATTGAATTTAAGAGCCCAATTACTAATTAGAATAACATGCCCACTTTAAATAGACCATAAACCTAATTTTGAGGATTTTAGGCCCAAGCCCACTTCTAGAGACGTAATTAGGATAATTCTCTACTTTAATAAGGTAAATAGTGTTGCATTTTGTGTTTTGTTGATGTCAAACCAATATGAGTTATTCTGTCAATTTCAACCATAAAGAAAAAGTTGAGTATCTTATACTATGATTGAATAAAATTGCACATGATTACATTGAACAGTTTAAACTGATTTACATATTGTTTAAATGCAAGGATGTCAAGTGTTTCTCATGGAATTAATTGGACGAATCAATGTTGCTGAGGACTGCCTTGAAGCAGCTGTGATTTTAGAATGGAGTATGAACGACACTGCCTCGATGCAGCAAGCATTTGCCTCGACACAGTACTATCAAGAGATAGCCGACGAAGCACATAAGGTCGATGCAGTCAGCCACTACATCGATGCGGCATGATCAAGAGCCAGCTTGCACAGAGCGACATGTCGGAGCAGTTAGCCACTGCATCGATGCACTCAGCATGACACGTACTTCAACTTCAAGGCTTTCAAAGGACTCAAGAGTGATGCATCGAGGTACTAATCAAGATGTGTCGATGCAGAATGAAGCCAGCCAAGAAAATGTCAGCGCCTTTAAGGCAGACAATGTTGATGCCTCGAGGCACCAAGTGAGATGCATCGATGCAATAGAAAATCAGCGAAGGGAAATGCATGCTGCACCGACCTGGAAGCCTGATGACTCGAGAAAATGACACTCCTTCGAGGGCACGTGATCACTTATTTAGTCACGCACATTCAAGTTTTAGTTCTGCCTAATTCTGGACCAATCTCATCGAGAGATTCCTTTTGGCGCGAAAAGAGATGTCCACATGGCAGAACACTAGAGAGCTCAATGATTGAGGAATATTCTATTTACACGTCGACTAAACTGATTCGTTGTCTTCTTCTCCTCTACGATACTCTGCTCTATAAATTAAGGGCACCTCCGATTGAAAGAGTGCTGCTGAGACTACTGAAAGCTGCTAGAGCTCCTATTGTGTAAAGATCCCATCCGAAAAGAGAGCAGCGTTAGAAAAAGAGAGAGAGTGAAAAGCTCAGTCCGAAGGAAGAGAGTGAGGAGAGGATTTAAGAGTGCAGCCAGCCATTGAGTTCTTCAAAGCGCTTCTATGAAGCTACATTCAATTTTTATTTCCATTTTGTTTGTTTTTCTTTCGTTCTTTGTTCTATTTTCAGTTTGATTCTTCGACCAGTTCCCTCTGAGTGTTCTGGAGGAAGGGAGACATTGTCTCTATTTGCGAGCGATTAGGGGTCACTCGTGGATTCCCTCTGAGATTCAGAGGAAGGGAGGTTTAACCTCTGATCCTAGCTTTGTGGACACAGGGTAAGGGGGTTCGATTATGTGAGTTGCAGAATCGGGGAAGAGGGATCTGTCTCTCTCTGGATTCAAGCTGTGAGACAGCACCCTATTGCAGACTGAGTCTGCTTATCGTTATTGCATAGTGCAAGGAATCCTCGCTCAGTGTGAGTGAGGGGTGGACGTAGATTGCGGTTGGCAATCGAACCATCTAAAAATCTTTGTGCCGTTCTTGTGGTTTGTCTTGTTGAATTGCCTCTTGATTGTAATGTTTCTACAGCCAAATGGTATATCAAAAGACTCAGCTAGAAGGGTAGACCGCTGCTTTCTTGCGTGAGAAGACCTTCGAGTCCAACCTCTGCCTATTACTTCTCTAGCTGTATGATGAAATTACCTTGGTCTCTAGATCTAATTGAGTAAAGAGTGCTCGCTCTTTACTCCTTGTTGTCTGCCCTTCACCTGTTCAATCGTTTGTCTGCGTTAAGTTCTTGAGTTGTTAAATATTTTTGGTTGTGTGTGCCGTTGTGATTTGCAATTGCTCAGAAATCTGATTGAGAATTTTTTAATCCGCTGTTTGCAGTAGGCGATCTATTCAATCCCCCCCTTTCTAGATCACCTTCTTCTTTTCTATCAATTGGTATCAGAGCAGGTTTCCCAACATGTGGTCCAATGACTAGGGAAGACCTGGATCTAGCACCCCTCGCAGCTTCATCACTGAGGGACATTCTATTAATCGTCCCCCATTCTTTGACGGTACTAACTATCTCTATTGGAAAAACAGGATGGAGATGTTTCTAAGGGCCCATAGCCATGAACTGTGGAGGGTCATCACCACCGGACCATTCGAGCTTCCTAAAGATGAAGGTACTTGGTCCAGGGAGTAGATCCGTGTATCAATTGTAAATTAGATGGCAAAGAACATCATGCAGTGCGATGTACATCCTGAAAAGTATTCTAGAATTTCTGCATGCAAAACAGCCAAGAAAATGTGGGATGAACTTCAGTTGATCTATGAGGGAACATCACAGGTACGAGCCACCAAGGTAAATATGTTGACATGTGATTTTGAATTATTTAGAATGATGCCCGATGAGACCATATCAGAAATGTATGCTAGGATCTCACAAGTCACCAACAGTCTGAAAGCTCTGGGTAAACCCATCTAGGAAAGTGAATTGGTTAGGAAAATACTAAGGTCCCTAACCCAGGTGTGGCACACAAAAGCCATTGTCTTAGAAGAGTCTAAGGACCTATCCACTATGACTGTCACAGAGTTGATAGGATCCCTGATGGCTTACGAGATCAACCTTAAGAGGAATACAGAGGAGAACAATAAAGGAAAAACCTTAGCTCTTAAGGTATCCAGAAACAGTGGTGAGAGTAGTGAGGAATATGAGAATCTCTCAGGTCTCGATGATGAGGAGCAGGCTAGGCTAACCAGGCAATTCTAGAAATTTATGAGGACCATAGGTAAGAGCTTCAGAAGAAGAAGGCCGCAACAGGATGGTAAGAACTCCAGTTTTAAATTTGACAAGAATAGAGGTTCTAACAGTTTACATGTTCTCACTGTGAAAAACCAGGACATATGAAAAGTGAATGCCCGGAGCTCATGAAGAAGAACCCAATAGTGTAGAAAAAGAGGCCTCTATGGTCTACACATGGAGTGACGAGGAAGAAGATTATGAAGAGGATTCCTCAGAAGAGGAGAAGCAAGGACTGTCTCTCATGGCCGACACAGACAATGAGGTAAGCATTCCTTTTGAAAAATACACAATAGATGATTGTGTGGATGCTTACACTGACTTGTTAGAAAAGTTTAACTATCAAACCAAAGAGTATAAAATGCTAAAAAGAAAACTGAGCAATGTTGTGGAGGAACAAACAAATATGAAAAAGGAAAATGATGATCTGAAGAAACAACTTGAAGTATTAGGCTCACTGAGAATAGAAAATAAAAATCTCCAAATTGAAAATGAAGAAGCTAATAAGAATCTGGATGAGTTTAAGGTGAAATTTTAAGAGATCCAGAAAAAAAATGTACTTGTTTCTGAAAAATATGAAGCTGTAAAAATTGCCAACATTGAGATTCAGAAACATGGTGATAAGCTTCAAAAAGATCTTGAAGATAAACAAAACACCTTGGAAAAAATTATGGAAGGAAAAGCAAATTTGGACACCATGCTGGGTGTGAAAGCAAATTTTAACAGAGAAGGTTTGGGCTTTGATCCATCTAATAATAGACCCTTTGAATTAAAGACTACCACATTCTATCAAGAAAAGGGTAAAGAAAAGCTGAACACCCCATCCAGCTCAACTAGCAATAACAATGCCCAACCAACCATGAAAACCAATCACATTAAATTCAAAAGTCATGGTAAAACTGTCCACCAGCCCACACTGCATCAGAGCAGCAGACTGCTGCTTCGAGGCATGCAGATATTGTAAGGTTTCGAACAGAGATGCAGCGGAAACAACGAAACCCTAAGAGGTGGATTGTTTCTGGCGATCAAAATCAAAAACAAATCGAAGGAAACCCCGCTTAGGAAGAACAATTCTATACCTTTGCGGGATGAACGAATTCCCAAATGCCCGAAGACGATCGAGTAGAAGCTCGTCGGGCTGCAAGCCATCCAAGTGTCTGGCCTCTAGATGTATCCACACGAGCAGCGGGAATAGATGGATTCTCCTTCTCGATCTCCACGCGTCGGCCACTCCTCAGCAGCACCATCCACTATAGCAGGAGGAGGAGAGATAGAGGGGGGCGGCCAGACCAGGGAGGAGGGAGAGAAGGAGAGGGGTGGCCAGAGGAAACCCTGATTGCTTGGGCCAGGGTTTCTCTCCTCAGTGTATATTTATAGACTCTGGCAGTTTTCACAAAAACCCAGACACTATCTATAAATACCATCTTTATCCATCTAATCCACTACTCTATTGTGTGTGACCCTCTAGGCCCAATAGTCTGTTTGGTTTTCAGGACCATTAAGCTAAGAACCCTTCTAAACTTAATTAATTATAATCCATTAACTCTTAATGGAATTAACGGGATTTCTGACCCCGAACGGCACCAAGCAACACCTCGTGATCCCAAATGACTTTGGGAGGGATGCAACCCACATTGAACCTTTCCGTCATCAGATTCCACATAGTTATAGATCCTCATTCATACAATTCTCCAATCAGAATTAGGGCACGGTCAAACTGTCAAACCTGTAAGCATTCTGATCTTATGGACCCTTGTACTCTTAAGTACAGTTCACTGGTAAACTCCTTTTATCAATGAACTCCCATAACCTGGCCAGGGACTTCTAAGTACATGTCCATAGAGCATTCTCTCTCTTAATCCATGTAGAGAGTGAATAGTCCCTTGTTGTCCACTAAAGTGTCTTAACATGAAACCCACTGAGTCCGAATAACCAACTATTGAGAACCACAAGGCTGAAGTTCATAAGTTAGTAATCAAACGCTCAGTGGCGTCCATGCAAAACCTTTTTTATGACTCAGGTCTAAGATCCAACTATGCTACAGTGACACTAGAATCTCCTGATTGACAGTCAACATGATTACCATTCAGGATTTCTAGATCGGGTCAGTTCAGTGAACTCATTCTACTAACGAGCACCTGCACGTGTACCTTGCTGTCACCACACCGGTGGTTATGAGATCAACCACCCTCATCACATGAGTGAGTACCACGTGCACCGGTCTATCCGGATCTTCAATATCCCTTCTTAAAGATCCCACAACCAGGAACATTTAGAATACAAACCTCTAGATGACTGATCTCATTATCACAATCTCATTATGAACCAGTCATCATAGCTCGTATTAAGGGACTTCATCACATTACAACATATACACTATAACGTGCTATGAATGTAATGAAGAAATGCCATTATTATTATAACTGAATGAAATTATACAAGAAATGTTTCCATCACAACACTTGTGATTGGCTTGAAGGGCATACATATCTAACAGATATCAACAGAGCAAATCTTATATTTCAAAATGGGATGCGTCGAGGCAACAACTCTTATGCATCGACGAAGTGGACTCAGAACAGATGGCCCAACCAAAACAAAAATAAGAATCAATACACACCAAATTGGACTCATTTCAATTCTTCTTAAATTCATTTCAATGAACAAATCTTTAGGAATCAGAAAAGGTCTAGGAGGCATCCACAGAATAATTACCAAAATGATTGGAACAGAACATTCAACAATATGAAGCAAACAAAACATTTTTCAATGCCTGTTGCCCCTAAATTTGTTCATGTTGAAAATAAAAGTTTTGTTCACAAAAAGGGTACCAGACAGTTCTGGATCCCTGAGATTTTGTTGGAAGTATTGAGTGACATGTTTGGACCCAACTTCTCTGGGGTCCCAAAGTATTCTACTTAATTTGATTGCAGGTGAGCCTACTAGCCAAGCACAACATGTGGTACCTAGACAGCGACTGCTCCAGGCACATGACGGGTGATCAGACCAAATTCAGTGAATTGGAAATTAAGGTAGGAGGTCTGGTCAAATTTGGAGGGAAGAACATAGGTAAGATCATTGGTGCAGGTACAATTAGTAAGTTTCCCTCAAATACCATTGAAAGAGTTTGTCTTGTAGAAGGTCTTCAGCACAATTTACTTAGCATCAGTCAGTTATATGACAAGGGTCACATAGTGGTTTTTGACAATAATGCATGCAAAATCCTTGAAATAAATTTTGACAAGGTTAAGTTTGTAGGACATAGAGTTAATAATGTCTACATTGTAGACTTAAATGAAAATTCAAAATCAAATCTTTGCTTGTCTGTTGATTTGGATAACAATACATTTAATTGGCATAGACGATTAGGCCATGCTAGCTATACCACACTGAATAAGTTAGTCAAACATGATTTAATTAGAGGCATGCCTAAGATCAAGTTCAATTCTATCTCCAAAATTTGTGATGCTTGTGCTCTGGGTAAACAAACTCGGAAGTCTTTCAAGCTCAGATCTGAGCCATTGTCCTCCAGGCCAATGGAGTTTTTGCATATGGATCTATTCCGTCCAACCAGAACTCAGAGTCTGAACAGTAAAAGGTTTGGGTTTGTGATTGTAGATGATCATACTAGGTTTTCTTAGATATTTTTCTTAGCAAGTAAAAATGATGCACTTCAGAAGTTTAAACAGTTTTTCAATAAAATCAAACAAGAAAGAAATCACAGAATTTACACCATCCAATCTTACAATGGAGGAGAGTTTGAAAACTCCATGTTTTTTGAATTTTGTGACATTGAGGGATTAACTCACAGATTTTCTTCTCCCAGGACTCCAGAGCAAAATGGCATAGTGGAAAGAAGAAACCAGACCATTGTTGAAATGGCCAGAGCCATGCTCGTGGAGAGTCAGCTACCTAGAAGGTTCTGGGAAGAAGCGGCCAATACTGCATGCTATACTATCAACAGGGCCATGGTAAGACCCATCCATAAGAAAACCCCCTATGAGCTGATGAAAGGTAAGAAGCCAAATGTGGCTTACTTTAGGATTTTCGGTTCTAAATGTTTCATTCACAGCAACAATAAAAAGGACCTTGATAAATTTGAAGCAAAGAGTAGCCCCGTAATTTTTCTAGGATACTCTAAAACATCCAGGGCATATAGGTTTTTCAATATCTCAGATCAAACTATAGAAGAATCACCTCATGTTATATTTGATGAAACAAACAATGTTATTAACGTGGATGATGATGACAGGAACACAAATCATGATGCAGAGTTTTTGGAGGACAAGCTGAATGAAGAAACTCAGTCACCTACAGCAACAAATGTTCCAAACCAGGTAGAGTCAACCGAAACAGGTGAGTCCTCAATAAATGTCAGATTTTTGAAAGATCACCCTGCACACAATATCATAGGTAACTTAAGTGATCATCCTAGAATAAGGTCTTTTCTTAGAAATGTAAATAATCAAGACCTAGTTGTATTAGTGTCACAAATTGAACCCAAAATAGTGGAAGAATCCTTAAATAATGAATCATGGGTAAATTTAATGAATGAGAAACTAGGTCAATTTGAAAGAAATAATGTCTCGGAACTAGTTCCGAGACCTGAAAATACAAATGTTATAGGAACTAAATGAGTTTTCAGAAATAAAATGAATGAAGATGGAATAATCTCAAAGAATAAAGCCAGATTAGTAGCCAAGGGTTACTGTCAGGAGTTTGGAGTTGATTTTGATGAATCCTATGCACCCGTTGCTAGGCTGGAAGCAATAAGAATCTTATTGGATTTTGCATATTCTAAAAACATAAAACTTCATCAAATGGACGTTAAAACTATATTCCTAAATGGTTTCATTAAAGAAGAAGTCTTTGTAGAACAACCCACTAGATTTCAATTGTCTTCACACCCTAACAAAGTTTTCAGGTTAAACAAAGCCATGTACGGTCTGAAACAGGCTCTTAGGGCCTAGTATGATAGGCTGACAAAATTTCTGATCAGCAAGGGCTACAACAAAGGTAAGCTGGATCAAACTTTGTTTACTAAAATTCTTAATAAGGACCTCATCATAGTTCAGGTATATGTAGATGAAATAGTCTTTGGCTCAACATGCACTGAACTATGCAATGAGTTTGCTCAGTTGATGTCTAATGAGTTTGAAATGAGCTTGGTTGATGAATTGAAATACTTTCTTGGTTTGCAGGTTCAGCAATTAGAGGATGGGTGTTTTATAAGCTAGACCAAGTACACTCTGGAAATTCTTAAGAGGTTTGGGATGGATAAGTTGAAGCACAACTCAACTCCAATGGGTACCAATACTTCATTAGATGCAGATGAATCAGGTAAAGAAGTTGATGCAAAATAATATCGAGGTATGATCGGATCCCTACTATACTTACCTGCCTCGAGACCTGATATACAATTCAGTGTAGGTATGTGTGCTAGATATCAATCTAGGCCTACTGAACTACATCTTTCAATTGTGAAAAGGATCTTTAGATATATATCTACCACACATAACTTTGGATTATGGCTCCCTGCATCACACACTCTAGATCTAAAATCTTACACTAATACAGATTATGCTGGGTTCAAATTATATAGGAAGAGCGCACTAGTGGTCACCGTTAATTCTTTTGTGGGTGTTTAGTTTCTTGGGCTTCCAAGAAACAACATTCTGTGGCCCTCTCCACTGTAGAGGCTGAGTATGTAGCCGCAGGGAGTTATGGAACACAGATAATCTGGATAAAACATCAGCCCCATGACTACCAGATAGACCTGGGCTGCACACCCATTTATTGTGATAACACAAGCGCTATAAATCTATCTAAAAATCATGTTCTGCACTCACGCACCAAGCACAAAGAAATAAGACATCATTTTATCAGAGATGAGGTTTCAAAAGGCACTTTTGAATTGATTCACATAGGCACTACACATCAGATAACTGATATCTTCACTAAGCCATTAGACAATGAAATTTCTCTAGCTTGAGAAGAGAACTGGGCATTTTCAGATCCCCTTGAACTCCTCTTTCTGATTTACTCACTGCCTCGAGGCATTGATGTTCATGCCTCGACCTGTTGGTTCACATTTTTTCTCTCTTGAAAATCATCCTTGCATTGACACTCTCTCTATTACTAGGTCGATGCATTTGTAATGCTATGACCTACATTTATGAAACGTGTTTATGTTCTGACTCATGCTGTCAGGGGGAGGTTAGTGGTCAATCTAATTGTCAGGGGGAGCTTGTCTGATACATTTGATCTGTTTCTTTTTAGTGAATGTCTTTCTGACTGAGGGGGAGCTACTTTGGTTGGTCATTTTGTGAAATGTGAGGATAGATTCAGAAGGGGAGTGAGAGATCATGCTACTGCAAAAATGCACTTTATGAGAATCTTATACAGTCCATTCACAAGTCATAGAAACTCATAACTTTTTTAAACTTTAAGTCTGATCAACTAAAATCAAGTCAAGAAGTTTCTACCTCATAATCATGTAAAAGACCAAAGTGAAAAGGTATGAAGAATATCTTCCTACATTTCTCAGGAGCATGAAACAAAGTTAAACTGTTATGTCTTGAAATCATCTAAAAGCTTGAAGGTTGAACTCATAAAAGCAAATTTTCTAGAAACTAGTTCATGTAGTATTGGCTTCAAACACTTTACATTGAAATAGAAAATAAAAACTAAATTCAGAGCAATGATTTTGGTTATCGAGAAACCTGCTGATCTTCATCATGAAATGGGGACAACTGTGTCATGAAGTACCAGATTAACTCTGTTTAAAAATTTCAGTGAAAAATAGCAACTCATGGTAGAGTAATGGCTTGGAGTGTTGAGTAACTGGGTCACTTCACCTAAGACGTGTTGTGCCTCACGTAAAAAGACACATCTTTTTCTATCTTTGTTCTCATTAAAGAGTAGCAATACGGTTTTCACACTGAGTAACTGGGGATTCTTGCATCTAACCAATGTGTCTTCTCACATAAAAAGTGTTGATTTAAACAAAATTGCTCATTCAAAAGTAAGTTGTTAAGAAAAGAAAAATTATGTTGGACGCAAATGCTTTTCATATAAAATGTTGGTTGCTTGTCCTCAATACTGCCAGAACAAAATTTCAGTGAAGAAGTTCCCACAAGTTTGATCAGTACAGCCTTTAGATAGAAATTTTTTAACATAAATCTTTTTAAGCTTTGATCTCCCTCATTACTTCTGTATGGTGATAATCTTCACTCTTAAATCATTGTCTCTCCTGATTATCAGATTTGAAACCTCTAAGCTCACTTTAGTTCACTTACTTAATCTTTTAAGAGATGCATATGAGATATTTTGGATTTGTGATATCTACTGTATTTGCTCTCTCCCGTTTAGCAGCGCTCCTTTTCTACTCATTCCTTTTGATGATGTCAAAGGGGGAGAGATATGTCTAAGTTACTGTCAGATAGAAAGTAGAAAGGGGGGAGATGGTATTGGTAGTGGTATAATAATTTGTTTTAAGTCAGTGCAGCTTTTTTTGAAAATCCTGCTTCTCTGCCAGGGTCTGAGATTAGCATTACTTGTGTGTATAAGGGGGCATTTCGTTATTTGCTCAATAATTTGCTTCTGATTGAACTATTTTTGATTCTGCCTACTTATCATTCTCTTTGCATTCCATTATTTTGATTGCTCAAATTTTTACGCAAGGAAAGAGAAATCTCCTTCTTAATAAAACTTCCTCAATAACTCAAATGGTTGCCATCATCAAAAAGAGGAGTGTGTTGCATTTTATGTTTTGTTGATGTCAAACCAATATGAGTTATTCTGTCAATTTCAACCATAAATAAAAAGTTTAGTATCTTATACTGTGATTGAATACAATTGCACATGATTACATTAAACAGTTAAGATTGATTTACATATTGTTTAAATGCAAGGATGTCAAGTGTTTCTCATGGAATTAATTGGACGCATCGATGTTGCCGAGGACTGCCTTGAAGCAGCTGTGATTTTAGAATGGAGTATGAACGACACTGCCTCGATGTAGCAAGCAGCTGTCTCGACGCAATGCCATCAAGAGATAGCGGGCGAAGCACATAAGGTCGATGCAGTCAGCCACTGCATCGATGCGGCACGATCAAGAGCTAGCTTGCGTAGAGCGACAAGTCAGAGTAGTTAGCCACTACATCGACGCACTCAGCATGACATTTACTTCAACTTCAAGGCTATCAAAAGACTCAAGAGTGATGCATCGAGGTACTAAGCAAGATGCGTCGATGCAGAATGAAGCCTGCCAAGAAAATGCCAGTGCCTTCAAGGGATACAAGGCTGATGCCTCGAGGCACCAAGTGAGATGCATCGATGCAATAGTAAATCAGCAAAGGGAAACGCATGCCGCACCGACCTGGAAGCCTGATGACTCGAGAAAATGACACTCCTTCGAAGGCACATGATCCCTTATTCAGTCACGCACATTCAAGTTTTAGTTCTGCCTAATTTTGGACCAATCTCATCGAGAGATTCCTTTTGGCATGAAAAGAGATGTCGATGTGGCAAAAGACTAGAGAGCTCAATGATTGCGAAATATTCTATTAACACATGGACTAAACTGATTTGATGTCTTCTTCTCCTCTACGATACTCTGCTCTATAAATTGAGGGCACCCCAGATCAAAAGAGTGCTGCTGAGACTGCTGAAAGCTGCTAGAGCTCCTATTATGTGAAGATCCCATCCGAAAAGAGAGCAGAGTCAGAAAAAGAGAGAGAGTGAAAAGCTCAGTCCGAAGGAAGAGAGTGAGGAGAGGATTTAATAGTGCAGCCAGCCATTGAGTTCTTCAAAGCGCTTCTATGAAGCTACATTCAGCTTTTATTTCCGTTTCGTTTGTTTTTGTGCCGTTCTTGTGGTTTGTCTTGTTGAATTGCCTCTTGATTGTAATGTTTCTACAACCAAATGGTATATCAAAAGACTCAGCTAGAAGGGTAGACCGCTGCTTTCTTGCATGAGAAGATCTTCGAGTCCAACC
Source organism: Amorphophallus konjac (assembly GCA_022559845.1). Classification (NCBI taxonomy): domain Eukaryota; kingdom Viridiplantae; phylum Streptophyta; class Magnoliopsida; order Alismatales; family Araceae; genus Amorphophallus; species Amorphophallus konjac. Next base: position 201,741,742 of record CM040122.1, read on the forward strand.
TCCGACTCTTACTTCTCTGGCTGTATGATGAAATTACCTTGGTCTCTAGATCTAATTGAGTAAAGAGTGCTCGCTCTTTACTCCTTGTTGTCTGCCCTTCACCTGTTCCATCGTTTGTCTACGTTAAGTTCTTGAGTTGTTCTTGCTCATTTCACTCGTCAAATAGTATTGGTTGTGTGTGCCACTATGATTTGCTATTGCTCGGAAATCTGATTGAGAATTTTTTAATCCGCTGTTTGAAGTAGGTGATCTATTCAATCCCCCCCTTTCTTGGTCATCTTCTTCTTTTCTATCAAATAGGGGATAATTAGAAGAAGAATTTGAATAAAACTCAAATTCAAAGTGAAGGCCAGAACGCGCCCTCACGATATGCCGCGTTCTTGAATGTCGTGGTACACTTGATGACCGTGATAATCTTATGGAACTGAGGTGTATTAAAACATGAAAAAATTAGATTTATATTCATGGGTCGCCATGGATCGATGTTATCTTGAAGGTAAAACTGGTGTAGGACTCTTGGGGATCGACTCAAACCCCAATAAGGACTCTTAACTCGCTCTAATCCCTCAACCCTAGGCATTTCTCTATAAATAGGTCTCAGGTTCAACCTGTGCGAACCCTAGTTTTGGCTTTGCTGGTTCGACAGTAAGATGATGGTATTTCGTGTTTGTCCCTTGGAACTTTTTGATCCCTTTAGGTTTTTCTAACTTCCCTCTAAACCCCATGCCAGGAGATCAAGCCATTGAGACGTTAGAAGCACCGAAAGTCACTGGTTTTCTGCAGACCGCACAAGAAAGAGTGAGTTTCTCCGGGAAAGATCAGTGATTTAGGAATGCTAACCGATGTAATTTCAAGTTTGATCTTTATAATTAATTGTTCCTCTTTATGTCTTCTAACTACCCTCCAAACCTCGTGCTAGGAAACCAAGAGGTCAGGGAGATAGAGCCGTTGGAAGTTGTTGGTTCCACGCAAGCCACGCGAGAACGAGGACCCTCTTCCAGCAACAAATCTGAAGTCAAGGGAATAAATAAAAGGTCGGTTATCCCATGTTGACTTAAATATCAAGTTAGGAATAAAAGCCCTCTGTTACCTCGTGTTTTCATGCATTGTACACAGAGTATTTAATGATTTTCCATGACTACGCAATAGGGTTTTTATTGCAAGCTGTCCATGAAACCTTAACTAAAAGATGATAACTTTTTGATGATTACATACGTTTTCATGCATTATTTCCATCATAGCATGTTTCCCCTGCTAGATTCCTGTTAGTTCCATATAGATTTGTCTTAGGAAGTAGTCCTACATGGCCGGTATTATCTCTGTCTCACTGTGAGATGATGGCGGTTGGCACAGGGGGCGCGTTTATTAACGCGCAAGCACGATATGTCGTGTCAATGTACTAACGTGTAAGTCAAATATGTCGCATTCTTGTATTGACGCGCTGGTTCTTCACACTATGTTAATGCTCCGTGAGACATATTAAACCTTGTTCATTTCCCATGTTATATATATACTAATATGCATGCCTTATCTTAGTAGTTTCAATTCCTAATCACGTCATGACTTCATATTAGGTGTTAGCATGTTTTTAATGTTTAATTTCATTATATGTATATTTCATGCCAAACCATATAGTTTTGTACTTAAAGAGGTTTCATGACTTGGTTACACCTTGTTTCCACTCGCTCCTTTCTCATCTCTTTCTCTTTTTTAAGATCACATATAGCGCGTATTCCGGTACGTGGCTATTAGTTACACTTTGCACATGATAAACACATTCTCTTAGACTTGTGTTCCTCTCCGTCAGATATTCCTTCTGCCGGACTAGGTGATCTTGTTTCAAGGTCTTTGTAAGACTCCGGGAGCCTGAGATTCCCACTAGGACGCCGAGCTGGTTGTACCCTAAAAACCCAAAAGTTTGAGAGCACTTCGTATTTTCCATGTTTTCTATGAACTGACATGATCGCGCCCTACGCTCCAGTCGTGTTAACGAATTAGCGTGGTGGCTCCCCCGGTCATGTTCTTGTTCAGCCACAAACTTATTCTTGCATCGACCTGACCTTCTTTCTGCGTCGACTCTCTCTATGATCGTGGAGTGATGGTAGGCCGCGTTCATGAATTATCATGACCTGCAATGCCGTCGCGTTATCTAACTTATGTACAACCCGAGGTCTGACCCATGGTTTGAACTTGTTCTGTTCCCAGGTGATCCTCTAATTATCTGGAACCCAAACTTTTGTTCAGCAAGTCATTAAACATAGGAATGTACTGTTATGCTGTCGGATTCCTTCCGTAGCATGACCTTGTCATTAATTCATCTTTGAACTCATATGATTTGGTGCATTCACCTTGATATTTGTTATCATAAAGCAATTGTTTGAACTTTACGTTATCGGCCAAACTTTATTATTTCTCGTGGAAGTAGCCTGATTTATAACGTGAAGATGCAAGAGCGGGCACGGACAGTGTCCAAGGACTCGACACTAGCCCCCTTGGCGGATGGCCGGAAACATGCTATAAACCATGGGATATGATGAACACTGGCGTCGCATTGCGCCAGGAGTGCTTTTCTTATAAACGGGTGAAAACTACGAGGCTCATCATGAAATTATACATTCTTGTTACATGACTTTCTAGTGCATAACATTTATGGTTATAAAAAGTACATTCTCATTACATTCTTGTACATTCTCGTTACATTAAAGGTCATATTATATGCTTGCTCGATCATGCTCTCATTCTACATAAACACTCATATCTCTATGATTTATATCGTGTTACTGCGTTGTTACTTTGGTTTTATTGCATGTTTCACCGTATTTCATTTATCTTACCTTCTAGGGCTAAAATATTAAATATTTTAACTTGCCTTCATGTTGATACGAAGATACCTACTGGGCAAGTGTGCTCATTCCCTATTTTTTCAATCTTTTTTAGGAAATTCTAGCTGGTCGGATTCGGACTACTCAAGTGCGGGTCCGAGGGTGATTGAAGGTCAAGAGAAGCCCTAGATAGTTAAGAGTCAAGAGTCATATTGTTATTAAGTTCCTTCACTGTAATAGGCGGTGAAGTTGATCATGTTATGTAATTTTCCTTTTTTTCTTGAGTCTAGAGTTAAAAGAGTCAAGTCATGTGTCTTTGTAAACCTTGATCATTATGATTCAATAAAAGGTGAATTTTGAGTACATCACATTGTGTTCACTCTTCTTATGTGTGAATTATTAGCGCTTTGATTATATTGCTAGCTTGAGGCATATTGTCGACTGTCCACATTCCCGAATATCTTCTGCTGTACATATATCTCAGGGCGTGACACGTCACATTGCGCCGAGAGTACTTTTTTTTATAAACTGGTGAAATCCACGAGGCAATCTTATGAAATTACATGCTTGCTTGATACATAACATTCTAGTGCATAGCCTTTTCAAGGTTATGAAAAGTACATTCTTGATACATGCTAGTACATTCTCATTATTGAAAGGCCACATTATAAACATGCTTCATCATGCTCTCACATTTACTTGATATCTCATATCCCTACACTTATCTTAATACTTGCGGTACTTTGGTCTTATAGCATGTTTTATCGCATTCCTGTGGATGTCAAAAAAAAAGGAAGAAAAGGAATGTTCCTGTGGCACGGACGTCTCGACATCTCAAGAGCGAGTCGAAGGTGGGAAGGCCGAATAAACTATGTACCTCCCCCAAGCAAGATGAATATATACTCGGTGCTCTGCCACCCAACAAAGAAGCCCCTTGGGCAGAAGAGACAACCCCGGCTCTCCAGTCGGCATGGCCGAAGGCCAAATCAGAAGAAGCTCAGAAACTCGGACGCGGGTTTGGCTTGTGCCGGAAATCACTCGAAGTCCCGAATTGGGTATCAAAAACTCTGAGCTAAACACCTCGGAGTAGAAGCATTGCAGCTGAAGATCTTCAGGAGCATAACTGATTGCCTGAATGGTCGCAAAGCGGAGACGAGGTCTAAACCGGCGCGGCCTGCACTTAAACCGGCTCGCCCTTCCTTAGGCCTTAAACCGGCGCGCCCCTTCCAACAGCCTTAAACCGACGCGTGCCCCCTTCTTGGATGTAAACCGGCACGCCCTCCCCTTTGAGATGGTTAATATGGCTCCACCCCCCTTGTATTCTAAAACGGTGCGCTCATTTTGAAGGCAACAAAAAATGCTATTTCGGCGCGGTCACTATTCCCCCATGCCGGATTAGGTGATTCAAACAAGTTATCCTCCTTTGAACGTCTATACGGCGTGCAACCGAGCCATCCCGTCATAACTCCGGTGCTCTGTTTCGCATCAGAGGACATTCAATGCTCAAAGCCGTGTCTCCTCCTTCGTTCGACAGCCAAGTGGCAGCAATAGCAGCAACACGCATCGACAGCAGCAACAGCAGAAGATCTTCCCGCAAATCCACAAATGTCCTATCCTCGGATGAACAACAGTTTACGGCACCAACCACTGGATGCCACCGCAGACGAATGAAGTGGCGGGAGTTTTTCTTCTGTTCGAGCAAAGAAAGGGTAACCCGTTCTATATATACTCCGCCTATTCCACGGAGCATCTCTCTCGAACCCCCGGGAGGGCGACTGAAGAAAGAAGAGAAGGTCCCCCGAAGAGAAGGAAACTCAGTCCATCCATGCCGGAGAGGTTAAGGAAAGGGTGAAAGAGTGAGGGTGAGAGTGAGAGGTGAGCACGGAGGAGGAAGAGCTTGTGGTTTGTTCCCCCCCGTCTATGTATCTCTTTCCCCTTTCTCCCTCTGCAATGTATTTCTCTTCTTTTGAGATGAAATATCTTCGGTTTGAGCCGTTTTCCCCCTTTGGTGGATGAATAAATAGAAGGCCCTTTTGGCAAACATGATTCTTTGTCTTTCTTCTTCTTTCCCTATTTCATCTTCTACTCATCCAGGGCCCTTCGAAGCTTGCTTCTCCATAGCGTGGCCTTCGAAGGAGTCCGTCAGGGGATGAACATTCATGGCCGCGTGGCATACATTTGTCCCGCTTCATGAAATCACCACCTGTAAGCTACTGGAACTCTTGAAGGCTGGTCCTCGAGTCTCCACACGCACTTATGGGTTAACAGAGGCCTCACTCCGAGTTTCGAGGTTCACACCGGAGCAATCCGTTTGGTGTTCCCCATTTTTCTCTGGCAAACTTCAGCCCGGGGGAGACGCTGCCCAAATTTCGCTAGGCCAAGAACACTTAAGAATAAGCAAACAAACTAAGTTGTCCGAAGATAAGAACAGCATATGCTTGAAGCCCCTGATCACGACTGAATCTCTGAGTTCCTGCACAAACCCTCCTAATAAAACATTCAATCTTCATGCTAATCCACCTTAATAAACAATTAAAACACTTAATCTTCTTCTTCTCAACAAACTTAACCCACCAATCGAACGAACGAACCAATCATCAAAGCAATCTGCAAAAGAAAAGAAAGAACAAAAGAAGTAAACAGAAAACCTCTTTGGAGCTAACCCGGCGCGGGCTAATCTAGAGCGCTACCCCCCCGCGCCAATTTAGCCCCACACTCAAAATGACTTTCAAAATCATGGGATGAATAGTGCGCACCCCCTTACTATTCACCTTATTAATCCGCCGTGCCATTCTTCTTGAACCTAATCCAGTGCGCCCCCCTGTGCATCCACGTAATCCGGCACGCCATTCTTCTTGAACCTAATCTAGAGCGCGCCCCTGTGCATCCACCTAACCCGGCGCGCCCCCCATGGGTGCATTTAACTGGCACGCCCTGTTGGCATCCCCTTAACCAGCGCGCCCCTTTCCCTTATCCGGAGCGCCCATTGGCTTCCTTAAACCGACGCGCATCCCACTTTCCATTTAACCGGTGCGCCCCTTGTATTATCCTTAGCCGGCGCCCCCCCCCCCCCCCCATTGGCACTCTCTTAACCAGCGTGCCTCGTAAAAGAAAACACAATTTAACAAAATAGAAGAAAGGGCTTGAAACTAATGAATAAAACAAAAGAAGAGACCCAAACTAATAAATGAAAATGAAAGAGCATGAATCATTCGTATAATCAAATTTTCCTTCCAGGGGGCTCCGCCCCCGGAGACCCCCGCAAGGGGCGCTGCCCCCGCGACCTGACCGCACAGGTCGATCCGCGTGCGAGGGCGCATGTTGGCGAGTTCGGGCTCCACATTTAACAATTCACTCCCCCGGGCTGCGTATGAAGAGAAAAGTAATGATGCCCCACTAGATCGGACTTGGATCTCGGGAGCCTTCACCCAGATGTGAGCATGATCTGAACTTATCCCGGGCCGATAGATCATTAATCTGACCCTTTTCTACCGGGATCTAATCCCGCACTTGCATTAAACTTGCTGTACTCACGGTAGACATTTGTATGGTTTGTCACCATCTCTTACACTACAAACGCGGACTTCCGTCGGAACAAGAAATGGTCCGACCGTGACCGACATGCACGCATACCTTGGAACCTTCGTTTTCCCGGACTGTGTGTGAAGAGAAAAGTAATGACGCCCCATGGCATCGGACGTGGACCTCAGGAACCCCATTATGGCCATAGTCTGAAACCATCTCGGGCCGATAGTTCATCAGCTTGATCCACCTCTATCGGGATCTAATCCCGCATCCACATTAAACTTGCCGTATCCACGGTAGCCATCCATACGGCTTTGTCATTATCTTCGATGCTTCAAATGTAGACTCTCGTCCGAATAGTGAATGGTCCATTAGTGACTGACATATACCGGGATCTAATCCCGCATCCACATTAAACTTGCCGTACCTATGGCAGACATTTGTACGGGTTTATTTCCGTTTACATCGTTGTTGGTTTTAATGTGTCCCTTCTTTTGCAAGATGGGCTATGATGCCAACTATGAGCAAATAATGAGCCAAGTAATGAAATCAATCAACCTATGAACATGAGAATCATGAACCTAGACAACCAACACAAGCTCTAGCATGGGCATGCTGTCTCAATCAAGACTAAGCTAAGCAAATAAAGAAAAACACACGCCGGAGCGTGGAATAAGGAATAAAGGAAAACACACCGTATAGGTGGAACAAGCAAAGTAAAGAGGAGATATGATGAAAGAGAAAGCTAATGCCCAAACTAAGGAAAGATGTGATCGCCACCAAGGCAGAAACAAGTCAAAGACCTGATAAATACCTTAGAATAGGAGGATGATGCACCCGCCCACGGGAGAGAGAACAACCAGGAAACTGCAGCTCCGTCAGATGTAACGGTCGAGGGAAGATGCGCCACAGCAAGTGTGACGGTCTTACGATAGACCGCTACAACACTCTAACGCGCCTGTGCCAGGCAGTCAGAGCTTCTGCAGAATAAGAAGTTGGGAATCTTTTGATCTCCAAGCTTTCCAGCTGGCCAGAGAGCTTGGGCCTCATGATATGGACTCTGTAAACCTGTAAAAGAGTGTAGAACACAAGAAAAACAACCCAGATTTGCCCTTAGACAAAGTAGTATCAATAAATCCAAGAAACTTAAGAACATGCAAAAGGAAAGGGAAATACCGGGGAGGTTGGTTTTTTAACCCCTCTGGGGCATTTTAAAAGATGGGAGGATGTTTTGAATGAATGCAGCAAGTGCAAGAATGTGGGAGATGGAGAGGAACAATGCTATGATGTTTGAAAAGAGAGAAAAGACACTAAGAACACAACTTGACTGAACTAAACCCTTGGAAATGATACTCCCTGAACTTTGGAAGTAGATGGACGTGGGAAGCAGCTCTCCTTGGTTGGTTCTAGCTCCAGGATGCGGCAGCACTTCGACGCAAACTCCAGATGTCTCCTCTCCAAGCCATGAAGTCAAGGGTTCTATTTATAGACCCTCGAAGTCTAAGTTCAAATTGAGGATAATCCAGCTAGAAAGTAGGATGTTTCTTAGCAAACTCTTGAAGATAATACTCCTCAGAGTCCATAGATCAAACGAAAGCTTCTTAGGATGAGTATCGAGAGAGAAAGCCTCCAACCAAACACTTAGTTCGATCACGGAAATAGCGGAGCAAAGGCCAGGCTTGCCAGGACTCTCTGTTGGATGTAACGGCCGCACGATAGACTGCCACACTAGCGTAACGCTCCAGTCTTGGACTATCACACAACCCTATCCACTATAAGATAAGATCAATGGGAGAAGTTTACGAACGTAGGACTCTAGATGAATGTAACGGTCAAGGGTAGATGCGTCACAACTAATGTAACGGCTGCACGATAGACCGTCACACCCAACGGATAGACAAAATATAAGCTTGAAAGGAAGCCATAAGCCTAAGGACTCTGGAAGGATGTAACGCACCATGGTTGATTCGTTAGAGGACTGTAACGCCCCATCAAAGGGCCGTTAGAGACAATAGAGTTCAAATGAAAATGAGAGCTTGCTAAGCTTCGTCCAGTGGAAAGGGATAAGGAACCATACCCAACCAAGGAGATATGACTCATGAAATAGACCTCAAATTGACCAAGAAGGCTCAATAAAGGTGAACAACTCGGAGCATCATATAGAATGAACAAGGAGATGACCCGACTTATTGGTCATAAAACGGGTGTCAACAGATGCCCCTCCTTAACGTCCTCTTTGCAGGAGAGCGAGCGGAGGTGAAGCGAAAGCGAAAATGGAACATGGAGATGAAGCGAAGATGAAGCGGAGTAGACTAAAAAGCGGGCGTTAAGACAAACGACACCCGTTCTCAACCAACAAGCGATAGGAATTTTCCAGAAAGCTTCGAACTAATCACAAGGAAAGGCAACCAAAGGACACATGTCTGGAGGAACTAACGACTAAGGAAAGGAAAACACGGCCAACGACCGGAGCAGCGGAAAGGAAAGAGACGATTAACTAAACTCTAGATAGGAATCTTCAGCTAACCAAATCAAGCGAGGAGACTGAAGGAAACCTTCCAATTCAGAGAGGAATGACTCTCCTTATTCGAGATCATTAAACACATAGTTATTCACCATCACTGAGACACCTGGACAAATGAAGGTTCATGAATGCTCAAAAGATGTGTATGATGCATGCTGGGCTGAAAATAAAGAAATCATCAAAACGAATGCAAAGAAAGAATAAAATAATAAGATACTCGAGAATAGTATTGCTAGACCGAAGAAACCAGGGTCAGGACAGTATCCACAACCACGGCGTGCAAGACAGAACCATCGTCCCCAAACTTTTCCAACTTAATGGCCTATCCAACGATTAATCACGTGTACTTAGATCATCATCATTTTTGTTTAAGGGGAACATCAGATCCCAGAACACATGAATGACCAGCCGGTTCTCGAGATAGTATATCATACATAACATATAGTAATGCATAAAGAGATAAGGGATCGGGATACAATACCTGACTTACCTTCCTGGCGAGCGGATGACAAATATGATGACTTAAATTTTGCAATAAGAAAGGGTTAGCCATTAATAATATAAATCATAGAACCAGGCATAACCATCAATAAGCATGAATTGCATAGACAAGATAATCATATAAGCATGAATTTTTTGATAAACAAAGCATCATCATCCATCAAACACTCTGACCCATGTAACGGTCCAGTAAGGGTGCGTTAGAAGTCCCTGACGGATCCACCTCGGGCCGCCAGAGTCTGGCGGTTCACATCCATCAAGACAACATTTCAAATGACCTAACGGTCCATAGAGGACGCGTCAGAGTAGTGTGACAGTCTCACGATGGACCGTCACATTACCTGAGCATTCAAAAAAATAAAATTGAACGGTCGTTTCCTCCATTCACTCACAAACACCCAAACGAACCAAAACCTCAACACCAAAACTCCAAACCCTCGACCACCTCATCCACCGGAACAATGGCCGGCGACGAGCCGTCTCAGTCACCGAAGAGAAGGGAAAAGGGGAAGAAAAAGATGGCCATCCGGCGGTTTAGGGCTCGGGTGGACCGAGAAGGAACCCCACCGACGGTGAGCCCTCCGATGAACAAACCAACGTAGGAAGTCCCTCCAATGACCGTGGAAGAAGCCGAAGAAGCCATGGGAGGGGCCATCGGTAAGGAGGCGACCACGTTAAGGGAGAAGAAGAAGAAGAAGGACCGTGACCCTGAGGTCGGTCGATTTCCCAAAAAACTTCAATTTTTAATTTTTCTTGTATGCATGTGTGTTTGGAGGGTAGAAATGGGTCTGGGGACCCCTTAAGAACATTTGTAGGCCTCCTATGGCCATTTTAGGAGCCAAAAAAAAATGAGGGTGTCGACGCCCCATAGCAGAGAGTGTGACGGTCGTTGCAGCGATCGTCACGGGCCTGACGCACCACCCCAGGTGCATTAGAGCACTGTGACGCATCACCTCAGGGCCGTCAGAGCAACCAGAGACAGAAACAATTTTTGGATTTTTTAGTTTTCTAATTTTTTTTATTGTTTTCATTTTAAATTTATGCAATGCAATGAAATTATGATTAAATGACAGACTTAATGCTTTTAATTGTGCAAGGGAAAAGGAGAACCCGGATTTCTTGGCTTTAGATACGGGAAGTATACCAGGCATTGCCTGAGTACCAACGGGAGAGGTTAGCCGAGATGGGATTCGCCGACGTGCTTAGCATTAAGGTGACGAGGACGGATACCCCACTCTTGTATGCACTACACGAGAGATGGGACCCCGTGAGCCAGGCTTTCATCTTCCCATGGGGCCACATGATCCCCACTTTAGAAGACATGGCGAGGATCACCAGATTGTGAGTCCACGGAGCAGCAGTGACCGGGTGGACATTTGGAGATTACCAAAAGATGGCCCAAGAGCTCCTGGGCTTAGATCTGATCAGGCCGGGGCACACATCATCCCAGCTCTCGAGGTCGAGACTACAGGACAGCTTGGGAATGAGAGGAGTGGCTATAGTAGTCAGCGAGCTCCCCGAGCAGCATATAGACCGAGTGATAGAGCAGGTACGCCCGCGAGTGGTGACAGAGGCAGGACAAGAGGGAGACCGAGTCTTGAGATGATTTCTGATGCTGTTGTTCAGAAAGTTGCTTTTTCGACCTGAGCCGATGTGATCAGCTGTAGGCTACTGCCACTGCTAGAGGATTTGGGCAGAGTGGGGAAGTACGCATGGGGAGCGGCAGCGCTTGCCTTCCTCTTCGAGTCGCTCAGCACCACAGACCGACGGACAATGCTGGGCAGCTTCTTGCCTTTCCTATAGGTAAATGCTGAACTCTAGATGCTTTCTATATGATTATGATTCTACAAATGCAAATGATGCAATTTACTGACACTCGACCTTAAATGCAGATCTGGAGCTTCGTGTACCTCCCGGGGATTGGGCGAGGTAGTCAGCTACATCCCGAGCGGATCCCCATCGCGAGGCGGTGGGTGGTAGCGAGGGACAGGGGATCGATCAACCGACTGACCCGGGCTATCCAAGATGATCTCGACTCATTCCCGCACACAGTGGTATGCTCCGAACTTAAACTTTCTAAATGCTCTAAATGCATCTAAATGGGTTTTGATTGCATGTGAATGCTTCTAAATGCTTATGAATGATTTTTAGGTGAGATGGACCCCATACCGGGATGAGGGTTACGAGGGACAGCCTTGGGTGAAGGCGTCCCTTTCATACAGCGGGCGAGACATATGGCTTCACTGCATCAATGTGATCGAGCCCCTGCACTACCGGTTGATCCTAAGGACTCGGGGACTACACCAGCCAGAGGTGACCTTCCCCCGCCGTGACGATGAACGACCGGGCAAGTCTTCGAAGGGCATTAGCGGTGATGTCGACTGGTGTGCCCGTAAGGCCAAATATGTGCATGATTAGAACAAAAGAGGCCGGGTGGTGAAAGACCGGGCGAACAGCGACGAGACGTACCTCAAGGCTTACTCCCACCGGTATGGCGACCAGGTGTTCAGAGGCACTCGACGGTCGGTATGATACTCTAAACTCAAAACTCTGTCTATTTAAATAAATGCTTCTATATGTACTGACATATGCTTTCTAAATGCAGCTAGACCCACATGGAAGAATAGCCAAGCTCGAGGGACTCCTTCATGCCACCATCCAGCAGCGCGACGAGTATCGGGCTGCCTTGGAGCTTTTGGTGAGTTTCTACACTTAAGACTTAAATGCTCATGATGCAAATGGCTAACTTTGACTTCTAAATGCAGCGGGCCAAGGGAGCCCAGAGGACCGGACCAGATGCACCATCCTCCTCTTCACAGCTTGCCGGGGGACGGGCTGAGAGAGATGTAGAGTTTACTCGAGTGGTAGCTCTGGCCGAGGAGGCGGAGGCCACCCTCGCGGAGCGGGTAAGAATCTAAACCCTTATGCTTCTTTTAGACTTAAATGCCTAATGCTTTATGCAAACACCAAATGGTTAATGGACTGACAATGCAAAATGCAAAATGTAGGCGAGAGAGCTGACTGCAGCAGTAGCCGAGACTATCCATCTCCGGGCGGAGGTTGCCAGACTGAGCGCAGGAGAGACCCGCCGGCGTGCGGATGATGAGGAGGTGGAGCGACTTAGAGCTGACGTTGCGTGCTTGTGGGGCGAGCGAGATCAGTTCCGAGTGCAGACCATCGAGATGAAGGGCGTGATTGCGGGTATGAAAGAGGCCATTCAACTTTTAGGTAAGAAGTCGGGGACTAGCAGCATGAGCCAGAGCGTTGTACCCAGCAGTGGATTCCGAGACTACTTCACCGGCTCCTCCGGCCATCGGAGGAATGAGGAGGCAGACCGAAGACGACATCGGGGGGAGGAGAGTAGCGTCCAGGAGCCACCAGCAAAGCGGCATGAGGGCACTGGCGATAGTGATGGCCCAAAAGATAGACCGGTCGAGTGACTTGTATTTTCTTTCTTCTTTGACACCCATACTTGTACATGACTTATGTGAATGAAATGGAATGAAATGAAAAATATTTTTATGTTTTTATTTTATTTTATGTGTGTATGAATGAATGGATGAATGTGAGTATGGATGTGTGAATGAATGGGTGAAAATAAATGCGTGGATGGGAATGTAAATGAAAGTGTGAATGAATGGATAAAGTGTAAGACCGGCAGATCAGACCAAAGGGAAAATGGAAAGAACAGAAACTTGCAGCAGAAGGTGTGGCGGTCTAGTGTAGGAGCGTCAGACCCATGTAACGCACCAAGATCAGGCCGTCAGAGATGACAGAGGGTGGACTGAAAATCGTATAGCAGGAAATGTGACGGTCCACTGATGGAGCATCAGAATCAGGTGACGGACATAAACTAGACCGTCAGACATGACAGAACGATATTGGGCTAAAAATGTGCAGCAAGAAATGTGACGGTCTAGAGATGGAGCGTCAGAGATCTGTAGCGGTCTAATATTAGACCGTCAGACATGACAGAGCAAGATTGAGCTAACAACGCATAGCAGAAAATGTGACGGTCCAAAGATGGAGCGTCAGATGCATGTGACGGTCTTACGATAGACCGTCAGAGAACAAACTGTACTCCGAGACGGATTCTGCCGTGAGAGCCCAACCTCGAGACAAGAAGACCTTAATCCATACTAGAACCCTCCTAGGCTTAGGATAAGGCTTTCTAACCCCAATCTTATCGTTCTAGCACCAAAATCAAGCCTTTATAAACTAGGAACAAGCCCAAAAATCGCAGCTTTCATTAATTCTTTGCTACAAGGGTTGAGAACTCCATCAAAGGGCAAGGAACATCATGAAGAGAAGCTTCGGAGCGATGGGCATGGAGGAGAGAGTCTACACCGGCCCTAAAGCAGCCAAGAAGAAGCATGGGAAACTGCAAAGGTTGACATCCATCCCCAAGCATCTGAGTTCAAGTGCCCAAAGAGTGGTAAGTTTCAATTGACTTCAAAAGTTCATCAATTTCTGCACTTTTCTATACCACTTATGATTCTTCTTTCTTCTTCTTCTTTTTTTAGCCTCTTCCTGGTCCAAGGTGTTACTCCAACTTAAAGTGGGTGGTTCCCATGGTCAAAGAACTCCCTTTAGAAGTTTTATCCATCCTTAGGGCATGGCACCTCCAACCTTTGTTAGTTTTGGCCAAGAACTTCCAGAAATTGTCTTTAGATTGGGCAAGCATTTCAGCCCTTATAGAGTTATGGCATCCACAAACACACACCTTCCTCTTCCCTTCCTTTGAAGCTACAGTCCTATTGGAGGAGGTAGAGACATACCTAGCCCTTCCTAAGACTAAAGTAGGGGACGAAGATCTAGTGTGCCATACGGTCGAACCTATTGACCCATCCTTGATCTTAAGTGATTTCATACACAACCCGAAGGATGTAAGGACCATGATCAGCCCAAACCATATTCACTTGATACCGATGGCTCAATGGATAGTCTCTCATTGTAAGAACAAGTGGGAGAGATATGAAGCCATAGCCAAAGCCGTGTCAATTTGCTTATGCGGAGTCTTCCTTTTTACTACCACCGACCACCTCCTAGATATCCAAAACCTTAGCATCATCAGCGGATTGTGGCGGGGTTTGTCTATTTCTCAAGCGGTCCTTTCATTCCTTTATGAAGGACTTAGTTCAGCTTGCTTAGGAGGACTTCTTTTCGGCTCTATGATACTCCTTGAGTGTTGGATGGGCGTGAGAATCAAATTCCAACCCAAGGAAGACATACCTTCAGCCAGCCGGATCTTGGGGAGCCACCCCTTGTTCTTTATTGGAGGTGCCTTCGGTTTCTCTTCACAGGTTGAGTGCAAGACGGCGGACAAGAAAACACGAGATGAATGGCGCCTCTTCCTCAACACTTTGCCAATAGAGAAGTTCATGATGCGTCCAAGAGTTTTGCGGAGCACCTTGCTTAGAGTACCACGGCGACCAGGCCTTGATCTACAGTTAGTGGGGAACACTACCTTGGCGATCTACAACCCGCACCGGTGCCATCTTCAAATTGGGCTACCCCGAACCGAAGTTCCTGCACTATCACACTACCCTCCCCTTCTTGCTAGGAAGATGGGGACCAAGGAAGATGAGAGAGCGATCCGGAACGCACTGACCATGTGGGAGGTCAGCAAAGTGCGCCCGTGGCAAGAAGAAGTGGAAGAGGACGACGAGAGACGCCGTAGCTACGTGAAAGAATTGCGCAAGATCCGCCCTCTTGCGGATAGAAAATTGAATGTAGCTTGAGATTTCTTATGATATTTCTGAACTTGAAGTTTTATCAATCAATTTTATGTATTATTGAACTTAATGGAATGATATAGAAGTGCCCTATTTGATGGAATCATGAGTTTGTTGCTTGAAACTTGGGCTGAAAGTAGAGTTTCTGGAATATGTAACGGTCCTACATAGGGCCGTCACAACTGTCTAACGGTCTTACGATGAGCCGTCAGAAGGACTGTACTTAGAAAACTGAGTTTCTGATCTCTATAGAATGTAACGGTCCTAGATAGACCGTTAGAGTGAAGTGACGGTCGATCGCGGACGCGTTAGAGGGTTTGCTGAGGACCAACGGGTTTCAAAGTTTAGAAGGCTGTGACGGTCAAAGGGTGACAGTGACAAAGCTATGACGGTCTGAGGCTGGTGCGTTACAGACCTGAACCTGGAAATTTGCAATCTTGGACTTGAACCTGCGTTCTGTGCACACTTAAACAAGAAACATGTGAGATCTGTTCTTAGACTCAACCCCTTGCCTAATGTAAGTTAGAATTTGACCATTTCTTGATATTTGGTCAAGGGGTGGAGCCTTATCAAAATAGGCGAAGAATATAAGAAATAATGCAATGCATGCAATGCATATGATGGAATTTTAGGAATTTTTACAATTATTTAGATTTTTGTGAGTTTTTGAAAATATCTGGTGTTTTTGGATTTCAAAATATATGATTTTTTTGGATTTTAAAATATATGGTTTTTTTTATTTTGGAATATATGATTTTTTTTTGCGTTTTGAAATATATGATTTTTTTGAATTTTGAAATATATGATTTTTTGGATTTTGAGATATATGATTTTTTGGATTTTGAAAAACCAGTGCCTCCCGAGGAAGGAGGGTCCTCCCAATTCCGTTCAGAGTTTCTGAGGTTGGCGTGTAATGGGGGTGACAACCCCTGGCCAGGGCCTAACTGGCATGACGGTATCTCTGCCAAGGCTATACCCAGGGTACTTGTCTTAGTCCTGAAAAAGAAAAAAAGAACACGGGGATAAGCTTAGGCCAGATATAGAAATTTTTTAGGACTTGAGTTCCTCTCTAGTCAACCTATTCAGAGACTTGGTCTGTTGTGCTGGGGCTTTTACGTCCGTCATCGAACCTTTGTCCACTCGAGGCACATATACGACTGGGCTCATAGCGTCCCGCAGGGACACTGTACTGTCACTCTTGCCATGCCTAGCTTATATTTTCTTTCTATTGGAGCTTTGGAATTGATAATTGATGGACTTTCGAGATAGACTTTTGCTTTTGTCAAGAAGATTGCTCCTTTTCTTTGCTCTTTTCCTTTTCCTTGCGGCGTCAGGTCATAACGGACTACCCCTATTTGAGACCTTCTCTCGTCAAGGTGCTTGGATTGATCATCGCCTCCATATTCACCTCTTGCCCCTGGATTCAGCCGAAGAAAGAGACGGACATGGACTTTTGACTTCTCCCCCCAGAGCATAGCCAAGGAGAAACGGTGTCTACAAAGTGGGAAACCCGACCAGGGACGTCGTGTAGTGTGTGATTGCCGAACTCGGGGTCCTCTTTCTCGCGAGGAAGGGAACGGACACCTCGCTACCGGGGTGGCACTGGTTTAGATTTTAAGGAAAGAAACGCTTAAGGTACAACCCATTCCAAGCGTGAGAGAGCTCCTCACCTTCTGCGTTCACTAAGCGGTAAGCATTCCCTGGATAATCCTCTTTTACAACGAATGGCCCTTCCTAGTTAGGTTACAATTTAGACCTAGGACCTGCAGACCGAATGAATTTGAGTTTCAAAATCACATCACCTTTTTGAAATTTACGCTCAATTACCTTCTTTTGAAAATAACGCGAAACTCTCTTTTGATAAACAGATACGTGATCGGCCGCATTCATCCTCTTCTCGTCTAAGAGTTCCAGCTGGACGAGCAACGCCTCTCGACGTTCATCGAGATTAAGTTCCTTATCGAGCTGTACCCTTAGGGAAGGGATCAAAATCTCATGTGGGAGTACCGCCTCCATCCCGTAAGTGAGAGCATAGGGAGTTTGCCCCGTAGGAGTACGAACGGAGGTGCGGTAAGCCCATAGAGCTTCCACTAATCTTTCTGGCCAATCAGAAAACTTATGAGATTTGCATGTTTTCTTTATGATTTTGAGAAGGGTTTTGTTAGTGGCTTCGGCCTGACCATTGCCTTGTGGGTAATATGGAGATGAGTGATGCAATGTGATATTGAACTTCTTACATAGGTCCTTGAGCTCTTGAGAGACGAACTGGGGTCCGTTTTCGGTGACGATGCTGCTTGGCACTCCGAACCGTGAGATAATGTTCTTCATGATGAAGCGGCACACCGTGGTAGCTTTAATCTCTGCGTACGCTTCGGCTTCAGCCCACTTGGTGAAGTACTCAGTGGCGGTAAGGATGAAGGATTTTTGCTTGATCTGAGAATTGGGATCACCGAGCGGGCCGACAATGTCGAAAGCCCACATAGAGAACGGCCAAGGAGCAGATAGAGGATGAAGAGATGAAGCTGGAGCATGAATTTTATCAGCATGGAGTTGGCATTTAAGACACCTCCGGACATAGAGGGAGCAATCTTCCTCTAAAGTGGGCCAATAATAGCCCTGCCTAAGGATCTTCTTCGCTAGAGCCTGGCCATTAACATGACCTCCACACTCACCAGAATGGGCTGCTTCGGCCACCTTCCAAGCTTCATCATCGTCCAAACATCTCATGAGCATCCCGTTAGTAGCGCGCCTGTATAGTTCTCCAGCAATGATAGTATACCTTGAGGCGGCTCTTCTTATTGACTTGCGCTGCTCGGCATTTGCCTCTTCCGGGAACGATCCATCTTTGCAAAACAACTTAATTTCATGATACCAGGGCAACTCTTCCTCCTCCAGGATCTCCTCTAACTCTGTCAAAGATACTTCCTTCAACTCTTCCTTCTCAGCCCTCACCTCTACAGTTTTCCTAAGGTTGACATACCAAGGATCCTGAAGAGAGGGTGCATCCAATCTCTGAACGACGATTGTCTCAGTACTCTGACTGAGAGGGAAAGATAGAGAGGAAGCGAGGGATGCTAAAGCATCGGCTAGAATGTTCTGAGACCGGGGAGTATGGATGTAGATCAATTTGCGGAATTGCCTAGCAAGGAGCGTGACCAAATCTTGATATGGTTTGAGCTTAGGGTCACGGGTGCGGTAAGTGGACAGAACTTGCCACAAGACGAGCTGAGAATCCCTTATGATATTCAAGTAACGTGCGCCTAGAAGGTAGGCGTGCTTCAATCCAGCTAGAAGAGCCTCATACTCGGCGATATTGTTGGTAGCAGGAAATTGAAGTTGATAAGCAAAAGGAATCGTCACTCCTTCCAGAGTGAGCAGAACAGCGCCTATCCCTCGGCCCTGAGAATTGAGTGCACCGTCGAAGTGCAGCGACCAGAAGGGATGATGAGTCAGGACAGAAAGATGCTCATCAGGGAAGTCATCCTGAATAGAGTCCGTGCAGGGAATCGGGAGATGGGCAAGATGCTCAGCGATGGCGTATCCTTTGACCGCCTTCTGAACGATGAACGTGATATCAAACTGAGATAGGAAGCTCTGCCAGCAAGCTAACCTACTAGAGAGGACAGGCTTTTCTAAGAGATAGCGGATCGGGTCCATTCTAGAGATCAGCCTAACTGGGTGGGCAAGGAAGTAGTGTTTGAGCTTCTGAGCTACCCACACTAAGGCGGCACAAGTCTTCTCCATAGCGGTGTATTTAGCCTCGGCCGGGTTGAACAACCTAGAGAGGTAATAAGATGCCCGCTCTTTTCCTTCATCATCTACCTGTGCTAAGACCGCCCCTAAGGAGTCCTCAATAACCAAGATGTATAGGATTAGGGGTTTCCAGGGACAGGAGGTTGCAAAACTGGGGGATTGGATGGATATTCCTTTAGGTCCTCGTAGGCCTTCTGACAATCTTGATTCCATTCAAATTTGACTCCCGCCTTTAGCAATTCATAAAACGGGCGGCACCTCTGAGAATGTTGGGATATGAATCTTCTGATGAATTGTAATCTACCAATCAGTCCTCGAAGTTCCGTAATATTCTTTGGCGGAGGCATGTCCATGACGGCCTTTGCTTTATTAGGATCAATCTGGATCCCCCGTTTGCTAACTATAAAGCCTAGCAACTTCCTGAAGAGACTCCAAAAACACACTTCTTCGGATTCATTTTCAGCTTGTACTCCCTAGCTCTCTGCAGCACCTTAGCCAGAATAGAGGGGTGTTCTTCTTTGGTTCTTGATTTCACCAAGATGTCATCCACGTAGGCTTCCATGTAAATGTGCATCATGTCGTGAAAATGGCCATCATTGCCCTCTGATAGGTGGCACCTGCGTTCTTCAGACCGAACGGCATAACCACGTAGCAGTACGTGCCCCAGGGCGTGGTGAAGGAAGTTTTCTCTTGATCCTCCGGAGCGAGACGAATCTGATTATAACCTGAGTAACCGTCCATGAATGACAAAGCTTCGTACCCGGTGGTGTTATCGACCAGGACGTCTATGTGAGGCAGCGGAAATCATCTTTGGGACATGCTTTATTAAGATCCCTGAAATCGATGCAAATACGCACCTTTCCATCCTTCTTGATAACAGGGACTATGTTCGCCACCCACTGGGGATATAAGACAACTCTAATGAACCTGGCCTTGTATAACTTATCAACTTCTTCTTTGATCCTTAAGGCCATGTGGGGGTGAAATCTTCTCGACCTCTGTTTTACGGGTGTTGCCCCTGGTTAAGTACGAGTCAGTGTTCCACTAAAGAGGGGTCAAGACCCGACATGTCCTCATAAAACCAGGCGAAAGAATCACTATACTCCTTTAGAACCTTGACTAGATCTTCTTCCACTTGCGGAGGGAGATTAGCGGCAATAATGATGGGCCTTGGGTCTTCTTCAGTTCCCAAATTTATTTCCTTCGTAGGTTCATCCACTGCTGACGATGGCTTGTCGAATCTCTTTAATCCTTGCGCATACAGATCGGCAGTGTTATCTACGTTGCTGTCCTCATCATCAATCGGGTCTTTCTCATCTAAGACTTCATAGACACCGAGTCCGTCATCGCTCCACACCCCTTCTATTTCCTCTTCGTCCTCTATCATGATTGTCGTGGCGACAAACTCTGGACACTTCAAAAGAGCATGACATCGCTGAGCCAGATCCTGCAAGAACCTATCAGGAATGGATTTGGAAGGACGCGCAAGCGGGCGCGGCTCAAGCTCTGAAGGATTGGATGACCTAGAAGAGGACCCTACTTCTCTAGTTCTAATTGACCCTACTTCCCTAGACTCGACGGACCCTACGCCTAACCTAGGAGAAAGGAAATCTAGTGGAAAGGAAGGAGCAGGGGACTCGTGCCCCTGGCAGGAGGATGGAGACAAGATAGCATAATCTTCCACCGAAATCTCTGTTTCAAATTTGACGTTTTTTTTGGAGATCAGTGGAGATCATACAGCAGGATGGAGGAGGAGGAAGTTGCATGGGGAACAAATCGGGGAAGATGCAATCGAAGAATGGATCGGAAGATGAAAACCACATCTCGTGGAGTTGGGCGGTGGGGGAAGGAGGAGTGAATAGAGTTGACAGATCAACGGGTGGGCAGCGCCCACATGCACATGGAACAAACAAGATTTCAGGTGATCTTTCCGTAAAATACGGATCGACCATAATCGGGGGTGAACGGGGAATGGGTTCCAATTGTTGAAATAGAGATGCGAGACGGGAGGGAGACCAAGAAATGATAATGGGCGAGCTCCCCTCCTTCTGTAGACGGCCAGGTGGCTTCGGCTTCCATTGAACGAGCCGCACCTCCTGATCCTCCTTCTGACCATAACTATCTGGCTCGCTGAACATTCTGGCAAATGACTGACTGAAATCTGGCATATCATCAACAGGCCCTTTTGGTAGCAGAGGAGGACTATCAACTGTGCAAGCTGTATCTTTCTTTTCTGATTGTACTGGTGGTGGATTCAGTGTACCCGGCTGGAGGGGTCCTCTTATAAAGTGTTGGCGGTAATCCCATGTAAGTGGTCCTGAGTCTCCCATCATTGAGAGTGCGGACTCTCGATAACCGAGACCTCTCCGGCTCATTTTTCTTCCTTTGGGCACTGGCTTAGTTCGCCCTTGTAACTGCGCACCGAGGCCTCTCCCCGGTTGATAACCCAGCTTCAATATGATCTCCCAACCCTTGGAATCTCGGATCTTGGGTTTCACTTTGATATTGACGGGTGTAGCGGCGGGCTTGTGTGGTGCATAAGCCCAGGGGAAATCCAGATCTAGTACCGAAATAACGGGCCGGCTGCTGGGCCATAATG
Source organism: Amorphophallus konjac (assembly GCA_022559845.1). Classification (NCBI taxonomy): domain Eukaryota; kingdom Viridiplantae; phylum Streptophyta; class Magnoliopsida; order Alismatales; family Araceae; genus Amorphophallus; species Amorphophallus konjac. The sequence goes on from CM040122.1 coordinate 201,763,201, forward strand.
TGGGCAGAATCTTCTCTGAAATAACTTTGACAGACTGGACCGTGGATGAGCTTTTTACTTTAACCACCCTCCCTTGAAAAGGGAACTTGAGACATTGGTGCGCGGTGGAGGGTACGGCACTGAGAGTGTCGATCCACGGTCGACCCAAGATAGCTTTGAACATGGGGTCGATGTCCAGCACATAGAATTCAATGGGCATGGTGAGAGGCCCAAGCTCGGCTTGAATAGTAACAATCCGGTGACATGCCCTCCGAGAATTGTCATAAGCAGCTATAGTAGTGGGGGTCAGGCTTAGAAGTTCTTCTGATAGATTGCAGGCCCTGAGAGTGCTGAGCGGGCACACATTGATAGATGCCCCTATATCAACTAACACCACATCAATGCTGATTTTGTTCAAGATAACGGTGATGCAAAGCGGCATTTTCTGAGCTTCTGGTGGTGCTAGCTCGGTTTCAGAGAAGGTTATAGCTGGTCCTTTAGAAATAGTCGCCAATGCCGTAGGTAAACTGTCGGCTGCCACGTCTTCACTAACCATCACCTTCTGAAGGAAGTTTCTGAGAGCATCTTGGTGAAGAGTAGATCTTTTGATAAGCTCCAGTATGGATATCTTGGCGGGAACCCGATCCAAGTGATGCAATAGATCGTATTGGGTTCCTGGTAACGGCTAGGTTTCTTCCTATTCAGCAGCCGGTTGGGAAGACTGGGGATTGGAGGTGGAAGGATAATTGCGGTGAAACATGCGCCCGCTCCGCAAGGTGAAGTTATAGGCTGCCGTGGCCTCGGATGTGCTCAAGATAAGTGGCTTAATAGGCCCGGTGGGGTGGATGAGTGGTTTGGAAGAGGGTGTGGTGGAAAGAATGATGGGTGAGGGGTTTGTGGTAGCGGGTGCGAGCGGAAGTGGGGATATAAAGGTAGGTGGAGGTGTAATGAGTGGAGGGTTTGATGGAGGTGCGGTGATAGCGGGGGTGAGTAATGTGTGAGAGACGGGCGGTGGAGTCGGAATAGATGAATGGACAAACGGTGTAGTAGGCGGATAAGGGTTTTGGTATGTAAGGATGGCGGGAGCGGAAGGAGTGCGGAAGTTGTGGTGAAGGGCCATGACTTGCGGCGTAGAGTTGTCATCATCAAAGGACCACCCGGCATCAGGGGCTGGGGGTTGAACTACATTGACCTGGGCCGGGATCGGTGGCTGAGGTTGTGGAGCGGGAAGATGGTACGGCATTGGGTTCTGATGGATCCCCAAGTCTTGAACCGGCTGCTGTTGCTGTTGCGGCTGCTACTGCGACTGCGGTGCTTGTTGTTGCTACACTTGCTGCCTCGGCGGCTGCCTTCTTTTCTCTTTAATTTCCGTAATGGCCCTATGCATTTCGGCCCAGTCAATCCTTTGTCCTTCATGGAGGTCATAGACCAAATCCCTGAACTAAAAACACCCTTCAATAGTATGTCATGGCTGCCTGTGCAACATACAGTACTTTGTCTGTTCAACAGTCGGGTTCCAGTTGGGCCGTTCCGGAGGGAGTTGTATAGCACTAACTGACATGAGAGCCGAGAAAATATCCATGAGGGTTTCTGGCAGGGGTGGGTATTGTGCTCTTTTAGGAGCCAGGCGCTTGTTGTTGTTGTTGTAGCCATTGGGTGGAGGGACATTATGGTATTGTGAAGGCTGTGGAGGTTGTTGTGGAGCGGTAAAGGTATTTTGCGGAGTGGCAAAGGTAGGCGGAGGATTTTGTGGAATGGTTGGGAAGTTTTGTGGAGTGGGGTTCTGATGAGTGTGGGGCTTTTGCGGAAAGCGGAAAGGTACGGCTTGGAAAGGGAAGGTAACGGCTTGGACTTGGTGACAGGCCATTGAGGTTTCTTGTGGTACTTTGGCTTTTGGTTCTCAAAGAGCGAGTGGATGGGAGAGTCTTTGAACTGTGTTTGAATGAACCATGCCCGGCTATAGAGTTGGTGCATGTTTGCTATATCATTCATTGCCAAGATGTTTCGGAAGGTCGGAGTAGCATTGGAAATAAGTAGCTTGACCTTCTCTTCCTCCGGAATATGGCCTGGCACCCTGGCGGCCATCTGCCTCCATCTGTCAGCGTAAGTTGTAAACTCCTCATCAGGCTTCATTTTCTCGGCTACCAAGTCTGTGAAAGAATATTCTGGACCGACCCTGTCTTGAAACCGTTGGATGAACTTGTCTTTCACTATTTTGAAGCTCTCGGCATCCTCTAGCGACAGAGAATAGAACCATTCCAGTGCAACGCCATCCAATGATCGGCAGAACAAATACGCCATGAGGCGATCATCATATTGAAATTGAGCCGATTCATATAAAAAGTCCCTCACATGAATAAAGGGATTGCCATTCCCATCATACTTGCGGTAATTAGGGAGCTCGGATTGCGGAGGGAATCGGATGTTTTGGAAGCTGGGGACTGGAACATCTGCCAAGGATTGTGGGCCAACCGCTTTTGGAGGAAATCAATCTGTTGTTGCATGGTGGCCCACTTATCAAGTAGTTCCTGCTCCCTGGATGGAGTAGGGGTAGTGAGAGACGAAGGTTGAAATTGAGGAGTAGAAGGATGGACTGTTGTAGGAGGTGAAAGCCCATAAGAAGGAGCAGAAGGATAAATAGCCAAGGTAGGGAGCCCATAAGAAGGATATTGGGTCGAAGACGGACCCAGATTAGAATGGACTTAGTCAACCCCTTGCTGAGGGCGCAAGAAATCTGAAGGGACAACAAAGACTTGTGGCACCGATGGGATGGGCATGTGATCATCCACCTGGATAAAATAAGGGAGAGTAGACTTTCCCTTATCAGAAAATTGTGGGGCCGAAACGGAAGATTGGCCTGTTTCCATTCCAGAAAAGGTGACGGTCCGAGGTTGGACCGGAGTAAGATCAATTGGAGTGGGCTGGATAGAGGGCCCACCAACTCTAGACTGGTCGATGGAAAGATTAGATTGGCTCTGTGCAATCGTGGGATGTGGGGTATTGGACCCCTGCATGGCCTGGTAGACAACCTGGAGTTGGGCCAGATCCAACTGGGCCATCATTTGGAGAATGGAGCCAGCAGAAGGAGAAGAGAAGGAAGGAGTGGTTTGGCTGCCCTCCATAGGGACGGAGGATGGAAGAGGGGCAGACCCCTCTCTAGACGGGAATGAGATAACCCTAGAGGGGTTTTCAAGAAGCCCTTGAGGAAGAGAATCCTCTTGGGAACGGGGAGGATTGAAAGAAGCCATGATGGGTTTGAAGAGCGGATTGGAGTAGAATTTGGAGAAGGAATTGACCCTAGAAGATGACTCTAATGGACGAAGACAACTCCACATGCAACAGAAAACCTTTAACAAAAGCAAACAACACACAACAAACACACAATGAGTGATCAAGCTTAAATAACTCTGACAAAGATGCAAGTGAAAATGAGATGACAACACTCAAATTCAACCAAGTTACTTAGATGATGCAACAAGATTTTTACGATTTCTTCTTTTAGAACCTTAGTGATTTGATTAGGATGTGCTTTCCACAAGTAGGTTCCTAGTAGGAAAGGATGTGTGGCTTGGTTGACTCTAAATGTAATCACTCCCTCACCTATGTAATCCTAGACACGGGATAGGAAAGGTACAACCGGCTCGGTGTTTGCATGGGAATCCACGACTCACGGGGACTTATGGAGGTCCCTGATGTGTTTTCCTAGTCGGCCCCAAGGAATATGGAGACGAGATGTCCATGCACCAAGGTAGGAGAATGCAATCTAATGTATGAAAATATGCATTAACCTATGTGCACCGGGGTGCATGCAAATTCTAGCCTAGAATCTAGCAATCAAATATACACACAATGATATGAATATGTGAACCAACCAAGGAGGAGACCAAATAGCACCCAAGCATGAAAATCACAGCAAAAACTGCGGAAGTAAACTGCACCTCGGGATGCGTACCTATCTGAAGTATGTGACGGTCTAGACTACCTGCGTCAGAGGAGTGTGACGGTCAAAGACCAGGCCGTCACAGAAATGTAACGCATTCACAGGAGACCGTCAGAGGAGCCAGAGAACCAGAAACAACAGATAAATAGAGGGAAAATCTGGGGAAAAATAAGAGCAACAAGGGCAAACAAAGGGAAGCAGGTTTAATAGAGATTCAAAGCACGATTGGCACTAGATGTCCCACCGTGATCGCCAAAAAACTGTTAGTTTTAATGTGTCCCTTCTTTTGCAAGATGGGCTATGATGCCAACTATGAGCAAATAATGAGCCAAGTAATGAAATCAATCAACCTATGAACATGCGAATCATGAACCTAGACAACCAACACAAGCTCTAGCATGGGCATGCTGTCTCAATCAAGACTAAGCTAAGCAAATAAAGAAAAACACACGCCGGAGCGTGGAATAAGGAATAAAGGAAAACACACCGTATAGGTGGAACAAGCAAAGTAAAGAGGAGATATGATGAAAGAGAAAGCTAATGCCCAAACTAAGGAAAGATGTGATCGCCACCAAGGCAGAAACAAGTCAAAGACCTGATAAATACCTTAGAATAGGAGGATGATGCACCCGCCCACAGGAGAGAGAACAACCAGGAAACTGCAGCTCCGTCAGATGTAACGGTCGAGGGAAGATGCGCCATAGCAAGTGTGACGGTCTTACGATAGACTGCTACAACACTCTAACGCACCTGTGCCAGGCCGTCAGAGCTTCTGCAGAATAAGAAGTTGGGAATCTTTTGATCTCCAAGCTTTCCAGCCGACCAGAGAGCTTGGGCCTCGTGATATGGACTCTGTAAACCTGCAAAAGAGTGTAGAACACAAGAAAAACAACCCAGATTTGCCCTTAGACAAAGTAGTATCAATAAATCCAAGAAACTTAAGAACATGCAAAAGGAAAGGGAAATACCGGGGAGGTTGGATTTTTAACCCCTCTAGGAGCATTTTAAAAGATGGGAGGATGTTTTGAATGAATGCAACAAGTGCAAGAACGTGAGAGATGGAGAGGAACAATGCTATGATGTTTGAAAAGAGAGAAAAGACACTAAGAACACAACTTGACTGAACTAAACCCTTGGAAATGATACTCCCTGAACTTTGGAAGTAGATGGACGTGAGAAGCAGCTCTCCTTGGTTAGTTCTAGCTCCAGGATGTGGCAGCACTTCGACGCAAACTACAGATGTCTCCTCTCCAAGCCATGAAGTCAAGGGTTCTATTTATAGACCCTCGAAGTCTAAGTTCGAATTGAAGATAATCCAGCTAGAAAGTAGGACATTTCTTAGCAAACTCTTGAAGATAATACTCCCCAGAGTGCACAGAATCAAACGGAAGCTTCTTAGGATGAGTATCGAGAGAGAAACGCTCCAACCAAACTCTTAGTTCGATCACGGAAATAACGGGGCAAAGGCCAGGCTTGCCAGGACTCTCTGTTGGATGTAACATGTCACGCCCCGACGCGGAATATCGGGACTTTTAGTCGAAACAAGTAATATGAATAATATGTTGATTTCTAGACATGATATGTTAAAGCTAAAAGATAGCACATCACCATAAATAGAAACTGCTCCATTCATTAAATAACACATAATTAAACCATGTTCCAAACTATAATGATCTCACTTAACATAATCTTGACAACATCCACTTAACACTATTACATTGGCTAACTTCAAATTACAACTCTTCTAAAATACTCTTAAATACAAATAAACTCCACAACTAGAACTAGTTTCACAGGCTTCTATCAGGTTCACTCCACGGTCGTCACTCTTGCCCGTCCCCATCAGTTTGCGAGTCCTCATCTGAGCTACCTGAAAAGGGGAAAAACAACTAGGTGAGCGAATGCTCAGTAGGTAATAACAGGCAAGTTTAAGTAATTAACCAATTAATTGCATTAAAAGTGCGAAAAGAAATATTCATATAACGAAATGGCACAAGTAGAAGAGGTACAAGATCAAGAATATAATGAAACTGGAAATTGGCCAACAAGCAAGATTTAACCAAGTCAAGATAATTTTCAAGCAAGCGATTATTGTCGTAGACATCACGCTAGTCATGCACTCGGTGCAATGACTCACCATGTCATTCAAACTCCCCGGGGCACAAGTACTTTTCGGGCGCTCCTCCCAGGACCAGACTAGGCCCTTATGATGCGTTGATATTGATTTGTTGGATCCAAGATCCCAACTTATGTATAGACATTAATCAAGTTTAATGGCCAAGATTCAAGTTATGGAACTTACCTAAAATTTCAAGGGTAAGTTGAAGTGGACATCATGTCTGGAAAGTTCAAGTTATCAAGAACCAATCAGGTCCTTGAATTCAACACAAAAAATCACGAAAATCACTTCTGGATGATAAGTGGTCAGAACAGGGCCGCTCAAGAAACACACGGTCTAATCTGGACCGTTCAAGATAGAGATGGCTCAGCATCAGACACACCGAAGTCAAGGACACACGGTCCATGTAGGGCCGCTCAAAGAGTTTTGACGGTTAAAAATGGGCCGCTCAAGACTAGTACAGTTGGAAGCCCAAGAACAAGATAAACGGTCCTTACAAGGCCGTCCAACAGACAGACGGTCCAATAAGATCCGTGCTATAACATGGGCAGCTCTAATAGGTCAGTTCAACTTGATCAACTAGAAATCTACCCAAACGGGCTCCGGCCTGCCATAAGTGGGGCAGAACTGAACCAGGGTTCAACCCACTCTCCACTGGTCAACCTAGGGCTTATTGGGTCGATCCAAACATAATTTGGTCGAAGATAGATCAAGGTTAATCGACCAATGTAAGTGGCACTTGGCCAGGGATGTAAGGTTCATTATGGGCCGCCCAATAATATGAACAGTCCCTTTCGGGCCGCGCAATTCTCAGGGGGTCCAAGTCGAGCCGTAACTTACAATACGATAGTCCAAGCGATTCGATCACGTACACAGGTTTAGGTCTTGATGGTACAACCTACCCGGCGTCCTAGTGGGAATCTCAGGCTCACGGGGGCTTACGGAGGTCCCGTAATGAAGGTCCTAGTCCGACGGAAGGAATATCCGGTGGAGAGTCCCAAACATTACAAGGAAATGGGGCTAATAAATCAGCAGAAACCAGTAATGTGGTCAGTCAGTTCTACCAGAGTAGAATGACTGGCAAACAATCTTAATAAAATTTCAATTAAATAATGAAGCATATAAGAAATCAAACCACTACACAAAGAGTTTTTTAGGTGGTTCGGTCCTCTAGACCTACATCCACCCCACACTCAAACTCGAGTGTGGATTCCGCTGACTCACAACTTGAACTGCTGGGCATCACAGCTTGCCAACAAACCGCTGAGCCTCATAGCTTGCTGTCTGAGGTATCCACCTCGCCCCGCTGAGCAACACAGCTTGCTGTCTAGAGGAATCCTCCTCTGCAAAATCGCTTACTAACAGCTTGATAAAAAGTTCAACAGAAAAACAAAAGCAAGTAACAACAACGACTGAAAGCTGGAAATGATGAAGCACAATGTGGCTCTCAAAAGAGCTGAATGGAGTGGATCTGTTCCAACTTCCAGTAGGAATGATCTTCAGGTAAGCTCCTCTTCCTCTCTCTATCTGTCTTTCTCTTTCTTCTTCTCAACTCACGCCCTCTGTTTCTCTTTCTTCTTCTTCTTCTCTTTATCTTCTCTCTGCTTTTCTTCTCTGTGGATCGTGCATGCTATCTTCTCTCTGTCTCTGCCCCTTCTATCACGATCAGTCTTCTTCTGAGGAAGAAGGCTTCCTTTTATAGCAGTAGCAGGTAGGGCGTGTGGTCTCCAGAATTCCCGCCCAGAGAGTTCCTCCACGTGTCAGCATTTCAGCAGTCTTCAATACACATGTCACGATCCTGGCACTCCTATTATCCTCGGATCACGTGCCCTCCTTAACCTCACGAAGAGTACCTGTCAGTCAGTCAGATAGAGTTATCAGTTTAAGACAACAACACCTTGTACAGACTTCATTCATGCAAGCAAGACAGTGCATGGCTGTACAGACTTGGTCGAGTGAACCAATGGAGGTTGTATAGACTTTGTGTATGCTTGAAGCACAGAATGCAATGGCTAAGTTTATGAGTGTATAGACTCTGCATGCGTGCTACATCAATGTGCAGACTTGTTAACAATGAGTGTGCAGACTCTGCGTGCAATGTATAAACAATGTGCAGACTTAGAATGCAGCAATGTGTAGACTTGGAGTGCAGGCAGACGATGTACAGAGACGCTAAGTGAGACGCTGTACAGACTTTCAGCAACAGACGATGTACATACTTTCTAGGCATGAAGGCAACCGCTGTACAGACGTGCTAGGCATGAAGGCAACCGTTGTACAGACTTCGTATGCAATGGCCAAACAACGTGCAGACTTGATGAACATGCAGCAATGTATAGACTCTAAGTGAGACGGAAGAATGCATAGACTTGCTCACATGCATGAACAAATGGCAATGTATAGACTTGGCCAAGTACATACTTACCACCAAGACGATGCTTGAGCAGGCTGATGATGTACAGACTTGCTCGATTATCAACAAATGAATGTATAGACATTGTGTGCAGGCATTGGCTGTACAGACTTGAGTTCGTGCAAGCTACAGGGTAATGTATGGACTTTGAATGTGTTCATGCTAAGGACGTTGTACAGCCTTGCTACCAATGTACATACTTGCTATGCTTACGCATGGACCAAGTCTGTATAGACTTTGAATGCAGTAGAATTTGTGCAAACTTTGAACGTATGTAATGTGCAAGCATTGTACAGACTTTGCCTGCATGCTGTGCAAGACTATGTATAGACTTGATGCAATGCATGAACAAGAAGATGATGTACAGACTTTGCCTGCATGCTGTGCAAGACAGTGTATAGACTTGATGTTCGTGCAGCAGTGTATAGACTTGCTCAGCCTGAAGCAGGGCAATGTACCGACATCTTAACAGACGCATGTAGCAACTGTTATTGCACTGATGTAGTGTTTGCTAAACACAAAGACTATAGCAATGAATGCACGATGTATAGACTTAGCATGAGACACTGCATAAGATGATGTATAGACTTAGCATGAGACGCTAAGTGAGACGGATGTGCAATGTTCAGACTTGACAATATATGAAGAACATAGGCTGTACAGACTTCGAATCAACAGATGCACGATGTACAAACTGCAAATCAAAGGATGCATATTGTACAGACTTTAAATCTGTGCAACTAGCCAATGTGTAGACTTCAGCTCGTGCAATGCAGTGTACAGACTTTGAAAGGCAGTCTATGCAACGTATAGACTTTATGTCCAAATGAGACGCTAAGTGAGACGGACCTCACAGGCTGTACAGACTTGAGAATGCACGATGTATAGACTTAATGATTGTGTGAGCATGCAGCAGCCAATGTATAGACTTGCAGGTGCAACATAGGTAAAGATACCAATATATAGACTTCCTATGCCTACGTCAAATGCGATGTACAGACTTGCTATATCTGCGACACATGCAATGTATAGTCTTATGCATTCTCCACAGAACAGATCAGACATAGATCAGACATATACATTCATGTGATGGCTTAATGTGTTGTTCTTAGCAAAACAATATGGAGCAAAATAATATGGTGACTCATTCATGTTGCTATCATTAAAACACCACATTAACAATATGGTGACTCATTCATGTTGCTATCATTAAAACACCACATTATCATCAAAGCACAAGGGGCACAACAATCTCCCCCTTTTTGATGATGGCAACATAATGAGTCACACTGACTCGTCAAACTATTCTCCCCCTTTGACATAAGCAAAAAGGAGATGGTTTGAGTGACAAAATTTAGCACACAAATACAGAGAATGAAATAGAGTTCCTCCATATGACAAGAAAACAACTCTCCCCCTATCAACATGCATTCAGAACTACTCTCCTCTTAAATGCAGATGATCCATAACTGCCCCTGATGCGCTGGAATGAACTCTGGTTATCCAATAAATCAATCTGAAATCTGCCATTACAAACAATCTGAACTCTGGTTGTGGCACCTCACATATGCATGAACAGAATGAAACAGGTGGAAAGTCCACAGAACTAGAACTGGTTACAAAATAAGATGGAAGATTCCAACAGAGTGGAGAGGAGTACATCTCAGGAGTCAATCAATTGATAATGAAAAAGAAGTAAATGTAGCCAAGGGTAGGGGTGAGAAATAGTCAAAGCACAATACATCCAAGGAATCAATCAATAGCAAGATTTATGTTGATCAGACTGTCTGGAATGAATCTGATCATGAGGGATTTTAATGCTTGCATCACTACAATAAGTCTTAAGAAGAATAGAGTCTTCTATCATAAAGGGTTATGAAGTGGCAACTTAACCAATCTGATTTAATTATGATGTATACCAAATTTGTCAAATTAAACTCAATACTCATATCTGAATCCAAGTTTTAATAAAGGTGAACCAGATAGTCAATTAACACTCAAAATCAATCATCTTTATCTTACACATATGATCTCAATAGCTCCTTTGAAAGTTACACAGATTAGTACTGTTGTTAAACAACTAACAAGAACATGAGTTGACAGAATTTTCAAAATATTTTCATTTGAAGCACATTATATTTTTCCTGAGCAATTTAGGTTGATCAACACCTTTTTACATGAGGCACAACACGTCTCAGGTGAAGTGACCCATTTACTCAGTGTGATAACTGTCATTGCCTCTCAACTTCGAGAACAGAGTTAGCAATATAAGTGTCTTTTTACATGAGAAGACACCTTGATCAGAGGCCAGACTCCCCAGTTACTCAACACAGAAATGGCATTGCTCTGTCAGGTTCTCAATAAATTTTCATTTTAAGTGACTATGACACTTCATGACTTGGGTTCACCCCATTTCTTTGATGGAAAACCCAGTTTCTCAGTGAACAAAGTCATTTCATTACCCACTGATTTTATTTCCTGTCAAATTTTTTTTAAAGTTAATGTTTAACAACAATACTCACTCTATGTATCTTGACCAACGTAGCCCTGATTTCAAATTTTCAGATATCTGATGAGTGAGTCTAAGGTTTTTATGACACAGATGGTTAAGATTTATTAAAGCTTATCATTCAGATATTTTCAATTCATTTAATTACAAATCTGAGAATACATTAATCTTATATCAGTCTGATTCAGTGGTAATTCTTAAACCTATATGATAGGAAATTCTACAAAGTTCTTACACTGAATTGCATGACATGCAGCTTAAGTTCCTCAGATCAAATATAGACGCAGCTGATCAACAATCAACACTAGACACAATCATTCAAACCAGCTAAGAAGAATGTGAAAGATGGTAGTAAGCTGGTGTAAGAGTCAACACATGAAGGAACATATATCAGAAGAGTGTATATCAACAAACAGTAGCTGAGTCTGGAATTCAGACAGATCAGCTGACAGGTAGTAACATGAAGAAGGTTGAAAGAAGCTCTTCTTTGACAACAATGAGTAGAAGGCAGAATCCATTATCAAGAGAGAGTATGAAATCAAATGAGAGTTATTCAATTACTAGACAAGAGGTGTTCAGAGTGTGACAAACTAAACCCCAATTTAAATGCTCCCCCTGTCTAGATGCATCATGTGAAGGATAAAACATAAGCAGTAATATGATTGATCAAAAACAGTTGGACTCCCCCTGACCATATGCATGAAATGTATTGAAAGCACATCACATGATATCAAATTTTACATTCAGATATGATTCATACAAATTAGACAGAAGAGAATTACCATAAGCATGATTGTGTAATTCACATTTCAGAAAGTTTCAGTTTAACATCAACAAATCAACATGATATGCAATCATTTCAAGTTCACACTTTCATATGATGGAATTTAAGATGAGTATTCAGAACAAACCTGAAAAGCAGAACCCTGGGGTCTTCCTGTTGAGTGCTTTGGTTTATTTACCCCTTTTTTTCATTCCAAGGCACACCTGTAACATGTTAATCAATTTGATCCCGCAGGGACCCAAACAGCCTTGGGTCCCGAGTTAACTCTGACAGATGTTCTGAATAATTTTTTAGCAACAACATTATCATACTCCATCAGGTAACAATTATTCATGAAATGACCAAACTTTCCACAATATCTACATGAAATAGCAGATTTTCTGGTCCTATGGTGCATATCAACAGCAGCATGAGACCTATGAAACTGAGCATTAAATGTTCTGTTGTTTACATGAACATTTTGTTTCTTATTACCAGATGACCAACATTCAGCATACTTGTGACCTGACTTGCCACAGTTATAACATGAAAAATTCACAGGTCTTTTGGCACGGAATTTAAAAAGTTTGTCATTACCATGGCTTCCTTGGGCATGCCAACAATCCTTGACTGTATGGCCATACTTCCCACACTCATAGCACCTTAGGTGCTTACCTCTTGAGTCATTGTTTCCCCAATGATTTCCTGACCAGCACTCATTTACCTTATGCCCAGGCTTATTGCAAGTGAAACAAATAATATGCTGGCCTGAAGTAGATTTATATCTATATGGGCCATGAGCATGTGAGAGAATTTTAGAATGTAGTTTATTGTCTTCTTTCATGATAAAATATGCATTCATTAGGTGACCACGCCCACCACAGTAATAACAAGATGCATCAGATTTCTTAGTGGCATAGTTTCTATCAGATGAATTCCTCTAATGCATTGCTTCACTAGCATGCTCATCTTCAAACAACAGTCTGCAATCATCCATTACATGCCCTATCTTGCCACAATAATGACATGACACTTGTGATTTCCTGACAACATGATTACTAACAGACTGACTAGATGCATGCGAATGAGTACATGAGGCATGAGCATTGTGCATTGACGCATCAAATTCAACCGAGTTGGTATATCTTAGGGTGTAACCAGAAATATTCTTTACCTTCTTTGTTTGACCCTTCCTTTTCAGTTTCTGATTATTTTCAACAATTTTTGTTTGCTTTTCATTTTTCTGGACTTTGAACTGAAATACAGATGTTGAAGGTGATTTCTAATTTTCCTTTTGTTTTGGGGATTGATTTGAGGTACCAGCTACATCAGATCTTTGCACAAAAGTGGTGTATAGCTGGTTTTTAGTGATTTCCTTAACATCAGAACTGCAACTTATCCCCTCTCTTGAATTGTCATTTTTATCTTTCATGACAGCTTTCATTTTTCCTTCATTTTTAGCAGACTTGGATGTTAATTTTTCTAGATCCTGAACCTTATTCTCTAAATGTGCTATATGAAGCTCATAACTGGCTATCTCCTGTTTACTGCAATTGACACATTCACTTAGAACTTTGTTTGTAGTTTTATACTTCTCAATTTCTTGTTCCATGTTGCTCAACTTTTCTGATTCTTTATCACAGACAATTTTTCCTTTCTTTAACATGAGAAGTTGCTCGGACATACCAGTGTTTAATCATTTCAATTTTTCAACTTCAGCTTTCAGTTCAGTGTTTTCTTCCTCAAAATTTTTAGCCTGAATTTCATTATCAGCACAACTTTCTCTTCCAGACATCAGCTCCAGTTTTTTAATTAGTTCCTCTTCCCTTTCTTCCACTTTAATTTTCTCAGCAAGCAGATTTATGTGATCCTCTTTAAGCACAGCAATTTGTTTCTTCATCCATTCATTTTCATTATAGAGATCTTCATTGCGTTCTCTTAGAGCTGAGCACATATTACAGTTTATTTTTAGAGAGGAAACATGCACACCTTCCTTGTTGACTTTCTCTATTTCAGCTTCAAGACTTTTATTCTTCCTCTGAATTTCTACATTCTCAGCTTTCGATTTCTCCAGCTCAACCTTAATCCTTTCCAACTCTTCCAAATTCATCATATGTTCACCAGTTTTCAGCTCTAACTGAGTCTATAGTTCAGAAATTTTAGTGAAGCATTCTTGGTTTTCATTCTTCAGCAAGCACATTTGCTTCAAATTCATTTGAGTCTCAGAAAGACATTTATCATATAATTCATTTATTTTCAAGCACTATTCACATGATGAATTAGAATCACTTTTATCAATTTTCCTTTTCATTTTCTTATGCTGTTTTCTTAAATGATCATAAGACTCCAGCAGTTCATTATATGCAGCAATCCAATCATCTAGGGTGTAATTTTCAAAGATGTTTACCTGATCATCATCATGTTCTTCATCTTGATTGCTACTTGGTTCACTCCTTTGAGCCATCATGCATCGATCATTATCTCTATCGGAAGCAGTCTTCAATTTATCCAGAATTTCCTTGGCAGACCTGCAGGATGAGACGCATGAGATTAGTGCTCTGTCAATTGATGCTTTTACCATATTCAATGCTCTAGAGTTGATGGAGTCTTTCATTTTATCCTTCTCGGTCCATTTGGATTTATCATTCGACAGTTTGTATGAGCCGTGAGTCATTACCTTCCACAAATCAGGATCGGTTGTCCTTACATATCGATGTAAATTTTCCAGCCATGGGCCAAAGTCATCACCTCTGAATATCGGTGGATGAGCCATCGAGAGGTGAGTTAGACAATTGAGAGAGTTAAGAGGTGCACCGGAATCAGTAGAAGTATAGCAAAACACCAGCTCAGAAAAACTGAAGCACCGAGACCAGATGAGCAAATCGAGACACTAAACCGGTGAAACAAAACACAGAACACAAGAAACCCACTCTGAAATGCACCAAAAACTAGCAGGATCCTCTGCAGATTGTTAGATCTGTTAGGTCAGAGACCGGCTCTGATACCAAGTGTTGGGTTTGGTGCTATGTATTCAGAGGGGGGGTGAATGAATCTACCATTTAAAAATTTCTCCCAATTAAAAGCTAATGCTCACAACTGAAGAATTAACGCCTAAAGGAATGAATTAAACTTCAGATCTAATCCTATCAAAGGACTCTTGATACAATAATCAAACACACAGTGTGCGATCAAAACATATCGTCCCTATGCATTCATCTAGCGGAAGCATATAAGAAATCAAACCACTGCACAAAGAGTTTTTTAGGTGGTTCAGTCCTCCAGACCTACATCCACCCCACACTCAAACTCGAGTGTGGATTCCGCTGACTCACAGCTTGAACCGCTGGGCATCACAGCTTGCCAACAAATTGCAGAGCTTCACAGCTTGCTGTCCGAGGTATCCACCTCGCCCTGCTGACCAACACAGCTTGCTGTCTGAGGTATCCACCTCGCCCCGCTGAGCAACACAGCTTGCTGTCCAGAGGATCCTCCTCTGCAAAACCGCTGACTAACAGCTTGATAAAAAGTTCAAAAGAAAAATAAAAGCAAGTAACAACATCGACTGAAAGCTGGAAATGATGAAGCACAATGTGGCTCTTAAAAGAGCTGACTGGAGTGGATCTGATCCAACTTCCAGTAGGAACGATCTTCAGGTAAGCTCCTCTTCCTCTCTCTATCTGTCTTTCTCTTTCTTCTTCTCAACTCACGCCCTCTCTTTCTCTTTCTTCTTCATCTTTTTCTCTTTTTCTTCTCTCTGCTTTTCTTCTCCGTGGATCGTGCATGCTATCTTCTCTCTGTCTCTGCCCCTTCTATCACGATCAGTCTTCTTCTGAGGAAGAAGGCTTCCTTTTATAGCAGCAGCAGGTAGGGCGTGTGGTCTCCAGAATTTCCGCCCAGAGAGTTCCTCCACATGTCAGCATTTCAGCAGGCTTCAATACACATGTCACGATCCTGGCACTCCTATTATCCTCGGATCACATGCCCTCCTTAACCTCACGAAGAGTACCTGTCAGTCAGTCAGATAGAGTTATCAGTTTAAGACAACAACACCTTGTACAGACTTCATTCATGCAAGCAAGATAGTGCATGGCTGTACAGACTTGGTCGAGTGAACCAATGGAGGTTGTATAGACTTTGTGTATGCTTGAAGCACAGAATGCAATGGCTAAGTTTATGAGTGTATAGACTCTGCATGCGTGCTACATCAATGTGCAGACTTGTTAACAATGAGTGTGCAGACTCTGCGTGCAATGTATAAACAATGTGCAGACTTAGAATGCAGTAATGTGTAGACTTGGAGTGCAGGCATACGATGTACAGAGACACTAAGTGAGACGCTGTATAGACTTTCAGCAACACACGATGTACATACTTTCTAGGCATGAAGGCAACCGCTGTACAGACTTGCTAAGCATGAAGGCAACCGCTGTACAGACTTCGTATGCAATGGCCAAACAATGTGCAGACTTGATGAACATGCAGCAATGTATAGACTCTAAGTGAGACGGAAGAATGCATAGACTTGCTCACATGCATGAACAAGTGGCAATGTATAGACTTGGCCAAAGTACAGACTTACCACCAAGACGATGCATGAGCAGGCTGACGATGTACAGACTTGCTCGATTATCAACAAATGAATGTATAGACATTGTGTGCAGGCATTGGCTGTACAGACTTGAGTCCGTGCAAGCTACAGGGCAATGTATGGACTTTGAATGTGTTCATGCTAAGGACATTGTACAGACTTTCTACAAATGTACAGACTTGCTATGCTTACGCATGGACCAAATCTGTATAGACTTTGAGTGTAGTAGACTTTGTGCAGACTTTGAACGTATGTAATGTGCAAGCGTTGTACAGACTTTGCCTGCATGCTATGAATGACAATGTATATACTTGATGTAATGCATGAACAAGAAGACGATGTACAGACTTTGCCTGCATGCTGTGCAAGACAGTGTATAGACTTGTTGTTCGTGCAGCAGTGTATAGACTTGCTCAGCCTGAAGCAGGGCAATGTACCGACTTCTTAACAAACGCATGCAGCAACTGTTATTGCACTGATGCAGTGTTTGCTAAACACAAAGACTATAGCAATGAATGCACGATGTATAGACTTAGCATGAGACACTGCATAAGACGATGTATAGACTTATCATGAGATGCTAAGTGAGACGGATGTTGATGCGGGACCGACTGACTCGCTAGCTAACCTAGGACGCTAAAGAACGCGACCAGCACGCGCACGTGACAAGGCAAGCCGGTGTGACCGACTAACGTGAAATCCCTCCGGGCGGAGGCGTCTCTCAACAGAACTCCAAACCACGGCCGTCCCACGGAGGGAGGCGCGACGGGGTCACAACGGGCGAGAAGCCGCTGGACGACACGGGAGTCTAGTCCGAGCTCGGTGCTCGACTAGGGCCAAGGGAAAAGGCCGCTCTCGTCTCTCTCAACCAGCAGTAATAAATGAAACTAGCTAGGCCCTACACTCACTCGCGCGGCACAATCAATCATATACGTGATAAGCAAGTACTACGGGCGGGAGCGAGACACGTACCTCCACGCCTAAGCGTGGGGAAGGAACCCCGGCCGAGTCCAACCACCCCGATACACGCGTGAGAGAACTAATACAAACATCAAAAGGGCCCACTCCTCGCAGGGAGGTAATAGGCTACATCCACAGCTACACACGGGGCGGCCGGGGCACGGGCTGACGGGCAGCAGCCGAGGTCGGGGATGAAGCCGGATGCCGACCCTCGCAATGCCGATCGCTCCTGTAGTAGCCTTTGAGGAGGAGGCCCACGTCGCCGTGGGCACTGCTGGGATGCCGAGCCGGATGGAGGGGCCCCACGCTGCTGCTACGGCCTCGGGGGGATGTCAGTCCGGCGAGAGGTTGCTGGCTGGTCCCTGTGACAGCAGGCAGAGATGGCGCTGGTACACGGCCGTCCGGACAGCGTTTGTGGCGGCGTCTTCTCTGGTGGAAGGCTGACAGGGGCGGCTATCCAGGGGCAGTGGTGGCCGATGGGGTCCCGTGGAGGGATTGGGTGCGAAGGGCGTGACAACAGGGGTGCACTTCAGGACAGTCTGACCTGTGACCGTGGGTGGGGTGGTAATGGCGCAAGGGTACAGAAGGAGTTCCGGCCCGAGATGGTTACTGGAGGTGTGGTGGGATGTGAGGAGTCGACCTACCAAGTTGCAGATCGATCCGAGGACGGGAAATGGTACCCCCTTTGGAGGCCCGCTGCTGACAGTCCCGCTCGGGTACTGTAGCGCAGGATTGCGCACTAAAAGTGTGCTTGAAGACAAAAGTTTACCCCGATGGAGTTTGAAGGCAAGGCCAGAGGGGCTGGATTCGTGACTGGGAGGGGAACAAATGTTATGAAGGGACTGGTGGTGTTTGGGGGTAGGAGAGGCATGCAAACGGGGACCCAAGTCGTCTCGGGTCACAGGCGAGACTGTCAGGGAGGTCGTCAGCGCGACGAAAGTGTCTGTAAAGACAACTTTCTCTGTGGGTGGAATTTTTGGCCAAGGCTGGTGGGGTTGGAAAGATGATTGGAAGGGGTACGAAAGTCGTGAAGAAACTCGGATGAGACGCTGCCGGGAAGCGGACGCACCGGACCGATCTCTGGACACCAAATCTGCTGTCAGCACAGGGACGCCCGGGGAAGAGGATGACGATCCTGCGTGCACCGTCGCTCCACCGAACTCGTCGCCGTGGACGATGACTGAAGGCTGCTGGCGTTGGAATCCCTTGGGGGAGGTCTCCTACCCCTGGGCGTCGCACCCAAGGACTGGAGAGGAGGTGAGGGCGTCGCACCCTCAAGGAGGAGGAAGAAGAAGGGGTCGCCCCTTTTCACAATGTGGCAATCCACAATGAACACTCGAGCATCAATTTCTTCATTATCTTTTTGAAAAGAAAATACAAGGTCTTTTTATATGGGATGGGGAAATGCTAGGTTTAAACCCTAGCCAAGGGGAAAGGAAATGGGGGGGGCGGCCACAACCGGAGAAGGGCATTCAAATCTCCTAGATTCTAGGAGTGAAAGGTGGGGGGGGGCGGCCAAAAGAGGGAGAGGGCAAGGGGGAAAGGGCGGCTGCCATTCCCTCCAAGAGGGGAGGGAATGGTCCGCCCCCCAACCCTAACCCTAGGTGGGGCGCGCCTCCCAAGGTGGGCCCAGGGGGGGGGAAGTGGACAGCCCTAGTGGGCCAGAGAAGTGAACCAAGAAGTGGCCCAATAACCCCCCTAGCCTCTAGCAAGCCTACAAAACACAAATAAAGCCTAATTGGCCTAAAAAAAGGTCCATGACTGAAAGAAAATTGTCCACACACGGACTAAACCAAGGCCCAACATGGCCCAAAGCATAAAATAAGTGATGATAGCTCCGCTAATCTGCCAACTGGTCGCCGAGCCAAAGGGATGCCGGCGAGATCCGTGTACTCCGTCGTAAAGTGTGACGCGTGTCCTCACCAATTCTCCCCGGGTGGGAAGAACTCGACCCCGTCGAGTAAGGGTCACGGTCGCTCAGGTAACGTTCCAGCAAGTCCGGGTCAATCCGCTCCAGCTCTCCCCGCGTGATCCAGGTGTCGTCTGTCTCAGGGCGCCCTCTCCAACGCACTAGGAAGCGCTGGTAGGCCCCGCTCCTGGTGGTGGTCACCTGCTCATCCAGTATACAATCGATGTGCTCACGTCTCTGTAATGGGGCTGGAGGAGGTGGACTCTCAGAAGGTGTATCGCTCACAACAGGAAGGGGAGGCCCAAGAAGCTCACTGGGAATCACTGTTGGATCCCGATAGGCCACCAGATCAGAGACGTTGAACGTCGAACTGATCCCATAATCATCTGGCAGCTCAATCTCATACGCGTTAGACCCAATCCGCCTCAGAACTCGGAAGGGTCCGGCACCGCGGTCCTGGAGTTTCTTTACGGCCCCCGAAGGGAACCGTTCAGGTCTGACCCTGATCATGACATACTCTCCCTCGCGGAACTCACGCGTGCGTCGATGCACATCAGCTAACTCCTTATATCGTGCGTTGCTGGCCTCAATGTGACGACGTACATGCTCATGCAACTGCCTAACATGCTCAGCAAAGGACTCAGCTGACTCTGAGACACGGGCCTGGACAGGGGATGGGACCAAGTCTATCGGTTTTCTAGGCCTACGACCAGTGACTATCTCAAAAGGACTCAAACCAGTAGACCTATTGACCGAATCATTGTAAGCAAACTCCGCTAGAGGGAGAACTAAATCCCAATCCCGGTCACGCTCACGCACTAGACACCTCAAAAGATCCCCCAAACTCCTATTCACAACCTCTGTTTGACCATCGGTCTGGGGGTGGTAAGCAGTAGAAAACTTCAGCTGTGT
Source organism: Amorphophallus konjac (assembly GCA_022559845.1). NCBI lineage: Eukaryota > Viridiplantae > Streptophyta > Magnoliopsida > Alismatales > Araceae > Amorphophallus > Amorphophallus konjac. The sequence continues at coordinate 201,783,293 of CM040122.1, forward strand.
GCCCATCATGTGCCATAGGGTCTTCCAGAAATAACTAGTAAAGCGAACATCCCTATCTGACACAATAGTACGCGGCAACCCAAACCTAGAGACACAATGGGTGAAGAATAGACGGGCAACCCTAGAGGCATCTGATGTTTTAGAACATGGGATAAACAAGGCCATCTTAGAGAATCTGTCCACCACCACGAAAATGGAGTCGTGTCGGCGGAGGGTACGGGGCAAGCCTAAGACAAAGTCCATGCTAATGTCCTGCCATGGACTATCTGGCACCGGGAGGGGAGTGTAAAGGCCGGTATTCTGTTTCCTCTGTTTGGCCAAGGCACAAATGCGGCACTGGGCCACAATCCTAGCAACATCCCGCTTCAGGCTAGGCCAAAAGAAGCGGTACTCAATGGCCTCAATGGTCTTATTCCGGCCAAAGTGGCCGGCTAGACCCCCAGCATGCAACTCCCAAGTAAGAAAATCACGGACCGAGGTCCGTGGGACACAAAGCCTGCTCCCATAGAAAAGGTAGCCATCCTGCAACGTATAGTCGGGGTACTCATGGGACGGACCTGACTGGAGGGTGGTGAACATCGGACCGAAATCCGGGCAATCAGCATACAGCTCCCTCATCCTATCCATCCCAACCACCTCCACACTCATGGTGGTCAATAGGTGAGTACGGCGGCTCAAGGCATCAGCAACCCGGTTCTCCACACCGGCCTTGTGCTTCAGCACAAATGTGTACTCCTGGAGGAACTCGACCCATCGGCTATGGCGAGAGTTGAGCTTCTTTTGGGCATGGAGATATCGGAGTGCCTCATGATCAGAATACAACACAAACTCCTGATGTAACAAATAGTGTCTCCAATGCCTCAAAGCTTGCACAACTGCGTAGAATTCCTTATCGTATGTAGAGTAACGCAGTTTCGCATCGCTCAGCTTCTCGCTAAAGAATGCAACGGGATGGGTCTCCTGACTAAGAACTCCTCCTATGCCTACCCCTGAGGCATCACAAGAGACCTCAAACACCTTCGTGAAGTCTGGAAGACGAAGGACGGGTGCCTGGGTCATGCGCTCTTTGAGGAGCGCGAAAGCGGCTGAAGCAGCCTTGGTCCACTCAAAGGCCCCTTTCCTAATGCAGTCCGTGATAGGGGCGGTGATGGAGCTAAAGCCTCGGATAAAACGGCGATAGAAGGTCGCCAGTCCGTGAAAGCTACGGACATCATGTAGGGTACGAGGCTCGGGCCACTCAACAATTGCCCTGACCTTCTCAGGGTCGGCAGACACTCCCTCACTAGAAACAATGAACCCTAGGAAGGTGACCTGAGAGGTCATGAACGCGCATTTCTTAGGGTTGGCAAATAAGCTCTCTCTCCTCAGAATCAAACAGACCTGCCGAAGGTGGTCTAAGTGGATCTCCCGGGTACGGCTGTAAATGAGGATGTCATCGAAGTAAACTACCACGAAGATTCCTATCAAGGGTCGCAAGACCTGAGTCATCAGCCTCATGAAGGTGCTGGGAGCATTGGTCAGCCCAAAGGGCATGACCAGCCACTCATAAAGACCATCCTTGGTCTTGAAGGCCGTCTTCCATTCATCTCCAGGTCTGATCCTTACCTGGTGATAGCCACTCTTTAGATCAATCTTGGAGAACACAGTGGCTCCCGCAATCATATCCATCATATCATCCAGACGGGGAATGGGAAACCTATATTTCACCGTGATCTTGTTGATAGCACGGCTGTCTATGCACATCCTCCAAGTACCGTCTTTCTTGGGGGCAAGTAGGGCGGGGACGGCACAAGGACTCATACTCTCTCGGAGAGATCCCCTAGACATCAACTCATTCACCTGGCGCTGGAGCTCAGCGTGGTCAGTGGGGCTCATCCTATAGTGTGGCAGGTTGGGCAATGAGGACCCCGGGATCAAATCTATAGCATGCTGGATGTCTCTCATGGGAGGAAGACCTTCGGGAAGGTCATCGGGGAAAACATCGGAGAACTCCTGAATAATAGCAGCCACATCGGGTGGGGACTCCCCCTCTGCCTCTCTAGGCCTCTCGCGGACTACTACAGCAAAGATGGGATCTCCTCTCGCAAAGTCGCGCTCCATCTCCCGGGAGCTGACTAACATCAACCTCCTAGCCGGAGGACCAGTGGTAGCAATGGGTGGGGCTGGGTCCTGGGCTGGGGAAGGGGCACTGGGCCCCAGGACATCAGTGCTCGGAGTGCTAGGACCGGTGGGTCCCCGAACGGGAGGACGTGTGGGCTGGGAAGGGTGAAGGGTGATCCTCTGGCCGCTGTGATCAAAAGTGCATGTGTTCAAACGACCATGGAGGGTGGCATCCCTATCAAACAACCAAGGTCTCCCTAGAATGATACTACCTACCTCCATAGGCAAGACGTCACACCAGATCTCATCCTGGTAGGCGTGGAACTGTAAGGGCACTAGGCAACGCTGTCTGACCGGAATGGAGGTAGTGTCTACCCAAGACACACGGTAAGGGGAGGGGTGGTCCACGGGGGTCAATCCTAGGCGTTTCACTGTGCCCGTGGAGATGGCATTGATGCAACTCCCACTGTCTATAATCACCTTGCAGACTTTCCCTCCTAGTCTGCAGAAAGTATGAAAGATGGTGGTGCGACGCCAGTCATCACTCACCAAAGGCTGGGTCAAAATACACCTAACAACTCCCAGCTGAACATCATCCTGGTGCTGCGTACCCTGGGTGTCGACCTGCTCGCTTTCTAACAACTCATCGAAAAACTCCTCCGCGAGCTCAAGGTCGGCCTCATAGCTAACAGGTTCAACCTCAGGTACGGTCTCCCCTGCGGATGTCTCTCCTAGAGCCACGGTCTGCTGTCGGGTAGGGCACTGAACAGCGTAATGACCGGCTCCTCCACAACGATAGCAATCACCACGAGGCCTAGGGCCTTGCGGTGCTCCACCAGTCATCGGCCCTTTCCCCTTGTCATCACGACGAGCCGGGGGTGGTGGAAACTGGGACCTAGTAGGAATGGCAGGCTGCTGAGGGCGAGGCCTAGGGGCAAGGTCCTGGCGAGGGGTCTCCCTAGCAATATCCTGAGGTCGGGTCAAGGGTCCCCTAGAAAACTGCCCCGTAGTGGCGCGAGGATCCGCTCCTCGAGAATAGGTGGGTGTGGGGCGCTGGGCGGGAGCAAAATCTAACTCGAACTGTTCCATCTCGCGGGCCACTTGGTAGGCCTCTTCTAATGTCTGCACATGACGGCGGAGTAACTCCATATGAAGGTGCCGTTTCAAACCCCGACGGAATTGAGCTACCGTCATGATAGTCTCTTCCCTGACCCCACATCTCAGCAGGCACTCATCAAATTCGGCAATGTACTCCATGACAGGTCGATTCCCCTGGGTAAGACTCTGCCACCGATCAATGAGCCGGTGGCGGTGGGATCGGGGGACATACTTCTGCTCTAGTTTCGCCCTCATCTCCTCCCAAGTCTCAATCGGGGGCTCATGCCGTTGCCCAATCAAACTCTCAACTGTAGCCCAGTAGGTCTGGGCCCTGCCAACCAGCTTCATCTTGGCAAACCTGACTTTCCTATGCTCGGCCATGTCTACCCACTCGAAATAGCGGTCCATGCTAGTGGCCCAGTCACTAAACAGGTCAGGGTCCAAGGACCCATCAAAAGAGGGTGGATCTACTCGCACAGATCGGAGGATACGCTCCTCATCCTCATCCCGATGGTACCGTCGGCCCTGTCGTCCACGGCCATAACCCTCACTCTCATTATCGGACCCAAAGTCCTCTACCTCACGTGCGTGGACCTGTCGACCACGGTTATGACCGTCGCCTCCCCTAGGCTGGTTGGGTCGAAGAGCAGGGTCACGTTGGCCATGGGCCTGCTCGGGAACATCTACGGGTGGGACTCTACCCTGGGGGCGATCAACTAGACCCTGAATGGTCCGATTAGAGGCCTCAATCCGGTCCTCCATATCTCCCATTCGGTCCTCCATGACCTTCAACTGGCCCTCTATCCGGTCGGTCTGACCCCTAATCTCATGTCTCATGGACTCCATGATGGTCTGCATCATCTCCTGCATGGAGAGATCGCTGGGTGCGGGGTTCCTAGGATCAGCCATAGGGAGCGGGCGGTGGTAGGAAGTACCACGCCGTGTGGGCATGCAAGACCCTAGGGAACAAGGGTGAAATAGACACGACCACAAAATGGGACACGGACTCAAATGCAAGATGAGACTCAATTGGCCTAGGACTACTAAGGATGCAAAGAACCTAAGACAAATCTAATGACTCAAATGGCCTAAGACCCCAATTTGTAAGAACAAACTGGTTCCCTATGCTCTGATACCAAGCGTGTCCTCACCAGATGTGCAATGTTCAGACTTGACAATATATGAAGAACATAGGCTGTACAGACTTCGAATCAACAGATGCACGATGTACAGACTTCAAATCAAAGGATGCACAATGTACAGACTTTAAATCTGTGCAACTAGCCAATGTGTAGACTTCAGCTCGTGCAATGCAGTGTACAGACTTTGAAAGGCAGTCTATGCAACGTATAGACTTTATGTCCAAATGAGACGCTAAGTGAGACGGACCTCACAGGCTGTACAGACTTGAGAATCCATGATGTATAGATTTAATGATTGTGTGAGCATGTAGCAGCCAATGTATAGACTTGCAGGTGCAACGTAGGTAAAGATACCAATGTATAGACTTCCTATGCCTGCGTCAAATGCGATGTACAGACATGCTATATCTGCGACACATGCAATGTATAGTCTTATGCATTCTCCACAGAACAGATCAGACATATGCATTCATGTGATGGCTCAATGTGTTGTTCTTAGCAAAACAATATGGAGCAAAACAATATGGTGACTCATTCATGTTGCTATCATTAAAACACCACATTAATAATATGGTGACTCATTCATGTTGCTATCATTAAAACACCACATTATCATCAAAGCACAAGGGGCAGAACAATATTAACATTGAAGAAGATGATCCAAGGTCAAGATGAATAAATCAGCAAGATTTATAAACATTTACTGTTAAAATTTTCTAGAGTTTTTATGCATGTTCCTAACTTACATTTAACCACTATTCTACTATCATAAATCATGCGAAAAAGATAACTTAATCAATTCTGTAAAGATGGACGGTCCAGTATGGACCTTTCATCCTCCTCGACAGTCGTACGACAGGCCGTTTATCCCCCTCGGGTCAGAAGGCCTGCTGGAGATGAGCGGTCTGTAATGAGCCGCCGGGAGAGACGAACGGTCAATAACTGGCCGCCTGACAGAAGGGCGGTCTAGGTCCTACCGCACTTCCCAGAAACATAACACGAATCATAAAACATAAGCGGTCAGTAATATGCCGCCTAACCATGTTGGGCGGTCTATCGTGAGGCCGCGCAAGTCAGAAACAATCAAGACCCCTTTCGCCCTGCCCGCCTCCGGCGAGTTGGCTAGGGTTACAATGAATTGCTAAATACGCATAGCACAGAGCATAATAATTAGGGCTTTTGGATTCAAAAGAAAGAGCACAAAAAGTTTTATAATATAGCATGCTCGATTTAATCTTTAGTGCCTGCAATCCCAACTTAAACGAGATGAAACAAGTATAACCCTAGATATGACATACTTCTACTAAACCGTAAAATTCTCGCAGGGTACTAAGTAACTTGCAGGGCTTTTGCATTCAATAGAAAGAGCACTCGATGCTGGTTCTGACCATATATAATACTTAAGGTTTGGCTTGCTATAACCTACCTTAAACGGAGGAAGAAGGAAGAAGAAGGGACGACGACATGCTAAGAACACCCCGTCGGTGATCGTCGGAATCCGCCCTTGTCCACGATCCTCGTCGGCCGCCACAACACTCAAATGAAAATGGGGTTCCTGAGGGTCATTTTTATAGGTCACACAAGGTCGAGAGTCTTCTATTCGAGGAGATAGAGTCCAATGAAGTTGGACGTGCGCGAACCGCGCGGATAGGGTTAGCCGCCGCCGTCTCATCCAAAATTCGCTTTCTAGGGTTAGGGTTTCGGGGAGAACTAAGGGGGGAAACGATCCTATCATCCTAACCTTTCATTTGGATCCGGTCTCAGCCTAAATGATCGGGTATTGGGCTAAATTTTGCGTTTTAAGGTCCAATTAGATTAAGTGTGGATTTGGGCCTTAATCAATTAATTTGGCCTAATTACGGATTTTATTTGGGTCAGTCACAGACGACACTATTATTAAACATTTTATCCTCTACAAGATTTTGAATTTTCCAGATTTTTATGAAATGGTCGAAATTTAACTTATTCTATTTATTAATTTCTTATAAATTTTCTAAAAAATTTTATTTGTTAATAAATCTGGATATTACACCCTCCCCCACTTCAAAGAATTTGGTCCTCTAAATTCACTGCACTTAACACGATGGGGAGTGGAGCTCACCTAGAACAAGTCGGGATACTATTTCCGCATTGTATCTTCTCACTCCCAAGTAGCTTCTTCGGTTCCACGCCGACTCCATTGCACTTTCACCATAGGTATGGACCTGTTTCTGAGTTGCTGCTGCTTATGATCCAGAATCTTAACAGGTCTCTCTTCATAAGTCAGATCTTCCTTTAACTCAAGATCCGCATGCTGAATGACATGAGTGGGGTCATACTCATACTTTCTCAACATCGACACATGGAAGACATTGTGTACTCCGGATAACTGAGGTGGTAGCGCCAAACGGTATGCAACCTCCCCCACTCTTTCCAAAATCTCGAATGGACCGACATATCTTGGACTCAGCTTACCTCGAATGCCAAATCTTCGAATCCCTCTCATGGGAGAAACCTTCAGAAACACATGTTCACCAGCCTGGAATTCCAAAGCTCTTCTTCTGTTGTCTGCATAACTCTTCTGTCTTGATTGTGCTACTTGCAACCGGTCTCTAATAATACGAATATTCTTTGATGATTTGAAAATAAGATCTGGTCCCAGCCATTGCTTCTCACCAAGCTCGGGGATCGACAGCTTCTTCCATACAAAGCTTCAAACGGAGCCATCTGAATACTGGACTGATAACTGTTGTTGTAAGCAAATTCTATCAAGGCCAAGTGATCACTCCAACTGCCTCCAAAATCAATCATGCAGGCTCTAAGCATATCCTCCACTATCTGGTTTATTCTTTCCGTCTGTCCGTCTATTTGCGGATGAAAAGCAGTACTAAAGTTCAGACGGGTTCCCAAAGATTCTTGCAAACCTTTCCAAAAATGTGGAGTAAATCTAGGGTCTTTGTCAGACACAATACTGACCGGAATACCATGGAGTCGCACAACTTCCTTCACGTACAAGGCTGCTAAAACATCAACAGTCCACTTAGATTTAATGGATAAGAAATGAGCCGACTTTGTCAATCTGTCAACGATAACCCATATTGCATCAAATCCGCTACGAGTCCTAGGTAGACCCATAATGAAATCCATGCCAATACTCTTCCACTTCCACTGAGGTATGTCCAGTGGTTTCAACTTTCTTGCAGGTCTGAAATGCTCAGTCTTAAATTGCTGGCACACCAAACATTTACTCACAAATTCTGCAATTTACTTTTTCATACTCGGCCACCAGAAAGATCTCTTCAAATCCTTAAAAATCTTTGTACCTCCCGGATGAATGGTATATCTGGATCTGTGAGCTTCCTTGAGGATCTTGTTCTTAACTTCGGCTACATCAGGTACACACGTCCTTCCCTGAAATAACAATCTATCATCATCAGCTATCATGAATTCGGGTTTGCTACCCAAATTCTCCTTGATTTCTATCAACTCTGGGTCATTGTCTTGCAAGGACTTGATTTCTGCCAATAATTCTGGTTTAAGCTGAATCTGAGCAATCATAACTCGGTCCTTGTCAACATTTATATCTAAACTGGCTAATTGCTCTAACAATTTCCATTCTTGCAACAAGAGGCTTGACAATTTAGCTATTGGCTTGCGACTTAAGGCATCCGCCACCACATTACCCTTACCGGGATGATACTCTATGGAGAAGTCAAAATCTTTTAAATATTCTAACCATCTTCTCTGCCTCATATTGAGTTCTTTCTGAGAAAATAAATACTTAAAACTCTTGTGATCTGAAAATACTGTGAACGTCTCTCCATATAAGTAATGCCTCCACATCTTCAAGGCAAATACTACTACTGCTAGCTCCAAATCATAGACATGATAATTCTCCTCATGCTTTCTCAATTGCCTAGAAGAATAGGCTATCACTTTCCCGTGCTGCATCAGTACGCAACCTAAACCAATTCTCGAAGCTTCGGTGTACACCACGAAGCCTCCTTCTCCAGATGGTAAAGCCAAAACAGGGGCAGTCGTTAAACACTCCTTCAAAGTCTGGAAGCTTCTCTCACAAACATCCGACCAGTCAAACTTATTCTCCTTACGGGTTAATCTCGTTAAGGGTACTGCAATCTTGGAGAAATCCTTAATAAACCTTCGGTAATATCCTGCTAGGTCTAGAAAGCTTCTTACTTCTGTTACATTAGTAGGCCTATCCCAATTTTTCACTGCCTCTACCTTAGACGGATCCACATAAATACCTTCTTTCGTAATGATATGCCCTAGAAAGGACACCTCCTGCAGCCAAAATTCACACTTGCTAAACTTGGCGTATAACTGATGGTCTCTCAATATTTGCAACGCCATCCTCAAATGCTCAGTATGTTCTTCCTTACTCTTGGAGTAAATCAGAATGTCATCAATAAACACCACGACCCATTGATCAAGATAGGGCCGAATACATTGTTCATCAACTGCATAAAAGTTGCAGGTGCATTCGTTAGTCCAAAAGGCATCACATCAAGATCAAAATGCCCATACCTGCTACGAAAAGCCGTCTTATAAATATCCTCTTCCTTAACCCGCAACTGGTGGTAGCCTGATTGAAGATCAATCTTAGAAAAATACTGAGCTCTTGCTATCTGATCAAATAATTCATCAATTCTCAGCAATGGATATTTATTTTTAATAGTCAGCTAGTTCAATTGCCGATAATCAATACACAACCTCATCGAGCCATCCTTCTTCCTGACAAATAATACTGGAGCTCCCCACGGGGATGTACTTGCACGAATAAACCCCTTCTAAAGTATTTCCTTTAACTGCTGCTTTAATTTCCTCAGCTCCGCAGGAGACATACGATAAGGAGCTTTAGAAACAGGGGTCGCGCCAGGAATTAGATTAATAGAAAACACAACTTCCCTCTCTGGTGGAAGACCTGGCAATTCCTCAGGAAAAACATCCAGAAAATCTCGGACAATAGGAATGTTCTTAATCTCGATCTTCTTCTCAAGGGTTACATGAACAAAGGCTAGGTAAGCCTGACATCCTCTCCTCATCAACTTATCAGCCCGAAGGGCCGAAATAAGTGGCACAGACTTATGGTGCCTAACCCCGATAAAAGAAAGTTCAAGGTGTCTAGAAAAAGACACAGAGCTGGAACTACAATGAACATTGGCCTCATGCTTAGCCAACCAATCCGCTCCTTGAATTACATCATAATCTTTCATATCCATGCATACTAAATCAGCCGACAAATTCTGCTCATTAACCATAATCTTGCTAGAAGGATAAAAATATTTAATCGTTGATCTAGAACCAATAGGAGTTGATATCGCTAGTGGGGAATCCATCAGAATTGGCTTCACAGCTATTGTCTTAGCAAAACTCCGAGAAACAAATGAATGACTATCACCGTTATCGAAAAGAACAAAAGTTGGCTTTCCATGAACAATGAGAGTACCTTCCACAAGTCCACCCTCCTCGGTGGTGCCTGCGTCATCCTCCTGTAGGGCCTGGAGCTTGCCCTGCTGTTTCTTGATGCCTTGAGGCTTAGTCGGGGTAGCTTGCTCGGATAAGAGAGGACACTCCGGGATACGGTGGTCTCCACTCCCGCAACGTAAACAGGCGCCCAGCTTGCGCCAGCACTCTTTTATCTTGTGACCAGGACGGTCACAATACTTGCATACGCCCTTAAATGGAACATTAGGGCCAGGCTTCTTGTCTTCATTCTTTGGCATTTTCCCTTTCCATGAACCAGACCCGCCATTGGGCCTTTTCTTGCTATTCCCAGGTTTTGCACTCCCGGAACCAGCAGATTGCTCCTTCTTGATGTTCTTCCTACGGATTTTCTCCGTCACTTCCAAGGTATATTTTAAAACTTGGGCTTTTCTTACCATCTCTGCATAAGTCTGAATCTCCATCGGCGCCAACTGGTTAATATAATGCAACTTCAGCCCATTTAGAAAACGTTTCACCTTCATCTTCTCTGTGGAAATCAAATGAGTAGCATAACAAGAGAGTCTAGAAATTTGAGCTTCATATTCCGCCACAGATAAACTCCACTGCTTCAGAGTAGCAAACTCAGCGGCTTTCTTCTCTTGGATTCTGTCGGAAAAGTACTTGCTATTGAAGAATTCTTCAAATTCCCCCCACGAAATTTGCCTATTACCGAGGGTTGCCTTTATTGACTCCCACCACGTCCTAGCATCACATTCCAACTGGAAGGTTGTTAAAAGCACACGCTCCTGGTCGCTGTATTGCATCACCTCGAAAATCCTCTCCATCTCTTTGAGCCAGTGCTCGGCTTCATCGGGATCAGTTGAGCCTCCAAAACGTGGGGGATTCATCCCATGAAAATTCCTGTGTAGATCGCTAGTGCCATGATTCACCGCTCCACCCTAGGCCACTTGTTGTAAAGCCAGCGTAAGTCCTTGGACCGTCCGCTGCATGTCTCGCCATTACGCACGCTCAGCTGCCATCGGAACGTCCTGCACGAAAATAATCTATCTTGAGTTCATTTAAGAAAAAGAGTTTAGAGTTGATTATTAACTCGACCCAAGTCTCTACCCAAATTCTCACTAGGTTTGGTCCTTTGACTCATAACAAGGGTATAAGTTCTACGACAAACACTTAGAATCCTAGAAGTTAAATAACCTAGGAATATTAGAAACCTAGGCTCTGATACCACCTAACCGTCACGCCCCAATGCGGAATATCAAGACTGGCAGTAGAAACAAGTAATAATAATAACATGTTGATTTCTAGACATGATATGTTAAAGCTAAAAGATCACACATCACCATAAATAGAAACTGCTCCATTCATTAAATAACACATAACTAAACCATGTTCCAAACTACAATGATCTCACTTAACATAATCTTGACAACATTCACTTAACACTATTACATTGGCTAACTTCAAATTACAACTCTTCCAAAATACTCTTAAATACAAATAAACTCCACAACTAGAACTAGTTTCACAGGCTTCTATCAGGTTCACTCCACGGTCGTCACTCTTGCCCGTCCCCATCAGTTTGCGAGTCCTCACCTGAGCTACCTGAAAAGGGGAAAAACCACTAGGTGAGCGAACGCTCAGTAGGTAATAACAGGCAAGTTTAAGTAATTAACCAATTAATTGCATTAAAAGTGCAGAAAGAAATATTGATATAACGAAATGACATAAGTAGAAGAGGTACAAGATCAAGAATATAATGAAACTGGAAATTGGCCAACAAGCAAGATTTAACCAAGTCAAGATAATTTTCAAGCAAGCGATTATTGTCGTAGACATCACGCTAGTCATGCACTCGGTGCAATGCCTCACCATGTCATTCAAACTCCCCGGGGCACAAGTACTTTTCGGGCGCTCCTCCCAGGACCAGACCGGGCCCTTATGATGCGTTGGCATTGATTTGTTGGATCCAAGATCCCAAGTTATGTCTAGACATTAATCAAGTTTAATGGCCAAGATTCAAGTTATGGAACTTACCTGAAATTTCAAGGGTAAGTTGAAGTAGACCTCATGTCTGGAAAGTTCAAGTTATCAAGAACCAATCAGGTCCTTGGATTCAACACGAAAAATCACAGAAATCACTTCTGGATGATAAGCGGTCAGAACAGTGCCGCTCAAGCAACGCACGGTCTAATCTAGACCGTTCAGGATAGAGATGGCTCAGCATCAGCCACATCGAAGTCAAGGACACACGGTCCATGTAGGGCCGCTCAAAGAGTTTGGACGGTTAAAAATGGGCCGCTCAAGACTAGTAGAGCTGGAAGTCCAAGAACAAGATAAACGGTCCTTACAGGGCCGTCCAACAGACAGACGGTCCAATAAGATCCGTGCTATAACATGGGCGGCTCTAATAGGTCCGTTCAACTTGATCAACTAGAAATCTACCCAAACGGGCTCCGGGCTGCCATAAGTGGGGCAGAACTGAACCAGGGTCTAGCCCACTCTCCACTGGTCAACCTAGGGCTTATTGGGTCGATCCAAACATAATTTGGTCGAAGATAGATCAAGGTTAATCGACCAATGTAAGTGGCACTTGGCCAGGGATGTACGGTTCATTATGGGCCGCCCAATAATATGAACGGTCCCTTTCGGGCCGCGCAATTCTCAGGTGGTGCAAGTCGAGCCGTAACTTACAATACGATAGTCCAAGCGATTCGATCACGTACACAGGTTCAGGTCTTGATGGTACAACCTGCCCGGCGTCCTAGTGGGAATCCCAGGCTCGCGGGGGCTTATCGAGGTCCTGTAATGAAGGTCCTAGTCCGACGGAATGAATATCCGGCGGAGTGTCCCAAACATTACAAGGAAATGGGGCTAATAAATCAGCAGAAACCAGTAATGCGGTCAGTCAATTCTACCGGAGTAGAATGACTGTCAAACAATCCTAATAAAATTTCAATTAATAATGAATCATGATTAATATTAACATTGAAGAAGATGATCCAAGGTCAAGATGAATAAATCAGCAAGATTTATAATCATTTACTGTTATAATTTTCCAGAGTTTTTATGCATGTTGCTAACTTACATTTAACCACTAATCTACTATCATAAATCATGCGAAAAAGATAACTTAATCAATTCTGTAAAGATGGACGGTCCAGTATGGACCTTTCATCCTCCTCGGCGGTCGCACGATAGGCCGTTTATCCCCCTCAGGTCAGAAGGCCTGCTGGAGATGAGCGGTCTGTAATAAGCCGCCGGGAGAGACGAATGGTCAATAATTGGCCACCTGACAGAAGGGCGGTCTAGGTCCTGCCGCACTTCCCAGAAACATAACACGAATCATAAAACATAAGTGGTCAGTAATATGTCGCCTAACCATGTTGGGCGGTCTATCGTGCGATCGCGCAAGTCAGAAACAATCAAGACCCCTTTCGCCTTGCCCGCCTCTGGCGAGTTGGCTAGGGTTACAATGAATTGCTAAATACGCATAGCACAGAGCATAATAATTAGGGCTTTTGGATTCAAAAGAAAGAGCACGAAAAGTTTTACAATATAGCATGCTCGATTAAATCTTTAGTGCCTGCAATCTCTACTTAAACGAGATGAAACAAGTATAACCCTAGATATGACATGCTTCTACTAAACCCTAAAATTCTCGCAGGGTACTAAGTAACTTTTAGGGCTTTTAGATTCAATAGAAAGAGCACTCGATGCTGGTTCTAACCATATATAATACTTAAGGTTTGGCTTGCTATAACCTACCTTAAACGGAGGAAGAAGGAAGAAGAAGGGACGACGACACGCTAAGAACACCCCAGCGGTGATTGCCGGAATCCGCCCTTGTCCACGATCCTCATCGGCCGCCACAGCACCCTAACGAAAATGGGGTTCCTGCGGGTCATTTTTATAGGTCACACAAGGTCGAGAGTCTTCTATTCGAGGAGATAGAGTCCAATCAAGTTGGACGTGCGCGAACCGCGCGGATAGGGTTAGCCGCCGCCTTCTCATCTAAAATTCACTTTCTAGGGTTAGGGTTTCAGGGAGAACTAAGAGGGGAAATGATCCTATCATCCTAACCTTTCATTTGGATCCGGTCTCAGCATAAATGATCGGGTATTGGGCGAAATTTGGCTTTTTAAGGTCCAATTAGATTAAGTGTAGATTTGGGCCTTAATCAATTAATTTGGCCTAATTACGGATTTTATTTGGGTCAGTCACGGAAGACACTATTATTAAACATTTTATCCTCTAGAATATTCTGAATTTTCTAGATTTTTACGAAATGGTCGAAATTTATCTTATTCTATTTATTAAGGATTTTCTAATTAATTTCTTATAAATTTTCTAGAAATTTTTATTTGTTAATAAATCGGGATATTACATAACGGCCACACGATAGACCGCCACACTAATGTAACTGTTGGGTCCCGAAGGGAGGCAATCAAGAGGGGAGGGGTGAATTGATTGGCCAAATAAAAAATATTACTAATTGAAATGCTAGTAGGAAGGAAAACCTCAAACTAGAAATAATTCTAGTTAAGTAAACACTCAGCCTTACCCGAACAAGATCTCTCTCGCGAGTACACGAAGTAAAAATATGAATTCTTAGATGGAGAAAGAATACGCTCAGCTAACCGTGAAGCACACTCATTCAAACCACGAAGAATAAACCACAAAGGAGGCACAGAATTTTTAGGTGGTTCAGGTACACAAATGTGTCCCCTACGTCCACCCCTCACACTTGAGGATTAATGCTCCACTATGAGGTGAGCCACACACACGCTGTAACGACAGCCAACACACACACGGTAGCCTACCTCGGCCACCACACACACACACACGCTCTCGTATCACAGATCCGAGAACACACACACGAATGTGTTTCAAGATGATCAAGTATTACAACAAATGTTCAAAATCAATCAACAAAGAAGAAGATTGGTAGTGGTTTAGAGCTCCCCCTTTCTCTCTTTTGAAGGTATTTGAATGTTCCTACAGTTTGAGGACAGTTCTTGAAAGAAGATGAACGATTCTTGCAAAAATGAGGTTGTAACTTAATTTGCCACGCAACTTCTAGTAGAGGATTGATTGAAGACTTGAATCCACCTTCTTCCCTTCACATACAAGCTCGAAACAGCATGGGAGAAGCCCTGGAGCCGCTGCTTGCGTCCTGCACCTACAGAGTTTTGAGAGAGAGCTCAAAAATGAAAAGATAGATCTCCTTGCTTAGGTTTGAGACCATAGAGATGGCTATATACGACCAGAACGGTCAAGGGGCACGTATGGGACAAGATCCATGAAACCTGGAGTAAAACAAGGCGGAATAAGGGAGAGATTTGACGTGGAATCCGCGGATGAAAGAAGTCCAAAAAAATGGCTCCGTGGGCAAAATACTAACCAGAAGCTCGAAAAACAAACCTGGACAATGGGTGTCGACACCTGGTGTCGACACCTGATGTTCAGGTTGGCAGACAATGACTGCCGAAACCAGTTTTGAGTATGTGTCGACACCTGGTGTCGAAACCTCCAAAACTGGTTGCTGGGAACACATTCTGGAACCAAGTGTCGACACCAGGTGTCGAATCTTGCTATTCCAGAAGGCCCAGTAACCCAGAGAAAGAGAATAATATACAAACTTCTTCAGAGTTAAAAAGCATGATGAAATGTGATTTGTGGGAAGGTCTCCGAACCTGTAAAAATGCCAAGTAAACGTCAGATTGACACACATCATAGAGCTTACAAAAAATAACCATTCATTTCAACTCTCTTTAATGAAAGTAGGACTTAAAAGATATTACCAAGATAAGCCAATTCAAAATAGATTCCATTTCCCATTTGAATGAAAGATCCATAACAAACCACATATAAATGTTTCCTTCATCAGTTTGCCTGAATTCACCATCGGTCTTCAGTTTGCTTGCTCATTTGATAAATTGACCATTCACAAAGCATTTTGAGTATAAACCAATCTTCACCACATGATCAAAAAGTTATTCATAAGAGTAGGAAGCCAGTACACTCTAAACCATGATCACACATTGCATTCATTAATCATCAAAACATATACATCCATACATCATAACCTCGGGGTCAAACAATCTCCCCCTTTTTGATGATGACAATGATGCTATGTGGTATGATATAAACCCGGTGACTAGAGTGTGGTCTTTGATGCAGTTTTAAACACTTCTATCTCATATAAATGGTTTCCATGCAAGAAAGCACATGCATAACCACAAATAGTAATATTCATTGAGTTGGAATGACATTCACAACCAAAAAGAGGATTTTCACAGCCACACTTAAAAAGCCTTCGTAAAATGTTTGAGTATGATTACAAGAAACAACATGATCATGTATGATTATGCAATGATGACGACAAATATTACACGACTGCAAGACTCACTACGGACATGACGACAATGCAAGCAAGCAACACCAGCCAAACAGGCAACAAACATGCAAGCACACATAACATAGGTACTATACTGTTAGATAGCTATAGCTAGATAACTGTAGATAACTCTCCCCCTTTGTCATCAACAAAAACAAGGGGAGCCGGGAGTACAAGTAGCAAGTGCCAACTGGAAGCTACAGGACTCATTCAGACCCGGAGGAAGGCGGTGGAGGAGGTCGCCGAATATAATCCACGATGACTTGGAACTGTTCGATTTGAGCATCCATGGCGGTTTTGAGATAGTCAAGGGATGTGTTGATGGATTGGAATTCTTGGAGATATGTGGTATGATTAAGCTTCAATTCGGCCACATCTTGAGTAAGAGTATCCACTATCTCCCTTAGTTCACTCACATCACCACTCAAGGTCTCCACCGTCAATTGTATCCCATGAACATCCGTGGAGGCGGGTGAGGCGCTGGAAGTTCCGCCCTGTGCAGGTTCAGCCTCGGCTTCTTCTTCGTCCGCATCAGAATCAGTCGCATAATCTTTGTCTTTCACTGATTTCAGATGCCGAACCAAACGCCCTTGAGCATTTTTCTCATGGCCCATATTTATGCATACTGAATGAACCGTGTAGATATCTCCTTCACGCAATGTTTGATAAGGTTCCTTGCTCAAATCAATGGCAGCCGGAAGGAATACTGTAGTTAAGGTGGCTGCATAAGGAAGGGTGCGGTTCCGATTATGGAGACAAGCAGTGATATGTTGAAAGAAAAGGGCAGGAAAGTTGATCGGTTGCCCTTGTATCAAATTAGCAATTATAAAAATCTGCTGGTCTGTGACTTTCTCTCTTCCTCCTGCTTTAGGAAGCAGGATGGTGGTCACCATATGATGGAGAATGCGCTGCAATGGGGGAAAGTGATTGGCGTTTAAGCCACCGGCTGTTCTAGTTTGCATGTCTTCCCCGGTGAGTAGTTCAAATGCCACATCTTCATCTATCATTGCCTCCCCATGAAGTTCGCCAGAAGGAGGCATCCTAAAAGCATTAGCTAGCTGTTCTTCGGAGATCCCAAGAATGTGCCCATTCACCACGGTCATGTATTTCTTGTTCTTGAAAAACATATTGCCATAGTATTGAAGAACAAGAGAATAATATATCTTCCAATGATCGGTCATAAACGAAACCAAGTTCGGTTGATTCTCTACCAAAGGGAGCAATTCAGGGAGACTTTGGTGTAGATCGTTGAAATCAATGGCACGGGGTCGGAGAACCTTCCGATCCATCATTTTGAACTGCGCGGGAGTGGGTTTCTCCAGAATAGCAACATGCTCTTTGCGCTTAGCTCGAGTTTCCCTCTTGCGGCTGGACTCCTCAGTGGGTTCCTTGCCTAGCAGCTGGCGTTTGGGCGCCATGGGAGACCAATCTTCGTAGGAAGATGAAAGAGGAGATGAGGAGATGATTGGGGGTGAGAATGAGGCCCTTACCGCGGATGGGAGGACTCTCCACAGATCATCCACACTCCAGGGGACAAATGGCCGAAGAGGAGACCGACGGATGCTCATCCAAAGGGGAGGCGCGGGTGACGCAGCGATTTTCGCTCTTTCAAGGGCTTGAAAGGGTGAAGGGAGAACAAGGAGAGGTATTGGGGAGGAAAGGAATGCGGCACTGTGGAAGGAGGGGCGTTAGGGCGAAGTGGCAATAGGGTTCGATGGGTTAAGAAGGGGCTTGAACCCCTAGCGAACCGGTTCGCGGAAGACCCACGACCGATAGGTGTCGACATTGGGTGTCGACACCTGGCCTGCCCAGTTCTGCCCGAGAACTTAAAACATCAGACAGGGCTGGGTGTCGACTTTGGGTGTCGACACCTCCTTGGTGTCCACAAAAAAATGAAGTATTTAAATAAAAATGGAATTCCAATGATCAAAGCTTGAGCCCCAAATGACTGTAAGAATAAATGGATCAATGTAAAGAGGATAGTTTGTGTGATTGTCAATTTGGGGTAGTTGGAAGCCATTTAAAATCATATAAAGCCTAACTCCATAACCGTTATCCCGAACATGATTCATCCTGAACTTCTAGTGGCAATGCATTATTATGCAAGGAGCATATATATATAGTCATAGAAACTCAAGGGAGGCTACATTTGTTTGGGTTTTTCAACAAGATATATATATATATATATATACATACACACCAAGCATTTGGATTGTCCATACAAGCATGCGAAATGTAGCTCACAATTACAAACATGATGCATATGCATGATCTAAGGAAATTACAGAAGCCAGATTCTAGTGGTGAAATGCAGATGCAAATGCTTGACAATGACTAAAACAAGTGAAAGACACTAACTAGCTATCTAGACGACAAATGCCTAACTCTCTTCTAAATGAAGTGAATTTGTCCTCATTGAGAGGTTTAGTGAAGATATCAGCAATTTGATTGTATGTATCAACAAATTTTATTTCAACATCCCCCTTGCTAACATGATCATGCAGAAAGTGATGCCTGACGTCAATATGCTTTGTGCGAGAATGATGCACTGGATTTTTTGATAAATTTATTGCGGAAGTGTTGTCACAAAGAATGGCTGTGTTTCCTAGTGTGATGCCAAAATCAATCAATTGTTGCTGTATCCAGAGCACTTGGGCAACACAGCTACCTACGGCCACATATTCGGCCTCGGCAGTTGATAATGCCACTGAATTTTGTTTCTTGGAGGCCCATGAAACCAAGCAACCTCCGAGGAACTGACAATACCCACTTGTGCTCTTCCTGTCTATTTTGTAACCCACGTAATCAGCATCAGAATAACCAACTAATTCAAGAGCTGAAGTACGAGGAAACCACAGACCCAAATCACACGTACCAGCAATATATCTAAAAATCCGCTTTACGGCCGACATGTGTGACTCTTTAGGATTCGATTGAAACCTCGCACACAGACATACTGCATATTGAATATCAGGCCTGCTGGCAGTCAAATATAACGAGGATCCTATCATGCTCCTAAAAGGGTTTGGTTGACGGATTTACCTTGGTTATCTTGATCAAGTTTCAAAGATGTGGACATGGGAGTAGGTTGTGGTTTGGTTGTTGTCAAATTGAATTTCTTGAGCAGATCCATAGCATATTTCTTCTGGGTTATGAATAGACCATCAACTGTCTGAGTCACCTGCAATCCCAAGAAAAATGTTAACTCTCCCATAAGACTCATTTCAAACTCACTTTGCATCAATTTAGCAAATTCTTTACTTAGAGTGTCCTTAGTGGAGCCAAAAATGATATCATCTACATACACTTGAACGATTAGAATTTCCTTACCATTCAATTGTGTAAAGAGAGTTTGATCAACATTACCTCGTTTGAATCCATTTTGAATAAGGAAATCACTTAACCGTTCATACCATGCTCGGGGTGCTTGTTTCAGACCATAGAGGGCTTTGTCCAGCTTGTACACATGGTCTGGATGCTCCGTATCTTCAAACCCCGGTGGTTGCTCCACATATACGTCCTCCTGGATATAGCCATTCAGAAATGCACTCTTAACATCCATTTGAAATAACTTTATGTTATTGCAGCATGCATATGCTAATAAAATCCTCACTGCCTCGAGTCTTGCTACCGGAGCAAAAGACTCATCAAAGTCAATCCCAAGCTCTTGGCTATAGCCTTTGGCTACAAGTCTGGCCTTGTTCCTAGTCACCACTCCTTGATCGTTTGTTTTGTTTTGAAAGACCCACTTTGTTCCGATCGCTGAGTGATTTCTAGGACATGGCACAAGGAACCACACTTTGTTCCTTTGGAATTGGTGTAGTTCTTCTTGCATAGCCATGATCCATGACTCATCTTGGAATGCCTCTTCTATGGAGTGGGGTTCAAACTGGGAGAGTAAGGCTATGTAATCCATATTTTCAACTTCCCTGAAGGAGGCTCGTGTTCTTATTCCTTCTTCTACATTGCCAATGACAACCTCTGGCGGATGATCTTTTGCAAAAGTCCATTGCCTAGGTAGCTGAAGTTCAAATTGAGTTTGCTGATTTTCATCAGCATTTTGTTGTTCTTCACCACCTGGTTTATTGACTTTCTTTGACAACTATTCGGTATCATCATCTTCTGATTCTTCTTCCTGCAAGACAAACTTTTCATTCATGTCTTTGGATGATGATTCATCAACAATAACATGGGGACTTTCCTCAACTACAAGAGTTCTCAAGTTATACACTCGATAGGCTCTTGAGCTAAGGGAATATCCGAGAAATATCCCCTTGTCACTCTTGGGGTCAAACTTTGCCAAATTCACCTTGCCGTTATTATGGATGTAACAAATAGAGCCAAAAGGTCTGAAGTAAGAAATATTCGGTTTCTTATCTCGATATAGCTCATAAGGTGTTTTCTTTAACAATGGCCTTACCATAGCTCGGTTTATTATGTAGCATGCAGTGTTCACGGCTTCAGCCCAGAAATACCTCGGCAGGTTATTTTCATTTAGCATAGTTCTGGCCATTTCAACTAGCGTTCTGTTCTTCCTCTCAACGACCCCATTTTGCTCGGGGGTCCTTGGTGCGGAGAAGTTGTGTATGTAGCCTTGAGCCCTGCAAAAATTGCTGAACTCATGGTTATCAAATTCCCTACCATGATCACTCGCACGGTCTTGATGCACCATCCTTTTTCATTCTGAGCCATCCTGCAAAATGCCTCAAACTCCATCAAAGCATCACTTTTGTTAGAGATAAAATACACCCAGCTATATCTCGAAAAATCATCCACAATCACAAACCCATATAGCTTACCACCCAAGCTATGTGTTCGGCTTGGTCCAAAAAGATCTATATGGATCAATTCAAGGGGCCTAGAGGTGGTTACATCACTTTTACATTTAAAGGATGTTCTTGTCTGTTTGCCCTTGCTGCAAGCCCCACAGATTCCTTCATTGACCAGCTTCAACTTGGGTAAGCCAACAACCAGATTTTTCCTGAACAACTTCATCATCACATTAAAACTAGCATGCCCAAGACGGCGATGCCACAACCATGCATCATCAGAATTTTTAGCAACCAAGCAAAGATTTTTATGTGAAACATCATCAAGATCAATCATATAAACATTGTTGTGTCTAAACCCTATGAACTTAATTCCATGAGAGTTTCCATCTACCACAGTGTAGTGAGTAGAATCAAAAGACACATTGCAACCTTTGTCACAGAGTTGACATATGCTTAGAAGATTGGGATGCAGGCCTTTTACAAGCAAAACATTTTCAATGACTTGAGTTTGGTTCTTACCTATCTTACCTTCTCCAACAATTTTTTCTTTGTCTTTTCCCGCAAAAGCTACCACTCCACCATCTTTTTCTTGCAGGTCTGCAAACATTTCCTTGTTTCTCGTCATATGTCTTGAACAACCACTATCCAGGTACCATTTGTTCTTTTGAGCTCCAAGGCAGACCTGCAAATACAAAGAGAATACTTATGGGGTTTTTGGTACCCCAAGCAAGCTTGGGTCCAAGATGGTTAGACAAAAAAGGCTTATAGGACCTATTCACCATTCTTGCAAAATGTTCATTGTCAAATCTCATGGTTCTACACTCATACATATCATGGCCAAATCTTCCACAATAAAAGCATGTAGTGACCCTGTTATTACCGTTTCTCCTCCAGTTCACATTCATAAATGAGTTATGCATTTGTGTGTTGGACGTGGAGGAAAATAAGCTTCTTGAAACCCAAGGAGTCCAGTGTGCTTTTGATTGTGCTATTTTTCTTTTTTCAAAGGTAAGGAGAGATCTTTCTTCATGAGGATCCACACAAGTGTTCATTACTTGTTTCCCTTTTTTTAAGATAGCAAGAGCACTTTTCAACTCATTTATCTCAATCATCAAGATTTCAATTTTCTTTTCCGCTGTTTCTTTGGTTTGATTGCATGCAATTTTCTCCAACCTTTCTTGTTTTAATTCCCTCTTCAAGTCTTCATGCATTTTAACAAAATGGATTGATCCTCACGCATGCATGAACTCTCTTCTTCAAATAATTCAATTTTGGACTTAAGACTTTCATTTTCATGTTTGAGATTCTCATTTTCAGAATTCAAGGCATTGCAACTCTCACAAGAATCTTCAGCATGCATATCTTGCTCCATTTTCTTTTTCAGAAGTTTATTTTCAGATTTCAATTTTTTGCACTTGCCATATAGAGATTCATATGCAATTTGCCATTGTTCACAAGTAAGAGATTCGGATTCAGAATCTACCTCATTTGAGTTGTCCTCGTCTGCCATGAAACACAGATTCTGAACAAGCTCATCCAAGTCATCTTCACTTCCGGATCCTTCCTCATCCTCGTCGCTCCATGTGGCGACCATGGCTTTGGGCTTTTTGAATTTTCCTTTCTTGAATCTCTTCATTAAATCCGGGCACTCACCCCGCATGTGACCAGGTTTCTTGCATTCGTAGCATATTACTTCATCCTTCTTGCTGCTTTCATTCTTCTTAGGACCTTGCCTTCTTGGTCCTTTTCTGAACTGACCACCAAACTTCCTGGTATTCTTGACAAATTTTCTTGCTCTTCTGGTGATCATAGCAACAAGCTCCTCATCTTCAGTATTGGCTGTGGAGCCTTCCTCGCTTTCATCAAACTCTTGTGAGTTTCCCTTCAACGCCAATGTTGTGGCTACCTTCTTCTTTTTGTTGTCCTCCTCGCTCCTTTTGATGTTTATTTCGTATGTCATCAGGGAGCCAACTAATTCATCCAAAGTCAGGATGCCGAGATCTATTGAATCTTCAATTACTATGACCTTTGTGTGCCACTGAGGTGATAGAGATCTCAACACATTCCTTACAAGATCTCGGTTTGAATACTCCTTGCCAAGAGCCTTCAAACCATTTGTAATTTCCATCAGCCTCGCGAACATTTCAGAGATGGATTCTTCTGGCTTCATCATAAACAGCTCATAATCTCGGACCAATAGATTTGCTTTGGTCTCTTTGACTTCAGAAGTTCCTTCATAAATCAAGCGTAGTTTGTCCCACATTTCCTGTGCAGAGGAACACATAGAGATACGTGAGTATTCATTTGGATGAATAGCACATTGAATTATATTCATGGCCTTAAAGTTAGCTGAACAATTATTGATATGTTCATCATCCCAATCATCTTCATTGTCAGGCAACTTATAAGGGCCTTTATTGATCACATTCCACACATCATACTCTTGAGCACGCAGAAAACATACATTCTATTTTTCCAATATGTGTAGTTAGTTCCATCAAAAAACGGAGGCCTGTGTACTGAATGCCCTTCGGGCATCATCCCTCTGTTTGCCATGATCTAGGATTAAGCTCTGCGACCGTGTGGTCGACTCAAACAGAGACCAGGCTCTGATACCAATTGTTGGGTCCCGAAGGGAGGCAATCAAGAGGGGAGGGGTGAATTGATTGGCCAAATAAAAAATATTACTAATTGAAATGCTAGTAGGAAGGAAAACCTCAAACTAGAAATAATTCTAGTTAAGCAAACACTCAGCCTTACCCGAACAAGATCTCTCTCGTGAGTACACGAAGTAAAAATATGAATTCTAAGACGGAGAAAGAAAACGCTCAGCTAACCGTGAAGCCCACTCGTTCAAACCACGAAGAACAAACCACAAAGGAGGCACATAATTTTTAGGTGGTTCAGGTACACAAATGTGTCCCCTACGTCCACCCCTCACACGTGAGGATTAATGCTCCACTATGAGGTGAGCCACACACACGCTGTAACGACAGCCAACACACACACGGTAGCCTATCTCGGCCACCACACACACACACACGCTCTCGTATCACAGATCACGAGAACACACACACGAATGTGTTTCAGGATGATCAAGTATTACATCAAATGTTCAAAATCAATTAGCAAAGACTTGAGAAGATTGGTAGTGGTTTAGAGCTCCCCCTTTCTCTCCTTTGAAGGTATTTGAATGCTCCTACAGTTTGAGGACGGTTCTTGAAAGAAGATGAACGATTCTTGCAAAAATGAGGTTGTAACTTGATTTGCCACGCAGCTTCCAGTAAAGGATTGATTGAAGACTTGAATCCACCTTCTTCCCTTCACATACAAGCTCGAAACAGCATGGGAGAAGCCCTGGAGCCGCTGCTTGCGTCCTGCACCTGCAGAGTTTTGAGAGAGAGCTCCAAAATGAAAAGATAGATCTCCTTGCTTAGGTTTGAGGCCATAGAGATGGCTATATGTGACCAGAATAGTCAAGGGACACGTTGGGGACAAGATCCATGAAACCTGGAGTAAAACAAGGCGGATCGATGGGAGTGGGTTGACAAAAGGTTCGTGGACGCAAAAAGTCCAAATTCACGGCTCCGCATAGGTGTCGACACCAAGTGTCGACACTTTGGGCAAAACACTAACCAGAAGCTCGAAAAATGAACCTGGACAATGGGTGTCGACATCTGGTGTCGACACCTGATGTTCTGGTTAGCAGACAGAAGCTACCAGAACCAGTTTTGAGTAGGTGTCGACACCTGGTGTCGACACCTCCAAAACTGGTTGCTGGGAACACATTCTGGAACCAAGTGTCGACACCAGGTGTCGACTCTTGCTGTTCCAGAAGGCCCAGTAACCCAGAGAAAGAGAATAATATACCAACTTCTTCAGAGTTAAAAGCATGATGAAATGTGAATGTGGGAAGCTCTCCGAACCTGTAAAAATGCCAAGTAAACGTCAGATTGATACACATCATAGAGCTTAAAAAATAACGATTAATTTCAACTCTCTTTAATGAAAGTAGGACTTAAAAGATAGTACCAAGGTAGGCCAATTCAAAACAGATTTCATTTCCCATTTGAATGAAAGATCCATAACAAACCACATATAAATGTTTCCTTCATCAGTTTGCCTGAATTCACCATCGGTCTTCAGTTTGCTTGCTCATTTGTTAAATTGACCATTCACAAAGCATTTTGAGTATAAACCAATCTTCACCACACGATCAAAAAGATATTCATAAGAGTAGGAAGCCAGTACACTCTAAACCATGATCACACATTGCATTCATTAATCATCAAAACATATACATCCATACATCATAACCTCGGGGTCAAACAGTAACGCTCCAGTCTCGGACCATCACACAACCCTATCCACTATAAGATAAGATCAACAGGAGAAGTTTGCGAACGTAGGACTCTAGATGAATATAACGGTCAAGGGTAGATGCGTCACAACCAATGTAACGACTGCAAGATAGACCGTCACACCCAACGGATGGACAAAAGATAAGTTTGAAAGGAAGCCTTAAGCCTAAGGACTCTGGAAGGATGTAACGCACCATGGTGGATGCGTTAGAGGACTGTAACGCCCCATCAAAGGACCGTTAAAGATAATAGAGTTCAAATGAAAATGAGAGCTTGCTAAGCTTCGTCCAACGGAAAGGGATAAGGAACCAGACCCAACCAAGGAGATATGACTCATGAAATAGACCTCAAATTGACTAAGAAGGCTCAATAAAGGTGAAGAACTCGGAGCATCATATAGAATGAACAAGGAGATGACCCGACTTATCGGTCATAAAATGGGTGTCAACAGTCATGCCTTCAATACGGATCTTTGTCCAAATATAAAGTGGTCCATGAATGACCAACAAATTCTGAATGGAACGAGACGGCTCTCGTCTTCCCCGAACCCTACGTGTGGGAATATCAATAAGACCTTCGTGAGTCACGTTTGGACCTCGGGTTCGCCCCAACCATGGTCATCGCCTGACCCACATCCTAGGCCTATAGCCAGCTATCTCTGTATGCATCTTTGTTTTGGAATCTAGTCCTGGGACACTTTCCTGCTGCCCTTCAGCATCAAAAATATTAATGATGTCCACGTAAGCCTCGTTTGGACCGCGGGAGGCGCCCCCGGAATGGTCCTGACTCGATCTCGCATCGGGCCAATAAACTCGCTGATTCTCGACCACTCTATTCGGGATTCAACCAAATGTCTCTTATCCCTTTGAACAATAAATTTGCCATACCCCGGCATACATATGCTCCGATTTTCCCCGTGACGATCACAATTTTCTGAAGCCGGACGCTCGTCTGAATATCAAAATGGTCCCTTGAGTGACCGACATATTTCGAATGCTTGCTTCCCTAGACATCGGGCTTTCCGACTGATTCGAGACCGCTATCGGCTTGTTTATCTCGATATAGTTTTCTGGCCATGAGGCCCTGATTACCGATGATTAATCAAGGGTGTTCCCCTCTCTAAGGGGATGTAAATGACGTCGTGACCTTTACGGTGCGGTGGGTTTTGGTCTCGACACGAACTACATAATCGTCTGATTAGTCAGATCGAGCGCACCATGGGATTCCTTGAAGCCCGCATAAATCGTCACCTTGGTGACTGGCACGCCCACGCACTTAATAAACCCAATAAACAAATAACCAACGATTTATTAATAAAAAGTGCATCCATAAGTCTGGCACGCCCGGTGGGACTAAAACCACCCTTTATCACTTCGTCGGGATTCAGGGTCTCATGGCCTCCTAATAAACGATGTTTGTCTACTTTGATGAATTACAGGTCTTGTCTTTGCTAGCCCTATGGGGAGAAAAGCTGGACCAGGAGAAAATGTTCTATGGCCTCAGAGATGCTACTCCGAGGCACCTACAGCTTCCATGAATCATGAAGGCCGCTAAAAAAAGAGAGAGAGAAGAGGAAAGAGGAGAGGGAGGGGAAATCAAATCCCTTTTTCGCAAGAAGAAAAAGAAGAAAAGGAGAAAAGAAGAAAGAACAAAGAGACAAAAAGAGGGAAGAGAAAGAATTGGCAAGAGAGGGTTGCACGGCCATATTCGTCGGGACCCGTGCTGAACGAACATTCCCACTGTGGGATTGATGCGGTGGAGAGAACCACTTATCCCCTCCCTGAGGGGGTGAGCACTCTCCTGCACACCCACCTTGGTCTATTACACAAAAAAAGAGAGAAGAAGAAGAGAAGAAAAGAAAGGACAAAAAATTTTGGCAAGCGTGGCCGACCAAGAGAATGAGAAGAAGGCCGACATCCCGCCCGGCTCTAGGAGGGTCGAAGTCCGTGGTGCAATGCCCTGGCCCGTTCCACCTTCCTGCTGCCCCTATCCGGCATAAAACGCCCCCCCCCCCAGTGGTTGCTAGAAGATCTAATAGGCCGCAACTGTGGCTTAATGAATTCTTGCCCCCTATGGGGAATGCTTTAACCCGCCATGGGGGCATAAGAAGCAAAGACCCTACCCCGCCATGGGGGTATAAGAAGCAAAAGACCCTACCCCGCCATGGGGGTATAAGGAGCAAAGACTTTAACCCGCTATGGGGGCACGAGAAGCAAAGACTATACCCCGCCATGGAGGCATAAGAAGCAAGAAACACATCCTGGCATGGGGACATACAAAGAAAGAGACAAACTCCGCATGGGGTGCACAAGGAGCAGAATACACCCCCGCTTGGGGGCACATGAAGAGAATCCACCCCGACTCGAAGGCGCGTAAAGTAAAAGTCATACCCCGACTTAGGGGCATAAGAAGTAAAAGAATACACCCCAGCCTGGGGGCACATGAAGAGAATCCACCCCGACTTGGGGGCACATAAAGCAAAGATTACACCCTGGCTTAGGGGAATGCAAAGAGAAATATACCCCACTCTGGGGTGGAAGAAGCAGAAGAATCTACCTCGGCCTGGGGGCACGATAAGCAACAGAGTTATACCCTGATCTAGGGACACGTGAAGAAAAGACACACCTTGCCTTGAGTGCACAAGAAGCAAAACACACCCCTCATGGGGGCACGTGAAATAAAGCTACCCTCCCCCTTCAGGGGCACAAGAAGCAAAAGATACACCCCTTACCGGGGGCATGTGAAGAGAAAGATACCTCCCTTTGGAGGCATAGGAAGGAGAAGATGCACCCCCAACTTAGGGGCATTAGAAAGAGAAGCGGACCCTGCTCTAGGGACCAATGAAGAGAAATGTGCCCCGCCTTGAGGGGTAGAAGCAGTAGAATTCACATTGGCTTGAGGGCACACAAAGAAAGAAGCACACCCCGACTTAGGGGCATCTGAAGAAGAAACGTACCCCGCCATGGGAGCCTATGAAGAAAAGAATACACCCCGCCTTGGGAGTAAAATAGGCAGAGGACACCCCGCCGTGGAGGGGCATGAGAAGCAAAGACTGCACCCCGCTCTGGGGACATATGAAGATAAATGTGCCCCGCCTTGAGGGGTAGAAGAACCAGAACATACCACGATATGGAGGCACAGGAAGCATGCATCCACCCCGCTCTGGGGGCATAAGAAGCAGAAGAAAATAAGCAGAACACACCCCGCCTTGGGGGCATACGAAGAGAAATACGCCTCACCTTGAAAGGGGCAGAAGAAGCATATGAATCCACCCCGGTCCAGGGGCATAAGAAGCAGAAGAATACACCCTGTCTGGGGGCACAAAAGCTATAAAGAATACACCCCAGTCTAGGGGCACCTGAAGAAGAAACACACCCCGCCTAGGGGCATAGAAGCCAGAAAGAATACACCCCGGCTTAGGGGCTTTTGAAGAAGAAACATACCCCGCCACGGCGGCATAAGAGGCAAAGACTCTACCCCATATGGGGGGCATATGAAACAAAAAGAATACACCCCAGCTTAGGGGAATACGAAGAGAAATATACCCCACTCTAGGGCAGAAGAAGCCGAAGAATCTACCCCGACCTGGGGGCACAACAAGCAACAGAGTTACACTCAGCTTAGGGGCACATGAAGAGAAATATATCCCACCACAGGGGCGTATAAAAGAAAAGAGAGCAAGAATACACCCCTGCCTGGGGGCACAGAAGCAAGGAGACATACATCCCGACCTGGGAGCATATGAAGAGAGGTATACCCCTTAGGGGGATTTGAAGAAGCAACATACCCCGCCCGCCACGGGGGCATGGAAGCCATGAAGAATTCACCCTAGCTCTGGGGTATTCAAAAAAATGTACCCCAAATTTAGGGGCATTTAAGGAAAAAAATACACCCCGCTACTGGGGCATGAGAAGCAAAGACTATACCCTTCCTGGGACACACAAAGGAAGAAACTCACCCCTGCTCTAGGGGCACAAGAAGCAGAAGCTACATCCCGCCCTGGCGGCATAAGAAGCAAAAGGTATGTTCCAATTTAGGGGCATTCGAAAGGAAACATACCCCGCTTGGGGCATAAGAAGCAGATGTTACACCCCATCTGGGGGCCTAAAAGCCATGAGAGAATACACCCCGCTTGGGGGCACAAAAGAAAAGGTACACTCCAACCTGGGGGCACGTTAAGAGAAATACACCCCAATCCGGGGCATCAATGATAGAGGAAGAGCAGAACAAAAAGAACAGTCATGAGGCAGACGTGGTCTTTGCACCCATCTCTTCACAGTAAAAGAAGAGCAGAAAAGAAAGAACAGTCGTCAGGCAGGCGTGGTCTTTCCACTCGCCACTCCACGCAAAAGAAGAAGAGAAGGAAAGAAAGTGAGCCATGAGACGGACGCGGTCTTTGCACCGCCTCCTCACAATAAACAGAGGAAGAAGAAGAGCAGAACAAAAAGAACAGTCATCAGGCAGACATGGTCTTTCCATTCGCCTCTCCACATAAAAGAAGAAGAGAAGAAAAGAAAGTGAGCCCTGAGGTAGACATGGTCTTTTATCTTCGGCCTTCGGCCATCCACCCAATAAACCTCTCACATGATCGGCGTCATGACCTTTCGTCTAATCCGATAGATGCTCAACCAATCAGAGCTTTAATCCGATAAATGCTCAGCCATCGGGGCTTCAATCCGATAGATGCTCAGCCATCGGGACTTTAATCCAATAGATGTTCAGCCATCGGGGCTTTAATCTAATAGATGTTCAGCCATCGGGGCTTTAATCCGATAGATGCTCAGCCAATCGGGGCTTTAATCCGATAGATGCTCAGCCAATCGGGGCTTTAATCCGATAGATGCTCAGCCAATCGGGGCTTTAATCCGATAGATGTTCAGCCATCGGGGCTTTAATCCGATAGATGCTCAGCCAATCGGGGCTTTAATCCGATAGATGCTCAGCCAATCGGGGCCTTAATCCGATAGATGCTCAACGAATTGGGGCTTTAATCCGATAGATGCTCAGCCGATCGGGGCCTTAATCCGAAAGATGCTCAGCCGATCGGGGCTTTAATTCGATAGATGTTCAGCCAATCGGGGCTTTAATCTGATAGATGCTCAGTCGATCGGGGCCTTAATCTGATAGATGCTCAGCCAATCGGGGCTTTAATCCGATAGATGCTCAGGCAATTAGGGCTTTAATCTGATAGATGTTCAGCCGATTGGGGCTTTAATCCGATAGATGCTCAGCCAATTGGGGCTTTAATCCGATAGATGCTCAGCCGATCGGCTTTAATCCGATAGATGCTCAGCCAATTGGGGCTTTGATCCGATAGATGCTCAGCCAATCGGGACTTTAATCTGATAGATGTTCAGCCATCGAGGCTTTAATCCGATAGATGTCCAGCCATCGGGGCTTCAACCCGACAGATGTTCAGGCGTCGGGGCTCCAATCCGACAGATGTCGACAGTCAGTGACTGAGCCAACATATGATCACCCGTCGACACACATGCTGACAGATGTACAGCCACTGGCAGCCACGCCGACAGATGACCAATCCCTATGTGTAAAACTTCCCCCCTTCCCTACTACAGCATTGATTTTGTACCCAACAGAAAAAAGAGAAGAGAAGAGGAAGAGGAAAAAAAGAAAGAGCTCCTTTGCTTGGCCCGGACCTTCCGTCCAAGTCAATGAATAAAAAAAAAGAAGGGAACTTCTTTGCTTGGCTCAGACCTTCCGTCCAAGTCAATGAATAAAAAAAAGGGACTTTCTTGCTCGGCTCGGACCTTCCGTCCAAGTCGATAAAAAAAAAAAGAACTTCCTTTGCTTGGCTTGGACCTTCCGTCCAAGTCGATGAACAAAAAGAACTCCATTGCTTGGCCCGGACCTTCCGTCCAAGTCAATGAATAAAAAAAAAGAAGGGAACTTCCTTACATGGCTTGGACCTTCCGTCCATGTCAATGAATAAAAAAAAGGGGGACTTTCTTGCTTGGCTCAGACCTTCCGTCCAAGTCGATAAAAAAAAAAGAACTTCCTTTGCTTGGCTTGGACCTTCCATCCAAGTCGATGAACAAAAAGAACTCCTTTGCTTGCCCCGGACCCTCCGTCCAAGTTAATGAATAAAAAAAAAAGAAGGGAACTTCCTTGCTTGGCTTGAACCTTCCGTCCAAGTCAATGAATAAAAAAAAGGGGACTTTTTTGCTTGGCTCGGACCTTCTGTCCAAGTCGATGAACAAAAAGAACCTCCTTTGCTTGACTTGGACCTTCCGTCCAAGTCGATGAACAAAAAGAACTCCTTTGCTTGGCCCGGACCTTCCATCCAAGTCAATGAATAAAAAAAAAAAGAGAAACTTCCTTTGCTTGGTTCGGACCTTCCGTCCAAGCCAATGAATAAAAAAAAGAGAGAGCCTTCTTGCTTGGCCCGGACCTTCCATCCAAGTCAATGAATAAAAAAAAAGAGAACTTGCTTGGCTCGGACCTTCCGTCCAAGTCGATGAATAAAAAGAACCTCCTTTGCTCAGCTCAGACCTTCCGTCCAAGTCGATGAACAAAAAGAACCTCTTTGCTTGGCTCGAACCTTCCGTCCAAGCCAATGAATAAAAAAAGAGAGAGCCTTCTTGCTTGGCTCAGACCTTCCGTCCAAGTCAATGAATAAAAAAAAAGAGAACTTTCTTGCTTGGCTCGGACCTTCCATCCAAGTCTATGAATAAAAAGAACCTCTTTGCTTGGCTCAGACCTTCCGTCCAAGCCAATGAATAAAAAAAGAGAGAGCCTTCTTGCTTGGCCCGGACCTTCCGTCCAAGTCAATGAATAAAAAAAAAGAGAGAGAACTTTCTTGCTTGGCTCGGACCTTCCGTCCAAGTCGATGAACAAAAAGAACCTCTTTACTTGGCTCAGACCTCCCATCCAAGTCAATGAATGAAAGACCCCTTTGCCTTGGCACTCACCCCGTGCCAATGAATAGACCACGTCAGCTCCCGACACCCTATCGGCACCAGCAAATAAACCCTTCGCTTCGAACGTTCCACCCGAATGCATAAAATCCATCTCACTCCGTCGGAGCCCTCTCAAAAGCATCCGGCTTGGACCTCCCATCCGAGTCGATTAATGAACAACTCTCCTAAACCTAGCACGAGTCACCAACTCCCCCTTGGGATTGGCCTCATCTAAGTCATTTTAGTCCTCTTGCCTAAGACGATGCATAGACCCTTCATCCTTGCTTCGGTATTTACCCCATGCCAATGACTAAACCCCCACTTTGACATCTCGATCCACGTGCATATGCGGTGAAGCGATCCCCTCATCCCTTTGCTGAAAAAGTGAGTGCTATTCCCGTGAATTCGCATCGAACTAGCATCCCACTGGCTCGGAAGAACAGATATCCTATCGAAGAACTCTACACTCACGGGCCCCACGCACTCTTCCCTCGCTTGTGCAGCCCACGAGCGGGGGGCATTTGTGGACGTCCAAAAAAAGAAGAAAAGGAATGTTCCTGTGGCACGGACGTCTCGACATCTCAAGAGCGAGTCGAAGGTGGGAAGGCCGAATAAACTCTATACCTCCCCCAAGCAAGACGAATATATACCCAGTGCTCTGCCACCCAAAAAAGAAGCCCCTTGGGCAGAAGAGACAACCCCGGCTCTCCAATCGGCATGGCCGAAGGCCGAATCAGAAGAAGCTCAGAAACTCGGACGCGGGTTTGGCTTGTGCCGGAAATCACTCGAAGTCCCAAATCGGGATTCAAAAACTCTGAGCTAAACACCTCGGAGCAGGAGCATTGTAGCTGAAGATCTTCAAGAGCACAACTGATTGCCTGAATGGTCGCGAAGCGGAGACGAGGTCTAAACCGACGCGGCCTGCACTTAAACTGGCGCGCCCTTGCTGAGTCCTTAAACCGGCGCTCCCCTTCCAACAGCCTTAAACTGGCGCGTGCCCCCTTCTTGGCTGTAAACCGGCGCGCCCTCCCCTTTGAGATGGTTAATACGGCGCCACCCCCCTTGTATGCTAAAACGGTGCGCTCATTTTGAAGGCAACAAAGAATGCTATTCTAGCGCGGTCATTATTCCTCCGCGTCAGATTAGGTGATTCAAACAAGTTATCCTCCTTCGAACGTCTATATGGCGCGCAACCGACCCATCCCGTCATAACTCCGGTGCTCTATTTCGTATTAGAGGACATTCAATGCTCAAAGCCATGTCTCCTCCATCGTTCGACAGCGAAGTGGCAGCGATAGCAACAACACGCATTGACAGCAGCAGCAGTAAAAGATCTTCCGGTAAATCCGCAAATGTCCTGTCCTTGGACGAACAACAGTTTATGGCACCAACCACTAGATGCCACCACAGACGAATGAAGTGGCGGGAGTTTTTCTTCTGTTTGAGCAAAGAAAGGGCAACCCGTTCTATATAAACTCCGCATGTTCCACGGAGCATCTCTCTAGAACCCCCAGGAGGGCGACTGAAGAAAGAAGTCAAGGCCACTCGAAGAGAAGGAAACTCAGTCCATCCATGCCGGAGAGGTGAAGGAAAGGGTGAAAGAGTGAGGGTGAGAGCAAGAGGTGATCACGGAGGAGGAAGAGCTTGTGCTCCGTTCCCCCCCATCCATGTATCTCTTTCCCTTTTCTCCCTCTGCAATGTATTTCTCTTCTTTTGAGATGAAATATCTTGGGTTTGAGCCGTTTTCCCCCTTTGGTGGATGAATAAACAGAAGGCCCTTTTGGCAAACGTGATTCTTTGTCTTTCTTCTTCTTTCCCTATTTCATCTTTTACTCATCCAGGGCCCTTCGAAGCTTGCTTCTCCATAGCGTGGCCTTCGAAGGAGTCCGTCAGGGGATGAACATTCATGGCCTCATGGCATACATTTGTCCCGCTTCATGAAATCATCACCTGAAAGCTGCTGGAACTCTTGAAGGCTGGTCCTCGAGTCTCCACACGCACTTATGGGTTAACGGAGGCCTCACTCCGAGTTTTGAGGTTCACCCCGGAGCAATCCGTTTGGTGTTCCCCATTTTTCTCTCGCAAACTTTAGTCAGGGGGAGTCGCTGCCCAAATTTTGCTAGGCCAAGAACACTTAAGAATAAGCGAACAAACTAAGTTGTCTGAAGATAAGAACAACATATGCTTGAAGCCCCTGATCATGACTTAATCTCTGAGTTCCTGCACAAACCCTCCAAATAAAACATTCAATCTTCATGCTAATCCACCTTAATAAACAATTAAAACACTTAATCTTCTTCTTTTTCAACAAACTTAACCCACCAATCGAACGAACGAACCAATCATCAAAGCAATCTGCAAAATAAAAGAAAGAACAAAAGAGGCAAATAGAAAACCTCTTTGGAGCTAACCCGGCGCGGGCTAATCCGGCGCGCTACCCCCCCGCGCCGGTTTAGCCCCACACTCAAAATGACTTTCGAAATCATGGGATGAATAGTGCACACCCCCTTACTATTCACATTATTAATCGGCGCGCCATTCTTCTTAAACCTAATCTGGCGCGCCCCCCTGTGCATCCACTTAACCCTGTGCGCCCCCCATGGGTGCATTTAACCGGCGCGCCCTCTTGGCATCCCCTTAACCGGTGCGCCCCTTGCCCTTATCCGGCGCGCCCATTGGCTTCCTTAAACCGGCATGCATCCCACTTTCCATTTAACCGGCACGCCCCTTGTAGTATCCTTAGCCGGCGCCCCCCCCCCCCATTGGCACTCTCTTAACCGGCGTGCCTCATAAAAGAAAACACAATTTAACAAAATAGAAGAAAGGGTTTGAAACTAATGGATAAAACAAAAGAAGAGACCCAAACTAATAAATGAAAATGAAAGAGCATGAATCATTCGTATAATCAAAATTTCCTTCCGGGGGGCTCCGCCCCCGGAGACCCCCACAAAGGGCGCTGCCCCCTTGACCCCTGCGACCTGACCACGCAGGTCGATCCACGTGCGTGGGCGCACGTTGGCGAGATCGGGCTCCACATTTAACAATTCACTCCCCCAGACTGCGTATGAAGAGAAAAGTAATGATGCCCCACTAGATAGCACTTGGATCTCGGGAGCCTTCACCTGGATGTGACCATGATCCGAACTTATCCTGGACCGATAGATCATTAATCTTACCCACTTCTGCTGGGATCTAATCCCGCACTTGCATTAAACTTGTCGTACTCACGGCAGACATTTGTATGGTTTGTCACCATCTCTTACACTACAAATACGGACTTCCATCCGAACAAGAAATGGTCCGACCGTGACCGACATGCACGCATACCTTGGAACCTTCGTTTCCCAGGACTGTGTGTGAAGAAAAAAGTAATGACGCCCCATGGCATCAGACGTGGACCTCGGGAACCCCGTTATGGCCATAGTCCGGAACCATCTCGGGCCGATAGTTCATCAGCTTGTTCCACCTCTATCGGGATCCAATACCACATCCATATTAAACTTGCCGTATCCATGGCAGACATCCGTACGGGTTTGTCGTTATCTTCGATGCTTCAAATGTGGACTCTCGTCCGAACAGTGAATGGTCCATTAGTGACTGACATATACCGAGATCTAATCCCGCATCCACATTAAACTTGCCGTACCTACGGCAGACATTTGTACGGGTTTATTTTCATTTACGTCGTGCCTTCAATACAGATCTTTGTCCGAACATAAAGTGGTCCATGAATGACCAACAAAATTTGAATGGAACGAGACGGCTCTCGTCTTCCCCGGACCCTATGTGTGGGAATATCAATAAGACCTTCGTGAGTCACGTTTGGACCTCGGGTTCGCCCCAACCATGGTCATCACCTGACCCACATCCTAGGCCTATAGCCAGCTATCTCTGTATGCGTCTTTGTTGTGTAGTGGACAGCGGATCTAGAGGGGAGGGGTGAATAGATCTGCCCCTCTTTTTGCAATGGAACCCTCTAAATAGCTAGATAGAACAAATCGCAGCAGAATATAACTAGCTAAATGAAGGACACAACGATTTTCTTAGCAAGATGATTACTATTATATCGATTAGAACTTAAGCATGCATCTAGAACGAAACAATCACACAAACAAACCACAACACACGAGATTTTAAGGTGGTTCGAACTGAATCCCCAGTCCTACGTCCACCCCTCACCAAATCCGGTGAGGCTCCACTAGTTCCACGCACTGAACCACAAATCAGAAAGACCACCGATTGTCTTCCTACTAACCGCCGGTAGGGACGTCAACACCGCAGATCGGACAACTTCCGATTGCCTTCCTACTAACCACCGGTAGGGACGATCTTCAGTTCCAAATGTTTGAATGAAATGGAAAAGAACAATTATGAAAATACTCAAACAAGATATGAAATATGTTCAAAGAGAAAAGATCTTGTCTGAGTTTGCTGGAGCTTGAATCTGATGCTTCACTTGGCTTGGAGTTGATCTCCTCTTGAAGTAGCTTGAATCACTTGGAGATATGATGAAGAACTTCTTCCCAGAGTACTGTTCACAGCTACAGTACTCAAACTCCTCTCCCTTGAACACACCCTTGCAGCCTCCTTTGATCTCCCTTATTAGCCTTTCTTGCTTCTACTCTTCCTTGGAGGTTGCTTTGAACCCCTTGATTGCTTCTTTTTCCTTGGAGGTTGAGATGGCTTCAGATCAGGACTTGAATGCCTTGGAATGGATGAAGAACTCCTTCCCGAAACACTGTTCATGGAGGTGCTACAGTGCCTCGAAAATGGCCTCCCTTGATCTCTCTTGAAGCCTTGAAGCATTATGGTTTCTAACCCCTCAAGTGTTGGTTTTATAGACCTTGAATGGTCCATAGACACCCTCCAGACCAGATCCATAAATCATGGAAGATTATGTAAGGTTTGATTAAACAAATCCATGGAAAGGGGCTGGCCACGAGGTGGAATTCGAAGTCAAACAAGGCTGCATCGGGGCTGGCGGTCGACCTGCAGCTCCTGGCGGTCGACCGCTACTGTGAAACCTGCAAACGGGCGGTCCCTGGGATTTCCGGTCGACCGCCACTGGCTGGCGGTCGACCGCCAGCTGAAACACATGTAGACTGGCGATCCCTGGCTGGGGCGGTCGACCGCCAGCTGGGCAGAACCCGGGCTTGCCCGGGTCGGTCCGTTAAGTCACAGGGGCGGTCGACCGCCAGCTGGGCAGAACCCGGGCTTGCCCGGGTCGGTCCGTTAAGTCTTGAACTCCGTCGTTCAACTCCATTAGTAGCCCATGCATGTTTGTGGCATCGCCCTTGACAGTCTTGAAGATTTTATTATTGAGTCTTCAATCAAATTTTTGTTCTGGGGGCTCCGCGTTCGAGGGCGCAACATTGAGCTTTCACTTGTCCATTCATTTGCATATCTGTCATGAACACAACAGCACATATGTCAGTCATATAAGAGTGAAAAATAATAATGACTAATAGTGTTTAGCCATTATCAAAATCAAGAATACCACAGAATGCATATGACCGTAGAATGATGTTGAATGACCAAAGTGACCACAGAATGACTCAAATGACTTCAGGGACACAACAGTCTTTGTTTTGGAATATAGTCCTGGGACACTTTCCCGCTGCCCTTCGGCACCGGAAATATTAACGATGCCCACGTAAGCCTCGTTTGGACCGCGGGAGGCGCCCCCTGGAATGGTCCTGACTCGATCTCGCATCGGGCCAATAAACTCGCTGATTCTCAACCACTTTAACCGAGATTCAATGGAATGTCTCCTATCCCTTTGAATAATAAATTTGTCGTACCCCAGCATACATATGCTCCGTTTTTCCCCATGATGATCACAATTTTCTGAAGACGGACGCTCGTCCGAATATCAAAATGGTCCCTTGAGTGACTGACATTTTACGAATGCTTGCTTCCCTAGACATCGGGCTTTTCGACTGATTCGAGACTGCTATCGGCTTGTTTCTCTCAATATAGTTTCCTGGCCATGAGGCCCTGATTCCCGGTGATTAATCAAGGGTGTTGCCCTCTCTGAGGGGATGTAAATGACGCCGTGACCTTTACGGCGCGGCGGGTTTTGGTCTCGACACAAACTACACAATCGTCTGATTAGTCAGATCGAGCGCACCATGGGCTTCCTTGAGGCCCGCATAAATTGTCACCTTGGTGACGGGCACGCTCACGCACTTAATAAACCCAATAAACAAATAACCAACGATTTATTAATAAAAAGTGCATCCACAATTCCCTTTATCTTACTTTCTAGAGCCAAAATGTTAATTATGTTAACATTACCATCATCTTGATACGAAGATACCTACCGGGCGAGTGCACTCATTCCCTACTTTTTCAATCTTTTACAGGAAATTCTAGCAAGTCGGAGTCGGACTTTTCAAGTGGCGAGTCCGAGAGCGAATGAAGAATGAGCGGAGCCTTAGATTGTCATGGGTTGTTTATGTTAGTTAAAAATCGTGTCTATGTAAATTTCCTTTTTCTTGAGTCTAGTTGTGTCAAAGAGGAGTTAAGTGTCGGATGTAAACTTTGATCATTATTATCTAATAAAGTGAAGGTTTTGATTATGTCTTGTGCATTCATTCCTTTATGTCGATGTATGTTGCACTCTGATTATCTTGCAAGCTTGAGACTTTGTTTAGGCTGTTCACGTTCCTGACTTAATTCTGCTGCATATCTCGGGCCGTGACAACACTGCCAACACTCGGTCTTGGGAGGAGTAGAGGAGACACACACACAGCACACCCTGGGACTGGCTAAGATCTGTGCCTCTGCTCCTAACACCATGGCTGTATCCTGCTATATATTCTATCGGAAATGTTTGCACATAACTTTCAAAGTTGACAAATAGCTTGCTACGGGTGACAAATTGGCCTAGGGTGACAAATAGGTCGGTAAGGGTAAAAAAAGGATTCCGACGGAAATCAAGTTAGTCAAAAATATGTCGGAAACTTCTGACATATTTCCGACCAACATGCATTATGTTGGAAATTAATGTAATTTTTGACGTATTTTTGACGAAAAATTATTTTGTCGAAAATTGATGAAATAATTTTCTGCACTTCCTAATATTAATTAATTTTTATTTTAGGGGATTCCGACGAATGGTTTGTTGGTCGGTAAAACTTCAAAACTTTCCAACGTTTTTGCGACAATATTTGAATCCATTGGAAACTGTTTGTAAATTTTTACCATCCTTCTTTAGGTCTTTCCGACGAAATTTTTATCGGTCAGAAATATGTCAGAAATTTGAGACGTACTTCCGACAAGCATTTTGTCCGTCAAAAGGTTTCGACGTATTTACGACAGAATGATATTCCGCCAGAAACTATTGAAAAATTTCTGATGTGACACGGTCTACCTAGGATGATAATGACCCTTAGACCTATGCATCCACAAGCATACAAGCTCTCAATTCGGCTCACCGTGCGGCCTATCTCACACGACGCACACGCGCACCCGGTGGGCCCGAGTGATGAGGGTGAGGGTCCGGGGTGGGACCCTAAGGTCTCCACCGGATGGTGGGCTTGTGGCTGACCCCTAATGGGCCTGGGATACCCAATTTATGGGCGGGCCAGCACGCTAGGGCGTGGGGATTTTGTGGCACTCTCTTTCACTTGCCACGGTGGCGCACACGGGCACAAACACATTCAAGATCGAGCTCTCCCTTTCCGCCGACGAGCAATAGTATGCAATACTAAAGGAGCAAGGATATTATCCAGGAGGGTTCAGCGCTTACCTGATCGGTGTGAAGACACCGATCCCGGCCGGAGACGACGGGCGCGCCGGGAGGCGTGGGTATGCACCCGAACGCCGCGGCGAGGTAGCTTGACCTGCGGATTAATTAAGTTACACAACTACGCCTCACGCAGGAGGGGTGACCTCGGGGTGGGGGTTAAATTGTTACAACCAAAATTTACCTCCACGCAGGGAGGGGTGGTAAGCCGGCCAGGCGGGGAGGGGAAACGAGGTGGGACGGCGGGCAATGGGCCCAATGGAAGAATCACCCTCCTTGCTGGTTCTGCTGACAGACAGTCGGTGTGGAGGACGCAGATTGAGCTCCTGATTTTTTCTGATGTTGAGACCAGTGGGGTTCTTTTTGTAGCTGGATGCCGAACTTCGTGGAATTTTATTGATTTATTCTGCTGTTGGTACCGGGCGTGGCAGAGGGAAGAACAATGGCTCAGGTTCTGGTCCACATGCGGCCTGAACTTCAGCAGTGGATTGCCGGAGGGGTCACGAGCACTCCCGAGCTTCGATTTGCAAATGGCGGGTGGCGTTGGAACCGTGGGAAAGACTATTTTTCAGCAGAGTTGGTCTTGTTGCGTTCTGACACCGATGGAGACTGGGAGGTCCCGTTGAAGGGGGACTGGTCGGAGGGGACTGAAGGGAGGCAGAAATGACTGTTCGGAGAAGAAAATTCGTAACTTCGTCTACCAACCTCCAAACGCAGCTCCGGCTTCTGATCCTGGAAACTGACTTGACGATGGAGAACTTTGATGAAGACCCTGGAGCCTGGATCCTTCAAGAAGTGGTCGTGGTTGCTGCCTCAAACTGCTTCAGGTCGCTGCCAGGTCTCCTCTGCGCAGTCAGGAAAGAAAGTCTCCTGTGGGCGGCCACAAACTCGGATTGACACGATTCCAACTCTCTTGCGAAGAGGACCCGTAGACCAACCACTTTGATGAAGAACTTGGTCGCCGATTCTGCCTGGAACAGGTTGGAAAACGAGCTGCAACTTCGGACCAGGATCTGCTTGTGGGCGGGAGTTGTCTTGTGGAGGGGAGGCTAAGGTGGTGGTGGTGTATGTGGGTGGAGATGGAGGGGGGTGCGACCCTAGGAGGGAGGGGAAGGGGATGGACGACCTAGGGAGGTGAAGGGGTCCCTTGGAGAGGGGAAAGGGGTCTTGGGTGGAGGAATATGGCTTGGGAAGGGTGGGGAGTGGCCTTGGGAAGGTGAAAGGGTGCCTGGGAAGATGAAAGGGTGCCTAGGAGAAGGGGTTTCCACCTAGGGGTTGGAGGGGGAATTGAATGAGTGTATAGGGAAGGGGGAGGGGTCTTAAAGAAGGGTGATTAGGGAGGAGAGAGAGGGGATTTCGAAATTTAGAGAGAGAGAGGGAGAAGTAGTGAGAGAGAGAGAGAGAACTATAGAGAGAGGGAGAGAGAATACTTGAGGGTTTAATTTTTCAATTCATCCAAAGTTGTTACAAATGGGAGAGGGGGGGGGTCCTTATATAGAGTTGGACCATTTGCACAAAACCCCCTAACAAAGTGCATAAATGCAAAAGACCAAGAGACAGGGGGGGGCGCCCATGGGCCAAGCCCACTAACTGGGCCCAATGTCCTCAACTAAGGGTCCAAATGACTCAAGACTTGGATAATTAACTCTAAGACCTAGATAATGGACTCAAATAAAGGAAAATTACACATGATATGACTCAAATAAAGAAACTACATAAGCAACAAATAAAGATAGCCATGAGGACCACATCTCCAAGGGGTCACGAAGTCGGAGTCGCCTCGTGCCATAGGGAATGCCGGGAGATGTCCTCATCAAATCCCCCGGGGTGGGGAGAACTCGACCCCGTCGAGTAGGGGTCCAATCGGCTCTCGTACTGCACCAGCAGGTCCGGGTCTAGGCGCATCAAGTCCTCTCGGCTTACCCAAGCATCCTCGGTCGGGGAACGGCCTTTCCACCTCACGAGGTAGCGCTGGTAGACCCTGTTCCTGGTAAGTGTGCTCTGCTCATCCAGTATTGCCTCCACTTGCTCAAGTCGGCCTCTCAATCGGGGTGGTAGTTTCGCTCCGGGAGGGTCACTCACAAGGGGGGGTAAAGGCTCGAGATCCTGACTGGGTTCCACCGTGGGGCCCTTATAGCGAACCAGATCCGCCACATTGAAAGTGGGGTGAACCCCAAAGCCCTTAGGTAAGTCGAGCTCATAAGCATTGGTACCAACCCGTCTTAGAACCCGAAAGGGTCCCAAACCCCGTGTCCTCAATTTGGAGGCGGGCCCTGGGAGGAGCCGCTCCGTTCTCACCATCACATGGTCTCCCACTTGGTATTCATAGTGACGACGATGAGCATCGGCCTGCCTTTTGTAAGCCTCGTTGCTTTTGCCTATATGCTTGCGGATGTTTTCATGTATCTTTGTGGATGTTGACTCACTAGGAGATAATGGGGGTCCTGGACAACCAAAAGTGGACCTATCATGCAGTGGTGCTACACAGACTTTGGTAGACCTAGGAGGCTTATGCGTCTTGTCAAAGGGGGTGGGGATGGAAGACCCGGAAAACCCATAAAGGGACCTATCATGCCATGCCATGTAGGCCCTAATAGACCTAGGTGGGCCAGGACAACCATAGATGGATCTATCATGCATGGTGGTGATAATTACCGGGGAACCCGAACTTCCTTGAATATTTCTCTCATGCCTAAGACTTGCGACGAACGAGGGTGGGCCATTATATCCGTACATAGACCACTCATACTTCTTACATGTCATGTGGGTGATTTGAATGAATGGACCCGACTCATGAATCATGTCAAGCGGTGTGGTGTGTCTAGACACAGGCATTCCTTCCCAAATGGCATCCCTAATGTGTATGGCTTGGTGTGGGGGTTTCCTCTCATAGGGGTCAAATGGGTCTGGGAAAATAGAGTGGGCCTGGTCTATTAAGGTGGGTGAGGGTAGGAAAGGGTGGGTGGTGGGTAAGGGGGGTGGGTTGCATGGGGGTCTAGACTCCCATAGGAAGGGGTCAAAGGGGTCATGGTAAGGGTCCCCTAGGGAGAGGAACTCCAGGTCCTCATGTAGCGGTGAGTCATCCTTCTCTAAAGAAATAATTGGGCCGAAGTCTTTGGTGGGTGGATCAGCCAGGAAGGGATGGTTTGACACTCTACCCGAGATAAGCAATTCTAATTCATGGAGAGCAGCAGGCTCATCCGGTGTAGGGAGGATTAGAAGGAGGTCGCTAGTGTAGCAACCTACAGTGTAAGCTGTGGTGATGGATCCGACACATAGATGTAGGAGGTCAACGCTCCTAGGTTGGTCAGCCATTGTGGCCAACATGTCGGTCAACTCTATTTGCCATGCTAGGCCCTTAAGAAGGTCATCCCAACTCTCAACCTCATAGGAGGATTGGATAGTGGTGTGATAAGAGGAGAGAGGGACTATGGGGAGGTGTTGTTCCATGGGAGGGTAGGCATGGGCCATTATCTCTCTAATTGGGCTACCCATCAACCAGCTAACAAGGGTCTCTCCTAAAATAAGCTCGGTCCCATCTAGAGAGGGTGGTGTAGGGTGAAGGTTACCATGTGAGTTTTTTTCTTCAATTTGGACATGTGTGGTCTCCATGTTGGGAATTGGGTCCGGGGTGTTCACCACTTTGGGGTCGGGTATGGGTTCCTCCTCCAAAGAGGTGAGAGAGTATGTTCGGGGTGGGGTGGTGATGGTAGGTGCATGGCGCCCCCAAGGTGATGAGCAAGGTCGGAATTGGGTTGGGGTTGGAAGTGGAGGTAGTGGGAGTCTAGGTTGGGGTAGGTTTGTAGTTGGAAGTGGAAGGTGGGTTGGGTGAAGACAGTTGGATTGGTCGATCTTGGGTGGGGCATCCCTTATAGGGGATAATGGAGGGGTAGTAGTAGGGGCTACGGGGGTTTGGGGAGTATGGGTCTCATGGGGAATAGTGAGTTGCGGGGTGGTGACCGGTGCGGGCCTAGGTGGAGGGGTGGGCACGGGATCCACTTGGGTTTGAACGGTGAGGGTTATGGAAGTGAGTTTTAGTTGGGGAAGGTTGGTGGGGATTGGGTTTTCCTGACTTGACTCTTGGCATTGTGCCTCAAATTCTTCCTCCCATTCAAGGGGAGCTTCATGAACTTCAATCACTTTCTCAACTCTTTGGGGTGGAGGGGTTTGGTAGGGATTTGTGGGTTGGAGGGTGGTGGTCTTTGGGGGCCTAGGTGGAGGGGTGGGTAGTTGGGACAGTTGGGTTCTAAGGGAGAGGAGTTGGTGGCGAAATGTGGAGAGGGGATCGGTTAGGGGTGGTGGGGGCGGAGTCCTATGGATGGCCTTAAGTTGGCCGGGTTGGGATTGAGTAGTGGTGGTGCTCCTCGGGCTAGGGGTGTGTGAGTAGGAAGAGTAGGAAGGTTTTGGAATGTAGATTTTCCTAAGTTCTCTCGTCATCTCTTCCCACGAGTGAATGGGCTCTTGCCTCTCAATCC
This sequence comes from Amorphophallus konjac, assembly GCA_022559845.1. NCBI lineage: Eukaryota > Viridiplantae > Streptophyta > Magnoliopsida > Alismatales > Araceae > Amorphophallus > Amorphophallus konjac. The sequence continues at coordinate 201,827,750 of CM040122.1, forward strand.
TTCTTATGGCCTCTATGTGTTCCAATTCTATCTTGGCTTGACCCCGAATTTGTCCCTTGGCCCTACAAACTCTTGTGTGTCCGTATACCCGATTCCTCTCAAAGTTCCTTTCCATTGCAGCCTCCCACTTGAGGTAATCACTAGCATGCGACCCATCAAAGGTAACACCCTCATCTCGAATAATGTCCCAAAGTATTGGGTTGATCGGATCCCGGTAGTGGGCCGAGTGGGATGGGTATGTGGTAGCCATGATTCATGAACTAGATGACAATGCGCCCTAGGACTAGACTTAGTAGAGACAAGTCTAAAACTTGCTCTGATACCATTTGATGTGACACGGTCTACCTAGGATGATAATGACCCTTAGACCTATGCATCCACAAGCATACAAGCTCTCAATTCGGCTCACCGTGCGGCCTATCTCACACGACGCACACGCGCACCCGGTGGGCCCGAGTGATGAGGGTGAGGGTCCGGGGTGGGACCCTAAGGTCTCCACCGGATGGTGGGCTTGTGGCTGACCCCTAATGGGCCTGGGATACCCAATTTATGGGCGGGCCAGCACGCTAGGGCGTGGGGATTTTGTGGCACTCTCTTTCACTTGCCACGGTGGCGCACACGGGCACAAACACATTCAAGATCGAGCTCTCCCTTTCCGCCGACGAGCAATAGTATGCAATACTAAAGGAGCAAGGATATTATCCAGGAGGGTTCAGCGCTTACCTGATCGGTGTGAAGACACCGATCCCGGCCGGAGACGACGGGCGCGCCGGGAGGCGTGGGTATGCACCCGAACGCCGCGGCGAGGTAGCTTGACCTGCGGATTAATTAAGTTACACAACTACGCCTCACGCAGGAGGGGTGACCTCGGGGTGGGGGTTAAATTGTTACAACCAAAATTTACCTCCACGCAGGGAGGGGTGGTAAGCCGGCCAGGCGGGGAGGGGAAACGAGGTGGGACGGCGGGCAATGGGCCCAATGGAAGAATCACCCTCCTTGCTGGTTCTGCTGACAGACAGTCGGTGTGGAGGACGCAGATTGAGCTCCTGATTTTTTCTGATGTTGAGACCAGTGGGGTTCTTTTTGTAGCTGGATGCCGAACTTCGTGGAATTTTATTGATTTATTCTGCTGTTGGTACCGGGCGTGGCAGAGGGAAGAACAATGGCTCAGGTTCTGGTCCACATGCGGCCTGAACTTCAGCAGTGGATTGCCGGAGGGGTCACGAGCACTCCCGAGCTTCGATTTGCAAATGGCGGGTGGCGTTGGAACCGTGGGAAAGACTATTTTTCAGCAGAGTTGGTCTTGTTGCGTTCTGACACCGATGGAGACTGGGAGGTCCCGTTGAAGGGGGACTGGTCGGAGGGGACTGAAGGGAGGCAGAAATGACTGTTCGGAGAAGAAAATTCGTAACTTCGTCTACCAACCTCCAAACGCAGCTCCGGCTTCTGATCCTGGAAACTGACTTGACGATGGAGAACTTTGATGAAGACCCTGGAGCCTGGATCCTTCAAGAAGTGGTCGTGGTTGCTGCCTCAAACTGCTTCAGGTCGCTGCCAGGTCTCCTCTGCGCAGTCAGGAAAGAAAGTCTCCTGTGGGCGGCCACAAACTCGGATTGACACGATTCCAACTCTCTTGCGAAGAGGACCCGTAGACCAACCACTTTGATGAAGAACTTGGTCGCCGATTCTGCCTGGAACAGGTTGGAAAACGAGCTGCAACTTCGGACCAGGATCTGCTTGTGGGCGGGAGTTGTCTTGTGGAGGGGAGGCTAAGGTGGTGGTGGTGTATGTGGGTGGAGATGGAGGGGGGTGCGACCCTAGGAGGGAGGGGAAGGGGATGGACGACCTAGGGAGGTGAAGGGGTCCCTTGGAGAGGGGAAAGGGGTCTTGGGTGGAGGAATATGGCTTGGGAAGGGTGGGGAGTGGCCTTGGGAAGGTGAAAGGGTGCCTGGGAAGATGAAAGGGTGCCTAGGAGAAGGGGTTTCCACCTAGGGGTTGGAGGGGGAATTGAATGAGTGTATAGGGAAGGGGGAGGGGTCTTAAAGAAGGGTGATTAGGGAGGAGAGAGAGGGGATTTCGAAATTTAGAGAGAGAGAGGGAGAAGTAGTGAGAGAGAGAGAGAGAACTATAGAGAGAGGGAGAGAGAATACTTGAGGGTTTAATTTTTCAATTCATCCAAAGTTGTTACAAATGGGAGAGGGGGGGGTCCTTATATAGAGTTGGACCATTTGCACAAAACCCCCTAACAAAGTGCATAAATGCAAAAGACCAAGAGACAGGGGGGGGCGCCCATGGGCCAAGCCCACTAACTGGGCCCAATGTCCTCAACTAAGGGTCCAAATGACTCAAGACTTGGATAATTAACTCTAAGACCTAGATAATGGACTCAAATAAAGGAAAATTACACATGATATGACTCAAATAAAGAAACTACATAAGCAACAAATAAAGATAGCCATGAGGACCACATCTCCAAGGGGTCACGAAGTCGGAGTCGCCTCGTGCCATAGGGAATGCCGGGAGATGTCCTCATCAATTTCTATCTATTTCTATTATTTAGATATTTTCGACGGAAAAAAAATCAGTCGAAAATATGTCCAAATTTTCTGATGTATTTCCGACATAATTTTATTCCGTTGAAAACTATTAATATATCTCTATCTATTTCTATTATTTATTACATATATTTATATATTATATTGTGCTTTGACGACTCGATCCAGCTCGGGTGTACCATTTCGTATCTAAGAATGCCCGATACGATGCTACTCATCCCGGGATCGCCCGAGTCGGGCAAAGTCACCGTGAGAGAGAGAGAGAGAGAGAGAGAGAGAGAGAGAGAGGAAGGGAGAAAGAATAAAGAGAAGACATGATGGATGCATGCCGAGTCGGTGGTGACTCGGGCGTACCGTACCAGACCAGAGAAGAGCCGATCTGGTACATATCACCTAGTCGGTGAACCTCGTATTACGATTAAACATAATTAATTGTAATATACTATAAATTAATTAATTATAGGAAGGGTGAAAATTTATTTCATTTGTTTCCGACGGATAATTGTCAGTCGGAAATACGTCAGAAATCATCGACATAATGCTTTCAATCGAATTTACGTCAGAAAATTCCGATGTATTTCTGACAAATTACATTCCGTCAACAATCATCGATATTCTCTATCTTTATTACTTCTTTAGGGAGTTTCAACAGAAATTAATTCGGTCAGAAATACGTCGGAATGTTCCATTCCGATGTATTTTCGACAGAAACATTCTGTCGAAAATTTTTGACGTATTTCCGACTGAAAATTATTCCGTCGGAAACCAATGAAATAATTTTCCACCCTTCCTATAATTAATTAATCAAGAGTTTCCGACAGAAAAATTATTAGTCGAAAATATGTCAAAAATTTTCGACGTAATAAAATTTTGTCAGAAATACGTCGAAACTTTCCGATGTATTTTTGACCATATTATATTCCGTCGGAAATTGTTGATAAATTTCTTGTCCTTCTTAAGGGCTTTCCGACGAAATTTAATTCGGTCAGAAATACATCAGAAATTTTTGACGTATTTCTGACCAAATTTCATTCCATTGAAAAGTTTCGACGTATTTCCGACCAAAATAATATGTCGAAAATAGGTCGGTAATTACCGACTGATTTCCCACAGAATTTTTATCGTCAGAAATTAAAAATGTTTCCGACGTATTTCTGACGAAATTTTTTCCGTCAAAAAATTGCGTCGGTATTTCTGATTTTTCTTGTAGTGTACCTGACATGGGGTACGTGCCACTACACTCGTGAACGACGTACCCTTGTCCGAACCAAGGTATATGCTCAGGCGGTCTCGCCTCTACACAAGGAGCGTCATACACACTAGACGATCTCGCTTGGTCCAACCACAGTTGGCCACTAGGATCTTCCTCCATCTTGTAAAAACCCACTAAAACTCTATCATTCGTGGTCTCACAAAAATATACCATATAACACTATCATCTACGGTCTTGCGGGAATCTCGAGAAAGGGGTTCATATGCACACAAACCACCTTAAACCACGGTATGACACCACCGTGTGCTAAGAAAACTACTTACGACCGGATGACGGAAACTAGTCGGTACCGGCCTACTAACTCGCACACGGACTACTCACCGTGATCATAGAACTCACGTGGATATGACCTTCTGCCGTCATGGGACTCACGCGGTATATAACACACTGATGAGTGTCATATTTTATGTCATAATTTGCATCACATATGTTATCTTTGAGCATTAAAAGAATAAAGTTGTGCAATTTGGATAATTAACTCCAATTTCATGAATAAATTGAGTTTACATGAAATTATCCTAGTTTGGAAGCCATAATGACTATGTGAGATATGAACTTACACAAGGGATAAATTGCATAACTTATTTTTCACATTTACAATGAATTTTCACTATTGTAGGAATTAGCGACTAAAGACTATACGTCATTTCTTGGAAGACACATGAATGAGCGACCTAAGCCCAGACGTCAATTAAACAATGCCTTTCTAAAGAGGCATTAATTCAGAGAATCAGTGGCGTTCTGAATGGATGCTAATTTGAAGCCTATCTTTAGAAGGAAGAATGAACGTCTAGAGCTCTGTCGCCATTTTAAATGAGCGCCTGCTTGGAAGGGCACCAAATCAAGAATCAACGCGTTTTCAGAAAGGTGCCAATTTGAAGCAGTCCTATGAAAGAAAGAATTAACAACTGCTCGAGAAGGCGCCCATTCATTGTATGAAATAGAAAGAAAAGGACTGAAAAAATGAATAAGCGGCCGTTGAAGAAAACACCAAGTCTTTTGCATAAAAAGTAAAGAAAATATTAAAATAAGGCAATAAAGATATAGCGGCTGAGACATGGACGCCAATTAGAAATAGCGTCCAAACACAAGGCGCCATTTTCTAAATTAACGGTCACTGCGGTGGATGCCATTTTCAGTCAGAAGCCAAGACGGAAGCGGGCACTGCTAAACGAAGATATCTTCCCATATTTCATGCAAGAATGACTCTTTTGATGATAAGAGACTTAGTTCAAATAGAATTTTGAAGGAAAGATGAATTTGGACTTGATCTCCATGGCCTTGTACAAGTGGAAGCCCCAAAAAAGCTATAAAAGGACACCCAGGAGAATCGAACAGAGGATTCTGATCTTTTTCATGCTTTTCTGTTTTTCTTTTCATCTTAGTCTTTTTAGCAAAGTTCTTCATTTTTCAAAGCTCTAGATTTTATTCTTCTTCCTCTTCTTCCAATTCTGCTTCATTTTCAAGTTATAGCTTAGTTTTCAATATTTAATTTTCACATTTTTCTATACTTACATTTTACAATGTTCTTCTCACTTTTTCCCCCTCTTCTGATCTTTTTCTCTTCTACTCTCTTCACCAAAGTTCTTCCTTTTCTCAGGATCTCCAACATCTTCCTCTTTCATATCTTCTAATTCTCATTCGTTTTAAAGCTATTTCAATTCTTCTATTGCTTTATTTTTATTACTTTTTATTATTTTACTATGATTTTCCCTCTCTCCTATAACCTCTCAATCTATCCTCTTCTCTCTGTTTTCAACAGCACACACTTATACATGTTTTAAATCCTTTTTCTCCTCTTCTTCCATCTTCTATCTCTCCTTCCTCTCATCTCTTCTAAATTCTCTTTGGCGGAAATTCTTCTAATTCGATCCTCTCACGGCGTTCATCTTTAAGGCGTGCCGACCTCTTCAAAGACTCGGCGAGGCGATTGGGCGGCGTCACTCTTCCACTCTTCTTGGCTCTCCTTTCTTCCTTTTTCCTTAATTTCATTCAAGTTGTAATCTTTATTTTTCATAGAATTGTAATCTTTCCTCTAGCAATAAAAGTTAATTTGTGCAATTGTTACTCTTTTTCTCTCTTCACCTCTTCCAATTTTCTCTTCTCAACTCTCCAATATTCTTTAGGTAGATTTAATTTCAAGTAATTTAATTTTATGCAATCTTAAGTTTTATTTTTCACAAACTCACTCAAATCTTGGCTTTTACAAATATAAGAGTTTTCAACTTGCTTTAAAGAAAATTTTCCTCCTCGTGGGATCGACCCGTACTCATCACTTTACACTTAATTTATAAACTACTTTAGTGAGTGAGTGCAGTATATTTTTAAAATTGTGGCACGACATTTAAATGACGAGTGATTTGTGTGCATCAATTGTTGGAGCCATTGCTAGGGAGGAAATGATTTTTGATAGTTTGATACTCTTGTGTTTGATGTGTATATATTTATACTAATTTTTAAACTTTTATTTTACGAGAAAAAGAAAAAAAAGAAAAAAGAAAAAAAAGAAAAAAAATTCAAACTGGAAAACTTCAAAATCAACTGTCACGGAAAACATCGTTGAAGAGCTGAATCTGTCACCAAAGGAATTAGAAAATCAGAAAATCTAAAAATCTTGGATATTTAAGCGTCGCTAAAGGTCAGTAAGCGTAGGAATAGGTTCTGTTTCAAAATTTTTTGAAAAATCTCAAAAAAATCATGAAAAATCTCAAAAAAAATCAAAAAATCAGAAACCTCAAAAAACATGATTTTAGACTTTATTTTTCAATAGATATTCATGTTTTTTGGTGTTTTTAACTACTAGTTTTCTCATATTCATCTTTCTTTGAAAAAAAAGAGAAAACAAATTCTCCAAAAAAAATCATAAAATTGAAAACTCAAAAAAAAATTATCATGACATCATGCTTTCATGTTATTTGCATCTCTTACATGCATCGTTGCATTTAGTTACTTCTTTGTTTATCACTTGCATCTTTTGAAAAATAAAAAAATCATCATTCTCTTATTCTCTTTCTCCATTTTTAAGGGCACTTAGGTACACCCCTCTTGAAATTGGAAGAACCCTCCAATTGAGCACTCCGTCTCATTAGACTAAAATCCCTTTTTCTAAGACCTCCATAAGTCCCCTCACCCATGGATTCCCTCATGGACGCCAGGCAGGTTGTACAAAGAAGCACCCCGAAATTAGCTTGCCCTTAGAAGTTAAAAAAAAACATCATTTTGCATACATCATTCATATAGTTGTTGGTTTATTGCTTGCATTACTTTACAAAACAACAAAATAAAGTCAAAAATATAAAAACAACACACATCATTTGGGTCTTATTGCATTGTATACACGGTAGGAGATCCCAACACCCACACTTGCTAGGGCCCATTAGTGAAATTGAGAGGTTAGTACATCTTAAAAATCATCATCAACCTAACCTCATGGCAGATCCTAATCAACAAATAGCTCCCAAACAAATGAAAGATTATTTCATGTCAAATCAATATCAACCATCCTTCTATGTGCAAGCACCCCAAAACCAAGCTATTCAATATGAGATTAAGTCAAGCACCATTCAAATGTTGCCATCCTTCTATGGCAATACTAATGAAGATCTGTACATATATCTTGATGAGTTTCTCCAAATTTATTCCACAGTCAAAATCTAGAATTTCTCTGATGATGCTCTTAGATTGACTCTCTTCTCATTCTCTCTTAAGGACAAAGCTAAAGATTGGTTGGAGCTTTAGGTAGACCAACTAACACATGGGCTGAAATGTAAAAAGAATTTTTGAAGAAATTGTATCCCATTGGGCGAACCAATAGCATGAGGAGAGCTATTACTGGATTCACTCAAAATCTTGGAGAACAAATCAATGAAGCTTGGGATAGATTGAAAGATTTATTAGGAAAGTACCCATACTATGGTTTATCAAGATGGCAAATAGTTCAAGTATTTTTAGAGGGATTAACTAATAATTACCGATAAATGGTGGATGCCTCGTGTGGGGGAGCCTTTATGAGTAAAAGCGAGGATGAGGCTTATGACTTGTTTGAGATGTTATGTGAAAATTCTATTAGTCATGCCTCGCTCTCATCTTATGAAAGAATGATTGGGCCCGCAAAGAGGGCATGGCTTTATGAAGTTAAGAATCAAGGAGAATCGGAGAATAGGATGGACATTAATGCTCTTACACAAAAATTCAATAAAATGGATATGTTGGCACAAAAGATGGAGAAGGTTGATTTGGTAGCTCAGAAATTAGATCAGTTGCTATCCATGAATAGACATGAACCTTTTTTCTCTTCTGTCCCTCAATCTCTACCCTTCTCGAACTCTAATCATCAAGAAATTTGAGTTCTTTGCTCAAGCCCAAATCATGTTGTTACTGATTGCCCTACAACGTCCCAGCTTCCCCCATTCATCCAAGAACAAATTTTCGCTCCTCAAGGCGTCTCAAAGCCTGCTTACGATCTCTATGCTAACACTTACAATCCATGTTGGAGAAATCTTCCAAATTTTTCTTGGAAAAATCAGTAAGGACCACTCCTTTCATCTAATCCCTCACATCAACCAATTCAAAGGCAACCCTTTCAAGTTCCAGCTAAGTCTCAATAAAACTTTTCGTATGCACCTTTTCAACAACATCAACAATCTGAATCTCCATATCAGCATTCTCAGGCCCCATATCATCAAGCTCAGCCATTTCAAGGCCAATATCATCCCCCTAATCATTTCAATCAAGCTCAAGTTCCTTTCCAACCTCAGCCTCCTTAGCCCAACTTTGATGAAAAAATTGATCAACTCTAACAACTTATTCTCTCTCAGTAACAATCAATTTCGAAGTTGGGAGGTCAAATAGGGCAATTAGCTATGAATAGTATGAGGAGAGAAGTAGGTCAGCTTCCTAGCCAACTAGTGGCTAACCCCAAGAATCAACCTCCAGGCTTTCCTCAAAGAGCCCCTCTCCTTCCTCAACCAAATCAACCTCAGCCTCCCCCTCCCATGGGTCCCCAATTTGAGAACGCTAAGGCTATATCTACCCTTAGGAGTTTGAAGATTCTAGATGATCCTTATAAGGTTAAGGGAGTTGGAAGTAGCGCGGCCCAAGAGGCCCAAGATGAGAGTGATAGTAAGGAGAAGGAGGCACGATCGTTAAGGAAAAGAAGAAGCTGGACGTTGAGAAAAAGGAACTTGATAAAGGAAATAACAAGATTAACGTGAAACCCCCAGAATACATGCCAAAGGTCCCCTTCCTGGATCCACTAAAGTCAAAAGCCAACAAAAAGTAGCCGGTTCAACAGGAAGAACTATTGGAATTGTTTAAACAAGTGAATATCAATATTCCACTTTTAGATGCAATCAAGCATGTGCCGGCATATGCGAAATTTCTAAAGGATCTATGTACACCGACGAGGGAATCGAAGGTGATAACTCAAAAGATCTGTCTATCCGAGGATGTTAGTGTTGTGGTAATGAATCATCTTCCTAAAAAGTTGAAGGATCTCGGAGCTCCGTTGATATCATGTGACATAGGTGGAGTTACTTTTGAACGGGCATTACTAGACTTAGGAGCTAGTGTGAATTTATTGCCCACCTTTATTTATGAGTAGTTTGATATGGGAGAACTAAAGCCTATATCAATAATACTTGAATTAGCGGATCGATCTGTAAAGACACCAAGGGGTTTATTGGAGGACGTCTGTAGCATCTTGAGTTTTTAAGTGTGCTAAATAATATTTAAGATAAATAAAAATATAAATATCTGAATTTTTATGAATTAAATAATATTTTTTCACTTAAACCAAATTTTTAATGAATAAGATAATATTATTTTCTCGACCCAAAAATTGAGAGTTTTGTAAAAATATAAAAAAATATGTATCTCGTGTAAAATGTTATTTCCAGCAACTTTGACTAAAGGAACAAACCCAAAACAAAATTATTTTAGGCCCAATTTTAAATTTAAGTCTAAAAATAGTGGTTTTGTATGAACAACTTAAATCATCTAATTAGGCCTTAATCTGCGCTCTAATGGGCGCAGATCGGAACCAATTCCTTGGCCCATCCTAGTAGATTATTTTTTCCTTCGAAACCCTAACCCTAGGTGTGTCTATTGGCGACGGCGGCAGAGGATTAGGTTTCATCCCAAATTTGTCATCGAGTTTTCCCCCTTGGACTCTTCGACTCAATCTGATCTCTAGAAGCTTCAATAGGGTCTATAATCAGAGGGCTTCGACGTCCTAGGACACTTATTTGATCTTTGGACCGGTTGCGTGGCTAATCGTGGTTAGACTTGGGCGGATTTGGGCGTTTTGGAGGTTGTGCGATTAGGGTTCTGGCGCGTTCTTGTCCCTCTCTTTCTCTTCGATCAAGGTAGGTTTCTCTCAGGTTAAACCATAATTAAAGCATGCTAGCTTAATCTTTATCTTGTCCTCTTTTTAAAGATATATTTTGCCCATTTTTCATGCACCATACTGTTCATATTAGCTATTGTAATCAAAGGTGTATTAGGGTTCGTTGTTTATACTTTACCTCTTTTTCATGCTGCTATCCCTTAGATTTAAATCTAATTAAAGTATACCATGTTATACCCCTTCAAATGCTCTTTTATTTGGTAATAGTTTGCCTAAGTTTTATTTTGTATATTGATCGGAATTGTCGGTTTAGTCGGGACACATCGGAGCTCACCACGGCAGGGCTCTGTCCTTAATTGCGGCCCTAACAGGAATTGCTAAGCTAAAAGCGGTCACGCGATAGACCGTTTTCATCCTGGATCATTATTTTTTTTATATGAATATATGGTAGCGACCCTCTCCTGATCGTCTCACTCAGAAGACGGCCCCGCGATAGACCGTCTCCGGGCGGTGGGTTTTCAAAAGAGAAAATGGGCTAGTCAGGATCTTAGCGGTCATATTCCTGACCGTCTCACATGCCTTGCAGTCATACGGAGACCGTTTCTATTCCTGTTATAGTAAAAGTGTTGTTTTTGTTTCCGGCTTGATATGTTTTATCTTCCCTGTTTAACTGCATGATATTAAGGCTAATTTCGTGGTAGAAACACACTAATAATTAGGTTCATGAAATAATTGATCTAAGTATAATTCTCTTCTAAATATTGTCCCTTCATGATTATCCTTCATGTATCATCACTTGATTGAAAGGAGAGTGGATTAACATGCTTATTTATATGATTAGTTAACAAATTATCTCTGCATGATTAGTTAGGAACTTGTTTTTAGGTCGTGCCACTCCGGTGGTATCGGTTAGACCGAATATATATATATGTTTTCTGCATGCTTTGAGCCCTTAACTCTCGGACATCTAATGCCTCTCCGTCAGATATTCCTTCTGCCAGACTAGGTGTTCATGTTCCGAGGCCTCTGTAAGACCTCGCGAGCTTGGGATTCCCACTAGGACGCCAGGCAGGTAGTACCACCAAAACCTAAACTGATTGACTCGATGGAACCGCATGAGTTCGCAGCCCGAAACTGGATTGTTCTATCTGTTGCGGCAATCTTTGGACCGCTATTCTTAGGTCGCGGCCTGGCTCTGGACCGCTACTCTCTGTATGCGGCCCTATTATGACCGCTTTATTCTAAGTGTAAATCAATTGTGCCCTATCACACATTTCTTTTGGCGGTCGAACGATGGACCATTTCTGTCCTCTTGCGGCCATCCATGGATCGTTTCCTTCCTGCTCTGTCCTGTCTCGTCTCGACCGGTGGCAACCTTATTGCGGCCTGGTTCAGACCGATATTATCTCCTTAGCAGTCTGTGTAATGACCCAAGATCTGGATACCAGAAAGAACCCGATACCATTCGAATCCTGGCCCGCCGCCCACGAGCAGGGAGGGCTCAGATGGGTTAAAAGGAGTATGGAGGTACAAAGAAATAGGAAATAAAGTAGGACAATTCAACAACTTATAGAAATAAATAAACAACTACAATAGAGTCCAGTTCAACAGAAAGTACAGTCTAAAGCAGTAAAACGTACCACATGCCAAGTGAACACTCGGTCCGGCGAGCTGGCAACTAAGAACCTCCGAACAGCACCCTCGAACCTCGAGGAAGAACCGTCGCACCTGAAACGCAGGGGTGAGCCTCCTATCACTGGCTCAGTAGGGATCCCGTGGAACCCCAATTGAGAACAACGGCGGCGCGGAAAGCATTAACTACAAGAACAACAGTAGCAGCAGGAACAGTACCTTGGTGGCCGGTCAAAACTCGGCACTACAACTACTCCTACTATACCGGTCAAGCAGAAAGAGAAATCCCGATCTCACAATCGGGAGCCGGACCACACTAACACCAAGCCTACCGAGGAACACTCACGGCAACCCTGCCGTAGAAGTCTGCCTACATAGGCACGACCAACTGGGACCGTGTAGTCCCACACTGGCACGATGAAACCTCAGTGAAGCCACTGGCACCGTGGTCACTACCTTGGGAGCACCGGACGGTCCAGAAAACCTCATCTCACAGACGGGAAACGGAACCCGGAAATAGGAGAGTCACGTCTCATGTAACAGGAGTACCTGCCCACCAGAAGCAAGGCCGAATGCGTCCACTGACGTCTTAGACCGCGCCTCAGGTGTCTCCCTCCGGCCCAGTGGGAACTGAGACATCGTACTAGTAACCACAGAACAGGTGACTAGTTGGGGTCGCGCTCGTCAGCGCGGGTCCAACTGCCCCCAACCACGTGTGCATACATCGACCATGCATCCCAGGTCTGGCCCTCTGACTGGTTTTCCCCTCAGCCGGACTCTGGCTGCAAGACGTGGGGCACAACGGAAACCAGTCTAAAAATCGTCTCTCGGGGTAGCCTCCCCACAACTCCCTTGTGGGACCACTCACGTGTCGGAAGGCTACGACTAGTGGGGAGTCACTGGTGTCACCACTCTCCGAAGAGAAACTCCGAGAACCACACACGCACCCTACACGAAAGTCGAGAAGGACCAAGTGGGGATGAGCCACTAGATGCTGGACGGTCCTCTAGACTGACTAAATCCAATGGTCCTTGAGTCACAAGACTCGGGGTCAAGACCGTTGAACGCAACAACGCAATGCCGTTAATCTAGCCTGATCCCTAGGTCTAAAATCACGGTAGCATGAATACCGAAGCAGCTCTCGAGCCGTCGAGACCATACCCTCGAGAAAGGAACTGAGAAGCCTTCTAGCCCCAGGCTGGGCAACTGGACTCACAGTCCCAGGTCACACACACGTCCCACGCAGAAAATAGAGAAGCACGTTTCCCAAGGTAGCTCACACGCCGCTACGCCGATTCCCCATCCCAGGGAAGAGCGAGAAACCTCCAACTCCAGGCTGGATGACTGGACTCGCAGTCCAAGGCCAAACACTTGGCCCATTCGGGAATCATCTTTTGCAGAAACCCACAACATGCAGGGGAACCCCACCACACTCACAACGATACACGGGTGACGCGATCCAGTGTAACACAAAAGCCCGGAACACACACCTACGGGCATGCTAATCGAGGTAACATGACACCTCCAGACACCCCAGAAACATGGACACGGCACCCATGTGGTGTCCGGGACACTCACGAGGCCGAAGGTCGACCACTGGGTCACCATCGGGTCGACCGGAGACCAACACAACGCGAACTCGACATCGCGAGCAAGGAAATCTCCTAGCGGTCTAACCTTAAACCGCCACAAGGACTGTAGCGGTCCAACATTAGGCAGCCACCCCCTGGGTTGCGAAGGCATAAGCGGTCCTATATAGGGCCGCCAAAAGACATGAGGCGGGCGTACCCTCGGCCGCCCGACCCAAAAGCCTCCAATGGTCAAAAACTATCGGTCAAAACATCTCGAAGGCCACGCCGAACAACTGGGCTTAGAGGTCAGACCTTCGGCCGCCACCTGGGCTTTGGCGGCTCATCGTGCGGCCGCCAGGCCCAACCCACGCACGGAAAGGTTGAAACAGTTGAACGGGGACCGCCAGAAGGATGTGGCGGTCACTGGAAGCACCGCCACACTTCCGAAAAACCGAGAACGGCGGGAAACGCCCCATAAACTCAATCCACGCCCCAATCACCCCTGAGTGATAGGGAAACAATAGGGAATCCATCCCAAAACCCCTAGGTATGCATCTAAACCCCTGGATCGGCCAAAAATGTCACGAAACGAGAGATCTGGCTCACTCCCCAAAAATATGGATTTTTCCCAAAAAGCTCAAATAAGCCCGCTCGGCTCGCCACGGCCTACAAAACTCGCGAGAAAGGAAATGCACGAGCTGGGGGTCCATCTCCCTACCTCCACCGAAGATTTCGCGCCTCGAGGTCGCCGATCTGCGGAGAAATGCCGTTTAAACCCTCGCCGGTTCACGATCGCGCCACCGAGCTTCCACGCGCCTCCATCCCCCGATCCTCGACCCATCCTAGCCGTCCTCCTCGCCCGCGTCGCCCCGCTGTGCCCCCACCCCGCTCCGTCGGCCGCCAGAGAAGAGAGGGTGAGAAGGGAGAGCGTGAGAGAAGAGAGAGGGAGAGAGTGAGAAAATGAGCGTGAGAGAAGAGAGAGAGAAAAAGGAGGTTAATATATAGAAAAACCCCAAAATTCTAGAAATATAGAAAAATATGAAAAATTACCTCTGCGATCCTCAAGAGGAGCACAACGCGTCGGTATTGTCCCGGAGTCGGAGAACGCCATGGTTTGCCCTGCACAGAGTTCCAAAGGCGCATCAGGGAAAAACACGTGTAAAGCACAAAATACACTCCGAGACAGAAAAAAAATCCGAAAAGCCCGGGGCATTACAGCCCTACCCCCTTAAAGAAATTTCATCCTCAAAATTTAGGACTAGCACCAAGTCACAGGGGAAGAACATTGAACCAACTGACAACGCCGTTAGAGCCCCAGCACAGAAAACCTGGATTCATACGAAAGCACTAATCCTGAGGGACACAGCCAAACTATCATCACGAACGGCACCTCGCTCGCACGCTGCGCACACCGGCCATCAGAGCAGGCACACACCAAAGGACACAGTCCGGCACTACCTTAGACAACGCGAGAACCAATCATGGCACCGCTGCCACCGTCTCGCCCACCGAGGAGACACAGTCTTCGTCACGAGAAACAACTACCGATCCATCCATTGGTTAGTAGACAAAGCACACATCAGCTTCACAATCAGTTGACAGGTCGCTCACCCAGCTCCAGGGAACAACCAAAACAGAGGCTACATCAGCTCATAACAGCACGGGACCGACTCTATCAGAACTCAAACTTCGACAAAGCTTAGATCCCATCCGGAAAGTACACCACGGAAACGACCACCAAAGGTCTCACCGATACACGGCTCTCACCGTTCACGATGCACCACCAACAACATCTTCTGTCTGTGAAAGACCACACGTTGGTCACCAGCTGCTCGTCAACGGGAAACCTCCACCGGCCCAACGGGCACGATCCAACTCACAATAGGCCATCCACAGACTCACACATAGATGATTATCACATATCGAGCTGCACTCCTCTCGGACATCGCATCCGATCTCGAGCATCGCACCAACTCAACCCTCTCAGGGGAGCATGATAAAACCAACGATAAGACTCAAGAGTCTTCAGTCATCACCTCACTCGACTTAGACTTACAGGGAAATCCTCCCATGCTCGTCACCAGACCAAGGATAACCACTCTAACGCCAACGTCCCATCAAGGACCACTATTTCGATGCCAATCTCACTTAAAGGCCTTCGCCCACAGGCGTCACTCTTCAGTCTTGTCTCATCAAATCCTTCATCTCAATTAATCCAAGTGGACACCTACCAATCATGATTCTGCCCTCACCACAGAGCCACGGGACACCACCGAAAGAATTCATGGCACACGTCTCTAGGGGAGGAAAGCGCCATCCAATATTATGGCAACCTAGTCGCCAACACCACGACCAATGCACATGGGTTCCCAACAATACACATCTTACCATGGTCGACTACGAGACTAGCCTTACCAGTCACTCGCAACTACCAACAGGAACCCACAATCTGTCATAGATCACTTCTCCAAAAATGATCTCATCCGAGGACACGACTGGCAACACAAGCCGGGCACCAAGCCACCGACTCTAACCAACACGTCCTCGACCTCCGTCAGGCGACATCCTCAACAACCCCATTCGTGTTTAACACCGACGCCTGACATGGCTTCCATCACAGGAACAGGGTACTCATGCGACACACTTGCCAATATTTTTGCCCAACATTCCATCCTGCCAGTGCCAAGAACTATGATATCTCGGGCAATGGCACGGCAACAACACGTCTCACACCGAGGAACCAATCCTCCAATGCTCAACGCAAACTCAGGAATCTGCCCGTAGCAACCAACGCTACGACCCTGCACTAGTGGGTCACAGGCCCACCAGGCTTATGCTATGCACTCTGATCCACGCGCACAGCCAACACGACAACTCTAGACTCATCATCCCGACAATCCACAACTCGACTGGCCAACTTTAGGAAATAGGGTGAGGAAAGCTCCATTACCTCGAACCCCAGGCACAGATTCACCCAAATCTAGCAATCCTCCATAACACTGCAGGCTCCGAACTGCCACGCATCGGAAAGTTCCAACACCAACCAAGAGTTTGAACACCGCCCAACCAGCACTCGTCCTTCCGGAACAGTGCCAGCACCCTCACACACCAGGGGAAATGGGCACAACTCTCACAGGCAACCATCTTGCCACAGCACAGGACATGTCTCGTACGGATTCCATGGCACACAAAAGCCAACCAATCCGAACACGCAATGCAAGACGACGAACCTTAGCTACACGCAATCTCTCCAACCAAAAGGAGAAACCAATCACACCTCCGACCAACGAAAAATATCCACGCTCGACCTGACCTCAAACCTCGCGCATAATGGGAACAGCACCTTCCAGCACCAAGAAAACTATCACCACGTCAGGTCAGTGCCTCCGACACACTCGGCGAGTGTCACGTCGGACCACAATCACAGCTTCCCTCGATGCACCACCACTAAAATTCCTCGAACTACAACACGCCATGCCAAGAGCCACAACACGAGCCACAACCGACAACCGTCAATGCTCACCCTCGAGTCCCGAAACTCACTGCGGAACCTTCTCATCTCGAGCCAGCTCCAGGGCGAACATAATCCATTCGCACACAAGAGCGCAGGAGCAAGACTTACTGGGACACCACAACCCAATCCCGCCTCGAAATCCATGAAAATAATCAGGACTGACACGTCATTTCTGATGCCACAGAGCATGACAAGAACATCAGGCTCGACAAAATAGCAGCTCACCGAGAAGATCCTCCGCTCACCCGAGCGCACTTCTCAATCAGAACACCCAATCTGCCACCTTAAACCACAACCTTAACATCTCAGGGGTTGGATAAACCTCAAGCTGGGGTGGCCATACTCAACAGTAGCTCCCTCAGAGCACGCTCACGGCCACATGAGCACGGACAATCCCCGCCAGCCACCTGACCTCGCTGTAGAAACCTCGAATGCAGCACTACAAATCTGCGCCTACCGGTAACGTCTGCTCAATGCAACACAACTGGGCCCACCACCTATGAGGGAGAAACTCTCAACCTCAATCCTTAGAGTACATGCCGACACGAAAGCCACGAACAACAACTACCTTAACAGCACCGCGCGACGCACTCAAGCTCTCAAGCGAGAAATCAAGCAGAAAACATGCACAAAACCCTATGCCAGCTGCCGACCGTACTGGACCTTATGGACTCTAATCACTGCAATATCTCGAATTCCTATATACGTCCATAACTACCGCTCTGATACCAGCTGTGACGACCCAAGATCCGGATACCGAGAAGAACCCGATACCATTCGAATCCTGGCCCGCCGCCCACGAGCCGGGAAGGCTCGGAAGGGCTAAAAGGAGTGTGGAGGTACAAAGAAATAGGAAATAAAGCAGGACAATTCAATAATTAACAGAAATAAATAAACAACTACAACAGAGTCCAGTCTAATAGAAAGTACAGTCTAAAGCAGTAAAGCGTACCACATGCCAAGTGAACACTCAGCCCGGCGAGCTGGCAACTAAGAACCTCCGAACAGTACCCTCGAACCTCGAGGAAGAACCGTCGCACCTGAAACGTAGGGGTGAGCCTCCTGTCACTAGCTCAGTAGGGATCCCACGGAACCCCAACTGAGAACAACAGTGGCACGGAAAGCAGTAACTACAAGAACAACTGTAGCAGCAGGAACAGTAACTTGGTGGCCGGTCAAAACTCGGCACTACAACTACTCCTACTATGCCGGTCAAGCAGAAAGAGAAATCTTGATCTCACAATCGAGAGTCGGACCACACTAACACCAAGCCTACCGAGGAACACTCACGGCAACCCTGCCGTAGAAGTCTGCATACACAGGCACGACCAACTGGGACCGCGCAGTCCCACACTAGCATGACGAAACCTCGGTGAAGCCACTGGCACCCTGACCACTACCTTAGAAACACCGAATGGTCCAGAAAACCTCGTCTCGCAGATAGGAAATGGAACCCAGAAACAGGAGAGTCACGTCTCATGTGACAGGAGTACCTGCCCACCAGAAGCAAGGCCGGATGCGTCCATTGACGTCTTAGACCGCGCCTCAGGTGTCTCCCTCCGATCGAGCGGGAACTGAGACACCGTACTAGTAACCACAGAACAAGTGACTAGTTGGGGTCGCGCTCGTCAGTGCGGGTCCAACCGCCCCTAACCACGTGTGCACACACAGACCATGCATCCCAGGTCTTGCCCTCTGACTGGTTTTCCCGTCAGTCGGACTCTGGCTACAAGACATGGGGCCCAACGGAAACCAGTCTAAAAATCGTCTCTCGGGGTGGCCTCGCCACCACTCCCTGGTGGGACCACTCGCGTGTCAGAGGGCTATGACTAGTGGGGAGTCACTAGTGTGACCATTCTCCGAAGAGAAACTCTGAGAACCACACACGCACCCTACGCGAAAGTCAAAAAGGGCCAAGTGGCGACGATCCACCAGACTCTGGACGGTCCTCTAGACTCACTAAATCCAACGGTCCTTGAGTCACAAGACTCGGGGTCAAGACCGTTGAACGCAACGACGCAATGCCATTAATCTAGCCTGATCCCTAGGTCTAAAACCACGGTAGCATGAATACCGAGGCAGCTCACGAGCCGCCGAGACCATACCCTCGGGAAAGGAATTGAGAAGCCTTCCAGCCCCAGGCTGGGCAACTGGACTCATAGTCCAAGGCCACACACACGGCTCACGCGAAAAATAGAGAAGCATGATTCCTAAGGTTGCTCACAAGCCACCACGCCGATTCCCCATCTCAGGGAAGAGCGAGAAACCTCCAACTCTAGGCTGGATGACTGGACTCGCAGTCCAAGGCCAAACACTTGGCCCATTCAGGAATCATCTTCTGCAGAAACCCACGACATGCGGGGGAACCCCACCACACTCACACTGATACACGGTGACTCGATCCAGCGTAACACAGAAGCCTGGAACACACACCTACATGCACACTAATCGAGGTAACATGGCACCTCCAGACACCCCAGAAACAAGGACATGGAACCCATGGGGTGTCCGGGACACTCACGAGGCCGAAGGTTGACCATTGGGTCACCACCGGCTCGACCTGAGACCAACACAATGCGAACCCGACATCGCGAGCAAGGAAATCTCCTAGCGGTCTAACCTTAAACCGCCACACGGGCTAGCGGTTCAACATTAGGCTGCCACAAGGACTGTAGCGGTCCAACATTAGGCCGCCACCCCTGGGTTACGAAGGCACAAGCGATCCTATATGGGGGAGCCAAAAGACATGAGGTGGGCGTACCCTCTGCCGCCAGACCCAAAAGCCTCCAATGGTCAAAAACCAATGGTCAAAATGCCTCGAAGGCCACGCCGGCCAACTGGGCTTAGCGGTCGGACCTTCAACCGCCACCTGGGCTCTGGCGCCTCACGTGTGGCCGCCAGGCCCATCCCACGCACGGAATGGTTGAAACGGTCAAACGGGGACCACCAGAAGGATGTGGCGGTCACTGGAAGGACCGCCACACTTCCAAAAAATCGAGAACGGCGGAAAATGCCCCAAAAACCCGATCCACGCCCCAATCACCCCCGGGTGATGGGGAAACAAAGGGGAATCCATCCCCAAGCCCATAGGCATGCATCTAAACCCCTGGATCGGCCAAAAATGCCACGAAACGAGAGATCCGGCTCACTCCCCAAAAATATGGATATTCCCCAAAAGTCTCAAATAAGCCCGTTCAGCTCGCCACGGCCTACAAAATTTGTGGGAAAGGAAGTGCACGAGCTAGGGGTCCATCTCCCTACCTCCACCGAAGATTTCGTAACCCGAGGTCGCCGATCCGCAAAGAAATGTCATTTAAACCCTCGCCGGATCGCGATCGCGCCACCGAGCTTCCACGCACCTCCATCCCCCGATCCTCAACCCATCCTCGCCATCCTCCTCGCCCGCGTCTCCATGCTGCGCCCCCGCCCCGCTCCGTCGGCCGCCGAAGAAGTGATGGTGAGAAGGGAGAGCGTGAGAGAAGAGAGAGGGAGAGAGTGAGAAAATGAGAGTGAGGGAGAGAGAGAAAAAGGAGGTTAATATATAGGAAACCCCCAAATTCTAGAAATTCAAAAAATATGAAAAATTACCTCCGCGATCCTCGGGAGGAGCACAACGCGCCGGTACTGCCTCGGAGTCAGAGAACGCCACGGTTTACCCTTCACAGAGTTCCGAAGGCGCATCAGGAAAAAACGCGTGTAAAGCACAAAATACACTCCAAGACCCACAAAAATGATCCGAAAAAAAATCCAAAAAGTCCTGGGCATTAAACTCTGGCTCTGACTGTTTCTCTTTCTAGTCAGCAAAATTATCATTATTCCATGAATTTTGTAAGTGAACCCAATCCAGCTTAGGTTAATCATTATATTCTTCGAATTCAGACCTTGGTTAGGTCGTCATTTGATATCACCATCCTTGGAAATCATTTTTCTTGTGTGGCTTTTACTTGGAAGTTGATAAGATTGGTCCTTGGAATTCAGATGTCATTAGTGAATTGTCTGGGATTAATCGATATGGGACCTTGGGTCCACTTTGACACTCAATGCTAGGCTGAAACTATAAGGGCCCAGATCTGGTCCTAGGGGCGAGGCAAAGCCCAGACATGTACCAGTATAATGGATGATCAGGTGTGGAATTGCACCAACTATATGCAAGATTTGGTCTGGACATATTTACATCTTGGGGCATCTTCCTCATATGCACGACTTGACATGATTTGATACGATATGATTTGATATGAGGTCCGAAAGGTACAACTTGTTGATATGAATATTTGTACTTGTTCCCACTCTTGTATATGTTCCTGGCTATCTCTTTTCTATCATGTTCATGATCATTGATCTTATTTAAGCCTCTTGTAACTTTGCCGTTCCTTTGATATTATTTATGTTCATGTCATGCATTCTATTGATTTTTCGTGCATCATCTAATTGGTTAATTAATTAAAGTATTGCCTGATGATAGAGAGTAATTCCTACTGAGCTTCTTGCTCACCCAGTTTTCCCCCAACCTTTTTCAGGTAATATTGAAGATACTGCCATAGATGGGAGCGGGGATGAGTGATGAGTTGGCTTGATCGTGGAGAGTCTAGTTTTGTTTTATTTGAGTTTCGTCCTGTAATTCGAGTCTTTTCTTTTGTTATTAATGTAATTGAGTCCTTTTTCCTATGTAAGAGAGTCAAGAGCTTTGTAAATATTGAGTTTTGATATCAATAAAAGCTATATTTATTTTTGGCGCAATTATCTAGTGTTTTTGGTCTTTGGTTTTGTTCTGTATCATGAATGAATCACTGCCACGTTACGAGTATGCTTCCCGCTTCTATTTGTTCGGGGCATGACCTTTTGTGGTATCAGAGCCTTGGTTTTCTTAAACCCTAGGTCTTGAGTCTAAGTCTATATGATAAATATTGATTTTTAGTCACCTTATAGGCACCTGGTGAGATTGGGTAGAACCATGGGGCTAATTGGTAAAAATTGTGATAATCTTAATAAAGTTAAAAGATTATAGGTTGTTAATCTTCGTGTAAATTGTGTTATAGGTTGATATGGCTGTGGAGCGTGGTCAGTGGCGGGAGATGCAGCGTACGGTTCGAGGATTGACTCGGGCTTTGCAGTAGGTATCCCAGGGTGGAGTTCATCATGGTGCGGGTGAATTGCATAGGAGCTTTCAGGGTATGAATCCCCATAGGTTTAGCAGGTCTACCGATCCCGATGAGGCCGAGAACTGGGTTAAGGAGATAGAGAGAATTTTTAGGGTTATTTAGTGTGCCGATCAGGAGAAGGTTTTGTTAGCTACGTACCAGTTGGAGAAGGATACGCGTGCTTAGTGGGAAGCAGACATTTCTGAATGCCGAATAATCAGGTATCATGGAATGAGTTTGTGGAGTCTTTCAATGGGAGGTATTTATCGGAGCGGGTTCGCAAGAAGAAGGCTGCTGAGTTTACATCCCTGAAGCAGAGGAGCTTGTCTATAGTGGATTATGAAGCCCAATTTTCTAGGTTAGCTCATTATGCCCCTCACTTAGTTAGTACCGAGAAGATGAAGGCTAAGAGGTTTTTGAATGGGTTAAGGGTAGAGTATATCCCTCAATTAGCGCCCTTAGAGATAAAGGGGTTTGCCGAGATGGTGAAGAAGGCTCAAGTGTTGGAGGATGCCCTTGATATGACCGAGAGGATTTCTAGGAGGCTTGCTAAGAAGGGAGGAGCGAATGGTTCCGAGAGTAGTGTGTCTACCAATGGAAAGAAGAGACCGAACGGAGGTAATGGAGCTCATAAGGATAAGAAAGGTAAGAAGGTGGATCAGCAGAATGTCCCTGTTAGAGAGAAATGCGAGCATTGCGACAAAGGTGGGCATCGATCGGAAGATTGCCTGAGGAAGCAAGGAAAATACATTCGTTGTGGGAGCGCAGATCATAGAATTGCTCGTTGTCCACTGATGAAGGAGCAAGCACCGCGTGATGGGCCACAAGATGAACCAAAGCGGCAAGGCAGGCTGCAGGCGACTGAAGGTAATTCTAAACCTGCCTTAAATTTATATTTCATGCTTAGACTTGGTGATCTTGTAAAATTGCATGAATTAGAACCGGTCCTGTTATTTTGAAGCATTAGAAGGTGTTTAAGAGTAGTAAATTGCCCCACTATTGTTTTGGAAAGAATCGTGTAAATTTGGAGGATCAAATTCCTTAAAGTGGAGGAGGGTGTAGAATCTCGAGTTTTTAAGTGTGCTTAATAATATTTAAGATAAATAAAAATGTAAATATTTGAATTTTTATGAATTACAAAATATTTGTTCACTTAAACCGAATTTTTAATGAATAAGATAATATTATTTTCTCGACCCAAAAATTGAGATTTTTATAAAAATATGGAAAAATATGTATCTTGTGTAAAATATTATTTCCAGCAACTTTGGCTAAAGAAACAAACCCAAAATAAAATTTGTTTTGGCCCAATTTGAAATTTAAGTCTAAAAATAGTGGTTTTGCATGAACAACTTAAATCATCTAATTAGGCCTTAATTCGCACTCTAATGGGCTCAGATCAGACCCAATTCTTTGGCCCATCCTAGTAGATCGTTTTGCCCTTCGAAACCCTAACCCAAGGTGTGTCCATTGGTGACGGCGGCGGAGGATTAGGTTTCATCCCAAATTTCTCGCCGAGGTTTCCCCCTTGGACTCTTCCGCTTAATCTGATCTCTAGAAGCTTCCATTGGGGCTATAAATAGAGGGCTTCGACGCCTTAGGACCCCTATTTGATCTCTGGACCGGCGGCGTGGATGATCGTGGTCGGACTTGGGCTGATTTGGGCGTTTTGGAGGCTACGCGATTAGGGTTCTGGCGCATTCTTGTCCCTCTCTTTCTCTTCGATAAAGGTAGGTTTCTATCAGGCTAAACCTTAATTAAAGCATGCTAGTTTAATCTTTATCGTGTCCTCTTTCTAAAGATATCTTTTGCCCATTTTTATGCACCATACTGTTCGTATTGGCTCTTGTAATCAAAGGTGTATTAGGGTTCACTGTTTATACTTTACCTCTTTTTCACGCTGCTATCTCTTAGATTTAAATCTAATTAAAGTATATCATGTTATACCCCTTCGAATGCTCTTTTATTTGGTAATAGTTTGCCCAAATTTTATTTTATATATTGATCGGAATGGTCGGTTTAGTTGGGACACGTCGGAGCTCGCCACGGCGGTACTCTGTCCTTAACTGTCACCCTAACAGAAACCGCTAAACTAAGAGCGGTCACACGATAGACCATTTTCATCCTGGATCATTGTTTTTTTATATGAATATATGGTAGCGGCCCTCTCCTGACCGTCTCACTCATAAGACGGCCCCGCGATAGACCGTCTCCAAGCGGTGGGTTTTCAAAAGAGGAAATGGGCTAGTCAGGATCTTAGCTGGCATATTCCTGACCATCTCACATGCCTTGCAGTCATACGGAGACTGTTTCTATTCCTGTTACAGTAAAAGTGTTGTTTTTGTTTCCGGCCTGATATGTTATGTCTTCCCAGTTTAACTGCATGATATTAGGTGACGCGGCGGCGTCGTGGAAATGGATCGACGGCAACTCCTGACGGCACAGACGGGAACAGATAACTTGCTACCTCACGCAGCTCGGCCTCACGCCGGACGGTCTCACACCGGGTGACACTCAAACTCACAAGGAGAAAGAGGGAAGGGAAGAACATAAGGCAAAACACCTTAGTTTTCAAGCTTTTTCTCATTCATATAACAACATTCATACGTAACACACAAGCATTGGCCTCCTTATATAGGAAAAAAGCCATAGCAATAATACCCTCACACTTATACTAATTGTGTTTATACCCTAGCCTAACAAGACAAAGCCCACCCACCCACTTTTGACTTGTGGGTTTTAATCAAATAAAATACATAAAATACACACATGTTATTTGACTAGTCTAATAAGACGAATACACACAAATACGTACAAATACGTGTATCACTCAATACACACAAATACGCCGAGTCTTCAGGAAGTCAGATCTCCGAGCCATAAGCTTGGTGCAGTCAGGACGGTGCGACGTCAGCTCCGAGTAGTGGGCCCGGTAGTGGATCCGGTGTCCCCACCAACCCTCACGGGGGGGCTGGAACTCGACTCCGTCGAGTAAGGGGGGACACTGCTGTGGTAGTGCTTCAGCAGATCTAGATCGAGGCACTGAAGATCTTCCCGGGTGATCCAGGAATCATCAGAAGGTGGACGGTCCTGCCAGCGGACAAGGTAGCGCTGGTACACCCTGCTCCGTGTAGTAGTCACCTGTTCATCCAGTATCCTCTCAATTTGCTCACGCGGTGCTCTCGAGGCTGTAGGACGCACAGGGGTGGGCTCACTCTCAATGGGAGGAGAAGGCTCGAAAGGATCACTAGGAATCGCTGTGGGTTCCTTGTAGGCCACTAGGTCTGCCACATTAAAAGTTGAGTTAATCCCATATTCGGGACGTAAGTCCACAACATACGCATTGGAGCCAATCTTCCGTAGAATTGGGAAGGGACCATCACTACGGGCTTGCAACTTCTTAACGGCTCCCGAGGGGAGTCGTTCGGGTCGAACCCGTACCATAACCATGTCACCTTCTTGGAATTCATGGTGACGCCTATGCGAATCAGCCAGTCGTTTGTAAGTCTCATTACTGAGGTTTATTTGCTTGCTAATTGACTCATGGAGACTCTTGACGTGATGTGCAAACTCCTCAGCTGACTTGGATGTCCTAGACTCGAGGGGAGGGGAATGAGATCCACAGGTTTCCTAGGTTTGTAGCCATGCACGACCTCAAATGGACTCATACCTATGGACCTATTGACGAGCTGTTGTATTAAATTCGGCTCTAGGTAAAAGAAGATCCCAAGTGCCGGATGATCCCCTACGAGACACCTCAACAGGTTCCCTAAACTCCTATTGACGACCTCGGTTTACCCATCAGTTTGGGGGTGATAGGCAGTGGAGAATTTGAGTTTGGTGCCAACTAGGTGCCAAAGTGTCTTCCAGAAGTAACTAGTGAACCGAACATCTCGGTCAGACACAATGGTTTGGGGGAGACCATGCAGACGCACTACTTCATCAAAGAATAAATGGGCTACTCTAGATGCATCAGATGTTTTAGAACATGCAATGAAGGGGGCCATCTTAGAGAACCTATCAACGACAACAAAGATGGAATCATGCTTGTGAGCAGTGCGAGGTAACCCAAGGATAAAATCCATGCTCACATCAACCCATGGTCGACCAGGAACGGGGAGAGGAGTGTAGAGACCAGTGTTCTGTTTGACCTGTTTGGCCATTGTGCATATTCTACACTGGGCTACAATCTTGGCCACATCTTTCTTTAGGCCAGACCAATAGAAGTGCTACTCCACAGAATGGATGGTCTTGTTGCGGCCAAAGTGACCAACAAGACCTCCAGCATGCATTTCCTAAATCAGGAAGTCCCGAACAGAAGTCCTCGGGACACAGAGTTGTTGCCCTCGAAATAGAAAACCATCCTAGAGTAGATAGTCAGAAAAGGCTATCGAGGGTCCAGCAGACAGAGCAGAGTAGGCAGGGCCAAAATCAGGACACTCTACATAGAGTTCCTTCATGCGGTCAAACCTGGTGACCTCTACCCGAACAGTGGAAAGAAGGGAAACCCTTCGACTCAAGGCGTCGGCCACCTTGTTCTCACTTCCAACCTTATGTTTGAGGACAAAGGTGAAGGACTGGAGAAATTCTACCCACCGACCATGCCTAGGGTTCAAGCCCTTCTGAGAGCTAAGGAATTTCCAAGTCTCGTGGTCTGAATATAAGACAAACTCTTGTGGTAAGAGATAGTGTCTCCAATGCTTGAGAGCTTGGACCACGGCATAGAATTTCTTATCGTAGGTGGAATAGCGAAGCTTTGCATCAGAAAGCTTCTCACTGAAGTAAGTCATAGGGTGACTTTCCTGGCTGAGCACTCCTCATATTCCTACGCCAGATGCATCACAAGATATCTCGAAGACTTTGGAAAAGTCTGGCAGGCGGAGGACAGGGGCTCTGGTCATGAGCTCCTTTATGGCATGAAAAGCCTGGGAGGCGGCTTTGGTCCACTCAAAATTCCCCCTACAGATGTAATCTATAATGGGTGCCATATTGGTGCTGAAACCTTTAATGAAGCGTCTGTAGAATGTGACTAGCCCATGAAAGCTGTGAACGTCATGTACATTCTGGGGCTCTGGCCAGTCAACTAAAGCTTGGACCTTAGATTGGTCCACAGACACTCCTTGACTAGACACCACAAATCCTAGGAAAGTGACCCAGTCTGTCATGAATTCACACTTCTTTAGGTTGGTAAACATGGTTTCTCTCCTCAAAGTCTCACAGACTTCCCTCAAATGGTGGATGTGGTCCTGAGGGTTGTGACTATAGATGAGAATGTCGTCGAAGTAGACGACAACAAAGCGACCAATGAGTGGCCGAAGGACTTCCGTCATAAGCCTCATGAAAGTGCTAGGGGCATTGGATAGCTCAAACGGTATGACGAGCCACTCGTACATACCTTCTTTTATTTTGAAGGTTGTTTTCCACTCATCCCCTGGCCGAATCCTGACCTGGTGGTAGCCACTTTTCAAATCAATCGTGGAGAAGATGGTGGCTCCACTCATCATGTCAAGCATGTCATCAAGACGGGGAATGGGAAATCTATACTTGACAGTGATTTTGTTGATGGCGCGGCTGTCAACACACATCCGCCAGGTGCCATCTTTCTTTGGTGTGAGCAAGGTAGGAACAGCACATGGGCTCTTGCTCACCCTGAGGAAGCCTTTTTGAATAAGGTCCTCAACAATTCGTTAGAGCTCAGCGTGCTCCCTGGGGTTTAATCTGTAGTGGGGAAGGTTGGGTAGGTGGACCCAGGGACAAGATCAATGGCGTGTTGAACATCACGCATGGGAGGGAGTGTTGAAGGCAAGTCTTCCGGGAAGATATCTTGGAAGTCATGCAGGATTGCCTGGACTTCAGGTGGGATGGAGACTTGGGACTCCTCAGGAGTAATGGTGACGATAACAGCCCAAACAGGGGCACCCTCGGCAACCTCTCTAGTCATCTCACGAACACCTATGAAGTTAAGATGCCTAATCGGGTCATGGTCAACCTTTGGGGCCTTAGGGATGGATATGACAGGTGTGGGAGAGGAGGGAATGAAAAGTTTCCCTTTGGTGGGGGTTGGGGCATTCTCCTGAATTTTAGGGGATGCAGTGGGTGTGGGGGTAGGACTCTTTCCCATGGCCACTTTTGGGGGTGTCGGGAACAACTGAATCCTCTTCCCATTGTGGGAGAAGGAACACTGATTAGACCGATCGAATGTAGTAAGGTTTACATCATAGATCCATGGCCGTCCTAGGATGATGCTCCCGACCTTCATAGGCACTACATCGCATAGGATTTATCTTTGGTAGGACTGGAACTGGATGGGAATGACACATGTAGTGGTGACTAGGATTGAAGTGTCATCGACCCAAGCCACATTGTATGGCTTAGGATGAGGATGTGTAGGTAGACCTAGACGAGAGATAAAGTCTGAAGAGACTGCATTGATACAGCTCCCGTTGTCAAAGATCACCTTGCAGGGTTGAGAGTTGACCATGATGTAGGTTTGGAAGATGGAGGTTCGACGCCAATCGTCCTCCTGTGGGTGTGCGAGGATGCAGTGAACGACACCCAACCGTCCATGGCTAGAACTCTCAGCAATATCTTCCACTTGCACGTACTCGACATGTGTGCTATCAAACCTCGCATCTAATTCCTCAAACTGGGCATTGAGATCAGGGTCAGGCTCATATCTCTCAAGTGGTTCTTCTTCCTAAGTTGGAAGCTCCACAGACTAGGGGTCGGTGATGACTAAGGCTCGGGTGGGGCAGTTGGAGGCAATATGTCCTAGGTTATGGCACCTAAAGCAACAAACTCTCAAGATAGGAACTGGTTGGGAGGTGCTAGGGATGACTCCCTTTCCCTTGTCATCTCTCCTATCAGTCGGCGGAGTGTACTCCAGGCTGGGCACAGCAACGGGTGCAGGTAAGGGGTTCCGTGGAAAAGGAGCCGTAGGGGCAATGGCCCGGAGTGGGGTAGCAGTAGGGACATAGGAAGTGGAGGGGTCGGGCCTCTCAGAATAGCGGACCATGGGATTTCGGGACTCGGGTTGGCGGTAGGTGGGGACCCGAGGTAATGCCACCCTTTGAAACCGCTCGACATCCCGAGCAACCTGATAGGCATCCTCGAGAGTGTTAACTTCCCGAAGGAACAGCTCCCGCTGTATACTCTCGTGTAGGCCAGCCCTAAATTATGAGAGGGTGACAGAGGCATCCTCCATGACTCAATTTCGAAGGAAGAAGTCATCAAATTTGGTGATGTACTCATCCACGGACTTTCCATCTTGGGTGAGTTTCTGTCATTGGTCTAAAAGACGCTGATGGTAGGAAGGTGGCAGATACTTCTCCCTCAATTTCTCCTTCATTTCTTCCCACGTGCTAATAGGCTCCTCTCGTCTCCTTCCTAGGATATTCTCAACGTTACACCAGTAAGTTTTGGCTTGACCTAGGATTTTCATTTTGGCAAACCTCACCCTTGTAGCAGGGGTCATGCGGCGATGCCAATCAAAATATTGGTCTATCCCGGTCTCCCAATCAAGATATGTAGCGGGGTTGAGGGACCCATCAAAACTCGGAGCGTCAATCTTGACGTTCCGTAGGATGATATCCTCATCATCGTGGTCTCTCTCCCGAGGTGCATGGGCCTCTTGTTCCCTACCTTGGGGAGCCTGATTTTGGCGGGCTTGCTCTCTTTCCTCCCTAGGATTGGCTACGGAATTGCCGTGGCCATTCACTCGCCCTTCCTTTCCCTTCAGTTGTTCTTCTAAGGCTCAGATCCTCTCATCTAGCTCTGCTCATTGTTGGCCTATGGATTCTTCAAAATGGGTTAGAAGATTATACTCGAGCTGAGCTAACATAACACTCACGCTCTTTTGATCCATGTGGGATTGTAGAGTTGAAGGGCGCTCTAGACGGCTGGATGAATTCCTAGACCAACGTGGCATGCACGACCTTGGACCTAAATGATGCAGTCCTGGGATCGATAATTAGCAAGCTATAGACCCGAATTTTGTTGGCTAATAGGCAAAGGGTCAATCTTGAAGGGACCGGTCACGTAGAGTTGCTCGCCCATAGGTGAAGTAGTTGTGGAACTACCTCCTGACAATTAGGGTGCCTTAATGCGGTAGTCTAGGGCCTAAGGATGGGTACAAGCAAGCTCTCGCTTTTCGTCCACAGCGATGCACTCAGGGGACTGGCTGCATGGATCGGGCTCTCTCTCACTTCGTCGCGCGACAATTGAAAAGATACTAAATAAGCAAGTGGTCTGGAGCACGTACCTAACTGACTGAAAAGTCAAGCTCTGACCGGAGACGAAGGCGAGCGGGGACGTGTGTGCCCGCACGGCGTCGACGAAGCTTCAAAGTTACAATGAATTCACTCCGCGCAGGGAGGATTTAATTATTACAAAACCATGTGAAAATTTTTTTCCCACGTAGGGGACCAATTAGCTCAATTTCGCTGCGCAGGGAGAGTCAGAGGTACGTACGTGCCGTAAATTACGGAACGTTTGTCGACGACCCAGTATCTCGGGCGTTGCTCGAGCCTCCGTTGCGGACTTCGGGTGCCACTTCAATTTTGTTAAAATAACATATAGATATATATAAGATTATATATATATATATATAAATATATATATATATATATAAGATTATATATATCCTAAATATATATTAGATATATTAGATATATAATTAACACACTCTTTTTTTTCAAACTTTAATCTCTTTTTTGACTTTTTTTCAAATTCTTTCTTTCAAACTCTACCTACTCCTACTTTTTTTGACTTTTCAAACCCCTTTTTTTGAGTTTTTTGCATGAAAACCATTGTTAAAAGTGAATTTACAAAAAAACCATTCCTAAAAATGCGTTAGCAGGTATATCACTGAGTTAATTCAAATAGTGCATAAATGTCATTTAAGCGTGGTTTTCTTGCAAGTTATTGGTAAAAAGAATTGATATGCATGCAAATAAATATGGCATTTTTGCACAATTCAGATTACACAGTGATATACATGTTAGTACATTTTTAGGAATGATTTTTTTGTAAATTCACTTTTAACAATGGTTTCCATGCAAAAAACCCTTTTTTTAAGATTTCACCTACCCATTTTTTTTCAAACCCTTTTTTCTCCACACGTTTTTTTTCAAACCGTTCTCTTTCTTTCAAACTTTAACTACTTTTTTTTACTTTTCAAACTACTTTTTTTTTTACTTCACGCAGGCACGAAGGGGGGGCGGGGCGCTCGCAGACGGTGGCAGGGCGCGGTCGGGCCCGGGCCGGGAGAGGGCCAGGCGGTGCGGGTGGGTGCGGGCAGGCCGTAGGCGGCTGCTGTCGGCGGACACAGCGGGGTCGGCGGGCGCAGGGCGCTTGCGGATGCGGGCGCAGGCGTGGGAGGGGCCAGACGGGCGCAGGGTGCCAGCGCGTGCGGGTGTAGGCGCAGCAGGGCGCGGGCCCGGGTCCGGCCGAGCGCGGGCCGTGGGCATGGACCTGGGTGCGGGTGCGGACGCGGCGGGCGGGCGCCGTGCGGGCGTGGCGGCTGGCGCTGGGGCGCTGGGGAGAGGAAAACGGCCATTGCGGCCTAAAAAAATTTGTATTCGGGCACTGGCGACGATGCCCGTGCCGCGAACCTGGAAATTTTTTTTCCCTTTTCTCTCTCCACCGAGAGAGCTTTTGGTATACTTTTTTTTCTTTTTTTTGTCACTTCTCTCTCAGCCGAGGGTGATCTCCTCTATATTTTTTTTCACTTCCGACAAATAAAAAAAAGAAGGGGGAAAGATGACGGGGATGCCGGGATCGAGGGAGGCGCCGTGTTATGCTCT
Organism: Amorphophallus konjac; assembly: GCA_022559845.1. NCBI lineage: Eukaryota > Viridiplantae > Streptophyta > Magnoliopsida > Alismatales > Araceae > Amorphophallus > Amorphophallus konjac. The sequence continues at coordinate 201,859,582 of CM040122.1, forward strand.
GATACCAAATCTGACGCGGCGGCGACGTGGAAATCGATCGACGGCAACTTCTGACGGCACAGACGAGAACAGATAACTTTCTACCTCACGTAGCTCGGCCTCACGCCGGACGGTCTCACATCGGGCGACACTCAAACTCACAAGGAGAAAGAGGGAAGGGAAGAACATAAGGCAAAACACCTTAGTTTTCAAGCCTTTTCTCATTCGTATAACAACATTCATACGTAACACACAAGCATTGGCCTCCTTATATAGGAAAAAAGCCATAGCAATAATACCCTCACACTTTTACTAATTGTGTTTATACCCTAGCTTAACAAGACAAAGCCCACCCACCCACTTTTGACTTGTGGGTTTTAATCAAATAAAATACACACATGTTATTTGACTAGTCTAATAAGACGAATACACACAAATACGTACAAATACGTGTATCACTCAATACACATAAATACGTCGAGTCTTCAGGAAGTCGGATCTCCGAGCCATAAGCTTGGTGCCGTCGGGGCAGTGCGGCGTCGACTCCGAGTAGTGGGCCCGGTAGTGGACCTGGTGTCCCCACCATTACGGCTAATTTCGTGGTAGAAACACACTAATAATTAGGTTCATGAAATAATTGATCTAAGTAGAATTCTCTTCTAAATATTGTCCTTTCATGATTATCCTTCATGTATCATCACTTGATTGAAAGGAGAGTGGATTAATATGCTTATTTATCTGATTTGTTCACAAATTATCTCTGCATGATTAGTTAGGAACTTGATTTAAGGTCGTGCCACTCCGGTGGTGTCGGCTGGACCGAATATATATATGTTTTCTGCATGCTTTGAGCCCTTCAGTCTTGGACATCGAATACCTCTCCGTCGGATATTCCTTCCGCCGGACTAGGTGTTCATGTTCCGAGGTCTCTGTAAGACCCCGCGAGCCTGGGATTCTCACTACGACGCCGGGCATGTTGTACCACGAAAACCTGAACGGATTGACTCGATGGAACCGCATGAGTTCGTAGCCCAAAATGGGACTGTTCTGTCTGTTGCGGCCATCTTTGGACCGCTACTCTCAGGTAGCGGCCTGGCTCTGGATCGCTACTCTCTGTATGTGGCCCTATTATGACTGCTTTATTCTGAGTGTAAATCAATTGTGCCCTGTCACCCATTGTTTCTTTTGGCGGTCGAACGATGGACCGTCTCTATCCTCTTACGTCCATCCATGGACCGTTTCCTTCCTACTCGGTCTTGTCTCGTCTCGACCGGTGGCAACCTTATTACGGCCTGGTTCAGACCGCTATTATCTCCTTAGCGGTCTGGCCCTGACCGTTTCTCTTTCCAGTCAGCAAAATTATGATTATTCTATGAATTTTGTGAGTGAACCCAATCCAGCTTAGGTTAATCATTGTATTCTTCAAATTTTAACCTTGGTTAGGTCTTCATTTGATATCACCATCCTTGGAAATAATTTTTCTTGCGTTGCTTTTCCTTGGAAGTTGATAAGATTGGTCCTTGGAATTCAGATGCCATTAGTGAATTGTCTGGGATTAATCGATATGGGACCTTGGGTGCAGTTTGACAGTCAATGCTTGGCTGAAACTATAAGGGCCCGGATCTAGTCCTAGGGGCGAGGCAAAGCCCAGACATGTACCAGTATAATTGATGATCAAGTGTGGCATTGCACCAACTATATGCAACATTTGGTCTAGACATATTTACATCTTGGGGCATCTTCCTTATATGCACGACTTGACATGATTTGATATGATATGATTTGATATGAGGTCCGGAAGGGACAACTTGTTGATATGAATATTTGTACTTGTTCCCACTCTTGTATATGTTCCTGGCTATCTCTTTTCTATCATGTTCATGCTTATTGATCTTAGTTAAGTCTCTTGTAACCTTGCCATTCCTTTGAGATTATTTATGTTCTTGTCTTGCATTTTGGTGATTTTTCGTGCATCATCTAATTGGTTAATTAATTAAAGTATTGCCTAATGATAGAGAGTAATTCCTACTGAGGTTCTTACTCACCCAGTTTTTCCCGAACCTTTTCCAAGTAATATGTAAGATACTGCCATAGATGGGAGCGGGGACGAGTGATGAGTTGGCTTGATCGTGGAGAGTCTAGTTTTGTTTTATTTGAGTTTCGTCCTGTAATTCGAGTCTTTTCTTTTATTATTAATGTAATTGAGTCTTTTCCTTTTTTCCTATGTAAGAGAGTCAAGAGCTTTGTAAATATTGAGTTTTGATATCAATAAAAGCTATATTTATTTTTGGCGCAATTATCTAGTGTTTTTGGTCTTTCGTTTTGTTCTGTATCATGAATGAATCACTGCCACGTTACGAGTGTGCTTCCCGCTGCTATTTGTTCGGGGCATGACCGTTTGTGGTATCAGAGCCTTGGTTTTCTTAAACCCTAGGTCTTGAGTCTAAGTCTATATGATAAATATTGATTGTTAGTCACCTTATAGGCACCTGGTGAGATTGGGTAGAACCATGGGGCTAATTGGTAAAAATTGTGATAATCTTAATAAAGTTAAATGATTATAGGTTGTTAATCTTCGTGTAAATTGTGTTATAGGTTGAGATGGCTGTGGAGCGTGCTCAGTGGCGGGAGATCTAGCGTACGGCTCAAGGATTGACTCAGGCTTTGCAACAGGTATCCCAAGGTGGAGTTCATCAGGGTGCGGGTGAATTGCATAGGAGCTTTCAGGGTATGAATCCCCCTAGGTTTAGCGGGTCTACCAATCCCGATGAGGCCGAGAACTGGGTTAAAGAGATAGAGAGAATTTTTAGGGTTATTCAGTGTGCCGATCAGGAGAAGGTTTTGTTAGCTACGTACCAGTTGGAGAAGGATACGCGTGCTTAGTGGGAAGCGGACGTTGCCGAATGCCAAATAATCAGGTATCATGGAACGAGTTTATGGAGTCTTTCAATGGGAGGTATTTTTCGGAGTGGGTTTGCGAGAAGAAGGCTGTTGAGTTTGCGTCCCTAAAACAGAGGAGCTTGTCTGTAGCAGAGTATGAAGCCCAATTTTATAAGTTAGCTCGTTATGCGCCTCACTTAGTTAGTACCGAGAAGATGAAGGCTAGGAGGTTTTTGAATGGGTTAAGGGTATAGTATATCCCTCAATTAGCGCCCTTAGAGATACAAGGGTTTGCCGAGATGGTGAAGAAGACTCAAGTGTTGGAGGATGCCCTAGATATGACCGAGAGGATTTCTAGGAGGCTTGCCAAGAAGGAAGGAGCGAATGGTTCCGAGAGTAGTGTGTCTACCAATGGAAAGAAGAGACCGAACGGAGGTAATGGAGCTCATAAGGATAAGAAAGGTAAGAAGGTGGATCAGCAGAATGTCCCTGTTAGAGAGAAATGCGAGCATTACGACAAAGGTGGGCATCGATCAGAAGATTGTTGGAGGAAGTAAGGAAAATACATTCGTTGTGGGAGCGCAGATCATAGAATTGCTCGTTGTCCATTGATGAAGGAGCAGGCGTCGTGTGATGGGCAACATGATGAACCAAGGAGGCAAGGTAGGCTACAGGCGATTGAAGGTAATTCTAAACCTGTCATAAATTTATATTTCATGCTTAGACTTGGTGATCTTGTATAATTGCATGAATTAGAACCGGTCCTGTTCTTTTGAAGCATTAGAACGTGTTTAAGAGTCGTAAATTGCCCCACTATTGTTATGGAAAGAATCGTGTGAATTTGGAGGACCAAATTCCTTAAAGTGAGGGAGGGTGTAGCATCTCGAGTTTTTAAGTGTGCTTAATAATATTTAAGATAAATAAAAATGTAAATATCTGAATTTTTATGAATTAAATATTATTTTTTTCACTTAAATTGAATTTTTAATGAATAAGATAATATTATTTTCTCGACCCAAAAATTTAGATTTTTATAAAAATATGGAAAAATATGTATCTCGCGTAAAATGTTATTTCCAGCAACTTTGGCTAAAGGAACAAACCCAAAATAAAATTAGTTTAGGCCCAATTGAAAATTTAAGTCTAAAAATAGTGGTTTTGTATGAATAACTTAAATCATCTAATTATGCCTTAATTCGCGCTCTAATGGGCTCAGATCGGAACCAATTCTTTGGCCCATCCTAGTAGATCATTTTGCCCTTGAAACCCTAACCCTAGGTGTGTCCATTGGCGACGGCGGCAGAGGATTAGGTTTCATCTCGAATTTCTCGCCGAGGTTTCCCCCTTGGACTCTTCGGCTCAATCCGTTCTGTAGAAGCTTCCACAGGGTCTATAAATAGAGGGCCTCGACATCTTAGGACCCCTATTTGATCTCTAGACTGGCGGCGTGGATGATCGTGATCAGACTTGGGCGAATTTTGGGCGTTTTGGAGGCTGTGCGATTAAGGTTCCGGCACGTTCTTGTCCCTCTCTTTCTCTTCGATCAAGGTAGGTTTCTCTTAGGCTAAACATTAATTAAGGCATGCTAGCTTAATCTTTATCGTGTCCTTTTTCTAAAGATATCTTTTGCCCATTTTTCATGCACCATACTGTTCGTATTGGCTCTTGTAGTCAAAGGTGTATTAGGGTTCGTTGTTTATACTTTACTTCTTTTTCACACTGCTATCCCTTAGATTTAAATCTAATTAAAGTATATCATGTTATACCACTTTGAATGCTCTTTTATTTGGTAATAGTTTACCTAAATTTTATTTTGTATATTGACCGAAATCGTCGGTTTAGTCGGGACACGTCAGAGCTCACCACAGCGGGGCTCTGTCTTTAATTACGGCCCTAACAGGAACCGCTAAGCTAAAAGTTGTCACGTGATAGACCGTTTTCATCTTGGATCATTATTTTTTTTATATGAATATACTGTAGCGGCCCTCTCCTGACCGTCTCACTCAGAAGACGGCCCCGCGATAGACCATCTCCAGGTGGTGGGTTTTCAAAAGAGATAATGGGCTAGTCAGGATCTTAGCGGTCATATTCCTGACCGTCTCACATGCCTTGCAGGCATACGGAGACTGTTTCTATTCTTGTTATAGTTAAAGTGTTGTTTTTGTTTCCGGCCTGATATGTTATGTCTTCCCTGTTTAACTGCATGATATTCGGGCTAATTTCGTGGTAGAAACACACTAATAATTAGGTTCATGAAATATTGATCTAAGTATAATTCACTTTTAAATATTATCCTTTCATGATTATCCTTCATGTATCATCACTTGATTGAAATGAGAGTGGATTAACATGCTTATTTATCTGATTAGTTCACAAATTATATCTGCAAGATTAGTTAGGAACTTGTTTTAAGGTCGTGCCACTCCGGTGGTGTCGGTTAGACCGAATATATATATATTTTCCACATGCTTTGAGCCCTTAACTCTCGGACATCAAATGCCTCATTGTCGGATATTCCTTCCGTCGGACTAGGTGTTCATGTTCCGAAGCCTCCGTAAGACCCCGCGAGCCAGGGATTCCCACTAGGACGCCCGGCAGGTTGTACCACCAAAACCTGAACCGATTGACTCGATCGAACCGCATGAGTTCGCAGCCCGAAATAGGATTGTTCTATCTGTTGCGGCCATCTTTGGACCGCTACTCTCAGGTAGCGACCTGGCTCTGGACCGCTACTCTCTATATGCAGCCCTATTATGAACGCTTTATTCTGACTATAAATCAATTGTGCCCTGTCACCCGTTGTTTCTTTTGGTGGTCGAACGATGGACCGTTTCTGTCCTCTTACGGCCATCCATGGACCGTTTCCTTCCTGCTCTATCCTGTCTCATCTCGATCGGTGGCAACCTTATTGCAGCCTGGTTCAGACCGCTATTATCTTCTAAGCGGTCTGGCCCTGACCGTTTCTCTTTCTAGTCAACTAAATTATGATTATTCCATGAATTTTGTGAGTGAACCCAATCCAGTTTAGGTTAATCGTTGTATTCTTCAAATTCTGACCTTGGTTAGGTCTTCATTTGATATCACCATCCTTGGAAATCAATTTTCTTGCGTGGCTTTTCCTTGGAAGTTCATAAGATTGGTCCTTGGAATTCAGATGCCATTAGTGAATTGTCTGGGATTAATCAATATGGGACCATGGGTCCACTTTGACAATCAATGCTTGGCTGAAACTATAAGGGCCCTGATCTGATCCTAGGGGCGAGGCAAAGCCTAGACATGCACCAGTATAATGGATGATCAGGTGTGGCATTGCACCTACTATATGCAAAATTTGGTCTAGACATATTTACATCTTGGAGCATCTTCCTTATATGCATGACTTGACATGATTTGATATGATATGATTTGATATGAGGTCCGGAAGGGACAACTTGTTGATATGAATATTTGTACTTGTTCCCACTCTTATATATGTTCCTGGCTATCTCTTTTCTATCATGTTCTTGCTTATTGATCTTAGTTAAGCCTCTTGTAACCTTGTCGTTCCTTTGATGTTATTTATGTTCTTGTCTTGCATTCTGGTGATTTTTCGTGCATCATCTAATTGGTTAATTAATTAAAGCATTGCCTGATGATAGAGAGTAATTACTACAGAGCTTCTTGCTCACCCAGTTTTTCCCCAACCTTTTTAACGTAATATTGAAGATGTTGCCACAGATGGGAGCGGGGAGGAGTGATGAGTTGGCTTGATCATGGAGAGTCTAGTTTTGTTTTATTTAAGTTTAGTCCTGTAATTCGAGTCTTTTCTTTTGTTATTAATGTAATTTAGTCTTTTCCTTTTTCCTATGTAAGGGAGTCAAGTGCTTTGTAAATATTGAGTTTTGATATCAATAAAAGCTATATTTATTTTTGGCACAATTATCTGGTGTTTTTTGCCTTTCGTTTTGTTCTGTATCATGAAAGAATCACTGCCACATTCCGAGTGTGCTTCCCGCTGCTATCAGTTCGGGGCTTGACAACATGATTGTTAAGGTTCATGAATGCTACTTTCTTGTGGACTTTTTAATCTTGTACATGGCCTCGTATCAGGAATTGAAACACATGCCGATTATTTTGGGATGTCCTTTTCTAGCTACTACTAAGGACAACATCAATTGCGTCACAGGATTGGTGAATATATCTTTTGGAGGAGAGAAAGTTTCTTTAAATGTTTTTACGGCATCCCAATATCCAGATCAAGTGGAAGAATGTCATGTCATTGATATCTTAGAGGATGTGATTGATGAAAATCTGGATGATATTATGGACACCATAGAAGAGGGTAGCACGCTTCATGATTCTCCTCTCTTTTCTGCACCTGACTCTAAGATAGGGCTACTTCCTCTATTGCAATCTGAACCTTCTCTTCCATCTCTAGAACATTCTCATGCTCTGGAACTTAAGCCTCTCCCGGACTCTCTAAAATATGCTTATCTGCTCCCTGACCACACTCTGCCTGTCATCATTGCCTTTAACCTCACTTCTGCTCAAGAATCTCAACTCTTAGATGTTCTAAAGGAGCATAAGGGGGTGATAGGTTGGTCAGTAGCCGATTTGACGGGAATTAGTGTTGGGTGCAATATGGGATCTAGAGGGGGGGTGAATAGATCCCCTTATAAAAGGAATGCCCGATTTAAAAACTTGTGCCTACTATGTTCAAGTTAAAAACCACCCACTCAAATTTAACTGAAAGACACTGAATATGAATTAACGCAATCGATCCTATGAAGACTCATACAAGACCGATTTCGAGCACTTAGCATACAATGAGATCACTATTGTGAAAACCGCTCACACACTATTCAGAACTACTCTCAAACACTTAGCGTATAAGGAACCAACTGTTTAGAAACTTGTAATGCCCGAGAATTTTTTAGAAATTTTTTGGGATTAAAATATAATTACTAAGCAATTTAAAAAGCTTAATGGACTTAAGAATTTATTGAATCCATTTAAATGCCCTATATTAACCAAACGGTTAAGCCCAACTCAAATAGGCCCAAAGACCCAATTCTAAGACTTTTAGGCCCAAGCCCATTATTAGAAACGTGAATTGGGTAATTTATGGATTTAAATTGGGATATATACACCAATTGGGGGATAAATTAGAGATAATAAGAAAATTTGAATTTTTTGGATTAACCACCGCCAGGCGGTCTATCGCGAGACCGCCAAGTACATCATAGCGGTCCGAATATGACCGCTAAGCAACCCAAGTTCCGTGAATCGTAGAAACGTGAAAAAACTAGGATCTTTGATGACCAAATCACCTTAGATCAAAGCTACCTGGTATGGAAGACTCTCTCGAACTCTCTAGGGATTAACTCTACTCCAATTTAGGACTCTAGGTTCGATCTAATCCCTTAAACCCTAGTTGAACCCTATAAATAGACCTTAACTTTGACTCATGTGAACCCTAATGTTGGCTCGCTTATTTCGAAGGTAAGGGGGCATCTTCTCAGGTTAATTCTATAGAACTTTATGTTCTTCTTCGTTTTATCTAACACACCTCCAATTTTCGTGCTAGAAGACCCAACCGTTGGAGAGATAGAGCATCTGAAAGTTGCTGGTTCGCTGTAGTCTACGCAGGAACCAGAGCGTCGGTCCAATAAAGATCAGGAGATTAGAAGTCCTAAACGAGGTTAGTTCAAGTTGGTCCTTTAGAAGTTTTTGTTCACATTTGTATCTTCTACCTACCCTCCAATTTTCATGGATTTAGGTCAAGAGGATAAGGAGATAGAAGGACGGGAAGTTGCTGGTTTGGCACAGGAAGTGCAGGAACTAGGGTCTACTTCCAGTCAAAAATCTAAAGTCTAGGGATCGAATAAAAGGTAGGTTATCTGTAGCAACCCTGATAAATGAATATTTGAAATAAATTAAAATATATATATTACGGTTAATTCGATGAACTAAAACAAAATTAAAATAACGCCTCTTATTAGGGCGTTAATTCAAAAGAAACGCCTCTATCAAAGGCGTGAATAAAGAAAGGACGCCCACACCTACGGTCGTCAGTTCTCACGCGACCAAATGGGTAAGTAAAAGAAACGCCTCTATCTTGGGCGTGTTTTAAAACACGAAACGCCCTTTTTCAAGGCGCTTTTTAAGAAACGCCCTTATACAAGGCGTTAATTAAAGAATACACGCCCTGACCAAAGGCGTTAATTCAGTTCGTGACTCGTTCGAACCCAGAGCTTATCCAGGGAAAGATTAACCTAATCTAGTAAGTGTCTACTAGGGTAAGGACTCTATTAGGGAAGCATTACTTCCACACGATCACTAACCCTAATAGGATTTCCAAATCTTATAAATAAGCCTTGATCGAACAACCCTAAACCTATTTGATACCTCCGACTGCAGAGGTACGTGAAGAACAAACCGTTCTTCTTAATTTCCCTTTTTGTTCTCTGCTTCAGTTGCATGAAGAATTAACAATTCTTCATCTTCTTCTCTATACAGGTTAAGGGAGCTCGGTGGCCGTACGTTGAGAGCTGGTAAAGATCTTTTCTTCACTTTTGACGTGATGATCAGATTTCAAAGAAACTGATACAGTTTCTTCTCTCATAGGAAAGCTGTTGTAGAAGCCTCTTCATCAAAGCCATCATCTTCTGCTAGCCAGAAACCCCTCACGGTCATCTCCAAATCAACTCTTAAAGGTAGGTTTTCTCAAGTTATTGTAGCCCAAATGAAATTAATGCAAGATATATATATATATAAGCATGTCATGCCTACAGTTATTATGGTTTCCATGCGTTTTCTGCAATATTTTGAAAGAGACGCCCCTGTCAAGGGCGCTAATTCACATGAAACGACTCTTCCCAGGTCGTTAATTTCATGTGTAACGCCCCGTACTCAGGCGTTAATTTCTTTAAACCGTTAATCACCCATCTTAAGAATTGATTATCTATGAAATCATGATTATAAAATAATGCATGATCCTCTGTCTTCAACCTACTAACTTTACTGTCATGATATTACATTCGTTCCTCTGTTATCCTGAAATTGTTACTGCCCTGAAAGTTTCTGAAGGAACTTGAATTAACGACTTGGACAAAGTCATTTTCCACATATTAACGCCCCCTCATAGGGCGTGAATCTGAAAGGTAACGCCCCTCCCTAGGGCGTGTATCGGTTAAAATCCTGAAATTTATATATTCTAAAAATAGAATTAAATAGTAACGCCCCTGCCCAGGGCGCGTTTTTGATAATTCCTGAAAATTAATTGTATTCTGTCAAATATGTAAACAATGAGACGCCTTCTGGTGTAGTCGTCAGATCTTGAAGAAACGACCCTGACCAAGGCGTGTTTTAGACAATTCATGAAATTATTGATATTCTGTCAAATATATAAATAAGGAGACGCCTGCTACTGTAGTCGTCAACTCTTGAAGAAACGCCCTTTCCCAAGGCGCGTTTTAGATAAATTATTGAATTATTGAAAATTCTGCAAAACGAACCATATATAAACGCCCTTCTGTTAGGCGTTAATTACTTGTGAAACGACTTGACCTAAGTCGTTATTTTACTATAAACTGATTTTTATCTGATTTGCTAACCGATGGTTTTATATATTATAATATATATATATCGGCACTATTCTCCATTCCGTGAGTATAGTCCCACTTTTTACGTTGATTTATCGATCACACTCAACTCTCATTGACATACAAGCTCTCCATTGGACATTCCGTTCCTTTGGACTAGCGAGTTAGTCATAGAGACCTCCGTAAGACTCCTCGTAGCCTTGGATTCCCTCAAGGCCGACTGAGCTGGTTGTACCCTAAAAACCCATTACACTATTGATGCCATGTCACTCTAAAGAAACATGGGATACCGGCCCTTATGATTATACAAAGAGTATATCATAAGAAATTCTTAATGGGATGATGACATCATGCCATATCATGCCATTCTTGTAAACCTCAATTCTATGATAAGAATGAGGGTATCTTACCTTTGATATACTGTTCATGTGGACCTCAATTCTATATAAAGAATGTCCATACTGATTTGTCATGGTACCCAAGTTAAGGGAATCATGTTCTACCTAGTTTTATCGATATCGTGATTATACCGTTATTATCGCCATTCTATGTCCTTTGTCATATTTTGGACTCTTATCTATCAAAGTTGTCATACGTGTCTACAAGCTTGATTATTGAAATTCTATGTTGGCTATAAACAAGAGTGGATGTCAAAACACATGATAAATGCCTGCGCATATAGGGCCCGATCTGGTCCTGGGAGGAGCACCCGAAAGTACTTGTGCCCATGGGAGTTAAAATGATAAGGTATCTGGCATTATACCGAGTACTTGACTTGCTTGATTGGACATTCCACACACATCTTGTACTTGACTCGTACTTGACATGAAATGAAATGCGTGGCCCGAAAAAGGGTAATTTACTTGCTTGATACATGATAGCCAAAGTTCTTGACATGACTTGTTAAACGTGCTTGCTTGAATACCTTGAATATACTTGTCATCTTGTTGGAAGTTCATGATTAAGTTCATCTATTTCCTTGATATTACATTCTCTCTATCTTGTCGTTTTATGCGAGCATGCATAGCTTTATTGCATTCATGAAAATGTAATTACTTAAACCCCTTGCTAGTACTTGAGATATAATTTCCTACTGAGCGTTCGCTCATTCCGTTTGTCCCTTTCTACTTTTCAGGTAAGTCCGACGACGATGGAAGTCAATCGGATGGGAATGGTCAAGAGTGAAAGTGATAGAGCTTCTACAAGTGTCGTCTAGTCTTTTCTATAGTTTCTTGAGTCAAATATGTATTCTTTTTCCTTTTTATTAAACAGAGTATTGGATTTGTAATAGTCTATCCATTATGAAATAAAGGATTGGGTTATCTTGCTATTTTGCGCATCTCTGTCTTTGTGTCGAATACACGACCACTCTGATTGACATGATTGATATAGACACGTCGCGCATCTCCGAGTATCTTCCGCGCTCGGGGCGTGACAGTCTTTGTGGTATCAGAGCCTAAGGTATTCAATTCCTAGGAAACCCAAGTCCAAGGATAGGTTTCAAAACCTTTAACCAAGTGAGAGTGGGTAGAACCAAGGGTTAAATGATCAATGAGTCCTTTATAAGATCATAGTGATATAATACTAACATAGCTATTGTAATTGTAGGATAATGGCTGCCGAACGTGCTCAATGGCGCAACATGCAGCGTACCCTTCAAGGGATGACCCAAGTGCTACAACAGGTAGCACAAGGTGGTGCTCCACGAGCTGGAAGCTTACACCAAGCATTCAAGAATATGAATCCCCCGAAGTTCATGGGATCGACCGATCCAGACGATGCCGAGCATTGGGTTCGGGAGATTGAACGTATATTCCGTGTGATGCAATGCACGGATCAGGACAAAGTCTTATTAGCTACTTTCCAGTTAGAAAAGGATGCTAGATGCTGGTGGGAGTCGATTGAAGCTACAATTGACCCAACTCAAGTTACATGGGGAGAATTCGTTGAATATTTCAACGCCAAATATTTCTCTGATAGGGTCCAGGAAAAGAAGGCCGCCGAATTTGCCGCATTAAAGCAAAGATCTTTATCGGTGGCTGATTATGAAGCACAGTTCTCTAGACTGTCTAGATATGCTAAGCATTTAATTAGCACGGAAAAGATGAAAGCCCGTAGATTTCTTAATGGGCTTAGGCCCCACTACATTACTCAACTGGCGCCTATGGATATTCAAGTTTATACTGAAATAGTGCGCCGAGCTCAGTTGCTTGAAGATGCCACGGAACTATCTGATAGGATCCGTGGGAAAGACAAAAAGGAGCAAGTCACAAGTTCGGGTTCTTTTAAACCCAACTTTAAGAAGAGGCCCAATAATGGAGGTTCTTCCTCTCAAGATCAGAAGTTCAAGAAATCCAAGCCTTTCTCTATCACCACTACACCTTCAAACGTAGTATGCAAGCATTGTGACAAGGCTGGTCACAAAACAGAAGAATGCTGGAGGAAATTAGGAGCATGTCTCCGTTGTGGGAGTCGTGAACATCGGATTCCCGATTGTCCATTAATGAATGACCAAGACGGTGAGGGTAAACGCCCAGTGACAAGGAACGCGCGTCTTCATGCAATCCAAGAGACCGAACCAGAAGAAGAAGGCGGATTGGTGGAAGGTACATTAAAAATTTGTTCCAAATATGCACATGTCTTATTTGATACGGGTGCATCGCATTCCATTATTTCCAAGAAGTTTGCTGACCCATTACCTCTAGAACCAGAATGGATGAAGTTAATATTGTCTACTCCTCTCGGAAACGAGACGGATATCACACATCATTACCAAAACTGTGAGGTATTGGTTCGAGGAAAGAATTTTCCTATTGATCTTATCTGCTTAGATCTAAAAGAGTATGATGTTATACTAGGAGCAGATTGGTTATCCAAATACCAGGCAACGGTTGATTGCCGTGATAGCAAGATTGTTTTCAAGGAATTTCCGGAACTGACTTATACTAGTCCTAAGAGTCGAAGCAAATCCCCTCTTATCTCGGCTCTTCGAGCAAGAAAGCTCGTCAAGAAAGGATGTGTATCCTTCCTTGCTTTTGTCACTATTAAAGAAGCTAAGAAACCAAGATAGAAGACGTTCAAGTAGTACGAGAATTCCAGACGTATTTCCAGAAGATTTGCCGGGATTACCCCCTCAAAGAGAAGTGGCCTTCACCATTGACGTAGTCCCTGGTGCTGGTCCTGTTTCAAAGGCACCATATAGAATGTCCCCTGCTGAACTCAAGGAGTTGAAGGAGCAGTTGATGGAACTAATCCGAAAAGGGTTTATTAGACCAAGTACTTCCCCGTGGGGAGCACCAGTCTTATTTGTAAAGAAGAAGGATGGATCCATGAGATTGTGTATCGACTATCGACAGTTGAATCATCTTACTATCAAGAACAAGTATCCACTGCCGAGAATCGATGAGTTATTTGATCAGATTTCAGGATCCAAATATTTCTCCAAGATTGATCTCAGGTCTGGTTATCATCAATTGAGGATTAAAGACGAAGATATTCATAAAACCGCATTCAGAAGCAGGTATGGCCATTACGAATTTGTTGTTATGCCTTTTGGACTAACAAATGCCCCTGCTGCCTTTATGCAGTTAATGAATAGCATATTCAGGCCTTACTTGGATCAATTCATAGTAGTCTTCATTGATGATATATTGATATATTCTAAGACTAAGGAAGAACATGAAGAGCATTTGAGGATTGCATTGCAAGTCTTGAGGACAAATCAATTATATGCTAAACTCAGCAAATGCGAGTTCTGGCTTGAAGAAGTGGCTTTTCTCGGACATGTGATATCCAAGGACGGTTTATCTGTAGATCCGTCAAAGGTTGAAGCTGTAAGAAACTGGGAAAGACCCACTAATGCAAGCGAGATCAGAAGTTTCTTAGGTCTTGCAGGCTATTATCGGCGATTCATCAAAGATTTCTCTAAGATCGCCGTGCCCCTTACAAGGTTAACTCGCAAGGAGATCCGATACGAATGGAGTGAGGAATGTGAAAGAAGTTTTCAAACTCTCAAAAATCATCTCACCACAGCTCCGGTCTTAGCTCTACCGATAGAAGGAGAGAAATTCGAGGTCTACACTGATGCTTCTGGCATTGGCCTCGGATGTGTCCTAATGCAACAAGGAAAGGTCATAGCATACTCTTCACGTCAGCTGAAGAAGCATGAGGAGAATTACCCCGTCCATGACTTAGAACTGGCCGCGGTAGTATTTGCCCTAAAGATATGGAGACACTACTTATATGGAGTACAGTTTACTGTATACTCCGATCACAAAAGTCTCAAATATCTATTTTCACAAAAGGAGCTAAACATGAGACAAAGACGCTGGCTAGAATATCTCAAGGACTTCGACTTCAATATACAATACCATCCCGGAAAGGGTAATTATGTTGCTGACGCCCTTAGTCGAAAGCCGAGAGCAATGATAGCAAATTGTATGATGCAAGAATGGAGGTTACTTGAACAATTCTCCGAGCTCAATATAAGCTTGGACACGGAATCCAAATTTGTCACACTATCTCATGTAAGCATACAGTCAGATTTGTCATCTGAGATACAAACACTTCAGGATGATGATCCTATATTAGTAGAAATCAAAGGCAGATTAGAAGGACAATCTGATTTTCAACTAACTTCTGATGGAAGATTATCGTTCAAAGATAGAACTTGTATACCCGATTGTCCGGAATTAAAGAAGAAGATCTTAGATGAAGCTCACCGATCAAGGTACACTATTCATCCAGGATCAACCAAAATGTATCAAGATGTAAAGAGGAACTTTTGGTGGCCTAATATGAAAAGAGAAATAGCAGACTATGTATCTCGCTGTCTCACATGCCAACAGGTCAAGGCGGAACACCAAAAGCCTGCGGGAAAACTACATCCTCTAGATATTCCTAAGTGGAAATGGGAGGATATTGGTATGGACTTCATCATGGGTTTGTCTAAATCTAAAGGAGGACATGATGGAATCTGGGTTATCATTGACCGATTGACTAAATCGGCACATTTCTTGCCAATCAAAAGCCGATGGTCAATTGATGTGCTAGCTGCACTATACATCAAGAAATAGTCAGGATACATGGAATTCCTGTCTCAATCGTGTCTGATAGAGATCCCCGTTTTACTTCTCATTTTTGGAAGGGATTACAACATTCGTTGGGAACAAGGCTCAACTTTAGTACTGCTTTTCACCCACAAACGGATGGTCAGACCGAGCGAACTAATCAAGTTGTTGAAGATATGCTGAGAGCATGCATTATTGACTTTGGAGGAAGCTGGCATGACCACTTACCTTTAGTTGAATTTGCATATAATAATAGCTACCAAGCTAGTATCCAAATGGCACCTTTCGAAGCCTTATACGGAAGGAGTTGCCGATCTCCCATATGTTGGAACGAAGTTGGAGAGAAACAACTATTAGGTCCAGACATGGTAAGAGATACAACTGAGAAGATACAGGTAATCAGAGAAAGATTACAAGTTGCTCAGACAAGGCAAAAGGCTTATGCTGATACCAGGAGAAGAGATCTTGAATTCCAGGTTGGAGATCATGTATTTCTTAAAATATCCCTGGACGTGGCATCCGAAGATTTGGTGTTAAGGGCAAGCTTACGCCAAGATTCATCGGACCATTTGAGGTACTCGAAAGAGTTGGCGAGGTTGCTTATCGCATCGCGTTGCCTCCTCAGTTGTCCGAGGTACACAATGTATTTCACATATCCATGTTGAAAAAGTATGTGCACGACCCCTCTCATATTATTGAACATGGAGATCTGGTGATCCAGAAAGATCTCACATATGAACAGAGGCCTTTAAAGATATTAGATCGAGAAATACGAGCTCTAAGGAATAAGGTTATTCCCATGCTTAAGGTGCAATGGAATAAGAATCCTGAACGCGAAGCGACATGGGAGACCGAAGAATCTATGAAGAAACGATTTCCCGAGTTATTCTAAGAGGTATATGTTCTACGCTCTCCACATGTATAATTATATATATATTGAATTTGGGGACCAAATTCTTTTTAAGTGGGGGAGGGTGTAGCAACCCTGATAAATGAATATTTGAAATAAATTAAATATATATACAGTAGTAATAATAATAAGAATAGGGTTAATTCGATGAACTAAAACAAAATTAAAATAACGCCTCTTATTAGGGCGTTAATTCAAAAGAAACGCCTCTATCAAAGGCGTGAATAAAGAAAGGACGCCCACACCTACGGTCGTCAGTTCTCACGCGACCAAATGGGTAAGTAAAAGAAACGCCTCTATCTTGGGCGTGTTTTAAAACACGAAACGCCCTTTTTCAAGGCGCTTTTTAAGAAACGCCCTTATACAAGGCGTTAATTAAAGAATACACGCCCTGACCAAAGGCGTTAATTCAGTTCGTGACTCGTTCGAACCCAGAGCTTATCCAGGGAAAGATTAACCTAATCTAGTAAGTGTCTACTAGGGTAAGGACTCTATTAGGGAAGCATTACTTCCACACGATCACTAACCCTAATAGGATTTCCAAAATCTTATAAATAAGCCTTGATCGAACAACCCTAAACCTATTTGATACCTCCGACTGCAGAGGTACGTGAAGAACAAACCGTTCTTCTTAATTTCCCTTTTTGTTCTCTGCTTCAGTTGCATGAAGAATTAACAATTCTTCATCTTCTTCTCTATACAGGTTAAGGGAGCTCGGTGGCCGTACGTTGAGAGCTGGTAAAGATCTTTTCTTCACTTTTGACGTGATGATCAGATTTCAAAGAAACTGATACAGTTTCTTCTCTCATAGGAAAGCTGTTGTAGAAGCCTCTTCATCAAAGCCATCATCTTCTGCTAGCCAGAAACCCCTCACGGTCATCTCCAAATCAACTCTTAAAGGTAGGTTTTCTCAAGTTATTGTAGCCCAAATGAAATTAATGCAAGATATATATATATATAAGCATGTCATGCATACAGTTATTATGGTTTCCATGCGTTTTCTGCAATATTTTGAAAGAGACGCCCCTGTCAAGGGCGCTAATTCACATGAAACGACTCTTCCCAGGTCGTTAATTTCATGTGTAACGCCCCGTACTCAGGCGTTAATTTCTTTAAACCGTTAATCACCCATCTTAAGAATTGATTATCTATGAAATCATGATTATAAAATAATGCATGATCCTCTGTCTTCAACCTGCTAACTTTACTGTCATGATATTACATTCGTTCCTCTGTTATCCTGAAATTGTTACTGCCCTGAAAGTTTCTGAAGGAACTTGAATTAACGACTTGGACAAAGTCGTTTTCCACATATTAACGCCCCCTCATAGGGCGTGAATCTGAAAGGTAACGCCCCTCCCTAGGGCGTGTATCGGTTAAAATCCTGAAATTTATATATTCTGAAAAATAGAATTAAATAGTAACGCCCCTGCCCAGGGCGCGTTTTTGATAATTCCTGAAAATTAATTGTATTCTGTCAAATATGTAAACAATGAGACGCCTTCTGGTGTAGTCGTCAGATCTTGAAGAAACGACCCTGACCAAGGCGTGTTTTAGACAATTCATGAAATTATTGATATTCTGTCAAATATATAAATAAGGAGACGCCTGCTACTGTAGTCGTCAACTCTTGAAGAAACGCCCTTTCCCAAGGCGCGTTTTAGATAAATTATTGAATTATTGAAAATTCTGCAAAACGGACCATATATAAACGCCCTTCTGTTAGGCGTTAATTACTTGAGAAACGACTTGACATAAGTCGTTATTTTACTATAAACTGATTTTTATCTGATTTGCTAACCGATGGTTTTATATATTATAATATATATATATCGGCACTATTCTCCATTCCGTGAGTATAGTCCCACTTTTTACGTTGATTTATCGATCACACTCAACTCTCATTGACATACAAGCTCTCCATTGGACATTCCGTTCCTTTGGACTAGCGAGTTAGTCATAGAGACCTCCGTAAGACTCCTCGTAGCCTTGGATTCCCTCAAGGCCGACTGAGCTGGTTGTACCCTAAAAACCCATTACACTATTGATGCCATGTCACTCTAAAGAAACATGGGATACCGGCCCTTATGATTATACAAAGAGTATATCATAAGAAATTCTTAATGGGATGATGATATCATGCCATATCATGTCATTCTTGTAAACCTCAATTCTATGATAAGAATGAGGGTATCTTGCTTGATATACTGTTCATGTGGACCTCAATTCTATATAAAGAATGTCCATACTGATTTGTCATGGTACCTAAGTTAAGGGAACCATATTCTACCTAGTTTTATCGATATCGTGATTATACCGTTATTATCGCCATTCTATGTCCTTTGTCATATTTTGGACTCTATTCTATCAAAGTTGTCATACGTGTCTACAAGCTTGATTATTGAAATTCTATGTTGGCTATAAACAAGAGTGGATGTCAAAACACATGATAAATGCCTGCGCATATAGGGCCCGATCTGGTCCTGGGAGGAGCACCCGAAAGTACTTGTGCCCATGGGAGTTAAAATGATAAGGTATCTGGCATTATACCGAGTACTTGACTTGCTTGATTGGACATTCCACACACATCTTGTACTTGACTCGTACTTGACATGAAATGAAATGCGTGGCCCGAAAAAGGGTAATTTACTTGCTTGATACATGATAGCCAAAGTTCTTGACATGACTTGTTAAACGTGCTTGCTTGAATACCTTGAATATACTTGTCATCTTGTTGGAAGTTCATGACTAAGTTCATCTTATTTCTTGATATTACATTCTCTCTATCTTGTCGTTTTATGCGAGCATGCATAGCTTTATTGCATTCATGAAAATGTAATTACTTAAACCCCTTGCTAGTACTTGAGATATAATTTCCTACTGAGCGTTCGCTCATTCCGTTTGTCCCTTGTACTTTTCAGGTAAGTCCGACGACGATGGAAGTCAATCGGATGGGAATGGTCAAGAGTGAAAGTGATAGAGCTTCTACAAGTGTCGTCTAGTCTTTTCTATAGTTTCTTGAGTCAAATATGTATCTTTTCTTTTTATTAAACAGAGTATTGGATTTGTAATAGTCTATCCATTATGAAATAAAGGATTGGGTTATCTTGCTATTTTGCGCATCTCTGTCTTTGTGTCGAATACACGACCACTCTGATTGACATGATTGATATAGACACGTCGCGCATCTCCGAGTATCTTCCGCGCTCGGGGCGTGACATTATCTCATGAAAAGGCTAAATTAACGTGTTAGGAATAAAAACCCTCTATTCCCTCCTATTTTCATTGATTGTACATGACAAACTTGAGATTTTATTATGACTGCGCATATAGGGTTAACATCGCATGCATGAACCTTGCCCTTAATAGGAAATTAATAATTTTGGCTTACTTCACTCAACCCATGCATCTCCATGTTTTAATATAGTTGCATCAGGCCTTATTTACTTACTGGCATATTTTTCTATGCACCTATTTGCCTTAGATTTGGCCTGCACTTCGAGTTTTATATTATTTTCCACAGATAGAAAGAAACGGTCTTTCTGTGACCGCCAGAGGTACCTAGCAGCCTTGCGACAGACCGCTAAGCTCTGAAAAGTGGCCATCCTATGACCGCTAATCAATTTCTGTAATCTGCACTTTGTTAACTCTAAACAGATGGCAGATTGACCCTATTGACTATATGTTAGGCCTAGTTAATGAGGTCTTATTCCTAGTTTTGACTTTATATTCGTAATATTGGTTATATTATGTACCATCCCTGATAGATTGCATGTCTTACATATGTTTAAATGCTTATTTTAAACTTATGTTACTTTCATGCCAAAACCTATACTCTTGTATTAATGATCATAATTTCATAAGATTCATGGACTTTGTAGTGATGTTTTGATCGATGTCTTTCATGATCTCACTCTCACCTTGAGTCTTTCATAAGTACATGGTGCGTACCCCGGTGCGTGGCCATCAGATACACTTTGCACTTAAGCACACAATCTTGGACTTGTGACCCTCTCCGCCATATATTCCTTCTGTCGGACTAGGTGATCTTATTTCAAGGCCTCCGTAAGACTCCGCGAGTCTGGGATTCTCACTAGGACGTCAAGCTGGTTGTACCCTCAAAACCCAAGTGTCTAGAAAGCACTTTACCGGAGTTTTTTGCGTTCTGGATCCTAGCGGCCATCCAGTAAACTGCAAGAGTCTAGTAGCAGACATTTACATGACCGCCAAAGATGCCTAGCGGCCCTGCCATGACCGTAAGGGTCCTAGAGATTTCACTGTGTCAACACTTCCTTTCTTCATGCATCGACGCTGTCATTAAATGGTCCAAAATTGAACGCTAAAGACTGTAAACGGTCCAGTCATGACTGCTAGTCTTCAATATTCTTAACCCGGGGTTTGACCCAAGGGTTGATTTTCCTATGATTCCTAGATGATTTATTGATTATCTAGAAGTTAATACCTTATTCAATAAGCTACCTAATGAATTATGGAAATTAAAGAATATGCCGTTGTGCTGGAGAATTTTCTCAGGGCATAACCTTGTTCTAAATCAATCTTGAACTCTCATGTTCTTAATTGGTGCATTCTTACCTTCATATTTGTTATCATGAAACTATAGTTTGAACCTGTTCATTATTGGCCTACATTATTGATATTTCTCGTGGAAGTAGCTTGATTTATAACTTGAAGAGATGCAAGAGCGGGCACGGATAGTGTCCAAGGGCTCAACTCTAGTCCCCTCGACAGATAGCTGGAAACATACTATAAACCATGGGGTATGATGAATACTGGCATCGCATTGCGTCGGGAGTATTTTTTTTATAAACGGGTGAAGATCCAGGAGGCAATCTTGTGAAATTACATGCTTGTTAGTACATTCTCGTTACATGACTTTCTAGTGCATAGCCTTTATGGTTATGAAAAGTATATTCTTGTTCATGAAAGGTCAAATTATATGCATGTTATATTCTTGTTTGATCATATATCCAGTCTACATGAATTCTCATGTATCACCTTGATCATATCTTGTTATTTGTGTTACTTTGGTTTATTTCTGTGTTTCGTCATATTTTCTTTTACTTATCTTACACTCTAGAGATAAAATGTTAATTACTTAAACATTGGCTTCATGTTGATACGAAGATACCTACTGGGCATGTGCGCTCATTCCCTACTTTTCCAATCTTTTTTTAGGAAATTCTAGCGGGTTGGATTCGGACTATTCAAGTGATGGATCCGAGAGTGATTAAAGAAGGAGCGAAGCCTTAGATTGTCATTAGTCGATAGTGAAGACTCGCTATGTAATTTTCTATTTTTATTGAGTCCAGTTAGTCAAAGAGTCAAGAGTCAACCTTATGTACTTTTGATTATTATTTAAATAAAGCAAAGATTTTGTCCAAATATTGTGCATTCATTTTTTATGTGTGAATGTGTTAGCACTCTGATTATATTACTCGCTTGAGGCGTACTAGCCGGCTATTCACGTTTCCCAATATTACTTCCGTTGTACATATATCTCGGGGCTGTTGACACCCGTTTTTAGCCTGCAAGTTGCGTCATTTCTCTTGTTCATCATTTTTGATGTCCCAAATTAACCGTTATTTTGGAGCGTTCCTTGTATGGATTTTGAGCCCATTTCATTGTTCCATTCCCTTTGAGCATTGGAAATCAAGATTTCTTAGAGCCTTGGAGCCTATTTTTCACCTTCCGGTCTTTCAAGTCGACTTACGGCCCATTTAGGGCGACTTCCCTCAGGAATGCGGCCCCTTTCGCTGCGTAGTCTTGAAAAGTGGTCATTTTTCATCATCTTCTGCTCCTCTATTCATTAAGTGTTCTTCACCAAAGTTGTTTCGTTTTTAAAGCCCTACATTTTCCTCTTCTATGCTATTATCTAGTTCTTCACCGTTTTCAAGCCTCAGTGTTTTTCTCTGTTCTCACCCTATTCTCTCTCACTTTTGATCATATTTTCATCTTGCTCGCTTCATGAAAGTTGTTCATTTTTCAGTTATCTACAATTTCCTCTTCTACTACGTTTTCTAATTCTACACAATTTTCAAGATACTTTCTGATTTTTAAAGTCGCATGAGCTTGACAGCCAAACCTTGATAAACGGTCAACTGTTGACCGTTACTGTTCATACGGTCTAATGTAGACTGCTTAGCATGATAAACGGTCAACGGTTGACCGTGTGAACAGTAATTTTTTTATTTTTTTTATTTTTTATTTTTATTAATTTTGAAATGTCAATAAACGGTCTTTTTAAGACCGCTTATGTCAAAAAACGGTATGTGGATGACCATTTATCCATTTTTGTGCCAAAAGTCTCCCGATCGCCCCCTAGTTCATTGAGCGGTCTACCCCTAGATCGCCCTATTCGTTGAACGGTCTATCGTGTGACCATTTATACCCTAAAGAGTCCAAAAGTTTCTGAACTCCGTCTTCTTCACTGCCGGAAAGGCAGAACCTGTGCAACGGGGCCTCCTTGTTAGGGTGCTATCTTCTAGAATACTCCACGAAATTGAGCCCCGTTTGTTGCTGTGTCTTCCCCTTTGTATTATCTTGAATTTGGTATATGGAGCATGATTTTTAATTGACTATATCTCCTGGAATCTTGGCCGCAATATTAGGTTTCATGCATTTTCACGTCACACAAACTCTTCCAGATTAGGCTCCGGGGCCACCTTCCATGGACTCTATCTTCCAGATCCTTCCACCAAAAAGAGTCCCATTTGTTCCTAGCTCTTATCCTATCTATTATCTCGAGATTGATCCAGAGATCTCGAGATTTGGTGGACTCTATCTTCTGGAATCGTGGAAGAAAGTTGGGGGTTTCACCACTTTTCTAAATAAACCTGCCCAGATTTCCTGTGCGATGGGGGCGTGTTTTCAACGCGACGGCGAAGCCATGCCGGATTTTCTACTTAACCCTTCAACCCTAGCCTGAAGAGGGAAGTATTATCTTTCCATTGATTCATTATTTGCTTAATTTCATCATCGTTTGCCCTCCTAACTTTGCTCCTACTTTTGGCAAATCATCATAGTTTGCTGATTTTCTGCTACAACTTCGCGACGGGGGCCTGTTCATCAAGCCGGGGCGGAGTCATGCTTCATCCGTTTTGTCCTCCTTTGACTCCATCTTGAAGAGGGGAGTATTAGCTTCACGTTGATTATATGTTTACCTTATTTCTCATATCTTTTCCCCCTCTTCCAAACCCCAGCATTTGTGGTTTCACCACACTGTTCTGCACTTTGCTGAAACTCAGATTTCTTGCGACGGGGGCATGTTTGCGTCGTCGGTGCGAGGCCGTGGGGCACTCTTGATCGGTCCTTTTAACTCCAGGCTCTAGAGGGAAGTATAATCTTTGTGTTCCTTGGTTTTGGGTTCATTACCTCGTCATCTTCCTTCATATTTTTATCTATGAGTTTTGTACTTTCATTCTATTTTTACACAGTCATTTTTCTCCCATGTTCTGCACCCTTCTGTTTTCTTGAGTTTTCCATCCCATTTTTCACTGTTGTCTTCCCCGTTTTAAACTCTCCTTTCTGCCCTAGTTTCACCACAACATTCTCACCTTTCCATAGCATCCCCTCTTTCCTCTTTTGGTGTTCTCTCTTGTGAGATATTCATCATACTTTGAGTCCACTTTGTGCACTGTTCTATGTTTTCTGCACAGTCCGCATTTTTTGCCAAATCTCCGGTGTCATAACTTTCTATCCCGACCTTCTTTTAGAGTGATTCTTGTTCCTGCTTCTTCACAACACTCAAGCCTTCTGTCATCACAAATTTCTCCCCATTTAGACTTCATTTGCCCTACTGTTTGCATCCGTCCTTGCACCCAATTTACACTATTTGCACAGTTTTTCTTGTGACTTGCACTTTTGCACCTTCTTTATCTATATTCATCATGGCATATTAAATCAATCTTTGCACTCTAGTCTCATCACAATATACACACCTATTGTTTGCACCCTTCCATAGGGGTTAAAAACCCTCCCCGGGTAAGTTTACCCTCAATCTTTCATGCTACTTTATACACTTGGATAGATTTCTACACTTAACATTTTCTAATGGGTTTTGCCTCTTGTTTTGTGTTTGTTTCGCAGGAAAGTATGGAAAGTGAGGCCCTTACCTTCTAGCCGGCTGGAAGGCAAGGAGAGGTAATCCACATAGTCCCCGCATCTTGATATTGAGCGCGATCATCCTCTTTTTCCAAGGTACACAACGCACTTAGTATTTTATATTCCTTTGGCGTTGTCATTCCTTGGTGGCGATCATGGTATTCTTTTACATCTTTTATCGCCTTTGTCTTACTGTATGATAATGCTACCATGTTTACATAGTCACGTGTTCATGATGTTCACTTGATATGCACATTATGTTATCACTTATGCACATATGCTTGTCTATGTGCCTTGTGACACCACGCTCCACATTTTCCACGTCATCAGCTCTTTTCGGCGATCACGGTGGGACCTCTAGTGCCCAGCACTTTGTCCATGGTTTCTTGGGATCTTGGTGTGTATATTCATGTTTAGATAGCATTTCAGATCTTCATATTGTTCATCTTGTTTGCATCCATCTTGTTATGTTTGCTTGTGTTCAGTATATCTTGATTTGCTAGTTTTAGGCTAGAAATTGCATGCACTCCGGTGCACATAGGATCAAGCATATTTGCATATTGTAGTTGCATTCCCCTCGGTAAGTGACCCTCTCGCTCCCATATTCCTTGGGCTCGACTAGGTGATCTTATCCGGGACCTCCATAAGTCACCGCGAGCCGTGGATTCCCACACGGACGCCGGGCTGGTTGTACCTTTCCACCCCTTAGGCTTACATTTGCATACGTTGTGAAGGAGTTAACCCTAGTCAACCCAAAGTTTGGACCTTATTCCCTATAGGATACCTATCTTGAGAGAATTAATCTTAATTTAAAGACATTTAAAGGCCCACCAAAACTTTGACAATAAAATATTTCCCATCATATTAACTTGGTTGACTTGGGTGAAATCCTGCATATTGTTTGTGTTGTTTGGGCTTGTCCAAGCTCATTTGTGTCATTTTGTGTTGCATTCCCACTATCCATATAGGTTTTGTCATTAGGCCCACTTAGGCTAGTCCATTCTGTGTGTCCATTTGTCTAGTCACATTGTCCTGGGTCTCTTTTTTTTCCCTTTGCATTATTGAGTCAGCCCCCTCTCTGATTCTCGAGCCCTCTTACTTCCCTCATTGTATTCCCTTGATTTTTCCTGTATAAAGTATCCATTTGCCTTCATGGAGCGCCATTTTTCTCTTGTATATTACCCTTCTTCATCCCCATCTTCCTATTCCCGCGTGGATTCCTCTTTCCACACGGGCCCATCTCCTCGTGGCCCTTCTGACTCACAAGCGAATCTCATGGCCCACTCTTCACCACTTGTTAGCCAAATGGACCCGGTCTAGGCCCAAAAACTCACTGTTGATCACCTTAATGGGCCTCATTCTTATAACGGGCCTCATTCATCTAATGGGCCTTATTCCTTTAATGGGTACCATTCTCCTAGCGGACCTTATCCCTTCAAGGGGCCTCATCCTTCTAACGGGCCTCCATCTTCTACTCTTAATGGACCCCCTTTCTTTAGCAGACCTTCTTATTCTCCTAATGGGCCCACTTCTCTTAATGGGACCGCTCCTCCTGCCCATGTTGCTGCTGGCCCAATCGGTCCTCATTCTTATGATCATGATTCTTCCAAGCCCATGTATCCTACCACTCCTGGAATGGGCTTCCCTTATTCTCAATATGGATCCCTTTATCTAGCCCACTATCATAATCCTAGTCCAAATTCACCCTCTCTTGCTCAGGTTGGCTTGCATCCTTTTCAGTCTCTCCCCATCGAGGAGATGCTTGCTCAAACCCAACGCCAGCTTGATGAACTTCAACGTCAAATTGATCTCAAAACTTCTTTGAGTGTCCCGTTTGCATTCCAAGGTCTTCAGCTTCTACCGTGCTCACAAATTCTCGCATATCGCCGCTATGGTGGAGCCGGTGACCCCTATGTGCACTTGAAGGAGTTTCTTTGTGAGTCGACCCAATTCTGACATGATCAACGCTTGATGGCTTATTTATTTGGTCTGTCTCTAGAAGGCCCGGCTCGGGATTGGTTCTTTGCATTCTCGCAAGATCAAGTGGTGAATTTCCAGGCCGTTCAAGAGAAATTTCTTCAGCAATATCTAGACCAGGTTGCGCCCAGGTATTCCATGGTTGATCTGGCCCATGAGAAGATGAAGCCCGACGAGGAGTTCTCTACCTTCGCTGACCACTGGCGTCGCCTAGCTGCGCAAGTCCCGAGGCATATTCCGGAGGGAGAGCAAATCAAAATGATCATTTCTAATGCAACGCCCGAGTATCGGTTCATCTTAGCCTTGAATGACATCACCTCCTGGCAACAGCTTTATAGCCAAGCCTGCTTCATTCACCAACAACTTTTAGGTTCCCTAGACCCAGAGTCCCCTTCACCTTCAACACCCATATATGCCTCCTATCCATCATCTCCCACATATTCTGCCATGAGTCAGCCCTCCACCACATATCCTTTCAAGAGTCAGCCTTCCGCTCCCCCACACCCATATACCTCCACATATCCATATACCTCCACATATCAACCCTCCACGAGTCAGCCTTCTGCCTCTTCATACCCGCATGAACCCCCACCTTCGGTCAAGGAAACACCACACCCCGAGCAAGTGGATGCCGTCTATATACCCCCTCATCCTACTCCGCATATGCCTTCACCAAATCCTTCCCTTAGCCATGCGCCATTGCCTACGCAACCTCCGCTTCCATCCCTGCAACCTTCTCTTTCACCTTCCCATATCCCTTGGCATCCACCATACCCGAAGTGGGCTCCTTCTCCGCCGTTGTTTACAGACATTTTTAGGGCTTTGATGGCCGCTCATGCGTTGCAACTCCCTCTGGTTGTGCCTTGCCGACCCACGGCCAGGAATGTGTTTCAGTATTCTGAATTTCATCGCCAGCATGGGCATTTAGTTGAGGACTGCCCCAAATTTTGAGAGTATGTTTATGGCTTGGAAGATAATAAGAGGATCGATTGGGCCGCCTTGCATGAAGCTATTCTAAATCTCCACAGCAAGCAACAGCAACAGTCGCTGCCCAAGTAGCCGTCTCTACTACAAGACCAGGGGCACCCCTGTGATCCCTCATCTAGCGATGCACCTGCTCTGTCACCTGTTGATGGAGGCATCACCCACGATTCCCTTTGGCTCGGGTCCACTTCTTCACACTCGGGAGTTGGTTGAGTTTTGGCCTCACTCTATTAAGGCCCCTTATCCATTTTGTAGCTTTCCTTTGAGTCATTTTGATATATTTTCATTTTATTTGAGTCATTTCCCTAGGTCTTGCATTTATTTTCCTAAGATTGTGTGTCATTAGATGATGTAATGTGCTAATTGGGCCCAATTCATTGGACTAGGCCCATGTGCACCCCTTCCACCTTCGGTTATTTGCTATTGAGTCTTTTGTCATGGACTTTTGTAGAAATGTGGGTTTCCTATATATAGGACCCCATTTCCCCCATTTGAAGTCAATGAATGAATGAATGAATGAGTTAAACTTGTCATTTGAGTTCAAATTGGAGTGATTCCTCTAGTTTTTTGGGTGAGAGACCCTAGGGGAGAGATTCCCCACCCATTCTCCTCTTAATCTCTCTATTTCACCCCTCTTTCTCTCTCCTCCAACCCCAATTTCGAATTTTCTTCTCTCTCCTCCCCTCCCAACCACCTCCACTAGCTACCCACCTCATTTAATACCCCTCCACTTCCCCAAGTTGCCATTACTCCACTCCCATAGTCCCTAGGTGGCATCTTCCCCATTCCAACACCTTTCTCCACCTTCCCACCAAATCTACCCCATTCCAATACAAACTCTCCACTTTCCCACTTAATCACCCACCTTCCAAGGCCATTTCAAATTTGAAATTCACACTCCCTCCACCCACTTGTTCCCCCTCACCTTCCCCCCTCTCCCTCCAGGCCCCAAATTCGTAGCTCCTCTCTCACCCACAGAAAACACCCCCTTCCAGCTCCCATTCTATCCCTCCCTCACCTTGAAACACCCCATCCTAGACCCCCTCACAGCCCGGGCTTTCCCCACACTCATCCACCCCCATTTCCTCTCCCATATACCCCATTTCCCCCCCATCATCTTCAACCCACCGTTTCAGCTGACAACCTGCAGAAGTGTACCATCTTACAGCGGCGACCACGGCTTCCTCCCGATGAGTTTGAAGACCCAAGAGGCATCCACGGAAGCGGCTACCTGTCCTCTTCACAACGATCGAGGTCTCATCCCCATCGGAGATCGGTGTTGCTGTGGAGGTCCGTTCTTCCCCGACCGCGCAGTTCTGCTCCGGCTGAGGATCTGAACCGGACTAAAAGCTCGGCCACGACAAACCTTGGACGAACCAGCCCCGAAGCTCTTCTACAAATATCTTCCTCATCCAGTCTTCGTTCAGGATCAAGAAATGGAACCTCATTCGGCTGCCGGAGGAAGGAGTTACAAATTTTCTCCCCCAAGCTCTCCAATCTTGTCTCCTGCAGTCTGCTCTGACCGGTGCCCACTCTTTAGGGTACACCGACTACCCTCGACCTCTGATTGCAGCCCCGTCACCTCTGGCTGAAAGCTACTTCGACCATGAAGACGTCGCCACCATTTTCGTGCTTATCGGAGTTCGGGAGGGTGCGTGGCGTCCTCTGCAACCTGCTGCCAGAAGTCTGCAACTGCGAGTCAGAAAACCTGATGTCCTGTTCCAACCTCTGCCCCAGTCAACAACGGTCTTAAAAGAAATTTAAGAAAATCTGAAGCGTTCCTGTCCCTGTTACGAAGCTTTTGCCACTGGTCTCGCCATCGGAAAAATTCGTGAGAAGGATCTACAGCAACCACACCAACACACTGTCCCTGTTCGTAGACAACCGGCAGATTCGGCAACCTCGCTTAATCGTCGTTCTTTACCTTACTTTCCCCACCCCGCTTGGCCGGATGAAGGCCCCTCCCTGCGGGAGGTAGTATTGTTGTATTTACATTAACCCCCACCCCAAGATCCCCCTCCTGCGAGAGGCGTAGTTTTGTACATGGTTTGAGCAGGTCAAGCTTCACCGCCACGGCGTGTGGGGAACCACCGCCTCCCCGCTCGCCCTCGTCTCCGACCGGGACCGGTTTCTTCAAACCGGTCGAGTAAGTGCCTCATCCTAGCTCATTAGTGTTGCTCTTTCAATATTTACTTCATGCGCTGCTGAATTTGCGAGGGAGCGCCCGGTCCTCAAGTCCATGACTTAAGAGTGATCGCCGTGAGATAGTGTGAACAGGTGCCCTTGTGCACTTTGTCGGCCCCAATTGAATTGGGCATCCAAACCTTGGGAGTCAAACCTTGGCCTTGCTGGCCCTCTACCAGCAAGGGCCCTTTCCCATACCTCACACTTGGCATCGCCAAGTCACTCCTGGTATAGAGTGTGACGGGAGAGCGGTGGCCCTTAAGGCCCATTTGAATGCTTAATTGTGCTTGTTTGCCTAAGTCCGAGGTCGTGTCACATCACCTGTTCTGTTATCTATACCACCTTCTCCATCTCCTACCCCATCTCCACAAACTCCGCCTACCCTGTCCCTTGCTCAGGCTAGTACCTCCACTTCTACCACTTCCACTGCCACTACTCCTACCCCCAATGCCGCTCGGCGTGTCGTGTCAATACATCGACGTTGGGTCCCACAGCCTTTCATTTACCCTTTACCTCCTTCCTCACCCTCTCCATCTCCACCTCCATTACCTTCATTGCCCGCATCACCATCTCCACTACCCCTACCGCCATCACCACCGCCTTCATCGCCTCCTCCCCCGAAGACTCCTATTCCATCACTTCCACCATCTCCACCGCCTTTGCCATCCCCTTCGCCATTGTTGCCCGAGCCTGAGCAAGCTATACCTACACCTCCACCTTCGCCTTTACCCCCCTCCTACGCCTCCACCTTTACCCTTACCTCCACTTGAGCCTGTCATTGCTGCTATCCCTCCACCACTCGCATTGCCCTTACCCCCGTTTACACCTTCTAAACCTTCACCTATGCCTTCCAAACCTATTACTTCCATTTCTTCCCCATCCATTTCCACCCCACCGAGCGGGTGTGCGCTACCTTTGGTGCCCCTCGGGTCTGGTCCCCAGGGAAATGACAAGCCAAGTCAGGACAGTTCAGTGCCGGTTCTGCACTATAAGATTCAAGATTTCATTTGCCGCATGCTAGTCCGAGTCTTGGTCCACGATCATCTTTGGGATAATGAGCCTACATTTCCTATGGAGACGGTTGCTAAGAAGAGCTCCCTCGCACTAGTGCCAGTTTCTTCACAAGCGAGGCCGATGGCAATCTCATTGCTTCTCGGAGGTTTGATTATTAATGTTGTTATTACTCCTCGCTCGATTGATGTTCAGTTCACTACCCGAGTGGGGTTCTCTACTCGGATTATGCTAACACATACGGCCGCCAGGAGCCTGATGGATTCCCTATTCAAGGGGCAATTGGCCGTATCTTCAGCACCCTCCAAGGACATGCTGCACTTGTTATACAATCTCCCTCGGTTTATTGGTGAGTCGGCCACGTCAACGTCGTGTGTTACTCTCCCTCAGTTTTGTCATGCTCTTCTGGTAAGGGAGTTATGCTTCAGGCCCGATTGCCGAATGGAGATGCCGAATCTCATGTTGCTAGTGCCAAGTGACAAGACTCCGTGGTTTTCTGATGTTCATCCGAAGGAGTCATCTATCCAAGAATGTCCTCCAATGGTTAGCACTGGGTGTCTAGGGGCAACCGCCCCGACGAAGCTACATATTCATGACCGGGCTAGGTCGTCTACCAGATGGGCCCGTTATTTGAGGAGACATTATAGATCGAGAAGGCCAAAGGTCCAGGTCCGCACCAGGCAGGCTTGTGTTCAAGGGATTACTGCTAAGAAGAGGCAGCGACGCAAGTACAAAGGCCGTGTGTTGTGCACTCGAGGGGCCACTTCTCCGTCTTCCCCTCCTCTCCAATCATCCTTTCTTCTACTCAACTCCCACCCCTGGGTGGTGTACCTCCCTTCCTCTAATCCAGTTTCTATGATCTTCTCCTCTCTTTTCGGGTCCGCA
Source organism: Amorphophallus konjac (assembly GCA_022559845.1). Classification (NCBI taxonomy): domain Eukaryota; kingdom Viridiplantae; phylum Streptophyta; class Magnoliopsida; order Alismatales; family Araceae; genus Amorphophallus; species Amorphophallus konjac. The sequence goes on from CM040122.1 coordinate 201,891,165, forward strand.
AACCCCCACTCTTCTTTCTCCACTCATCCGGAGTCTCCAGATTCTCTGTTCTCTCATGATTTAAGGCCTCGGTCTATGTCATCCTTTCATCCCACTTTTGGGACTTCTTCTGATCCTTCTCTTCTGGTATCCCCGGGCTCTACTTCTGATCCTTCCCCGACCATGTCGGGTGATTACCCTTTTCTTTCCCCGACCCTGTCAGGTGACCATCATTCTTCTTCCCCAACCCTATCTGGTGTCTATCATTTTCTTTCCCCGTCATTGGCGTGTGATTCTCATTCTCCTTCCCCGACCCTGTCGGGTGATTCTAATTCCTTTTCTCCGACCACGTCGGATGATCACTCCTCTTCCCCCTTATCTTTGCCACAATCTTCTTATGGTTTGTCAATTCTTTATGCCTCACCCTTTCGGGGTCATTACCCTTTTTCGTGCTGTTTTCGAGGCTTTAGCCCGCCTTGATCTCAGTTAATCCTTGTTTATTCTGTATCTGGTTCTTTGTTATCAGGGCCTCAGTGCGTTAACGAGGGAGTTCTATCCCTCGTCTCTCTTCCTTTTTATCCCTTCTTCGTCCAGTATGATGTCTGCCACTCCTCTGTGTCGAGGAATCCAATCCTTTGCTCTCCTTTCATCGTTTATCCTAGCAAGCAAGGAATGCAAAGCTACTCGCGCTCCTCAAAGCTCGATGATCGAAATCGCTTCAGGATGCTAGTTTCCACGTCATGGATCTGCAAAGGTATCTTTATTTTATGCAAGAACGTACTTTCATTTTCATTATTTCTATTATTTCTGCACATGATTCCTTAACATGATTGAGTGGCTTTAGGAGTCTTTGTTTAATTAGATCTTAACTTTGTGTCAAATAAAAAAGTTAGCTTCTGCAGCATCTTTAGGCTGGTGGTAGCTCCGCGCAGGGAGTCTAGTTTCTTTCCTCGATTGTTGAGGGTGACCTATGAGTATGGATTTTTCACACACTACACGGCAAGCCATAGCTGATCTCTCTGAGACGCACCGTTGCTGCTTTGGCCATACTTTGGGTATGCACAAAGGTCTTTTCTTTCCTCTGCTCGGCTAAGTGCAAGGGCAAGAGATGGATGGATGAGATGACCAACCTAGGCGCTCCCTAATACGAGAGAGGTCTCAAATAGGGGTAGTTTTGACCCTCAAAAGTGAGCTTTCATGCTATATCTGGCCAATAAGGGCTACCAAAATGAGAAAATAATTCAATGTAAAATTATGATTGGAAGGCATGGCAAAGTGGCAGCACAGTTTCCCGCGGGACATCATGAGCCCGGTCGCATGCGTGCCTGATAAATATGGGTCTCAAAATCAAAGACACAAAGCCCCAACGCAACAGACTATCTCTCTGAGGGGTAGTGCCCTGGAAGGAATTCGAGCCTTGATATCTCCCATCATGCACAAAGCTTGTCTCCAATTTTTCTTCTGCTTCTCCCTCTTAGGCTGGGTTATATCCCGGGTATGGCCTTAGTAGGGGCACCGTTCTTTAGAAGCAGTTGGTTGTGGTAAGCCACCCTCACATGCACGCCCTGCTTAAGTGAAGCCTTTAATGAAAGGGGTAGGAACGACGATCACTGGCCAGTAGTTTGAGCACGTCTTTAGGTGCTGTAGATTGCTATGTCAAAATCTAAAAAAAAAATAAATATTATCAAAAGTCTAAAAAAAATCAAATACTTCAAAAAAATCCAAAAAAAATTAAATATTATCAAAAATTCAAAAAAAATCAAATACTTCAAATTTTCAAAAAAAAATCAAATATTTCAAAAACCTAAAAAATCAAATACTTCGAAAAATCCAGAAAAATGAAATACTATTGAAAATCTAAAAAATAAAAAAAATACAAAAAAATCCAAAAAATGTGACTTTTTCATGCATTTGCATTTATTTTAAGGACAGATACGTAATCCGTTTGCTAAGTGTACAGGTTGCAAGTACTCCGACATTCCTTGCTATATCTTTGTGCTCTGCCTCCTGTCCACATCTTTGATATGTTCTTTCCTTCTTCGATCCACTCTCTCCATCTGTTCTGAAGCTCATGTCCTTCTCAGCTTTTGTATGCAATGATCATATCTTTATGAGAGGGCTTTGCCTCATGTTGGGTCCTACAGTGTAGTGGCACGGATCTAGAGGGGGGTGAATAGATCCCTCTCTAAAAATTAAGACCAATTAAAATAACTTGAAAGGCTTCTCAATCAAACCTCACCAAACGTGCAGGTGACAAGATCACACACGGAGATTTAGCAATTTGAACTAGCCGTATACATTGACAAATTTAGCATCGATGTGCAATGCAGTTCATAATCCATCCTGTGAATGGTGGTAGAGGATAAGGAACAAACACACAACCGATCACAAGCACAAAGATTTTTAGGTGGTTCGGGACCACGACGGGTACCCTACGTCCACCCCTCACCACCTTGGTGAGGCTACCCTAAAACGCAACACGAGGTAGCACACGGGGACGAACTCCAATACACCTCACGCTGCTCGACGGTAGCAAACCACACACACACGAGGGCGAACCCTCAACACGGTGCTCAGCACCACACACACACACCAAGACAGGGAACACACCCCAACAGTCAATCCACACTCAGAGACACCGCTCCGAACACACACACAGTTTTCTTCAGTTTAAGAGATGGATACAGATGTACATTTGGAAGCTCAATAAGCACAAATCTTCAAAGCAATCTCACTAGACATCAACTAAGCACTAGACTGCAGCAAGTAAGAACAAGGATGGGTTGAGAGAACTCCTGAACGTCAAAGATGGGATTTGGTTCGTTGATGACTTCCGGGGATGAACAAATTGATGAAGATGTCCTCACGAAGCTTCTTTGGTTCAGATCGGAAGAAGGGATGCAGATGCTTCAGTCCCCTTTCACTTCCCTTGACTCACCATCAAGACCATGGATGATGGAGAGATGATAACCCATGGTGCTTCAGCAAACTCACTACAGGAGGATAGATTACTAGCTTCTCTTCCCTTGAATCGAACTCAGAACAACTTGGGGAGAGGCATCATTCAGCTCCGACTGGACTCCCTGCAGAAACCCCAAAAAATGAAAAATTTCATTCGATGCTTTCTCTCTCTCTCTGTTTCTAAGAAACCCTATCACATATGATTTATATCACCCTAGATGGGGGGGAAACGTGGAGGACATCATCCCCCAAGGTCCAATCACAATAGGGCACTAAAAGATAGGAAAGGGGCAAGGGCTCCGGCCGCCGCGCAAACCGGCGAATTTCCAGGTTGCCGGAAAGTGTCGACCCCATGGGTCGACACTCACGTTCGGGCAAGACAGAACAACGCCTAAACAGAACCCAGCGTAGAAAGTGTCGACATTTGGGGTTGACACTTTCTACCTGTGGCATGGAAACAAGCCACGACAGAAAGTCCCGGAATAATTGTCGACCTTGTGGGTCGACACTTATGTCCAGGGTTTTGAAAAATGAACCCAGACAGAACCTAGTGATAAAAAGGTTGACCCCGTGGGTCAACTTTTTATCCACAAGTTCGATGACATAAGAGGGCCGGCTTAGAACACCAGACCCTTGGACAAAGTGTCGACCCATGGGGTCGACACTTTTTCTGACATAATGCAAACTAAATAAAACATGCATAGGGATAATTCAAAAAGGATGATACATTAAAGATGAATACATGTAAGAGAGAAATGGGTATTAAGTACCCCAAATCATAGATATACCAATTAGAGATTGTTAGGGAATCACCTTGAGAGATGTCCATCCATTTTTCACAATTAACCTCCTCCTACCATTCAACCAAAGCAACTTACCATTTTGTTAGTCCACATGCATGTGAAGATCCAATTGGACGATATCCAATGTGGTCTTTATATTCAATGCTGTTCGATACACCTGTCACATTGCATACTGGAAGTTAGTCTTCCATAACACTCAATTTCTAAAAATTGAAATCTATCTCTCATTATTCATATAATTTCACACTTAAGATCCTGCATCACAACCGTTAAGTGAATCAAATAGGGAAGAGTTAGAAGAGTTTCACCCAGTTCAGTCGGAGACTATTCTTTCTCACTAGCTCCTGTAAGCATATCAAAGCACATGTCAGTTAACTTCATCAAATCAGTTGGCCGTGACATATACTAGCCCGTTCATACAAATTGGAGTTTGCTCAGTTCATTTCAAATCCACAACAACATATGCAAATTGTTTACATGGAGGCCAGTCACATGGTATTTAGTTCATCATCAAAATTCCTTAAAACACAGTTGTGAATGGGGTTCAACAATCTCCCCCTTTTTGATGATGACAAATACTATGTGCAATTTGACAAAATAGAGTTCACGGATAAAAAGTGTTTCAAGAAAATTCAATACACATCCAGCATTCTAGACATGAAATCATGCTTATCAATCCAGTCACACTCAATCTCAACAAGCAGTCAAAGTGTAGTTCACCCTGTTTGAACACACTACGCATCATGTAAACCATTTGATAACACAATCAAGAATATAGTGCATTCTAACCATGAATTAAGATACCATTCTGCATCAATGATGAATTATCCATCAAACATGACATCCACCAACAAGACATGTTCTTTAAGCATAAGTGATCATCCCAAAAAATAAACACAAGTCCATATAATTTGTCATTCATAAAATCAAGATAACTGATAACTTCAGCATTGTTTATAAGACAATCACAACTACTGTCTATATCTGGACAACCATGTCCACAAAATAAGCACGTCCAAGTTTCCCACAAAAGTAAACACAAGACACCCATCTCCACATGATAAACATTCACACCAAGATACCAATTGTCACAAGACACATAAACATAACCAAAACATAAACATCAACCACAAAATGTCCACATAACAAACAAGACACGCAACCATAATGTCCACATAACAAACAAGACATGCAACCATAACATCCACACATATAGCACATTTCAACTCCCCCTTTGTCATCAACAAAAAGGAGTGGTAAGGGGGGGAAAGTTAATTAGCTTGGTCATTAGAAGTATGGTGCTAGAGATCAAAGCCTCATGGAGAGGCAGGAGGTGTGCGTGGACGCCGGAGAAAATCATAGAGATCGTCAAACTTGGAGTTTTGAATGCCAATAGCAGTATGAAGGGAATCAATGGAGTCGGCCATGGCAGCGAACTTCTAAAGATAAGTATCATGGTGAAGTTTCAGTTCTTTTACTTCCCGTGTGAGGGCATCCACAGATTCTTTAACATTGCACACTTCATCAATTAGTTCATCAAATTTGGTGCTCATTGATGGAGCTGTTGAAGATGTGGCATGTGATCCTCTTGTTCTGGCAGTTCTGCTGATGCGTTCTTCATGATCTTCACCTTCATTCTGCCCAGACCCTAGTGCCGGGGCTTTACCTTTCTTTGACGGAAGTGTGCGAACAAGAACACCATTTATCAATTCATATCCCATGTTGGTGCAGATGGATGGGATAGTATAGATGTCGGCATCCTTAATTGGATGACTGACATGCTGACTCAAGTCAATATGCAAGGACTAAAAAATTGGTGTTAAAGCGGCTCCATAAGGTAAATTTTGGTTCTTGGACTTCCTACAGCTGGTTATGTACTCCATCATCACCACTGGGAAGTTGACCGGTTCTCCACTCATGATTTGAACAAACAGGAATTTTTGCATGTCAGTTACTTGTTCCCTAGACCCTGATCTTGGCAATAGAATAGTGGCCATCATGTGAAGTAAAATTCTCTGAAGGGATGGGAATTCATTTACATTGAGCTTCGGTACACACCCTAGTGTTGCTACCTTATCCGTCATTAGTTCATATGCAAGTTCTTCAGAATAAATGGCTTCTTCATAAATCACCCCACTATCCCAAGGCAAATTCAGAGCTTTTCCTATCAACTGAGGAGTTAAAGGAACAGAACGCCCATTTATCTCAGTGTACAGTTCATCATTTTTGACAACCATATTTGCATAGAATTGATGAACTAGGGAATGATAAACTCTCCGATGATCTGACATGAAGGACATTAAATTTGGCTGCTTCCTTAAGAGTTCGACTAACCTTGGTAGATTCTTTTCTATGCTCCTGAAATCAACCGCACGAGGGCGCAACACTTTCCTTTCTGTCAACATATTCATCTCAGAGGCTCTTTTCCTTCTTTCAACCCGGGTATCCTTGTCTTTACGCCTTAGCTCAGTTTGGCTGCGGGCTTCTTCTCGTTCTAGCACAGACCTTTTCTTGGGTGCCATAGATGCAGTTCGTATGGCTTCAAGTAGATGCTGACACTATCCGGCCTTCACTGAATCAGGTGGACGAACTCTTGAGCAAGTGGAAGGAGACCGGTAGTGATACCCTCGAGCAGATGAAGGGCTTTCTCTGACTGGCTTGAGTTCACACCACAAGCAGCACCTTCTCCAACCGGATGTACTTCGAAGGAGGGCGCCGCGACTACTTCCAGAGGAGGACGAAGAGCCAAGGCCGCCGCCCACCGGAGGGTGCTTTTAGAAGAGATGGGGTGGACGGAGAGAAACGAGGGCTGGAGGAGGAATGGAGAGGAGGAGCCACGGAGGCTTGGGAAGTGGAGGATCGTCCGTGGGGTGTTGCGGACGGAACGATAGGGCAGAAGAAGATGGGGTGATGAATGGGTTTAAAGGAGTAGAGAAGGGTTTTGGGTTCGATGGGGTTCGACCAAAAGAGAGCCAGGCCAAAACGGGTTTGATCCAAAAGAGAAAGGGCGTGAGAAGTGAGCCCTACGGTCCGGTTCACAAGCCCGGTTCCGTGACAAAAGTGTCGACCTTGTGGGTCGACACATTTTGGAGACGATTCTGTCCGGTGAGAAACAGAGGGACACATGATAAGAGTGTCGACCTTAGGGGTCGACAATTCTTCTGCACTTTGAAAAATCAAGTGAAATGGAGTGAATTGAAGGCCAAATGAACCCAACTTGTTATCCACGAAATGATAAACACAAAATGGGCAATATGTGGGTAGCTCAACTGAGAGGAATTGATTTTGGACTAGGGAAATCAAATACCCACACTTGGATGATTAATTCAATTAAACATGCAAGCTTTCATTTCTAATAACCAACACAAATCATTGAAACTGAATTGTTGCACAGAATAGACCAAATTTCAATTGAGCACACTTCATCCTCATGAATAGCAGTAAAGCCAGGATTGCTTACCTTATCTCCTTCCTTCTGAGCACTTCACTGAAATGAAGATTAAAACATGTTAGGGTCACCAAATGCAATCTAATAACCATGTGCATCAGAACTCGTGGTCAATGAATTATGAGACAAAATCTGAGGAATGGACACAATGTCAGAGTAGTAACTCAACGCACAAAAACATTTCAATTAGACTTTGTGTTCCTTTTACCCATCACAATTTTTAGTTGGTCACATGGGAGTGTTTCTAATCGACTCAGCTCAACAATCAAACAGACATGGTTTTCTCTTCAGCAAAATCCATTTCAGAGGAAATTCAGGGAATATGAGTGGGATTGCAGATTCAAAGTGAGTTATGTACTTCAATTGTGGGGGTTCAACAATTGAGTTCTTATAATGCATTTTAAGCATGTAGGCAGACAAGCAAGCGTACATAGTTATAAAATCAAGCATAAAGGTCCCTTAGGGACGGGTATAAGAAGAATGCAATAGATTTAAGCAATTATGTTCATGAACCATATTAACATTGTTGTGCTTACAAGTAGACGTACTGCTCAACCATTGATGATCAACTAATTCAGGAAATACATTCAAACAATCAAGCTCAGATTCAACATGAGAACAATGAATAATGACTTTTAAAGCAATATGGATGATCATATGTTCTAAGTAACACTAACAGGAATCTCTCCTCCCTACATTTCAATGCAAAATGCTCGGCTTTTGGTAGCTTCGCACAGTCCCTTACAATTTTGTATTTGTTTTAAATAGCAACATGACTAGCCTTTTGACACGAGGCATGCCCTTTGTTTCTGGGGTGATTCTCGGTTACTCGGTATCGTCATTTATGATAATGTGTATAAGACACTTTCCGATGCGAGTTTCCTCCTTTATTTCAGAGGGGATTCCCGATGTACTCGATATCAAATCACACTTATTCATTTTTGGAGGGACTGACAGCTTTTTCCTCACGAGTCACTTGACTTTAATGTAGGGGTTTAAGAATCTTTAAAAGCATTTAGTGGAATAACAGAGATCCTTATTGAATGAAGTCAGTTGTATCAAGGTTCCATATGGAGTGAGTGATTGAACAGATACTAGAACATGAATTAGCCTTTTCAAGGTTTTATCTCCCCCTAAGTCTATGCACGGTTGACAAACCAAAATGACCTTGTTAAGATGTGTCATGAGGCATTCATGCCTCAATCAATGCAAGTTTATTTAACAAGGTTGTTTGGTGGTAGAGGAGTTCAAAAAGAACCGGGTGTATATTATATACATTCAAGTATGTCAAAATGATGTATTCAAGCAAGTTGATTACTGGTACGTGGCAGAGGACGTAGGTCCGAAGACCACACTCACGCATAACGAAAGCTTCCAGGTGGACTTAATCCACCTTTCCACTGACGTCATTTTATATACCGGTGAATCATGGCATTCATGCACACAAATATGAGGTATATGCAAGTCAGTACAACAAAGTGACAGATGTATGAAAATTAATCTGTATTCACAAGTGTTCAAAAAAGGTGTGATGTGTATGGATGTAAGATGTGTGTGCTTTATGTGTAAAATTCAACTATGTGTAAAATTCAACTCTTATTCACAAAAAGAGACGAGTGTAGCTAGAAGTAACTCTATGAACAGTTGCAAAAGATTGTTGTTCACATACGAAAGTAAAAGTGGAATGTATTACCACAATGGCTCATCAATTTCTTGCCTTGGAGGAGTTTTATTCTATTGAGAGCTTCTTCCATCACAAGGCATCCCTGCAAAACAATATTTTCATTTTGAGGTTTTTTGAACTCAAGTCATCTTGGGTCCCTGAGGGTTAGCTGCACCACGACTTGTAGCTTTCCACATTTTTCTTGCATTCAGATCGTCACGGTGCAATAACGAGCAATCATTCATGACATGTCCCGTAAAACCACAGTAATGACAATACACACGTGGTTTCAATTTCTTTGGTAGAACATAAGCATTGGGCTTTTGAGCATGTCTGGGGGGTCTATAATTTTGAGTGTGTAATTTAGGTTCGACATTTAACAACCAACAGAATTTCATAGTATGACCCATTTTCCCACAATGAAAGCATTCAACCTTCTTTTTCTGATGAACTTGAGATTTACTGTTATGCATCTTACAAGCATTCAAGTCATCTTCTTTCATTAAGCTACAATCATGCATTAAATGTCCAAGCTCACCACAATAGTGACATGAAGTATTGTTGTGTTTTGGAGCTTGGGATTTCACATCAAGTTTCTTTGCATGCATGATGGGCTTTTGTTTGACAGATGAAGAGGTATTTGGTGTACTTGAGGAGCTAGAAACATGCACAAACGAAGTTTTTGTTTTCAGATTAAATGCTTCCTTTTTACTAGGATTGTATCCTAGTCCTTCCCTTTAGAAGTTCACCTTAGTTCCCAAGAGTTTGTTTAGATTCTCCTCCCCACTCACGAATTTTCCCAATGACCTATTCAAGTCAGAAATCTCAGATTGAAGAGATGCTACATGAAGTTGATATGAGATAATTTGATTTTCACAGGAACTGACCTTTTCATTTAGAGTGGCATTTATCATCTTGTAAGATTCTATTTCTTGTTCTAGAATACTTACATTTTCACTTTCTTGAGAGACCATGGACTTGCCTTTTTCAAATGTCAAAAGTCTTTCACACATGGTTCTATTCAATTGCTTTAGTTTTTCAAGTTCGGATTTCAGCAAATCGTTTTCTTTCTTAGATTTCTCATTTTTGTCCAGAAGGGACTTGGCATCAATTTCAGAGTCAAGTAGTTTATCAAACATTTTTTCATCGTCTGACAATGAATCTAACTTGTTCTTTAGAGTTCTTTCACTTTTCTCAAACAAGGTAACTTTACATCCCAAGAGTTCATTTTCTTTTTCCACTTCTTCAATTTTTGAACTTAGATCAATGCATTTCACACAAGAAGAATTATCATGGATATTTTCATTAGGCCTTTTCTTCTGTGCGTTATTTTCATGTTTCACCTTTTGATATTTTTCTGACAGTTCTTCATAGGCATCTACTAAATCTTCGAAAGATAATTCATCTTCATCTGATTTAGAGCTTACCTCCTCAGCACTTTCATCACAAGTTTGATGGATATCATCAGCCATTAATCTCTTTAGTCCTTGCTTCTCTTGAGCTAGCATCAATTTGTCCATAATTTCTTTGGCGATTCTGCAAGAGGTGACAAACGTAAACCTGTTAGTATTGACAGAATTTTTTAGCAATCTCAAAATTGTAGCATTTTCATGACTCTTTAGTCTGTCTTGGTTGGACCACTTGGTCTCATCCCGAGGCAGCTTATGAGGACCATCATTAACTAATTTCCACAAATTTGGATCAATTGAGTTTATGGTCCTACACATTCTTCCCAGCCATGAGTTAAAGTCATCACCATTGTAAATAGGTAAAGAAGTCAAAGAAGCAATATCTGAAGAAGCATTCATCATTCAAAACTACACTAGGATTCCTCTGAAGATCGTTTAATCTAATATAATAGAGTCGGGCTCTGATACCAATTGTTGGGTCCCACAGTGTAGTGGCACGGATCTAGAGGGGGGTGAATAGATCTCTCTCTAAAAATTAAGACCAATTAAAATAACTTGAAAGCCTTCTCAACCAAACCTCACCAAACGTACAAGTGACAAGATCACATACAGATATTTAGAAATTTGAACTAGCCGTATACATTGACAAATTTAGCATCGATGTGCAACGCAGTTCATAATCCATCCTGTGAATGGTCATAGAGGATAAGGAACAAACACACAATCGATCACACAAGCACAAAGATTTTTAGGTGGTTCGGGACCACGACGGGTACCCTACGTCCACCCCTCACCACCTCGGTGAGGCTACACTAAAACGCTACACGAGATAGCACACGGGGATGAACCCCAATACACCTCACGCTGCTCGACGGTAGCAAACCACACACACACGAGGGTGAACCCTCAACACGGTGCTCAACACCACACACACACACCAAGATAGGGAACGCACCCCAACAGTCAATCCACACTCAGAGACACCGCTCCGAACACACACACAGTTTACTTCAGTTTAAGAGATGGATACAGATGTACATTTGGAAGCTCAATAAGCACAAATCTTTAAAGTAATCTCACTAGACATCAACTAAGCACTAGACTGTAGCAAGTAAGAACAAGGATGGGTTGAGAGAACTCTTGAACGTCAAAGATGGGATTTTGTTCATTGATGACTTCTGGGGATAAACAGATTGATGAAGATGTCCTCACGAAGCTTCTTTGGTTCAAATCGGAAGAAGGGACGCAGATGCTTCAGTCCCCTTTCACTTCCCTTGACTCACCATCAAGACCATGGATGATGGAGAGATGATAACCCATGGTGCTTCAGCAAACTCACTGCAGGAGGATAGATTACTAGCTTCTCTTCCCTTGAATCGAACTCAGAACAACTTGGGGAGAGGCATCATTCAGCTCCGACTGGACTCCCTGCAGAAACCCCAAAAAATGAAAAATTTCATTCGATGCTTTCTCTCTCTCTGTTTCTAAAAAACCCTATCACATATGATTTATATCACCAGGGATGGAGGGGACACGTGGAGGACATCATCCCCCAAGGGCCAATCACAATAGGGCACTAAAAGAGAGGAAAGGGGCAAGGGCTCCGGCCGCCGCGCGAACCGGCGAATTTCTGGGTTGCCGGAAAGTGTCGACCCCATGGGTCGACACTCGCGTTCGAGCAAGATAGAACAACGCCCAAACAGAATCGAGCGTAGAAAGTGTCGACCCTTGGGGTCGACACTTTCTAGCTATGGCATGGAAACAAGCCATGGCAGAAAGTCCCGGAATAAGTGTCGACCTTGTGGGTCGACACTTATGTCCAGGGTTCTGAAAAAAGAACCCAGACAGAACCTAGTGATAAAAAGGTCGACCCCGTGGGTCGACTTTTTATCCCCGAGTTCGAAGACATAAGAGGGCCAGCTTAGAACACCGGACCCTTGGACAAAGTGTCGACCCATGGGGTCGACACTTTTCCTGACATAATGCAAACTAAATAAAACATGCACATGGGTAATTCAAAAAGGATGATACAATAAAGATGAATACATGTAAGAGAGAAATGGGTATTAAGTACCCCAAATCATAGATATACCAATTAGAGATTGTTAGGGAATCACCTTGAGAGATGTCCATCCATTTTTCACAATTAACCTCCTCCTACCATTCAACGAAAGCAACTTACCATTTTGTTAGTCCACATGCATGTGAAGATCCAATTGGAAGATATCCAATGTGGTCTTTATATTCAATGTTGTTCGATACACCTGTCACATTGCATACTGGAAGTTAGTCTTCCATAACACTCAATTTCTAAAAATTGAAATCTATCTCTCATTATTCACTTAATTTCACACTTAAGATCCTGCATCACAACCGTTAAGTGAATCAAATAGGGAAGAGTTAGAAGAGTTTCACCCAGTTCAGTCGGAGACTATTCTTTCTCACTAGCTTATGTAAGCATATCAAAGCACATGTCAGTTAACTTCATCAAATCAGTTGGCTGTGACATATACTAGCCCGTTCATACAAAATGGAGTTTGCTCAGTTCATTTCAAATCCACAACAACATATGCAAATTGTTTACATGGAGGCCAGTGACATGGTATTTAGTTCATCATCAAAATTCCTTAAAACACGGTTGTGCACGGGGTTCAACACCTTAGGTCAATCGTTGACCGTGTGAACAGTAACTTTTTAATTTTTTTATTTTATTTTTATTAATTTTGAAATGTTAATAAACGATCTTTTTAAGACCGCTTATGTCAAAAAACGGTCTGTGGATGACCGTTTTTCCATTTTTGTGCCAAAAGTCTCTCGATCGCCCCCTGGTTCATTCAGCGATCTACCCCTAGACCGCCCTATTCGTTGAACGATCTATCGTGCGACCGTTTATACCCCAAAGAGTCCAAAAGTTTTTGAACTCCGTCTTCTTCGCCGCCGGATTCTAAGGCCGAACCTGTGCAACGGGGCCTCCTTGTTAGGGCTCTATCTTCTAGAATACTCCACGAAATTGAGCCCCGTTTGTTGCTGTTTCTTCCCCTTTGTATTATCTTGAATTTGGTATATGGAGCATGATTTTTAAATGACTATATCTCCTAAAATCTTGGCCATAATATCAGGTTTTATGCATTTTCGTGTCACACAAACTCTACCAGATTAGGCTCCGGGGCCACCTTCCATGGACTCTATCTTCCAGATCCTTCCACCAAAAAGAGTCCCCTTTGTTCCTAGCTCTTATCCTATCTATTATCTCGAGATTGATCTAGAGATCTCGAGAATTGGTGGACTCTATCTTCTGGAATTGTGGGAGAAAGTTGGGGGTTTCACCACTTTTCTATATAAACCTGCCCAGATTTCCTGTGCGATGGGGGCGTGTTTTCAAGGCGACGGCGAAGCCATGCCAGATTTTCTACTCAACCCTTTGACACTAGCCTGAAGAGGGAAGTATTGTCTTTCTATTGATTCATTATTTGCTCGATTTCATCATTGTTTGCCCTTTTAACTTGACCCCTACTTTTGGCAAATCATCATAGTTTGCTGATTTTCTGCTATAACTTCGCGACGGGGGCCTGTTCATCAAGCCGGGGCGAAGTCATGCTTCATCCGTTTTGTCCTCCTTTGACTCCATCTTGAAGAGGGGAGTATTATCTTCACGTTGATTATATGTTTGCCTTATTTCTCATATCTTTTCCCCCTCTTCCAAGCCCCAACCTTTGAGGTTTCACCACACGGTTCTGCACTTTGCTGAAACTCTGATTTCTTGCGACGGGGGCATGTTTGCGTCGCCGGTGCGGGGCCGTGGGGCACTCTTGATCAGTCCTTTCAACTCCAGGCTCTAGAGGGAAGTATAATCTTTGTGTTCCTTGGTTTTGGGCTCATTACCTTGTCATCTTCATTCATATTTTTGTCTATGAGTTTTGCACTTTCATTCTATTTTTACACAGTCATTTTTCTCCCATATTCTGCACCATTTTGTTTTCTTTAGTTTTCCACCCCATTTTTCACTGCTATCTTCCCCGTTTTAAACTCTCCTTTCTGCCCTAGTTTCACCACAACATTCTCACCTTTCCATAGCATCCCCTCTTTCCTCTTTTGGTGTTCTATCTTGTGAGATATTCATCATTCTTTGAGTCCACTTTGTGCATTGTTCTTTGTTTTCTGCACAGTCCGCATTTTTCACCAAATCTCCGGTGTCATAACTTTCTGTCCTGACCTCCTTTTGGAGTGATTCTTATTCTTGCTTCTTCACAACACTCAAGTCTTCTGTCATCTCAAATTTCTCCCCATTTGGACTTCATTTGCCCTACTGTTTGCATCCATATTTGCACCCAATTTACACTGTTTGCACAGTTTTTCTTGTGACTTGCACTTTTGCACCTTCTTTATCTATGTTCATCATGGCATATTAAATCAATCTTTGCACTCTAGTCTCATCATAATATACACATCTATTGTTTGCACCCTTCCATAGGGGTTAAAAACCCTCCCCGGGTAAGTTTACCCTCAATCTTTCATGCTACTTTATACACTTGGACAGATTTCTACACTTAACATTTTCTAATGGGTTTTGCCTCTTGTTTTGTATTTTTTTCGCAGGAAAGCATGGAAAGTGAGTCCCTTACCTTCTAGCCGGTTGGTAGGCAAGGAGAGGTAATCCACATAGTCCCCGCATCTTGATATTGAGCGCGATCATCCTCTTTTTCCAAGGTACACAACGCACTTAGTATTTTATATTCTTTTGACATTGTCATTCCTTGGTGGCGATCATGGTATTCTTTTACATCTTTCATTTCCTTTGTCTTACTGTATGATAATGCTACCATGTTTACATAGTCACGTGTTCATGATGTTCACTTGATATGCACATTGTATTATCACTTATGCACATATGCTTGTCTATGTGACTTGTGACACCGCGCTCCACATTTTCCACGTCATCAGGGGCGTGACAGTTAAAGTGGTATCAGAGTAGTAGGTCACAGGACTTACTTATTCCTAGAAAAATGTCATAGGGTAAGTCCAAGGGTGAGGACCCAATCCTATGAGCAAGGAAGAAATTTCCAACCCTGGGAGAATGGGTAGAGCCGGGATGAGATAGTAAATTAGAAATTTTATCTAAAGTAAATCTATAAATTCCATAGGAATTAACTAATTGATCATCCGCTTAGGTACCTTACTTTCACGTTGGCACACCGTGTTGACTTGTACAGGATGCAAGAGACTGTTGTAGGTCTTACCCAGGCACTACATAACATGGCCCAAGCTGGCGCGAGGGCTGGTGCCGGCGACTTACATCAGAATTTTCAAAGTTTAAATCCTCCATGGTTTTTTGGTTCTTCTAATCCAGGTGAAGTAGGGAACTAGATAGATTAAATTGAAAGAATCTTTAATGTTATGCAGGGCGCGGATCAAGAGAAGGTCTGCCTCGTCACTTTTCAACTGAATAAGGATGCGCGTACTTGGTGGAAGACCACTTCGGCACAACCCCAGAATGCCCAGCCTACATGGAATGAGTTTCTTAAACTCTTCCGGGTGAAATACTTCTCCGAGCATGTAAAAGAGAAAAAGGCTACAGAATTTGCTTTTTTACACTAAGACATGATGTCAGTAGCGGAATATGAACTCAAATTCTCCCGTTTGGCCCCTTATGCGGAACATTTGGTAAGCACAGATCTTTTGAAGGGCAACCATTTTCTGGATGGGTTAAACCCCATCTTCATTCAACAACTTGGCTCGCAAAATATTCGGACCTATGCGGAGATGGTCCAACGAGCCTATCTATATGAAAGGACCTTGGAGAAGGTCGAGAAATTCAAAGGTAAAGGAGAGGAGTCTAGCCGAAAGATGGATCGGCATGGAAAGAAGGAGAAGTTCAACATCACGGAACCTTACAAATCCCATGATAGTAAGAAGAGATCCCGGAACGGGAGTGGTAGTGGCTACCACAAGAACAAAAAGGCGAAGGAGAAAGATAAGCAAGTCATGGTGACTTGCACGTTCTGCGAGAAATTTGACCATGCAGCCGAGGAATGCTGGAAGCGTCTCGATGCTTGCTTAAGATGTGGAAGTCGAGAGCACCGCATGCCGGATTGCCCCCTCACGAAGGATCAATCTTCCAGCGGTGGACGCAAGCAACATGCTCGACTTAACGCTGTTCTGGATGATGATGAAGCGCCCAAGGATGATGGGCTAATGGAAGGTACCGTTCAAATCTATTCCCATCCCGCATCCGTGTTATTTGATATTGGTGCTTCTCATTCCTTTATATCAACTACTTTTGCAAAAACCCTGCCAGTTTCATCAGTTCCTCTACCTTCAGACTTAGCTATCACTACACCCTTAGGTCCCGGAACTAAACTTACAACCCACTACCCCGATAGTGAGATAATTGTAGAAGGTCATAATCTCTCTACAAACCTCATGTGTGTTGACATGGAAGGCTACGATGCCATCCTAGGTGTAGATTGGCTTGTAGACCACGATGTCTATATAAATTATCGTAAAAGAAGAATCTCTTTTCGGAAACCAGGTCTCCTGCGATGTTCGTTCCTTGGTATCAAGTACAGGAAGCATACTATCATTATTTCATCTCTTCATGCTTGCAAACTCATTCCACAAGGATGTGAAGCTTTTCTTGCTTTCGTAATCATTACTGAGTCCAAGGATATCATTTTAGAGGATATTCCCATTATGAATGAGTTTCCCAATGTGTTCCCAGTGGATTTACCTAATTTACCATCCGAAAGGGAAGTAAACTTTTCCATTGAACTCGTTCCTAGAGCATCACCTGTTTCAATAGCTCCCTATAGGATGTCCCCTACAGAACTCAAAGAATTGAAGAAACAACTTCAGGAGTTATTAGACAAGGGCTTCATTCGACCTAACACATCCCCTTGGGGTGCGCCGATTTTATTTGTCAAGAAGAAGGATGGATCTCTCAGGCTATGTATCGACTACCGGCGACTAAATCAACTCACTATCAAGAACAAATATCCGTCGCCGCATATCGATGAGCTCTTTGATCAAATCTCAGGAGCAGAATATTTCTCTAAGATAGACCTCAGGTCGGGTTATCATCAGCGTTGGCCCAGAATAGATGGCGGACAAGAAGGGGGGTTGAATTGTCCCCCAATCGAGATGGTGAATTTTTAAAAAACAATCTAAATTAAACACGGTGGAATTAAAATTAACTGTGTTAATTAATCTAAACTGACGTGAGATACAATTGTTCTCTCAATCTTTTCGATCTCACACGACTTATCAATGCCAGGAACAATTAAGATTAATCCTAACGCGGATAGCGGATCAAGCAATGTGCGATGGTGCAGTGTTAACCAATATAATCGACCTATGAATGGAGATAGAGGAAATGGACAATCACATAGGCATCCACAAGGAACCCAGAGATTTTTAGGTGGCTCGGGACCATGACGAGCTCCCTACGTCCACCCCTCACCGAAACCCGGTGAGGTTTCACTACCACGCTATGAACCGTAGCAACACGGGGACGAACCCCAACATCACACACGTTGCTTCTGTAGCAATCCACACACACGGGGCCTTGCCCCAAGACGCTGCCACCTCAACACACATACACACACACATACACTTTATCGGGGAACATACCCCGGACACAAAACCACACGGAGATGCAACTCCATCTTCACACAGAAACTCAGGGAAACTCACCCCACAATAGATCCACACACTCAGAGACGTAGCTCCGCCCACACATAATAATATTCCGAGTTCTATGAAATGAAAGGATATACAATGACCACCCAAAATATTAGTCTATGCTCGAATAAAAGGATGGAAATGAGAGAAGAAAAAGCCCCCCCTCAAATCTACAGTTGAGTCCTTAGATGGGATGAATGGGTGCACTGGAAATAGTTGTCCGCGGAGTGGATGCCGGCCAAAATCGTAAGAGACGCCCAAGGTAGATGGTTCAGCAACTATGACCAGAACTGGATCAGATCGATAGATTTAGGCTCGTTGATGGCATTCTCCACTTCTTCATCTTCCTCCACCAAGTGAATGCGTCGCCCCTTTCTCCTTTCCCTGCACAGGATAAAAACGTTAAGCCGCAAAAAAAATCCTTCTTCCAGTCGAGCAGAATGCGGCTACATATATTCAGCAAGAGCAGCAACAAAAAGACTAGTTAGCCCATACTAAAAAGCCATCTAAACCATACCTAATCTAAGGTTGAAACCCTAGGGGTAATAGGGTAAAATACCATGGCAAATGGATCGCAAACAATGGGTTTCGAAACCAAAACGGCAGATCACAATCAATGCAATTTTGTATAGAAAGGGAAAAAGGTCATAGGATGTATTCAAGGAAGGGTGATATGATATATACACTCAAACATGCATTGAGGTAAATTTTTCACACGAGTTGATTACTGGTACTTGGTTGTGAACGTAGGTCCGAAGACCACCATCAAGCTTGGGGAAGGCTTCCAGTTGGATAAAATCCAACTTTCCACAATCGCCATTTGATATACCGAATAATCATGGCATTCAAGCACACAAATATGTCAAGTATATGCAAGTATATGCATGTAAATGGACAGATGATCAAAGACTTTCTTTATTTACAAGTATGCAAGTATATCCATGATATGAGCAATATGTATAATGCAATTAACTGTGTGTTCTATGTATGCAAGACTGAATTGTTATTTGCAAAATGTGAGTAAAAGTACGAAAAACTTTATGTGCAGTGTAAAGCATTCAAAAACCAAATTTATTCACAAAATGTCAAACAACTTCCAAACTCAATTTTTACCTTTTCATATTTTTGGAAGTGAACCTAAGCAAAAAGATTTTCAAAAACAAACCAATTTTGTTTCTCGCCTTGAGAATCCACTATTATTGACATTCCTCGGCCTCAAGATGACCCTGCAAGACAACTTCTCATTTTGAAGATTTGGGTACCCAAGCCATCTTAGGTCTCGAGGGGTTAGTTTGATTTCGAACAAAAGATTTTCTATTTTTTCTCTCATACCATTCATCATCGGCCCTCATCACATTGCAAGCATACATGGAATGGCCGATCATACCACAATAAAAACATGATATTTTTAACATGGATTTTTCTATCATGTACTTTTGTAGCATGCATTTTGAAACCATTCAAATCATCATTTCTCATTATAAAACAGTCACTCATGACATGACCATGCTTTCCACAATAATAACAATTAACATTAGAACCTTTTCTCATGTGATCATGTTTCAATTGATTCTTAGGACCATTTTGATGTTTAGAAGGTTGATTTGTTTTCTTGGTCCTTAATTGAGTCGAAGATTTAGACTTTGATTCTTCAGCAGAAGGGAAATTTGAAATGTTTGAAGAGCATGATGCATTCACAAATGAAGTTTGCATTTTCTGACCAAATGATTTCTTTTTACTGGGATCATATCCTAGTCCTTCCCGTTTAAAGTTCACTTTGGTCCCTAAGAATTTATCTAGGTTATCCTTCCCTTTGACAAATGTAGACAAGGATGCATTCAAATCAGTAATTTTAGATTCAAGAGTTGAAACATGCAATTCATAACTAACTATCTCATCCTCACAGGAAATGATTCTCTCATTCAACATGACATTTATAGTTATGTGATTTTCTATTTCCTATCTTAACTCAAGCAATTGATCCGATTCATCAACAATCATAAATTTTACTTTTTCAAATTTTCAAGACTCTCCAATCTACTTTCAAGCAAGGAAATTTGAACTAGAAAAGCACTGTTTTCATTTTGGAGTTTTTCAAATGAATTTTCGTTCATGGAAGTGTGTTCAAGTTCGTTCTTTTGAAAACTCACATTTTCATCAGAGATTTCATTCATGACTTCATTGGAGTCAACAGACTTAGACAAATCAGTCTTCAGATTTATCAACTCCTCTTCCAACTTAACAGTTTTATCATTCATGTTCTTAAAACTTTCTATCTCATGTCTTAGCTCCTTTAGCCTTTCAGATTTGTCGACATTCAGAGTAGCTTTCCCTTTTTCAAGAAGGAGCAGTTTCTCAGATATAGTAGTATTCAACTCTTTCAGATTCTCATTATCTTTATATGCTTGTTGAAGTTTTGAAATTTTAGCCAGTAATGATTTATTTTTAGATCTAAGATATGCAATTATCTCTTTGTGTTCTTCAACATCAAACTTGTGAGACTCAACTAATCTTTCAAGCTCAGTGCATTTTCCACAAGAAGAATTATCAAGTTTCTTTTTCAATTTTTAATTTTCAGATTTTATTATTTTATATCTAACAAATAGTTCATCATTGGCATTCACCAATTCATCATAGCTAAGCTCATCTCCATCATCAGAATCGGAGTTTACCTTAGAGCTTTCCTCGCTTTGACGTTCAATCTCGTTGTTAGCCACGAGGCACTCACTATTCCAGCTTTCATTTTGGGCTTCACTTAGACCATCCAAGATCGCTTTGGCTGACCGACAAGATGTGACAAATGGATATACGTCAGTATTCACTGCAGCCTTAATAGTATTCAAAACAAACATATTATCAGAATTATTTTTCTTATCCTCATCGGTCCACCTTGACTCAATTTTTGGAAGACTATGAGGATCGTGAGTAATTAAATTCATGAGCTTCGGATCAATACTAGAAATCCAAATACAGAGTTTTCCAAGCCATGATGTAAAATCAAAACCATCAAAGACAGGAACAAAATTCACACTAGTCATCATGATAAGATCTTTTCTCCTAGACCGTAAGGTCCGCTAAGAAAAATCAAAGACTGGGCTCTGATAACAATTGTTGGCCCAGAATAGATGGCGGACTAGAAGGGGGGTTGAATTATCCCCCAGTCGAGATGGCAGATTTTTTAAAAAAATCTAAAGTAAACACTGTGGAATTAAAATTAACTACGTTAATTAATCTAAACTGACATGAGATACAATTGTTCTCTCAATCTTTTCGATCTCACACGGATTATCAATGCAAGGAACAATTAAGATTAATCCTAACGTGGATAGCAGATGAAGCAATGTGCGATAGTGCAGTGAATAAAAACCAATATAATTGACATGTGAATGGAGATAGAGGAAATGGACAATCACATAGGCATCCACAAGGAACACGGAGATTTTTAGGTGGTTCGGGACCACGACGGGCTCCCTACGTCCACCCCTCACCGAAACCCGGTGAGGCTTCACTACCACGCTACGAACCGTAGTAACACGGGAACGAACCCCAACACCACACACGATGCTTCTGCTGCAATCAACACACACGGGGCCTTGCCCCAAGACGTTGCCACCGTAGCACACATACACACACTGTCGGGGAACACACCCCGGACACAAAACCACACGGAGATGCAACTCCATCTTCACACACAAACTCGGGAAAACTCACCTCGCAATAGATCCACACACTCAAAGACGTAGCTCTGGCCATACACAATAATATTCCAAGTTCTATGAAATGAAATGATATACAATGACCACCAAAAATATTAGTTTATGCTCAAATAAAAATATGGAAATGAGAGAAGAAAAAGTCCCCCCTCAGATCTGCAGTTGAGTCCTTAGATGGGATGAATGGGTTCACTGGAAATAGTTGTCCGCGGAGTGGAAGCTGACCAAAATCGCAAGAGACGCCCAAGGTAGATGGTTCAGCAACTACGACCAGAACTAGATTGGATCGACAGATTTAAGCTCGTTGATGGCGTTTTCCACTTCTTCCTCTTCCTCCTCCAAGTGAATGCATCGCCCCTTTCTTCTTTCCCTGCACATGATAAAAACGTTAAGCCCAAAAAAAATCCTTCTTCTCGTCGAGTAGAATGCAGCTACATATATCCAGCAAGAGCAGCAACAAAAAGACTAGTTCACCCATATTAAAGATCCATCTAAACCACACCTAATCGACAGTTGAAACCCTAGGGGTAATAGGGTAAAATGCCATGGCAAATGTATCACAAACAATGGGTTTCGAAACCAAAACGGCAGACCTGTTATGGACGCCCGGGACAAGTGTCGACTCTCAGAGTCGACTCTTGTTCGGGGGTGTTCTGCCAAAGAAAAAAAAATAATACATAACAGAAAGTGTCGATCCTCAGAGTCAACACTTTTTGCCAAGTGTTCTGCCAACGCACAGAACAACCCCTTGGCCTGTAAGTGTCAACTTTTGGAGTCGACACTTGCAGCCAGCTGCTTCAAGGCAGCGAGCTACCCAAGAAGTGTCGACTCTGAGAGTCGACACTTGTAGAGCCAATATAGAAAATGGCCTTAAGAACAAAAATAGACCCCAAATACATAATAACTGAATCAAACCTAATTTAGCCACATGGAAATACATCAAAAATGAATTCTTACCATGACTTCAAGGAATTTTGGACTTAAGTGAACCTGCACCCATTAGATAATCAATTTAGTGTCAATCTTTTGTCAATACTCATGAAAGAGCCATTTTCAAAATATTTCGTCATAGTATTGCCTCTTCCAACCTGCATGTTAGTTAATAGAAATGCAGCTACATATAGAGAAGATTCCAACACCTCCAACCCATTTAAAACACAAGCTCTTTTTTCAAATATAGATTCATGTATGGAAAAGCCATTTCCAAATTTATTTCAATCAAGCCACACTTGAATTCAACGTTCAGTCTCATAATTTCAAGTTCAGTCCTAACATTAGCAGTTCAACCCAATGCAATATAATGCATACCAACTGTATGCATAAAAGCCTATTCACTGATTAAACACTGACTTTTCAAGATAAAGTCACCACGACTAAAACCCCATATGAATATGCATGAAACATCATTTCATCAAAATTCACATGGATTTAATTACTCACATTCAAGCTCATAACCTCATGGCCAAAAGCCAGATTTTTGGCCCTTGAAATAATAAGTTTCAGAATTGTCGGATATACACATTAACTCTTGATTCCAAAGCAAAACAGAACTTTCACATTCCATGGACAGCAAAATTTCAATATCAAGCATTTATGTTCAGTTCATTGAAAGTCTCATTAATTACACATGAATGTTATGCAAGAGAACTCCATATTAGAGTTGCATGAAGTATATGCATGAAAGCTCATCAACCCCATTTGAAAGCATGATTTAGAAAAGTTAAATAACATGGTTAGAGGGTCTTAAAAACACCAAACAAACTTGGATAACCAAGATTTATAGTAAGCGTGTTATGCAAAAAGCCACATCAAAAACCACATTAAAGATATGCATTAAGGCACTTGAAAACCCATTTTTCCCAACTCAAGATTAGAAGAATATTACCATATATCCAATATAAACTCTTACCTTGGATTCATCACAATATTAACCTACACTTTCTGGAAATTCATAAGCAAGTCAATATTAAACCAATGTATTTGAAGATACTAACTTCAAAGCAATTCTTCCACAAACCATTTGAAAGCATTGAAGCCATATAATCAAAACGATTAAGCAACCATCATTCATGATATGCAGGAACCAAAGGAAATATTCCACAGAGCTTACACACAATATCTTGTTATCATCAAAACTATTACCAAAGACAAAGAGGGAGCGCAGCGAATCCAACAATCTCCCCCTTTTTGATGATGACAAAATATTGTGACCACCAAAACTCTCTCCCCCTTTGACATTATCAAAAAGTGGGGGATGGGGAACAATCAAATATGAAATGAGATAGACTGCGCACAAACCCGACAATTCACCTACCATTTGCGGAGGTAAAAAAAATGACATTTGCCAT
The DNA here is from genome assembly GCA_022559845.1 of Amorphophallus konjac. Taxonomy (NCBI): domain Eukaryota; kingdom Viridiplantae; phylum Streptophyta; class Magnoliopsida; order Alismatales; family Araceae; genus Amorphophallus; species Amorphophallus konjac. The sequence continues at coordinate 201,915,166 of CM040122.1, forward strand.
GCAGTATGCAATATGACAAAATTATATGCAAATGCTCAATTTTTGAATTTTTGTTCAAAATTATGTGCAAGATGACCAAACTATGCACATGGAGTATAACAAAACTGAACTATGTGCTGATGTTATGCTAAAGAGCACATTATTCTCCCCCTATTGTCATAAACAAAAACTGACTGACAATGGGATTATGTAACCTGTTATTTACATGTATAATCTAAAGATGCATCAAGATGAATGTAAGTATGATATGAATAAAAAGTATCAGGTAATCAAGCACTCAAGCATGCATAATAAGATATAGAAGCAATCAAGTCCCTTAGGGACAGGTTTAAGAAGAGTGCTATTAATTCTGGAGCATGATGTGCATGAACAATACTAAGAGGGTCGTGCTTACATAAAGATGGTACTGCATAAACCATGAAAGATGACAGATTCATGAAGTACATTCACACAATCAAACCCGAAGTGTATATGATACCATTGAGCAATGAATTCCAAAAATAATATGGATCATTAGAGATTCTAAGGAACACTAAAAGGAGTCGTTCCTCCATACACTTCCATACACAATGCTCCAGTATTGGCAGCTACGTATGACCCTAATTTTTTTTTAAATTAAACAAAAAAAGGTGACTAACCTTTTGACGTGAGTTATACCCTTTGTCTCTGGGGTATTTCCTGAATACTTAGTTTCGTCACTTATCTTAATTACATATTTTGTCACTTTTTGGCACGAGTTATACCCTTTGTCTCAGGGGCACTTCCTGGCTACTTGGTGCCAAACTCACTTATTTTTAATAGTTGATAAGCTTCACTTTTCAACGTGAGTTTCCTCCTTTATTTCAGGGAAGATTCCTGGCTACTCGGATCAACATTCCACTTATACACATTTTTGGTGGGGCAAATAACTTTTTCCTCACGAGACATGTGATTTCCATGTAGTGATTCAAGAGCCCCTTGGAGTGTTGAGTAGAATAACAATTATCCTTATCAGATTGAATCATTTATCTCAAAAAGAGCATATTGAGAGAGGGAGATTGTACTGAATGTAAGAAACGAATTAGTCTAATTATTGTTATGTCGCCCCCTAAGTGTATGCATAGTTATGAGCAAAACCTCCCCCTTAATATATGTCATGTAACAAACATGTTTAAATCAATGCAATTTTATATAGCAAGGAGGTGAGGTCTTAGAAAGGCATCAAGAACTGGTTGCATAAAGTATATATATGCAATCAAGCAAGGATACTACAATATTTTCAAACAAGGTGACTTTTCGGTACGTGGCGGAGAACGTAGGTCCGAAGACCACCATCGCGCATGAGGAAAGCTTCCAGCTGGACATAATCCAACCTTCTGCAATCGCCATTTGATATAGTGGATAATCGTGGCATCCAAGCACACAAGTATGTAGAGTATATGCAAGTATATGCACGTAAATGAAATATGATTGAAGATTGTTCCTATCTACAAGTATGTAAAGATATGTATGATATGTGCAATATGCATAATGCAATTAAGTGTGTGTTCTATGTATTCAGGACTAAATTTTTGTTTGCAAGAAAATGAGTAAGAGTATGAAATACTTTATGTGCAGTGTAAATCATTCAAAAACCAAATTTATTCACAAAATGTCAAACAACTTTCAAACTCAATTTTTACCTTTTCAGATTTTTGGAAGTGAACCTAAGCAAAATGATTTTCAAAAAGAAACCAATTTTGTTTCTCGCCTTGAGAATCCACATTTATTGACATTCCTCGGCCTCAAGGCGGGCTTCAAGATAACTTCTCATTTTGAAGATTTGGGTACCCAAGCCATCTTGGGTCTCGAGGGGTTAGTTTGATTTCGAACAAAAGATTTTCTATTTTTCCTCTCATACCATTCATCATCAGCCCTCATCACATTGCAAGTATACATGGAATGGCCGATCATACCATAATAAAAATATGAAACTTTCTTTTTCTGAACAACATGATTTTTAACATGGATTTTGCTATCATGTACTTTTGAAGCATGCATTTTGAAACCATTCAAATCATCATTTCTCATTATAAAATAGTCACTCATGACATGACCACGATTTCCACAATAATAACAATTAACATTAGAATCTTTTCTCATGTGATCATATTTCAATTGATTCTTAGGACCATTTTGATGTTTAGAAGGTTGATTTGTTTTCTTGGTCCTTAATTGAGCTGAAGATTTAGACTTCTATTCTTCAGCAGAAGGGAAATTTGAAATGTTTGAAGAGCGTGATGCATTCACAAATGAAGTTTGCATTTTCAAACCAAATGATTTCTTTTTACTAGGATCATATCCTAGTCCTTCCCGTTGGAAGTTCACTTTGGTCCCTAAGATTTTATCCAGGTTATCCTTCCCTTTGACAAATGTAGACAAGGATGCATTCAAATCAGCAATTTCAAATTCAAGAGTTGAAACATGCAATTCATAACTAACTATCTCATCCTCATAGGAAATGATTCTCTCATGCAACATGACATTTATAGTTATGTGATTTTCTATTTTCTATCTTAACTCAAGCAATTGATCTGATTAATCAACATTCACAGATTTTCCTTTTTCAAAATTTTCAAGACTTTTAAATCTACTTTCAAGCAAGGAAATCTGAACTTGCAAAGCACTGTGTTCATTTTAGAGTTTTTCAAATGAATTTTCATTCATGGAAGTGTGTTCAAGTTCGTTCTTTTGAAAACTCACATTCTCATCAGGGATTACATTCATGGTTTCATTAGAGTCGACAGACTTAGACAAATCATTCTTCAGATTTCTCAACTCCTCTTCCAACTCAACAGTTTTATCATTCATGTTCTTAAAACTTTCTATCTCATGTCTTAGCTCCTTTAGCCTTTCAGATTTGTCAACATTCAGAGTAACTTTCCCTTTTTCAAGAAGGAGCAGTTTCTCAGATATAGCAGTATTCAACTCTTTCAGATTCTCATTGTCTTTATATGCTTGTTGAAGTTTTAAAATTTTAGCCAGTAACGATTTAATTTCAGATCTAAGATCTATAATTATCTCTTTGTGTTCTTCAACATCAAACATGTGAGACTCAACTAATCTTTCAAGCTCAGTGCATTTTCCACAAGAAGAATTATCAAGTTTCTTTTTCAATTTTCTATTTTCAGATTTTATTATTTTATATCTAACAAATAGTTCATCATTGGCATTCACCAATTCATCATAGCTAAGCTCATCTCCATCATCAGAATCGGAGTTTACCTTAGAGCTTTCCTCGCTTTGACGTTCAATCTCGTTGTTAGCCACGAGGCACTCACTATTCCAGCTTTCATTTTGGGCTTCACTTAGACCATCCAAGATCACTTTGGCTGACCGACAAGATGTGACAAATGTATATACGTCAGTATTCACTGCAGCCTTAATAGTATTCAAAACAAACATATTATCAGAATTATTTTTCTTATCCTCATCGGTCCACCTTGACTCAATTTTTGGAAGACTATGAGGATCGTGAGTAATTAAATTCATGAGCTTCGGATCAATACTAGAAATCCAAATACAGAGTTTTCCAAGCCATGATGTAAAATCAAAACCATCAAAGATAGGAACCAAATTCACACTAGTCATCATGATAATATCATTTCTCCTAGACCGTAAGGTCTGCTAAGAAAAATCAGAGACTGGGCTCTAATACCAATTGTTGGCCCAGCATAGATGGCGGACAAGAAGGGGGGCTGAATTGTCCCCCAGTCGAGATGGCGGATTTTTAAAAAATAATCTAAACTAAACACTGTGGAATTAAAATTAACTACGTTAATTAATCTAAAATGACATGAGATACAATTGTTCTCTCAATCTTTTCGATCTTACACGGATTATCAATGCAAGGAACAATTAAGATTAAACCTAACACGGATAGCAGATGAAGGAATGTGTGATGGTACAGTGAATAAAAACCAATATAATTGACATGTGAATAGAGATAGAGGAAATGGACAATGACATAGGCATCCACAAGGAACACGGAGATTTTTAGGTGGTTCGGGACCACGACGGGCTCCCTACGTCCACCCCTCACCGAAACCCGGTGAGGCTTCACTACCACGCTACGAACCGTAGCAACACAAGGACGAGCCCCAACACCACACACGCTGCTTCTGCAGCAATCCACACACACGGGGCCTTGCCCCAAGACGTTGGCACCGTAGCACACACACACACACACTGTCGGGGAACACACCCCGGACACAAAACAACACGGAGATGCAGCTCCGTCTTCACACACAAACTCAAGAAAACTCACCACTCAATAGATCCACACACTCAGAGACGTAGCTCCGCCCATACACAATAATATTCTGAGTTCTATGAAATGAAAGGATATACAATGACCACGCAAAATATTAGTCTATCCTCAAATAAAAGGATGGAAATGAAAGAAGAAACAGCCCCCCCCCCCCCTCAAATCTGTAGTTGAGTCCTTAGATGGGATGAATGGGTGCACTGGAAATAGTTGTCCGCAGAGTGGAAGCCGGCCAAAATCGCAGGAGACGCCCAAGGTAGATGGTTCAGCAACTATGACCAGAACTGGATTGGATCGACAGATTTAGGTTCGTTGATGGCATTCTCCACATCTTCCTCTTCCTCCTCCAAGTGAATGTGTCACCCCTTTCTCCTTTCCCTGCACAGGATAAAAACGTTAAGCCCCCAAAAAAATCCTTCTTCCTATCGAGCATAATGCGGCTACATATATCTAGCAAGAGCAGCAACAAAAAGTCTAGTTAGCCCATACTAAAAACCCATCTAAACCACACCTAATCGAAAGGTGAAACCCTAGGAGTAATAGAGTAAAATGCCATGGCAAATGGATCACAAGCAATGGGTTTCGAAACCAAAACGGCAGACGCGTTCTGGATGCCCGGGGTAAGTGTCGACTCTCAGAGTCGACTCTTGTTCGCTGGTGTTCTGCCAAAGAACAAAAAATAATACACAACATGAAGTGTCGACTCTAAGAGTCGACACTTTTTGCCAAGTGTTCTGCCAACGCACAGAACAACCCCTTGACCTGTAAGTGTCAACTTTTGGAGTCAACATGATGTGACACAATGATGCAAAGGCAGCAAACGACAATGATCCCTTGGACTTAATTCGCAATAACAATCACAAGAGTCGAGAGCAACTTGAGAGTCACCGTGACACCGCGCACACCCGTTTCCCGTGGTGGCTCGGGGATGCCGAGTCGAGGTAGTGGAGAAAGCCCCTGGCTGGCTAGAGGACCAGCACCGCTAAGGTTGTCCCCCCCCCCCCCCAGGATAGGAAGCCCACAAACAAGGGCGGCCGGGTGCCTTGGGGGCACTAGGTCACTCGCTCACTATCACCCACAGTGACCACACAAGGGTTGGTGGCTCCGGGATCGGGCACTCTCTCACCGACCAGCGGATAACTTTTGCAGATATGAAATGAACAGGAGTAGTGGAGCAAGGGCAGAGGCTCACCTGGTTGGTTTGAGAAAATCAACCCCGTTCAGAGACGAGGGCGAGAGGGGAAGTGTGGTTCCCCGCACACTGCGCCGGTGAAGCTTCAATCCTGTTTTGAATGATTACAATCACTACTCCTCGCGCAGGAGGGTGAACTTAGGGTGGGGATAATTAAGTACACTCAAACACTACCTCCACGCAGGGAGGGGCGGTAAGCCGGCCAGGCGGGAGAGGGAGATTCGCCGAAAGACGCGCTGGTGTAGCCGAAATGGAAACTCCCTGCTTGCTGCGATGGCTGACTGCCAGTCGCTGTAGAGGCCGTAGATCACGTTCTAGAATTCTACTGAAGACGAGACCAGCTGGGAAACCTTCGTATCTAGAACTAAGATGCTTCAGAATTTTCTCAATTTCTTCGGCTGCAGTGGCTGGTCTGGGTCGAGCTTCGAACTAGGTGGCAGTTTCTGGCCGCAACAGCTACCTGACACAAATAGTGACTTGCAGAGGTTGTTCCGGCCGCTCCCGGGCACCAAATCTTGAACCTTCAAAGTTGCTGGAACCGTGGACGGACCCTCTTCGTGGGAAAGCTGGTGGGGAAGCCGTCTGAGGTCGGGGTGGACTGGGGGACGCCGATGAGTGGCAACAGGTCGCTGCAGGTTGTGGGAGGCAGACCCGACCAGTCGAGGGAGAAAAATGAAAGCTCTGATCTCCGGATGCCGAACGCACTTCTGCTTCTTGATCCAGAAAGAGGACAGGTGGAGGAAGATATTTGTAGAAGGACTTGTGGCTTGAATCTTCCACCGTCGGCCGTGGTGCAGCATCAAACCGGGTTCAGGAACTCTGCAGAGGGAGCTCTGCACAGTCGGGGAAGATTGGCTCTCCCGGACAGCCCCGAACTCGGAACGGGGTGGGATCACCTCGCCTGCGAAGATGACTGGACGCCCTTTCCAGATAGGTATGGTACGCCTCTGGATGTCGCCGTGTGAATCCGGGGAAGCTTCTGTAAATCGTATCTTCTTCTGCCACCTGCAGACTTGGCCAAATGAAAGGGATGGTGGTGGAGCTAGGTTAAAGGGAGGGGAGATTAGTAATGGAGGGAAGGGTGGTGGTGATAGTAGATGGGAGAGGGATATGTGGGGGATGATGAGGGGGTGGAGCAGGGAGTATGGAGGTCCAAGAGGGTGGAGGGGAGAGATGGCCGCAGCTAGGAGAGGGGGATGGAGTGGCCGGCCTAGGCAAGGGGAAGGGGGAGTAGATGGAGAGGGTGGTGTGCAAGTTGTGGTGGGGTGGGGGTTTGATTGCCCTGGGGATATGAGTGAGTGTGTGGGGGAGTGGAAGAGTTGCTTGGGGAAGAGGGGTGGGTGCCTTGGAGGTGGAGAAGGTGTATGGGGAATGGGAAGAGTTGCTTGGGGAAGTGGAGGAATTGATGGGAGTTAATGCTCTAGGGGAGGTGAAAGGGTGGATGGGTGAGGTGGCTGGTGATGTGGCAAGGGGGGGGGGAGGGAAAGGGGCAGGTTCGCCCAAGGGAGAGAGAGAGAAGGGGAAGAGAGAGAGTGGGGTTCGCCCCCTAGAGTGAGAGGAAGAGAGAGAGCTAGTGAGAGAGAGAGAGAGAGCTAGAGAGAGGGGGGGCACAATTCTTGTGGCAAATTTTACTCAAATATTCATTGGCTTACAACTGAGGGATTGGGGTCCTATTTATAGGAAACCCACTTTTACATATAAGACCCTGACTTTTTAACATACTAACAGATAACCAAGGAAGGGGGGGTGCGCCCATGGGCCTAGCCCAAAGAAATAGGCCCAATAGCAAGCACCATAGCCTGATGAGACTCGAACTTAGGGAAATGACTTAATAACCTAGGTACAAGACTCAAATAAAAGGTAAATTACATGAGTAGAAAATGAAAATTACATCATAGGACTTGAAATAACGTGGTGAACAAGATGTAGCTTAGGCGACGAGTATCGGGATCCTCGATCATATGAAATTACTGGTGATGTCCTCATCATACCCTCGGGGTGCGGAAAACTCGACTATGTCGAGTATGGGCCCACCGGGGAAGTGGTCCTCTCCAGAAACTCAGAGTGAGCCTCAACTTCCAAACTCAACCCTTCGTCCGCAACCAGGGGACGGTCCCTCATCCTCTCGAGGTGGCTCAGGCGCACCCTCTTGCTGGTGATGGGGCCCTGCTTGCCTAGTATTACCTTCGTGTGCACACGTCGGACTCTCAGGCCGTTTTTGGTGGCTCTCCGAGGGTGTCCCTCTCAAAGGAAGATAAAAGCTCGAGGCACTCACTAGGATCCACCGCGGTGCCCATATAGGGTGCCGGATCCGCCATGTGGATAATGGGGTGCATCCCAAAACCCATTAGTAAGTCCAACCCGATGGCCGGGTTGCCAAAATCACTTGGAACTTGGGAAGGTCCAAGTCCACGTGCCCTCGAATTGGAGGTGACCCTAGGGTAGAGCCACTCCAAGGCCATCATCACCAGATTGCCTACTTGGAATTCCAAGTGGCGCTCGCAAGCTTTTGCCCGCTCTTTGTGAACCTCACCGCTCATTGTTAGATGCTTGCATGAATGTGTATGCCATGTACTATGATGCGGTGTGGGTGTGAAAAGCTTGGTGTGTAAAGGTGGACCGGGGCAACCGTAAATTGATCTATCATGTTGTGATGCCATGTGGACCTTGATGCACTTAGGTGGACCGGGGCAGCCACAAATGGCCCTATCATGCCTGAGGTGGATGAAGAGTGGGGGAGGACCAGCATGTCCAAATGTGAACCTGTCATGCACTGGACCTAGTGTGTATGTGACACAAATGAGATGACTAGCCCTGCCAGGTGGGGCAAAATGTTGTGGCACATGCATTACAATCAAGATGGTCCCATGTTTAGGTGGGGGTGGATTTGGGGGTTTCCACTCATACGGGTCGAAGGGGTCCAAGAAGGTGGACATTTTGGGATAGGTCACTTCCTCATTTCCTAGGTGGATGTCACCCTCGGTCATGGCTCTCATAGTGTGAACTAAGTAGTGGAATGGGTGGGTTGGGTTCAACATGGTGGGTGAGGGTAGGAGGGAGTGGGTGGTGGGTAAGGCGGCTAGGTCCCATGGGTTCAATGTCTTCCATAGGGAGAGATCAAAGGGGTCATGGAATGTGTTACCAAGGAAGGGGTATTCTATCTCCTCAAGGTCTTCAAATGATGGTGAGTCCTCCTCCTCAAATGAAGTAATTGAACCGAAGTCCTTGGCGGGTTGGTTGGCCATGAATGGAGGGCTTGGCATCCTACCCGAAATAAGCAACTCTAATTCGCGGATAGCATCGGGCTCTTCGGGTGTTGGGAGGAATAAAAGAAGGTCGCTAGTGTAGCAACCCACAGTGTATATCGAGGAGATGGATCCGACACATAGGTGTAGGAGGTCAAGGCTCCTAGGTTGGTCGGCTACAGTGGTCAACATGCCAGTTAACTCCATTTGCCAAGATAGCCCCTTAAGAAAATCTTCTAATGTTTCCACTTGATAAGATGATTGGATTGTGGTGTGATAGGTGGGTAAGGGTACTATAGGATGGTTTTGTTCCATAGGAGGGCAAACATGAGCCATGAGATCTCTAAATGGGTTCTCCTTTAGCCAACGTGAAAGGGGTTCTCCTAAGATGAGCTCGGCCCCTACTAGGGAAGGTGGTGTAAAGTGAAGACCACCATGTGAAGTTTCTTCTTCTTCCTGGACATGGGTGATCTCCATGGCGGGGGTTGGGTCCGGAGTATTCACCACTATGGGGTCGGGTATGGGGATCATAGTTTCCTCTACCAAGGAGGTGAGTAAGTCCATTGTTTGTGGGGTGATGATGACTGGCATATGGCTCTTTTGGGGTGGTGGGTAATGTGGGACTTGGGATAGGATGGGGAGGGGTAGAAGTGGAGGCCTAGGTTGGGCATCTTGTAACTCATGGGGGAGGGTGCACCCCATTTGGCTCAATGGGTCTTCTTTGGGTAGGAATGAGTTCTCTTGACCTATTTGGGCCTCATATTCTTCTTCCCAATCTAGGGGAGCCTCATAGTCTTCGGTCACCTCCGTAAGTTCCTTTTGGAAATGGGTGGGATGAGGATTTGTGGAAGCTTGTGGGGTGTGGGTTTGATGGGGAATGTTGGGTTGGGTGGTGGCCAATTTGGTTTTAATGGTGGTGGTGATCGGGATGGGAGTCATTTGGGGTGGTGGAGATTGGACCCTAAGGGAGGTCTTGGGTTGACTGGGAGGGAAAGGGGGAGTGGGAGTGCTCTTCGGGTTATGGTTCTCAAGGTAGGAGTGGGAAGGTCGGGGAGCGTAGTTCTTCCTAAGCTCAAGGTAGGAGTGGGAGGGTCGGGGAGCGTAGATCTTCCTAAGCTCAATCTTCATCTCTTCCCATGATCCTATGGGTTCTTGCCTCCAAATCCTTCTTAAGCTCACTATGCGATCCCACTCCTTCTTGGCTTGTCCCCGAAGCCACCCTGTGGCCCTGCGGACCCTAGCATGTCCATAGACCCTAGTCCTATCAAAGTGTTTATCCATGGTAGCCTCCCACTTTAGGTAGGCATTAGGATTGGATCCGTCAAAACTAAGGTCTCCTTCTAGGATGATGTCCATGAGGAGGGGGTCAATCGGACTCTTGTGGACGGCCGTGTTGAGGGGACTTAACCAATGTGGAGTGTACATGATGATGCACTGGGTGGCCCGAAAATGACTCTAAATGCGAATGCGCCCTAGGACCAACTTGTAGAGAGACAAGTTGTGAACTTGCTCTGATACCAAGTTGATGTGACACAATGATGCAAAGGCAGCAAATGACAATGATCCCTTGGACTTAATTCGTAATAACAATCACAATAGTTGAGAGCAACTTGAGAGTCTCCGTGACACCGCGCACACCCGTTTCCCGTGGTGGCTCGGGGATGCCGAGTCGAGGTAGTGGAGAAAGCCCCTGGCTGGCTAGAGGACCAGCACCGCTAAGGTTGTCCCCCCCCCCCCCCCCCCCCCGAGGATAGGAAGCCCACAAACAAGGGCGGCTGGGTGCCTTGGGGGCACTAGGTCACTCGCTCACTATCACCCACAGTGACCACACAAGGGTTGGTGGCTCCGGGATCGGGCACTCTCTCACCGACCAGCGGATAAATTTTGCAGATATGAAATGAACAGGAGTAGTGGAGCAAGGGCAGAGGCTCACCTGGTTGGTTTGAGGAAACCAACCCCGTTCGGAGACGAGGGCGAGCGGGGAAGCGTGGTTCCCCGCACACTGCGCCGGTGAAGCTTCAATCCTATTTTGAATGATTACAATCACTACTCCTCGCGTAGGAGGGTGAACTTAGGGTGGGGATACTAAGTACACTCAAACACTACCTCCACGCAGGGAGGGGCGGTAAGCCGGCCAGGCGGGAGAGGGAGATTCGCCGAAAGACGCGCCGGTGTAGCCGAAATGGAAACTCCCTGCTTGCTACGATGGCTAACTGCCAGTTGCTGTAGAGGCCGTAGATCACGTTCTAGAACTCTGCTGAAGATGAGACCAGCTGGGAAACCTTCGTATCTGGAACTAGGATGCTTCAGAATTTTCTCAATTTCTTCAACTCCAGTGGCTGGTCTGGGTCGAGCTTCGAACTAGGTGGCAGTTTCTGGCCGCAACAACTACCTGACATGAACAGTGACTTGCAGAGGTTGTTCCGGCCGCTCCCGGGCACCAAATCTCGAACTGTCAAAGTTTCTGGAACCGTGGACGGACCCTCTTGGTGGGAAAACTGGTGGGGAAGCCGTCTGAGTCGGGGTGGACTGGGGGACGCCGATGAGTGGCAGCAGGTCGCTGCAGGTTGTGGGAGGCAGACCCAACCAGTCGAGGGAGAAAAATGAAAGCTCTGATCTCCGGATGCCGAACGCACTTCTGCTTTTTGATCCAGAAAGAGGACAGGTGGAGGAAGATATTTGTAGAAGGACTCGTGGCTTGAATCTTCCACCGTCGGCCGTGGTGCAGCTTCAAACCGGGTTCAGGAACTCTGCAGAGGGAGCTCTGCGCAGTCGGGGAAGATTGGCTCTCCCGGACAGCCCCGAACTCGGAACGGGGTGGGATCACCTCGCCTGCGAAGATGACTGGACGCCCTTTCCAGATAGGTATGGTACGCCTCTGGATGTCGCCGTGTGAATCCGGGGAAGCTTCTGAAAATCGTATCTTCTTCTGCCACCTGCAGACTTGGCCAAATGAAAGGGATGGTGGTGGAGCTAGGTTAAAGGGAGGGGAGATTAGTAATGGAGGGAAGGGTGGTGGTGATAGTAGATGGGGGAGGGATATGTGGGGGATGATGAGGGGGTGGATCAGGGAGTATGGAGGTCCAAGAGGGTGGAGGGGAGAGATGGCCGCAGCTAGGAGAGGGGGATGGAGTGGTCGGCCTAGGCAAGGGGAAGGGGGAGTAGATGGAGAGGGTGGTGCGCAAGTTGTGGTGGGGTGGGGGTTTGATTGCCCTGGGGATATGAGTGAGTGTGTGGGGGAGTGGAAGAGTTGCTTGGGGAAGAGGGGTGGGTGCCTTGGAGGTGGAGAAGGTGTATGGGGAATGGGAAGAGTTGCTTGGGGAAGTGGAGGAATTGATGGGAGTGAATGCTCTAGGGGAGGTGAAAGGGTGGATGGGTGAGGTGGCTGGTGATGTGGCAAGGGGGGGGGAAGGGGAACGGGCAGGTTCGCCCAAGGGAGAGAGAGAGAAAGGGAAGAGAGAGAGTGGGGTTTGCCCCCTAGAGAGAGAGGAAGAGAGAGAGCTAGTGAGAGAGAGAGAGAGCTAGAGAGAGGGGGGCACAATTCTTGTGGCAAATTTTACTCAAATATTCATTAGCTTACAACTGAGGGATTGGGGTCCTATTTATAGGAAACCCACTTTTACATGTAAGACCCTGACTTTTTAACATACTAACAGATAACCAAGGAAGGGGGGGTGCGCCCATGGGCCTAGCCCAAAGAAATAGGCCCAATAGCAAGCACCATAGCCTGATGAGACTCGAACTTAGGGAAATGACTTAATAACCTAGGTACAAGACTCAAATAAAAGGCAAATTACATGAGTAGAAAATGAAAATTACATCATAGGACTCGAAATAACGTGGTGAACAAGATGTAGCTTAGGCGGCGAGTATCGGGATCCTCGATCATATGAAATTGCTGGTGATGTCCTCATCACAACACTTGCAGCCTGCTGCTTCAAGGCAGCGAGCTGCCCATCAAGTGTCGACTCTAAGAGTCGACACCTGCAGAGACAATACAGAAAATGGCCTTAAGCATAGAAATAGACCCCAAATACATTATAACTGAATCAAACCTAATTTAGCCACATGGAAATACATGAAATATGAATTCTTACCATGACTTCAAGGAATTGTGGACTTAAGTGAACCTTCACCCACTAGACAATCAATTTAGTGTCAATCTTTAGTTAATACTCATGAAAGAGCCATTTTCAATATATTTCATCACAGTACTGCCTCTTCCAACCTGCATGTTAGTTAATAGAAATGCAGCTACCTATAGAGAAGATTCCGACACCTCCAACCCATTTAAAACACAAGCACTTTTTTCAAATATAGATTCATGCATGGAAAAGCCATTTCCAAATTTAATTCAATCAAGCCACACTTGAATTCAACGTTCAGTCTCATAATTTCAAGTTCAGTCCTAACATTAGCAGTTCAACCCAATGTAATCTAATGCATACCAATAGTATGCATAAAAGCCTATTCACCGAATAAACACTGACTTTTCAAGATAAAGTCACCACGACTAAAACCCCATATGAATATGCATGAAACATCATTTCATCAAAAGTCACATTGATTTAATTACTCACATTCAAGCTCATAACCTCATGGCCAAAAGCCAGATTTTTGGCCCTTAAAAGAATAAGTTTCAGAATTGACGTATATACACATTAAGTCTTGATTCCAAAGCAAAATAGAACTTTCACATTACATGGATAGCAAAATTTCAATATCAAGCATTTTTGTTCAGTTCATTGAAAGCCTCATTACTTACACATGAATGTTATGCATGAGAACTCCATATTAGAGTTGCATGAAGTATATGCATGAAAGCTCGTCAACCCCATTTCAAAATATGATTTAGCCAAGTTAAATAACATGTTTAGAGGGTCTTAAAAACCCCAAAAAAACTTTGATAACCAAGATTTATAGTAAGCATGTTAGGCAAAAAGCCACATCAAAAACCCCATTAAAGATATGCATGAAGGCACTTGAAAACCCATTTTTCCCATCTCAAGATTAGAAAAATATCACCATAGATCCAATATAAACTCTTACCTTGGATCCATCACAATATTAACCTGCACTTTCTGGAAATTCAGAAGCAAGTCAATATTAAACCAATGTATTTGAAGATACTAACTTCAAAGCAATTCTTCCACAAACCATTTGAAAGCATTGAAGCCATATGATCAAAATGATTAAGCAACCATCGTTCATGATATGTAGGAACCAAAAGAAATATTCCACAGAGCTTACACACAATATCTTGTTATCATCAAAACCAGTACCAAAGACAAAGAGGGAGCGCAGCGAACCCAACAATCAGCTCAAGATCAAAGACGAAGATATATACAAGACTTCTTTCCGGAGTAGATATGGAGACTACGAATTCGTGGTAATGCCATTCAGGTTAACTAATGCCCCAGCAGCATTTATGCAACTTATGAATAATGCCTCCAGGCCTTATCTCGACCGATTTGTGGTTGTCTTCATTGATGATATTCTTATATACTCCAAGACTAAGGAGGAACATGAAGAACACTTAAGAATAGCCTTGCAAACCCTAAGAGAGCATCAACTCTATGCAAAGCTTATCAAGTGCGAGTTCTGGCTAAAGGAAGTCTCTTTCCTCAGCCATATTATTTCAAATGAATGAATCGCTGTCGATGCTTCTAAGGTAGAAGCTGTTAAGAATTGGAGCCGACCGATGATCATGTCCGAAGTTAGAAGTTTTCTGGGTCTGGCTAGTTATTATAGACGATTCATTAAAGATTTTTCTAAAATTGCCGTCCCTTTGACTAGACTTATAAGAAAGGAAAACCCTTTTATATGGTCAAAGGATTGTGAAGAAAGTTTCCTAACTCTTAAAGATCATCTCACTACAGCCCCTATATTGGCACTAACCGTTGAGGGTGGCGACATTGAAGTCTATCCCGATTCATCTGGCTTTGGCCTAGGATGCGTTCTTATGTAAAATGGCAAGGTGATTTTCTATTCTTCAAGGGAGTTAAAGCATCATGAAGAAAACTACCCCGTGCATGATCTGGAACTAGCTATGGTTATAATCGCCTTGAAAATTTGGCTACACTACCTCTATGGGGAGAAGTTTAGTATATTTTCAGATCATAAAAGTCTGAAATACCTCTTGACCGAAAAGGAACTAAACATGAGGCAACGTAAATGGTTGGAGTATCTCAAAGACTTCGACTTTACTATCCAATATCATCCAGGCAAAGTAAATGTTGTAGCTGACGCTCTTAGCGGTAGACCAATGGCAACACTAGCAAGCCTCAGCAAAGGTACGACATATCTTATCGAGGAGTTTGCTCGTTTGAATCTTGCTCTTGATAAAGAAGAGGAAGGGTGTATGATTGCTAATATAAGGTCACAACCAACATTGATTGACGATCTAGTCAAATTACAAGAAAATGACCCCACGTTGATGGAGATCAAGGCCAACATTGATCAAAGGTCAGATTTCTACATTTCAACTGATGGAAGATTATTGTTCAAAAATCGACTATGTGTGCCGGATCATGCCGACACTATGAAGTTGATCATGGAAGAAGCTCATAAATCAAGGTTTGCTATTCACCCTAGTGCTACCAAGATGTACCAAGATTTAAAAAGGAATTTCTGGTGGCCCAATATGAAAAGAGAAGTAGCAGACTTTGTATCTCGCTGCTTCACTTGTCAGCAAGTAAAGGCGGAACATTTAAAGCCCGCCAGGAAATTACATCCCCTGGATATTCCTGAGTGGAAATGAGAAAGTATAGGGATGGATTTCATCACTAGTTTACCTAAGACGAGAGGTGGACACGATGGTATATGGGTGATTATAGACCGATTGACTAAATCTGCATATTTTCTACCAATCAAAAGTCGATGGTCTGTGGATGTATTAGTAGCACTATACATGAAAGAAATTGTCACGTCCCGAGCTTTTAATATAGCAAAAGATATTCTCGGGAAACGTGAATAACCGGCATGGTAAGCCTCTTGCAAGCAAGAATAACCAAAGTACAATAACTGTTGTGCATGTGATTTTGATGATTACAAAATGACTTTGTTGCTTGGCCTTGTTTGGCCTTGTGCTTGAATGATACTTTATGTTCTCATGTGCTTGAATCATACTTGTTCTCTTACTATGGAGTCATGTTCTAGAATGAGAATGAATTTGTAAAATAATGCTTCTGAATGCCATCAACATGAATGAGTCTTTATGCTCATTTGAATGCAAGTATGCTAATCTTCTTGCATTGTAGGATCGAGTCTTGATGGACATCAAATGCAACTCAAGAGAATTCTTAAATAAGTCATCTTGTTGTCCACCATTCAGAACTTGTGTTAATTCTATCTCCATTCTTCAAAGAACCATTGATAAGGCTTTGCAATTCACATATCTTCAGTTAAGTGAATTTTGGGTAAGAAAGCTACAGTGTGTTGACCCAGAGTACTTGTGCATAGATATACATGTGATTTCACGTACCTTCTTCATTAGTCATTAAGGTTTAAAGATGTATGCTTCATGCATTTTCTATATGAGGTTTTGAGGGTCATACATGTTATTCAAATGCATGGGTTATGATGTTGATTTTTGGTTGAGACGTCTTGGACTTTCATGTATATTCTTCTAAGTTGCCAAAGACATGAATGTGGTTCATGCACTTTCTACTTAAAGCTTTTAAGCTTGTGATGTGCTTGAAATATTCATACAAGACTTCTGAGAGTTGGTTCTATATTGCTCATGCATTGCATGAATGCTTGGTCTTGTGAGCTACGCACTAAAAGCTTGATTTATTAACTTGATGTGTGAAAGAATTGCATGAACATGGCTCTTATGAGGATGGCTTCAATTAGGTCTCAATCAATGAGATTGTGTTCATTGAACACACCTTTCTATTTGAATGACAGTGTCATATCATTCATGAGGTTATTGTGATTTCAATGTATGGATGATTAAAAAGATCCCTTGTTTATATCAATGCTCCTCGTGATATCAATGCTTCATGAATGTTAGCATTTGTCAACAAGAATGCCACTTGAATGAATGTGTGTTTGAATGGTTAGCATGTTATAAACTTTCATGAGGCATGAATGTTTGCAATTTGAATGTTGAAAGAAAGCCTTGCAATTGAATGATAATGTAATTATGGAAACATCTTTATAAATATGCATAGCTACATGTGTGTATGAGATCATGGTGATGCATAATGAAAATGCATATTTACATATGTTTGCATATGTGTGTGTTTAGGTGTTCGCACTTTGTCAAATTGAGTTTCATGATATGTAAGCGTATCTTGGCAATCTTATTTGAATGATTGAGCTCCCATATCATTACATATGCCTTAGATGCAATGGAAGATTCAAAGTTCCCCAAATGCCATAGCTCGTGACTTATGCCTTTATGGAAACATTTATTTATGCAATGAGCATTTGTATGGTTGACAAGTTATGGAGGTTCTTTTGGAAGAATCTAGTTTATGAGTTCTTAACTTTCACACCTGTGGTAACCTGATACTCTTGTGTTTTTGCAGGTCCAAGGATGGTTTTTATACCCTCCCATATCAAGTGGATCATGGTAATACACTAACCACCTTGTGTGCTTGAAATGGAGGTAGTTGAGGTTGAGCTTTCATACCTTTGTATTTGGACAATTGAGCGATTCAATTTCATTACAACAAACACCTGTCATATGGTGGAATGTATTTTTTTTTTGTTGTAAATGGAAAGCCAAACACATGTTTGAATGGGTTGTATGATGCATTTTTATGTGAACAAGTTGAAATTGCTGATACTTGATTCATGAACTTTGATTATGATCTAACCGCTTGTTTCATCATGTGTTTCAGGTTAAGAAATCATGTTTGATCATCATGGCACTTTGGTAACATCTAAACATTTATTTTCCCATGTATTTTAGTGATTTGATAAGTTTTTTAAACCCATACTGACATGGATCGACCCCTGGGGTCAACCCGTGAAGCTTCTGGTTCGAACAGAACCAAAATTGTGACCCAGTGTGTAGGGGTCGACCCATGGGGTCGACCCACACAGCATGGGTCGACCCCATGGGTCGACCCACACATCCATGGGTAGACCCATGGGGTCGACCCCTGGAAACTGAGTTTCCATTTTTTATCTGCCCGTCCTCTGGTTGTCTAGGGGTCGACCCATGGGGTCGACCCATTCCGGCACGGGATTCTCGGGAGCATCCGAAACCCAATGAAAACATGTCTAAACCTTACCAAACTACCCCCCAATGGTTTCTAATGTTATTAGGGTGTTTCTAACATGTTTTAGGAGGGTTATATGAGTCTTTTATCCAGTTCTCTATATATATATGAATGTGAACTCCGATTTTCGAATGCAAGAACCTTAATGTGCTATCTTTCTATCTTGTAGGGCAAGGAAAGGGGGAAAAGGAAGTGGAGCTCTTGCAAGGTGATTTTCATCTACTTCCATGGAGATTTGAAGCTCGTGGTAGAAGAAGAAAAGAAGCGTCTCGAAGAGAGGAACGCGAGGACGCTGAAATCGCGGCCATCCGACAACGAGCCAAGAAGAGCCGGAGTCTTTCTTGAAGGGGGAGCTTCATACATGCTTTCTCTTCTTTGATTCAGTCTCTAGAGTTTTTTTGGGGCTCAATGCATCTATTTGTCTTTGCTTCTTAAATTTTTGAAAGGATATATTGTGTGGGAGTTCGGAGAAAGGGTTCTCTGAGTGTTTATGTTGACACATGTGCGTCATTTTGTGCAGAGCATATCCGCGTGTGTGCTTGGACATATCTTGGGGTGTGTTCCCTGTGTGTGGTTGGGAGTTTACTCCCGTTTGATTGTGTAGGCTTCGCCCTACGTGTGTGTGTTGGAGCTTGGCTCCGTGTGTGTGTGGGGATTTATCCCCGGGCTATTTTATACAGCAGTGAAAACTCACCGGTTTGGTGAGGGGTGGACGTAGGGAGCCCATCGTGGTCCCAAACCACCTTATAAATCCTCGTGCATTGTGGCTTGCATTGTGGTTCGTGTTGTGGTGGTTTTCTTTATTGTTCATATCTAATTATCCGTTCGAGTGAGTACGGTGAGATTGAGAGAATCAAGTCTATTCCAATTAGTTTAAATTCCTCACTCTTGCTAATCTTGCTAATTCCGCTGTGAGCTAGTAAATAGTTTTAATTGGACATAATTTTAGTAGAGGGTTCTATTCACCCCCCCTCTAGAACCGTGTTCCTGCACTACAGGACCCAACAATAACAATGACACAAAGTAATTGCTCAATAATTTACTCAAACTTTCACTTTTATTAATAATAAGAATGATTCAAGTACATCAACTATTCAACTTCCTTAAATCTATTTGACTCAATAAAGAGAAAATTACATGAACTCGATCTAGACATTATTGACTTCCTAAGTCTTCTCTCAATCTTATGTGACTTTCATTCGCTATCGGACCCATCACTTCAATAACTCGAATCCGAACCCGAACTAATTGGATCTCCTAAAAAGATTTAAAAATAGGTAATGAGCACACTTGTCCAGTAGGTATCTTCGCATCAACATGAAGGCAACATTAAAGTGATTAGCATTTTGGGCTCTAGAGAATAAAGTAAAATCAGGTGAATGCGATAAATCACATGAATAAACCAATGTAACAAGACATGATCAAGTTAAGATATGATTGAGCAAGCATGATTAAGCAAGAATTTAATTATGTCCTTTCATGAACTAGAAGGTAACGAGAATGTACTAGCAAGTCAATCAAGAATGTACTTAGTAAAAAGTACTTCGTGAATTTCTATGGATATTTTCACTTCACGAGCCGTGGATAATTTCACTTATTTATAAAGAAAGTACTCCCAGCGCAATGCGACGCTAGTAACATCATATCCCATGGTTTATAATAGTATGTTTTCGACAATCAACTGAGGGGACTAGCATAGAGCCCTTGAACACAATCAGTGCTCAAACCACATCTTCAAGTATAAATCAAGCTACTTCCACGTATATAGCAATAAAGTTGGCCACGTATATAATAAGTTCAATAAGTGTTCAAGACTCAATGTCAATAATAAGAATGCACCAAATATAGATTTATGAGTTCAAGAAATGCATTAATAACTAAGTTATGCCTTGGAGAAAATTTGACAGCATAACGGTACATTCTTTATCTTTCATACTTTATCTTAGATGTCTTTGAATAAGGTTACAAGTCCTAGACTATCATTAGTCAATCTAGGATCATAGGATTATTAACCCTTGGGTCAAACCTTGGGTCAATAGCATTCAGGAAACTTAGCGGTCTATAACTGATCCGCTATATTTATATGGCGGTCTGATATTGGGCCGCTAGAGTGGGCTAAGTCCATAAAGAAATCAATTGGACTCAGAGAACGTGGCGGTCAGATGCTGGACCTTTAATGAGCCTTAGCAGTCGAGTATTGAACCGTTATAGGATAAAAATTCAGAAAACATCAGTAGTACTTTATACACAATTTGGGCTTTAATGGTACAACCAACTCGGCGTCCTAGTAGGAATCCCAGGCTCGCGGAGAATTACGGAGGCCTTGAAATAAGATTTCCTAGTCCATTGGCAGGAATATCCAAAGGAGAGGTTATCAAGTTCAAGATTATGTTCCTACAGTGCAAAAGTCTAACTAATGGTCATATACCGGAATATATGCCATGTACTTATAGAAATGACTCTCAGATAAGAAGAGAATCATTAAAAAAGTGATCAATGTAAAATCGTGAATCATCTAACTTTGAGAACATGTATTCATTTATAAAAGTATATGACTTTGGCATAAATTAACTTATGTTTCAAAAATAATCCTAAGTAAAATGAAATCACTATTATGAATCAGTAAATAAAAATTCAGAATAGCAAATAACATTAAAACATGTTAGAACATAGTTAACTAGGCTTACTTATAAGTTAAATGGACTGTTCTTGATCTTATCTCGAGGTGACAGAAAATAGAACACTGGCGGTCTATATTAGAACCGTTATGGTAAGTTGGCGGTTTATCGTAAGGCCGCCAGAGGGACTTTAACGGTCTATCTATGGTCCGTCAGAGATTTCATAAAAATCGAGTTTACAGAGTGTCTAGAGGTTTATCGTAGGGCTGCTACACAAGGTTTGCGGTTAAAGACTAGGCCGCTTTAGAACGTCTGACAGTAAAACTAAAATAAGAAGAACTATGTCTAAAACACATCATGTCTTGAAATCAACATGTATAAACTTCCCTATCATGATAGAATGAAGGTTAAGCTAACAATATGCATAGGATTCATGTATTATGACAAAGAGAATTATCTTAGTTCATTAGGGCTAAGAAAGATGCATGGATGTATAGATCCTATTAAAACATGAAATTCTCTATACACAATACATGAAATCAAGTGCAATAAGAGGGCTTTTAATCCTAACATGATAATTTAGCCGTTCATGAGATGACCTACCTCTGCTAAGGCTTTGAGGCTTTGAATTTGATGTTGGAAGTTGACCCTTAAGACTGTACTTCCTGTTGTAAATCAGTAACTTCACGTCCTAATATCTCTTGATCCACTTGACCTAATGAAGTGAAAGTTGGAGGGTAAGAAGTAGATACTAAGGGGAACAAAAAGTTCTAAAGGCACCAATGCTAATTACCTCGATTTGGTTCTCTAATCCCTTGATCTTCACCAAACTTTCGCTTAGTTTCCTGGGTCGCTAATGTGGAACCAGCAACTTCGCAGGCTTCTATCTCCTTGTGTGCTTGATCTCCTAGCATGAAATTTTGAGGGATGTTAGTCATATGTATTGGGAATAAAAACTTCTAAATAACTTACCTAAAATAATATATCTTTACCTTTATTCCACGCGAGCCAAATGTAAGAGTCGCGCAGGTCAAAACTAGGTCCTATATATAGGGTTTGCCTAGGGTTTGAGGATTAGAACGATCCTAGAGTCTTTATTAAACCTTAGATCGACTTCTGAGAGTCCTTAAGATATTTACTAGCCTTCCCAACTCGATCCCTAGGTGATAGAACCTTAAATATCCAATCTTTTTGCTCTTTCTTCTACTCACGGAACTAACAGAATGTAGCGGTCTAGGACTAGTCCGTCACAAGTCTTTTAGTGATTTTATGATAGACCGCCAAGGTCATTGGGCGCTGAATTTGAATTGATTCAAACTTTTTTATTCTATTATCCACTTAATTATCTTATTAAAGGGTATTTATCCTTATATTCTGTGAATAAGCTAGTTAATCTTCTAGAATATGGGCCAAACTTCATGGGCTTGGTCCTTTAACCTTTTGGACTTTATTGAAATAGGCTATGTTAATTGTTCATCATACTTGGGCCTTAATAATGACTTATTTAACCCAATATTCATTTATCAATCTATTTTGATCTTTAAAAATTCTCAGAGAATATTTAATAATTCAGAAATATTTTATAAAATTTTCGGGTCATTACACCCTCCCCCACTTAAGAGAATTTGGTCCCCAATTTTAATATATAGATTTTATGGATAGTGTACTTACAATTAAATAACTCCAGATATTTCTTGCGCATAGCTTCCTTCGTCTCTCATGTTTCTCCTGACTTTGTCCACTGGATCTTGACCACGGGAATAGTCTTGTTCCGAAGTTGGCGTACCTCTCGTTCAAGGATCCTGATTGACTTTTGCTTATATGTCAAATCCTTCTTAATCTCCAGATTGTCGTAGGTGATGACATGGAAAG
The DNA here is from genome assembly GCA_022559845.1 of Amorphophallus konjac. Classification (NCBI taxonomy): domain Eukaryota; kingdom Viridiplantae; phylum Streptophyta; class Magnoliopsida; order Alismatales; family Araceae; genus Amorphophallus; species Amorphophallus konjac. The sequence continues at coordinate 201,937,611 of CM040122.1, forward strand.
GATCATAAACATATTTCTTCAACATTGAGACATGGAATACGTCATGAACTCCTGCTAGTTGTGGAGGCAAAGTCAGTCGATAAGCCACATCACCGACCCTTTCTAGAATTTCAAATGGGCCAATGAATCTTGGGGTAAGCTTTCCTTTAATGCCAAATCTTCGAATGCCACGACCTGGAGAAACTTTAAGATACACATGATCTCCCACTTGAAATTCTAAGTCGCGTCTTCGATTATCAGCATAAGATTTCTACCGATCTTGTGCCGTCTGGAGTCTTTCTCCAATAAGCTTTATCTTTTCAGTAGTATCCCTGATAATATCGGGGCCTAGAAATTGTCTCTCCCCTTCTTCATTCCAGCATATCGATGATCGACAGCTTCTTTCATGCAGAGCTTCAAATGGTGCCATCTGTATACTGGCTTGGTAGCTATTATTGTATGCAATTTCTACTAGAGGCAACTGATCATGTCAACTTTCTCCAAAGTCAATAGCACAAGCCCTGAGCATATCTTCCACCACTTGATTTGTCTTTTCAGTTTGACCATCAGTTTGTGGATGGAATGCCGTGCTAAAGTTCAGTCGGGTCCCTAATGAATGTTGTAGACCCTTCCAGAACTGTGATGTAAATCGAGGATCTCTATCTGATATAATAGTGACAGGGACACCATGTAATTTGACGATTTCCCTTATGTATAATGCTACTAGACCATAGACTTTTTATTGGGAGAAAATGTGCAGACTTAGTCAATCGGTCTATGATTACCCATATACCATCGTGTCCACTTCTTGTTTTAGGTAAACCCATAATGAAATCCATCCCTATACCTTCCCATTTCCATTCGAGAATATTCAAGGGGTGTAATTTACCTGCGGGTCTTAAATGTTCTGCCTTTACTTGTTGACAAGTGAGACAGCGAGACACGAAATCTGCTATTTCTTTTTTCATGTTAGGCCACCAGAAATTCCTTTTAAGATCTTGATACATTTTAGTACCACTAGGATGAATGGTGTACTTGGAATTATGAGCTTCTTCCAGGATCAGTTTCTTAGTATCAACATGATCTGGTATACAAATCTGGCCCTTGAATAGCAACCTTCCATCATTGGCAATAGAGAAATCCGGCCTTTGCGTAATATTGACTTGAACCTCCAGTAATATTGGATCGTTGTCTTGTAACTTGACCAGATCTTTTATTAATGTAGGTTGTGTTCGAATATTGGCTATAAAACAATCTTCCTTCTTCATGTCAATATCTAGCTTCAACTGAGCAAATTGCGAGATGAGATTAGTCATACTAATCATGAGGGTTGATAGCTTTCCAATTGGTTTTCTGCTGAGTGCATCTGCCACAGCATTAGCCTTGCCAGGATGATATTGGATAGCAAAATCAAAGTCCTTTAAGTATTCCAACCATCATCTTTCCCTCATATTCAGTTCCTTTTGAGAGAACAAATATTTCAAACTCTTGTGGCTAGAGTAGACCGTGAATCTTTCTTCGTAAAGGTAGTGACGCCTAAAGTTTAAGGCAAATATAGCAGCCGCCAATTCTAAATCATGTACGGGATAATTCTCCTCGTGACGCTTCAACTGTCTTGAAGAATAGAAAATTACTTTCCCTTTTTGCATAAGAACGCATCCTAGGCCAATGCCAAATGCATCCGTATAGACTTCAAATCCACCACCCTCAATGGGCAATCATAATATAGGGGCTGTAGTGAGATGATCTTTAAGAGTTAAGAAACTCTCTTCACATTCCATTCACCATATAAACGGATTTTCTTTTCTTGTAAGTCTTGTCAAAGGAACAGCAATTGATGCGGGACGCTTAGGAAGATAGGACACTAAGTAGGTATGCGACCAAATGGACAATGAGACTAGCAATTGGCATTTGATAGAATAGCGTGAGCTCGACACCTAAAATTCCCAAGAAGGGACTATGCCAAAGCAACAAGCCACTACTAGCTCACAAGCGCCCCCAAAGATGGAAGCGCGTCGACTCCACATCTGCAACTCGGAGAGTCATGGGACGGTCTCACTCTCTCACCGCAGCAGTGAAAATAACATATAAGCGGGCTAGGGTCCTATCATGATCTCTAGCAGCGGCGTCAAGAGAAAATACTAAACAAGCAAGCTACGCCAAGTGAGGAGTAGACGCATACCTCCACGCTCGGGGCGTGGGGAGGAACCCGGCCAGCTCACACAGTCACCCGGTACAAAAGCTAATAGTCATACATCCAAACACGCCCACTTCTCGTAGGGAGGTAAAAGGCTACACAGTTGGGGATGTGTGACGTGGGTTGGCGGGCCACGAGTCGGTGAAGCTCGTCACCCACGAAGTGCTGCGAACCGATCGGACGAAGTCGCCACCACGGGTCGGCGAGGAACCAGCAGCAAGGAAGGCGAGTCCCGGGCGTCGTGGGTGGTGCTGATGTCCCTGATGGACTGTGGTAGTAGGCTCCGGAACTTCTGGAGGAGGGTGGGCGATGACGAGATCAGCACGGATCTCCGAACTGGCTCGAACCGGCGGGCAGGCTGCAGCTCCGTCTGCGCTGGTCCTGGCGAGCAGCAGGAAGGCGAACCTGGAAGGTGACCTTCACGTCGTCCGATTGCCACGAAATTTGGCGTGGGCACTGGTGGGGACGTCCCTGAGACGCCCGTGGAAGGAGAATTGCAGACGAGTTCGGTGGCGACCGTGGCGAATTTTGGAATGACCCTCGCGCGATCTGCCTGCCTGCCTGTCACAGGGATAGTGGCCGGACGAATGGCCGGTACCGGGGCTTCCGGACAGGTTTGGGGGCGGGGTTTTCTCTGGTGGAAGGGTGACTGAGGGGGCTAGGTCGAGGCCAAGTGGTGGGGGTAGGTTCTGTGGAGGTTTTGGGCGTGGGAGGGGAAGTAACAGGGGTCTCAGTTCTGCACTTCAGTGCAGTCAGAACTGAGACAGGGAGTGGGAGAGGTGGTCGGCACCCTTGATGGGCGTTTGGGGTCGCACAAAAATTCTTGGGAGAGGCTTGGGGTGTGTAGAGACATTCCTCAAAATCTCAGGTCGATCTGAGATTGTTTGATGGGGGTCCCTTTGTTGGGTTCGTGGCTCTGTCCCGCTAGGGCACTGTAGGGGCAGTCTGCGCAACAAAAGTAGTTCCAAAGGGAACTTTTCACCATGAACGAATTTTTGGACTAGACTTGCGCGGCTGGTTTGGTGACAGGTTGGGGAAGAAATGTTGTGAAGGGGTCATGGAGGCCTGAGGTCGGGAAGGCGGAGTACCAGATGGGTCTTTGCGGCTCTGGTCTCAGGCAGATCTGCTCAGGGGCAGACAGCGCAACAAAAAGGCCTACAAAGCCAACTTTCGACTCTGGACGACTTAGGGTGCGGGCTTTTGAGGGGATCTAGGGGACAGGGAGAGGCACAAAATTGCAGAAGAGGTCCATGGGGTTTGGGATCCGGAAGTGGGGGTACCAACCTATTCTTCCGGGTTCAAATCCACAGGCAGGCGACCAGATCCGAATGCAGGGGTGCAAGGTTCATCTTCTCCAAGCTTGTGATCCACCTTTCGGCCATGGCTCCGGGCTTGTGAGAGGGATGAAGATGGCGCCTCCAGCAGTGGAAGAAGACCGAAGACCTGCAAGAAAACCCTAGGGAGTCGCACCCTAGAGGGAGGAGGAAGAAGAAGGGAGGGGGTGGTGGAGGGCGTCGCACCCAACCAAGAAACAAGGGGAGCTGCGCCCAAACTCAAGATTCTTTTTTTGATTTCTTCAATAATGATCGCAAAAAGAAAATACAACATATAAATATGGGGGAGGGGAAACCCTAGATACTTGCCTACAATAAATACACAAAAGGGGGGGGGGGGCGGAATAAGTTCAAATCCTACAAAATAGGGGAGGGGGCGCACTTGCCTCCTGAAAGAAAGGAGGGAAGGTGGGGGGGGGGGGCGCACCTCCCATGAGGTGGGAAGGGTGGGTGCGCCCTCCTCCTTCTCCAACCCTAATGGATCCCCAGATAACGGGCCTGGGTAGTGGAGCAAGGAGGAAAAGGCCCAGTATGGGCTTTCTCCTAGGCGCCCAGCCCAAATGGGCTTGAAGAGTGAACCAAGGTGGCCCACTAACCTCCCTATTAGCCTAATAAGCCTAATAAGGTCCAAATGGAGTCTGATTGGCCTCAAAATGGCCTACAAAAGATCCAGAATGAAGTAAATAAAAGATCCAAAGCTCCTGGCTAGATCTCCAGGCCATATCCAAGCCATAGCGAAGTCCACGAGTCCCGAACAGTGCTACGCGATCTGGAATGTCGCTCTGCTGCATCACGCCGATCTCTAGCTCGGGTGTCCTCACCAATTCTCCCCGGGTGGGAGAAACTCGACCCCGTCGAGTAAGGGTCGGTGTCGCTAAGGTACCACTCGAGCAAGTCTGGATCTATCCTCTCAAGCTCTGCCCCGGTGATCCATGTGTCCTCAGACGCGGGCCGTCCTCTCCACCGAACCAAGTAGCGGTGGTACGCGCCACTCCTGGTGGTAGTCACCTGCTCATCGAGTATAGACTCTATCCGCTCACGCTGCTGTGGTGACAAGGCTGGAAGTGGACTCTCAGGGGGTGGCTCGCTCACAAGAGGTGGAGAAGGCCCAAATAACTCACTGGGGATCACTGCTGGGTCCCTATATGTGACTAGATCCGAGATGTTTAGTGTGGAGCTAATACCATAGTCCTCCGGCAAGTCCACAACGTATGCATTGGATCCAACTCGCCTCAAAACTCTAAAGGGGCCAGCACCACGAGCTTGTAGTTTCTTCACGGCTCCAGAAGGAAACTGTTCTGGTCTGACCCGGATCATGACATAATCCCCATTTTGGAACTCGCGAGGGTGTCTAAGAGTGTCAGCCAATTCTTTAAATCGCGTGTTGCTAGACTCAAGATGGTGATGATGATGTAGACTCCGAACTAGTTGTGTGGACTCATACCTATATGAATGCATGGGTGGTCCTGGACATCCAAATATAGACCTTGCATGTCTATGGGTCCTACCTCACTGGGCAACACGGGGAGGACCTGGACAACCAAAGTTGTACCTATCATGCACAGGTGTCCTACTAAATGTGGCAGACTCAGGGGAACCAATATGTCCAAACTCACTCACTATGTAACCCCTATATGATGATGCATGAGACAGTGACCGATGCCCCTTTCCTTCCAAGCTATGAGGTGTGGATGTATGCTGGGTGAAATGTTGATGGCCATGTATGGCAGGGGTATGATAGTGGACCTCTTCAACAAGGTGGGGAAAAGAATACGGGTCGAGAGGCTCACTAGGGAGGGGATCGAAAGGATCAAAGAAATGATGACTTCTCCTGACATGTCCCTTCACTATACTTGCCCATGTCTGACATTCGCCCAGGTACAGATGGTCACCCTCAGGCACAATAATAGATGGGGTAAGGGGCTCACGTGAAAGGCAAGGAAGATAAGGTTCCGCCCTCGGGATAGTAACACCACAAGATGGGGTGGAGTGAAACTCATCGAGTATAGGAAAGAACAAAAGGACCTCAGAAGTGATATGACCTATGGTGTATGCCGAGGTAATGGAGCCCAAAGCAGGGTGTGTGAAGCTATGACTATAGGGCTGGTCAGACCCTAAGGGAAACATGTATGTCAACTCCCATTGACAATCCAAACTCCTAAGGAACTCCCTCACATTTTCTATAAAGCTGAAGGACCTAAAAGTAGTGTGAAAGGAGTTAAGGGGTACTACTGGGAGAGCTGATTCTAAGGATGGGTAGCAAGGGATCAAGACATCTAGATGTGGACCCTTCCTTAACGAGCTAGCCAAGGATTCCCCAAGGACCAAATGAACCTCAATCGCCTCATCGAAATACTCCTCCTCGAGGCCCTGATCAACCTCAGAACTGACGGGTATAATCCCAGGTGTGGGCTCCGGGAGAGGTGGTGGTAGTGAGTCCGGAGGTGGAACGGGCCGTTGGGGCTGGGTGGTTTGTGACACGAAGGTGGTCGGCTGAATGCCGTCATGGAAGATGAACTCGCCGGGTAGGTGAGGTGGGTATAAGGTGCAATTCCTCCCATCCTGGTCAAAGGTTGCACTCCTCTCTTCCAACCAATTTTGCCCTAAAATGATGCATGGGCCAGCAAGTGTGCCGACCTTGCACCAGGCTCCATCGTAATAAAGAACGGTGCCGAACCTCCATTGAAACTCTACAAATGCTAAGCCACCATTGAGAACAATCTCTCCGGTCTTAGAGAGCGATTCAACTATGTCTTGTGAGACACAGTTAGACGACACCCTACTGATGAAGTCGATCTCCGTATGCAACCCATTAGGTAGGATGGCAGTGGACACGATAGGTCGCTGGAACGACTCGGTTGCTGGCTTAGGGGTCGGGTATCGGGCCATGAAAGCATTGAATTCGGCCACCAAGGATGACCAATCGGACCCATGATCTCGGGTGACAGCCATGGTGGTGGCGGGTAGTGGACATGCAAGACTCTAAGGGACAAGGCTAAGACTCTAGCTAGACACAAACCCAAAAATGATAATGCAAGGGTAGAATGGACTCAAATGTGCCCTAGACAACCTAAAGACTCAAATGACCTAGGACCCCAATTTGTTAGAACAAACTGGTTCCCTAAGCTCTGATACCATTTGATGCGGGACGCTTAGGAAGATAGGACACTAAGTAGGTATGCGACCTAATGGACAATGAGACTAGCAATTGGCATTTGATAGAATAGCGTGAGCTCGACACCTAACATTCCCAAGAAGGGACTATGCCAAAGCAACAAGCCACTACTAGCTCACAAGCGCCCCCAAAGATGGAAGCGCGTCGATCCGCACGGTGGTGAAAACTGGCAGTGTATGGGACGGTCAACTCCACATCTGCAACTCGGAGAGTCATGGGACGGTCTCACTCTCTCACCGCAGCAGTGAAAATAACATATAAGCGGGCTAGGGTCCTATCATGATCTCTAGCAGCGGCGTCAAGAGAAAATACTAAACAAGCAAGCTACGGCAAGTGAGGAGTAGACGCATACCTCCACGCTCGGGGCGTGGGGAGGAACCCGGTCAAGTCACACAGTCACCCGGTACAAAAGCTAATAGTCATACATCCAAACACGCCCACTCCTCGCAGGGAGGTAAAAGGCTACACAGTGGATCCGGGGATGTGTGACGTGGGTTGGCCGGCCACGAGTCGGTGAAGCTCGTCACCCACGAAGTGCTGCGAACCGATCGGACGAAGTCGCCACCACGGGTCGGCGAGGAACCAGCAGCAAGGAAGGTGAGTCCCGGGCGTCGTGGGTGGTGCTGATGTCCCTGATGGACTGTGGTAGTAGGCGCCGGAACTTCTGGAGGAGGGTGGGCGATGACGAGATCAGCACGGATCTCCGAACTGGCTCGAACCGGCGGGCAGGCTGCAGCTCCGTCTGTGCTGGTCCTGGCAAGCAGCAGGAAGGTGAACCTGGAAGGCGACCTTCACGTCATCCGATTGTCACGAAATTTGGCGTGGGCACTGGTGGGGACGTCCCTGAGACGCCCGTGGAAGGAGAATTGCAGACGAGTTCGGTGGCGACCGTGGCGAATTTTGGAATGACCCTCGCAAGATCTGCCTGCCTGCCTGTCACAGGGATAGTGGCCAGACGAATGGCCGGTACCGGGGCTTCCGGACAGGTTTGGGGGCGGGATTTTCTCTGGTGGAAGGGTGACTGAGGGGGCTAGGTCTAGGCCAAGTGGTGGGGGTAGGTTCTGTGGAGGTTTTGGGCGTGGGAGGGGAAGTAACAGGGGTCTCAGTTCTACACTTCAGTGCAGTCAGAACTGAGACAGGGAGTGGGAGAGGTGGTCGGCACCCTTGATGGGCGTTTGGGGTCGCAAAAAAATTCTTGGGAGAGGCTTGGGGTGTGTAGAGACATTCCGCAAAATCTCAGGTCGATCTGAGATTGTTTGATGGGGGTCCCTTTGTTTGGTTCGTGGCTCTGTCCCGCTAGGGCACTGTAGGGGCAGTCTGCGCAACAAAAGTAGTTCCAAAGGGAACTTTTCACCATGAACGAATTTATGGACTAGACTTGCGCGGCTGGTTTGGTGACAGGTTGGGGAAGAAATGTTGTGAAGGCGTCATGGAGGCCTGAGGTCGGGAAGGCGGAGTACCAGATGGGTCTTTGCGGCTCTGGTGTCAGGCGGATCTGCTCAGGGGCATACAGCCCAACAAAAAGGCCTACAAAGCCAACTTTCGACTCTCGACGACTTAGGGTGCGGGATTTTAAGGGGATTTAGGGGACAGGGAGAGGCACAAAATTGCAGAAGAGGTCCATGGGTTTTGGGATCCAGAAGTGGGGGTACCAACCTATTCTTCCGGGTTCAAATCCACAGGCAGGCGACCAGATCCGAATGCAGGGGTGCAAGGTTCATCTTCTCCAAGCTTGTGATCCACCTTTCGGCCATGGCTCCGGGCTTGTGAGAGGGATGAAGATGGCGCCTCCAGCAGTGGAAGAAGACCGAAGACCTGCAAGAAAACCCTAGGGAGTCGCACCCTAGAGGGAGGAGGAAGAAGAAGGGAGGGGGTGGTGGAGGGCGTCGCACCCAACCAAGAAACAAGGGGAGCTGCGCCCAAACTCAAGATTCTTTTTTTGATTTCTTCAATAATGATCGCAAAAAGAAAATACAACATATAAATATGGGGGAGGGGAAACCCTAGATACTTGCCTAAAAGAAATACACAAAAGGGGGGGGGGGGGAATAAGTTCAAATCCTACAAAATAGGGGAGGGGGCGCACTTGCCTCCTAAAAGAAAGGAGGGAAGGTGGGGGGGGGGGGCGCACCTCCCATGAGGTGGGAAGGGTGGGTGCGCCCTCCTCCTTCTCCAACCCTAATGGATCCCCAGATAACGGGCCTGGGTAGTGGAGCAAGGAGGAAAAGGCCCAGTATGGGCTTTCTCCTAGGCGCCCAGCCCAAATGGGCTTGAAGAGTGAACCAAGGTGGCCCACTAACCTCCCTATTAGCCTAATAAGCCTAATAAGGTCCAAATGGAGTCTGATTGGCCTCAAAATGGCCTACACAAGATCTAGAATGAAGTAAATAAAAGATCCAAAGCTCCTGGCTAGATCTCCAGGCCATATCCAAGCCATAGCGAAGTCCACGAGTCCCGAACAGTGCTACGCGATCTGGAATGTTGCTCTGCTGCATCACGCCGATCTCTAGCTCGGGTGTCCTCACCAGCAATCTTAGAAAAATCCTTAATAAACCTCCTGTAATACCCAGCCAGACCTAGAAAGCTTCTTACTTCTGACACGGTCGTTGGCTGGCTCTAGTTCTTGACTGCTTCCACTTTAGAAGGATCAACAGCGATACCTTCCTTTGAAATAATGTTACCAAGGAATGAAACTTCCTTGAGCCAGAACTCACATTTACTAAGTTTGGCATATAGTATATGTTCTTTTAAAGTCTGCAAGGCTATTTTCAAATGTTCTTCATGTTCCTCCCTTGTCTTGGAGTAAATAAGAATGTCATCAATAAAGATGACCACAAACTGGTCCAAATAAGGCTGGAAAACTTTGTTCATAAGTTGCATAAATGCTGCTGGGGCATTGGTTAACCCGAACGGCATTACAATAAATTCATAATGACCATAACGGCTTCGAAAAGTAGTTTTGAGTATGTCTTCATCCTTAATCCTAAGTTAGTGATATCCTAACCAAAGGTCTATCTTGGAGAAGTATTCTGCTCCCGAGAGCTGATCAAAGAGCTCATCAATACGCGGCAACGGATATTTGTTCTTACTTGTGAGTTGATTCAGTCGCCGGTAGTCAATACAGAGCCTGAGCGATCCATCCTTCTTCTTGACAAAAAGAACTGGTGCACCCCAAGTGGATGTGCTAGGTCGAATGAAACCTTTGTCTAATAACTCCTGAAGTTACTTTTTCAGTTCCTTAAGTTCTATGGGAGACATCCTATAGGGAGCTATAGAAATAGGTGCTGCTCCGGGAATGAGTTCAGTAGAGAAGTTTACTTCCCTTTCGGGTGGTAAACTAGGTAAATCTGATGGGAATACATCAGGAAACTCATTTACGATGGGGATGTCTGCTAAGATTACCTCTTTAGACTCGGTAACAATCACAGAAGTAAAGAAAGCTTCACATCCTTGCGAAATAAGTTTGCAAGCGTGAAGAAAAGAAATGATGGTAAGATGTTTCCTATACTTAATACCAAGGAAAGAAAATTTTGGAAAGCCTGGTTTGCGATAGGATATTATCTTATTCCGGCAATTTATGTAGGCATCATGGTCTACAAGCCAATCCACCCCTAAAATAGCATCGTAGCCTTCCATGTCAAGGCATACCAAGTTTGCAAGGAGATTATGACCTTTTACTATTATCTTAATATTAGGGTAGTAATTGGTAAGCTTTGTTCCAGAACCTAAGGGTGTAGCAATAGAAAGGTCCGAAGGTAAGGGAACTGATGAAATTTGTAATATTTTTACAAAAGCAGTGGATATAAAGGAATGAGAAGCACCGATATTAAATAGCACAAATGCAGGACGGGAACAAACTTGAATAGTACCTTCCATAAGTCCATCGTCCATGGGCACTTCTTCGTCTTCTAAAATAGCATTGAGGTGAGCCTGCCTCTTACGTCCACCACCAGACGATTGTTCCTTCATGAGGGGGCAGTCTGGCATCCGATGGTCCCCGCTGCCACATCTTAAATAAGCACCGAGACGCTTCCAGCATTTTTCTGTTGAGTGGCCGAACTTTTCACAAAAGGTGCAAGCCGCCATAACTTGCTTTTCCTCCTCCTTGACCTTTTTATTCTTTTGGGAGCTACTCCCACTCCCGTTCCTCGACCTCTTCCTACTATCACGGGATTTGTAGGGCTCCGTGATGCTAAATTTCTTCTTCTTACTATGCCGATACGATCGTCAGCTTGACTCTTCTCCCTTGCCTTTCAATTTTTTGACCTTTTCCAAGGTCCTCTTACAGAGATACGCTCGTTGGACCATCTTCGCATAAGTACGGATATTTTGAGTCCCGAGCTGCTGAATGAAATCGGGTCTTAACCCGTCCATAAACCGATTGGCCTTCAATAAATCGGTACTGACCAAATGAGTTGCAAATGGGGCTAGCCTGGAAAATTGTAATTCATATTAGGCAATTGTTATCATTCCTTGACGTAGAGAAGCAAATTCCATAGCCTTCCGCTCCTTGACATGCTCAGAAAGGTACTTGGCATGAAATAAGGTAAGAAAATCTTCCCACGTGTGTGGTGCGTCAGCTGGAGGTGCCGGTACAGACTTCCACCATGTACGTGCATCTTTGTTGAGTTGAAAAGTAGCAAGGTGCACTTTTTCCTGGTTTATACATTGTATGACATCAAATATATGGTTCATTTCATCGATCCAGTTCTCGGCCTCATCTGGATTCGAAGAACCATAGGAACGTGGAGGATTTAAGCTTCGAAAATTGCGATGCAAGTCCCCAGCTCTTGCTCTTGTGCCTGCTTGGGCTATAGTTTGCAGAGCTTGAGTGAGGCCCACAACAGTCTGCTGCATACCATCCTAGTCTACGCAATGAGCCATTATAATGATAAGGTACTTAAGAGAAATAACAAATTGTTAATTCTCATGGAATTTTGAAAAGGGATTAATCTAGAGCAAAATTGCTATCTTATCCTGGGCTCTACCCAATTCTCACATAGGTGGGGAATTTCTTCCTTAGTTCATCGGTATGGGTCCTAAAACTTTAGACTTATCCTATGACATGACTTTTCTCTCTAAGTCCTTAGACTTAGGCTCTGATACCAACTTAACTGTCACGCCCCGAGCTTTTAATACAGCGGAAGATATTCTCGAGAAACGTGAACAGCCGGTATGGTAAGCCTCTTGCAAGCAAGAATAACCAGAGCGCAATAACAATCACACAAAGTAATTGCTCAATAATTTACTCAAACCTTCACTTTTATTAATAATAAGAATGATTTATGTACATCAACTATTCAACTTCCTTAAATCTATTTGACTCAATAAAGAGAAAATTACATGAACTCGATCTAGACATTATTGACTTCCTAAGTCTTCTCTCAATCTTATGTGACTTTCATTCGCTCTCGGACACATCACTTGAATAACTTGAATCCAAACCCGAACTACTTGCATCTCCTGAAAATATTTAAAAATAGGTAACGAGCACACTTGCCTATTAGGTATATTCGCATCAACATGAAGGTAACATTAAAGTGATTAGCATTTTGGGCTCTAGAGAATAAAGTAAAATCAGGTGAATGCGATAAATCACGTGAATAAACCAAAGTAACAAGACATGATCAAGTTAAGATATGATTGAGCAAGCATGATAAAGTAAGAATGTAATTATGGCCTTTCATGAACAAGAAGGTAACGAGAATGTATTAGCAAGTCAGGCAAGAATGTACTTAGTAACAAGTACTTCGTGAATTTCTGTGGATATTTTCACTTCACGAGCCATGGATACTTTCACTTATTTATAAAGAAAGTACTCCCAGCGTAATGCGACGTCAGTAGCATCATACCCCATAGTTTATAATAGTATATTTTCGACAATCAGCCGAGGGGACTACCATAGAGCCCTTGAACACAATCAGTGCTCGAACCGCATCTTCAAGTATAAATCAAGCTACTTCCACGTATATAGAAATAAAGTTGGCCACGCATGTAATAAGTTCAATAAGTGATCAAGACTCAATGTCAATAATAAGAATGCACCACATATAGATTTATGAGTTCAAGAAATGTATTAATAACTAAGTTATGCCTTGGAGAAAATTTGACAGCATAACGATGCATTCTTTATCTTTCATACTTTATCTTAGATCTCTTTGAATAAGGTTACAAGTCCTAGACTATCATTAGTCAATCTAGGATCATAGGATTATTAACCCTTGGGTCAAACCTTGGGTCAATAGCATTCAGGAAACTTAGCGGTCTATAACTGATCCGCTATATTGATATGGCGGTCTGATATTGGGCCGCTAGAGTGGGCTGAATCCAGAAAGAAATCAATTGGACTCAGAGAACGTGGTGGTCAGATATTGGACCGTTAATGAGCCTTAGCGGTCGAGTATTGAACTGTTACAGGACAGAAATTCAGAAAACATCGGTAGTGCTTTCTAGACAATTTGGGCTTTAATGGTACAACCAACTCGACGTCCTAGTGGGAATCCCAGGCTCGTGGAGAATTACGGAGGCCTTGAAATAAGATTTCTTAGTCCATTGGAAGGAATATCCAAAGGAGAGGTTATCAAGTTCAAGATTATGTTCCTATAGTGCAAAAGTGTAACTAATGGTCATATACCGTAATATATGCCATGTACTTATAGAAATGACTCTCAGATAAGAAGAGAATCATTACAACAATGATCAATGTAAAATCGTGAATCATCTAACTTTGAGAACATGTATTCATTTATAAAAGTATATGACTTTGGCATAAATTAACTTATGTTTCAAAAATAATCCTAAGCAAAATGAAATCACTGTTATGAATCAGTAAATAAAAATTCAGAGTAGTAAATAACATTAAAACATGTTAGAACATAGTTAACTAGGCTTACTTATAAGTTAAATGGACTGTTCTTGATCCTATCTTGGGTTGACAGAAAACAGAACATTGGCGGTCTATATTAGAACTGTTATGGTAAGTTGGAGGTTTATCGTAAGGCCGCCAGAGGGACTTTAACGGTCTATCAATGGTTCGTCAGAGATTTCATAAAAATCGAGTTTACAGAGTGTCTAGCGGTTTATCGTAGGGCCGCTACACAAGGTTTGTGGTCAAAGACTAGGCCGCTAGAGAACGTCTGACAGTAAAACTAAAATAAGAAGAACAATGTCTAAAACATATCATGTCTGGAAATCAACATGTATAAACTTCCCTATCATGATAGAATGAAGGTTAAGCTAACAATATGCATAGGATTCATGTATTATGACAAAGAGAATTATCTTAGTTCATTAGGGCTAAGAAAGATGCATGAATTTATAGATTCTATTAAACCATGAAATTCTCCATACACAATACATGAAATCAAGTGCAATAAGAGAGCTTTTAATCCTAACATGATAATTTAGCCGTTCATGAGATGAACTACCTCTGCTAAGGCTTTTAGGCTTTGAATTTGATGTTGGAAGTCGACCCTTAAGACTGCACTTCCTGTTGTAAATCAGTAACTTCACGTCCTAATATCTCTTGATCCACATGACCTAATGATGTGAAACTTGGAGGGTAAGAAGTAGATACTAAGGGGAACAAAAAGTTCTAAAGGCACTAATGCTAATTTGATGGGAATCAAGCCAGCTGTCGAGCCGAAGCAAATCGAGCAAGCTGCCAGGCCAAACATGAAGGCGCTATAGGCTCCAAGAGCAATCTTGAAGAAGGCGCTATATGTCCATAGCGTGATCTTGAAGAAGGCGCTAGGTCCCCCTAGCGCGATCTCAGGCAGAAACGTGGTTGCAGCCAGTCCAACTTCCCGGCGCCGAATTCCTCAGTCTTCGATGTTAGCTGTCTTCCATGGTTGTAAATCGACGTGTTAGCGTCGTTTTGTCTTCCCTTTCCCTATATATGTACCCCGTTCGTTTGATTAAGCATAGAATGAATGAATGAAATTGAAGTATGAGTGTTCTTGAGTGTAGCCCATGGCTATCCCTCCAAATCTTTGGAAACCCCATTCCTCCGTCCCTCTCTGGGTGCGAGGCCCAATTCTGTCCCTCTGATCCTCTCCTTTTCCCCTTCAACGGAGGATGATCGAAGCCCCGGGTGCATCGGCTCTTAGACGGGGTCGAGTGTGAGGCTCCATTCGGAGCTTTGATCTTCTTCCAACCTCGATTCCACCCCCCCCTCCTTCAAGGGTGTTGTTATGATCTGGATGGAGCTCGGCTGCACCGTACCTACGAAGGGTTCGGGTGTGAGGCCCCAGCCAAGCCTCTTCAAGGCCCTAACATCATCTACATCCACCCTCCTTCCCTTGCCGTTCACCCCCACATCCACCTTCACAAAATTTATCCTAGATAGTATTTGCTTGGTTTGATTTCAATTTTTAGCATCCCCCGTGTGTTGTCTATCGTCCTGTGTGTTGTCCCCTTGTGCTTTGAACCACCAGAGTCGTCCACGGGAGCCCCAACATCGAGGTTCTTCGTTCTGCTATTGTCTGTGAACGCGCGTAAATGATATAGCGCGTTCTTCAGAACGCGCGTAATGGGTATAGCTCGACTATGAGCAGAAGGAAAAAGGAGACCCCCCACTTCTGTCCCGCATCAAATTTTTGATGGGAATCAAGCCAGCTGTCGAGCCGAAGAAAATCGAGCAAGCTGCCAGGCCAAACATGAAGGCGCTATAGGCTCCAAGCGCAATCTTGAAGAAGGCGCTATATGTCCATAGCGCGATCTTGAAGAAGGCGCTAGGTCCCCCTAGCGCGATCTCAGGCAAAAACATGGTTGCAGCCAGTCCAACTTCTCGGCGCCGAATTCCTCAAAGTCTTCGATGTTAGCTGTCTTCCATGGTTGTAAATCGACGTGTTAGCGTCGTTTTGTATTCCCTTTCCCTATATATGTACCCCGTTCGTTTGATTAAGCATAGAATGAATGAATGAAATCGAAGTATGAGTGTTCTTGAGTGTAGCCCATGGCTATCCCTCCAAATCTTTGGAAACCCCCTTACTCCGTCCCTCTCTTGGTGCGAGGCCCAATTCTGTCCCTCTGATCCTCTCCTTTTCCCCTTCAACGGAGGATGATCGAAGCCCCAGGTGCATCGGCCCTAAGACAGGGTTGAGTGTGAGGCTCCATTGGGAGCTTTGATCTTCTTCCAACCTCGATTCCACCCCCCCACCTCCGCCAAGGGTGTTGTTATGATCTGGATGGAGCTTGGCTGCACCGTACCTACGAAGGGTTCGGGTGTGAGGCCCCAGCCAAGCCTCTTCAAGGCCCTAACATCATCTACGTCCACCCTCCTTCCCTTGCCGTTCACCCCCACATCCACCTTCACAAAATTTATCCTAGATAGTATTTGCTTGGTTTGATTTCAATTTTTAGCATCCCTCGTGTGTTGTCTATCGTCCTGTGTGTTATCCCCTTGTGCTTTGAACCACCAGAGTCATCCACGGGAGCCCCAACATCGAGGTTCTTCGTTCTGCTGCTGTCTGTGAACGCGCGTAAACGATATAGCGCGTTCTTCAGAACACGCGTAATGGGTATAGCGCGACTATGAGCAGAAGGAAGAAGGAGACCCCCCACTTCTGTCCCGCATCAATTTGGTATCAGAGCTTAGGGAACCAGGCTGTTCTCACAGACTGGGATCTTGAGCTACGAGGTTCGAGGACGAACCTTCCAAAGTGGAGGGGTTTTGATGGAATCAAGCCAGCTGTCGAGCCGAAGCAAATCGAGCAAGCTGCCAGGCCAAACATGAAGGCGCTATAGGCTCCAAGCGCAATCTTGAAGAAGGCACTATATGTCCATAGCGCGATCTTGAAGAAGGCGCTAGGTCCCCCTAGAGCGATCTCAGGCAGAAACGTGGTTGCAGCCAGTCCAACTTCCCGGTGCCGAATTCCTCAAAGTCTTCGATGTTAGCTGTCTTCCATGGTTGTAAATCGACGTGTTAGCGTCGTTTTGTCTTCCCTTTCCCTATATATGTACCCCGTTCGTTTCATTAAGCATAGAATGAATGAATGAAATTGAAGTATGAGTGTTCTTGAGTGTAGCCCATGGCTATCCCTCCAAATCTTTGGAAACCCCCTTTCTCCGTCCCTCTCTGGGTGCGAGGCCCAATTCTGTCCCTCTGATCCTCTCCTTTTCCCCTTCAACGGAGGATGATCGAAGCCCCAGGTGCATCGGCTCTGAGACGGGGTCGAGCGTGAGGCTCCATTCAGAGCTTTGATCTTCTTCCAACCTCGATTCCACCCCCCCACCTCCGCCAAGGGTGTTGTTATGATCTGGATGGAGCTCGGCTGCACCGTACCTACGAAGGGTTCGGGTGTGAGGCACCAGCCAAGCCTCTTCAAGGCCCTAACATCAATTACATCCACCCTCCTTCCCTTGCCATTCACCCCCACATCCACCTTCACAAGATTTATCCTAGATAGTATTTGCTTGGTTTGATTTCAATTTTTAGCATCCCCCGTGTGTTGTCTATCGTCCTGTGTGTTGTCCCCTTGTGCTTTGAACCACCAGAGTCGTCCACGGGAGCCCCAACGTCGAGGTTCTTCGTTCTGCTGCTGTCTGTCAACGCGCGTAAACGATATAGCGCGTTCTTCAGAATGCGCGTAATGGGTATAGCGCGACTATGAGCAGAAGGAAGAAGGAGACCCCCCACTTCTGTCTCGCATCAAATTTTTGATGGGAATCAAGCCAGCTGTCGAGCTGAAGCAAATCGAGCAAGCTGCCATGCCAAACATGAAGGTGCTATAGGCTCCAAGCGCAATCTTGAAGAAGGCGCTATATGTCCATAGTGCGATCTTGAAGAAGGCGCTAGGTCCCCCTAGCGCGATCTCAGGCAGAAACGTGCTTGCAGCCAGTCCAACTTCCCAGCGTCGAATTCCCCAATGTCTTCGATGTTAGCTGTCTTCCATGGTTGTAAATCGACGTGTTAGCGTCGTTTTGTCTTCCCTTTCCCTATATATGTACCCCGTTCGTTTCATTAAGCATAGAATGAATGAATGAAATCGAAGTATGAGTGTTCTTAGGTGTAGCCCATGGCTATCCCTCCAAATCTTTGGCAACCCCCTTCCTCCGTCCCCCTCTGGGTGCGAGGCCCAATTCTGTCTCTCTGATCCTCTCCTTTTCCCCTTCAACGGAGGATGATCAAAGCCCCGGGTGCATCGGCTCTGAGACGGGGTCGAGTGTGAGGCTCCATTCCGAGCTTTGATCTTCTTCCAACCTCGATTCCACCCCCCCACCTCCGCCAAGGGTGTTGTTATGATCTGGATGGAGCTCGGCTGCACCGTACCTACGAAGGGTTCGGGTGTGAGGCCCCAGCAAAGCCCCTTCAAGGCCCTAACATCATCTACGTCCACCCTCCTTCCCTTGCCGTTCACCCCCACATCCACCTTCACAAAATTTATCCTAGATAGTAGTTGCTTGGTTTGATTTCAATTTTTAGCATCCCCCGTGTGTTGTCTATCGTCCTGTGTGTTGCCCCCTTGTGCTTTGAACCACCAGAGTCGTCCACGGGAGCCCCAACGTCGAGGTTCTTCGTTCTGCTGCTGTCTGTGAACGTGCGTAAACGATATAGCGCGTTCTTCAGAACGCGCGTAATGGGTATAGCGCGACTATGAGCAGAAGGAAGAAGGAGACCCCCCACTTCTGTCCCGCATCAAATTGGTATCAGAGCTTAGGGAACCAGGCTGTTCTCGCAGACTGGGATCTTGAGCTACGAGGTTCGAGGATGAACCTTCCAAAGTGGAGGGGTTTTGATGGGAATCAAGCCAGCTGTCGAGCCAAAGCAAATCGAGCAAGCTGCCAGGCCAAACATGAAGGCGCTATAGGCTCCAAGCGCAATCTTGAAGAAGGCGCTATATGTCCATAGCGCGATCTTGAAGAAGGCGCTAGGTCCCCCTAGCGCGATCTCAGGCAGAAACGTGGTTGCAGCCAGTCCAACTTCCCGGCGCCGAATTCCTCAAAGTCTTCGTTGTTAGCTATCTTCCATGGTTGTAAATTGACGTGTTAGCGTCGTTTTGTCTTCCCTTTCCCTATATATGTACCCCGTTCGTTTGATTAAGCATAGAATGAATGAATGAAATCGAAGTATGAATGTTCTTGAGTGTAGCCCATGGCAATCCCTCCAAATCTTTGGAAACCCCCTTCCTCGGTCCCTCTCTGGGTGCGAGGCCCAATTCTGTCCCTCTGATCCTCTCCTTTTCCCCTTCAACGGAGGATGATCGAAGCCCCGGGTGCATCGGCTCTGAGACGAGGTCGAGTGTGAGGCTCCATTCGGAGCTTTGATCTTCTTCCAACCTCGATTCCACCCCCCCACCTCCTCCAAGGGTGTTGTTATGATCTGGATGGAGCTCGGCTGCACCGTACCTACGAAGGGTTCGGGTGTGAGGCCCCAGCCAAGCCTCTTCAAGGCCCTAACATCATCTACGTCCACCCTCCTTCCCTTGCCGTTCACCCCCACATCCACCTTCACAAAATTTATCCTAGATAGTATTTGCTTGGTTTGATTTCAATTTTTAGCATCCCCCGTGTGTTGTCTATCATCCTGTGTGTTGTCCCCTTGTGCTTTGAACCACCAGAGTCGTCCACGGGAGCCCCAACGTCGAGGTTCTTCATTCTGCTGCGGTCTGTGAACGCGCGTAAATGATATAGCGCGTTCTTCAGAACGCACGTAATGGGTATAGCGCGACTATGAGTAGAAGGAAGAAGGAGACCCCCCACTTCTGTCCCGCATCATAATTACCTCGATTTGGTCCTCTAATCTCTTGATCTTCACCAGACTTTCGCACAATTTCCTGGGTCGTTAATGTGGAACCAGCAACTTTACAGGCTTCTATCTCCTTGTGTGCTTGATCTCCAAGCACGAAATTTTGAGGGATGTTTGTCCTATGTATTGGGAATAAAAACTTCTAAACAACTTGCATAAAATAATATCTCCTTACCTTGATTCCATGCGAGCCAAATGTAAGAGTCACGCAGGTCAAAACTAGGTCCTATATATAGGGTTTGGCTAGGGTTTGAGGATTAGAACGATCCTAGAGTCCTTATTAAACCTTAGATCTACTTCTGAGAGTCCTTAAGATGTTTACTAGCCTTCCCATCTCGATCCCTAGGTGATAGAACCTTAAAAATCTAATTTTTTTGCTCTTTCTTCTACTCACGGAACTGACAGAATGTAGCGGTCTAGGACTAGTCCGTCACAAGTTTTTTAGCAATTTTACGATAGACCGCCAAGGTCATTGGGCGCTGAATTTGAATTGATTCAAACTCTTTTATTCTATTATCCACTTAATTATCTTATCAAAGGGTATTTATCCTTATATTCCGTGAATATGCTAGTTAATCTTCTAGAATATGGGCCAAACTTCATGGGCTTGGCCCTTTAACCTTTTGGACTTTATTCCAATAGGCTAGGTTAATTGTTCATCATACTTGGGCCTTAATAATGACTTATTTAACCCAATATTCATTTATTAATCCATTTTGATCTTTAAAAATTCTCAGAGAATATTTAATAATTCAAAAATAGTTTATAAAATTTCCTGGTCATTATAGAAATTGTCAAACTACATGGTGTCCCTGTCATTATTATATCTGACCGAGACTCTCGGTTCACAATAACAATTCTGGAAGGGTCTGCAACATTCATTAGGGACCCAACTGAACTTTAGCACTGCGTTCCATCCGCTAACTGATAGTCAAACTGAAAGGACACATCAGGTGGTGGAAGATATGCTCAGGGCCTATGCTATTGATTTTGAAGGGAGTTGGCACGACCACTTGCCGCTAGTGGAATTCCCCTACAACAATAGCTATCAAGCTAGTATACAAATGGCGCCTTTCGAGGCACTGTATGGAAGAAGCTGTTGCTCACCTATATGTTGGAATGAGAAAGGCAATTTCTCAGCCCCGACATAATCAGGGATACTACCGAGAAGATAAAGCTTATTCAGGAGAGATTCCAGATGGCTCAAGACAGGCAAAAATCATATGCTGATAACAGAAGGCACGACCTGAAATTTCAAGTAGGAGACTATGTATTCCTTAAGGTTTCTCCGGGTCGACGTATTCGAAGATTCAGCATCAAAGGCAAGCTCACTCCGAGATTCATTGGCCCCTTTGAAATTCTCAAAAGGGTTGGTGAGGTCGCATATCGAATAGCTTTGCCCCCTCAATTAGCTGGAGTCCATGATGTATTTCACGTCTCAATGCTCAAAAGATACATCCCCGATCCATTCCCTGTCATAACTTATGACAACCTGGAGATTAAAAAGGATTTGACATATGAGCAAAAGCCAATCAAAGTAATTGAACGAGAAGTATGTCAACTTCAGAATAAAGCTATTCCTATGGTCAAAGTCCAAGTGAACAAATCTTGGCCATATGAAACGACATGGGAAACGGAAGAAGCAATGCGCAAATGGTTCCCGGAGCTATTCAATTGTAAGTACACTCTCCTTATCAATCACATGTATTGAATTTGGGGTCCAAATTCCATTAAGTGGGGGAGGGTGTAACGCTCGAGAATTTTTTAAAATTTTTTTAGGATTAAAATATAATTATTAAGCAATTTAAAAAGCTTAATGGACTTAAGAATTTATTGAATCTATTTAAATGTCCTATATTAACCAAAGGGTTAAGCCCAACTCAAATAGGCCCAAAGACTCAATTCTAAGACTTTTAGGCCCAAGCCCATTATTAGAAATGTGAATTGGGTAATTTGCGGATTTAAAATAGGATATGTACACCAATTGGGGGATAAATGAGAGATAATAAGAAAATCTGAATTTTTTGGATTAAGCACCGCCAGGCGGTCTATCGCGAGACCGCCAAGTACACCATAGCGGTCCGGCTATGACCGCTAAGCGACCCAAGTTCCGTGAATCGTAGAAACGTGAAAAGGCTAGGATCTTTGATGACCAAATCACCTTAGATGGAAGCTACCAGGCATGGAAGACTCTCTCGAACTCTCTAGGGATTAACTCTACTCCAATTTAGGACTCTAGGTTCGATCTAATCCCTTAAACCCTAGGTGAACCCTATAAATAGACCCTAACTTCGACTCATGCACACCTTAATGTTGGCTCGCGTATTTCAAAGGTAAGGAGACATCTTCTCAAGTTAATTCTTTAGAATTTTATGTTCTTCTTAGTTTTATCTAACACACCTCTAATTTTCGTTCTAGAAGACCCAGCGGTTAGAGAGATAGAGCATCTAAAAGTTTCTGGTTCGCTGTAGTCTGCACAGGAACCAGAGCGTCAGTCCAGTAAAGATCAGGAGATTAGAAGTCCTAAACGAGGTTAGTTCAAGTTAGTCCTTCAGAAGTTTTTATTCACCTCCGTATCTTCTACCTACCCTCCAATTTTTATGGATTTAGGTCAAGAGGATTAGGAGATAGAAGGACGGGAAGTGGCTGTTTTGGCACAGGACGTGCAGGAACTAGGGTCTACTTTTAGTCAGAAATCTAAAGTCTAGGGATCGAATCAAAGGTAGGTTATCTCATGAAAAGGCTAAATTAATGTGTTAGGAACAAAATTCCTGTATTCCCTCCTGTTTTCATTGATTGTACATGGCGAACTTGAGGTTTTATTATGACTGCGCATATAGGGTTAACATAGCATGCATGAACCTTGCCCTTAATAGAAAATTGATAATTTTGGCTTCCTTCACTCAACCCATGCATCTCCATGTTTTAATATAGTTACATCAGGCCTTATTTACTTACTGGCATATTTGTCTATGCACCTATTTGCCTTAGATTTGGCCTACTCTTCGGGTTTTATATTGTATGCCACAGACAAAAAGAAACGGTCTTTCTGTGATCGCCAGAGGTACCTAGCGGCCTTGCGACAGACCGCTAAACCCTGGAAAGCGGCCATCCTATGACCGCTAATCGATTTCTGTAATCTGCACTTTGTTAACTCTAAACTGATAGCAGATTGACCCTATTGACTATATGTTAGGCCTAGTTAATGAGGTCGTATTCCTAGTTTTGACTTTATATTCATAATATTGGTTATATTATGCACCATCCCTAATAGATTGCATGTCTTACATATGTTTAAATGCTTATTTTAAACTTATGTTACTTTCATGCCAAAACCTATACTCTTGTATTAATGATCATAATTTCATAAGATTCATGGACTTTGTAGTGATGTTTTGATCGATGTCTTTCACGATCTCACTCTCACCTTGAGTCTTTCATAAGTACATGGTGCATACCCCGGTGTGTGGCCATCAGATACACTTTGCACTTAAGCACACAATCTTGGACTTGTCATCCTCTCCGCCGGATATTCCTTCAGTCGGACTAGGTGATCTTATTTCAAGGCCTCCGTAAGACTCCGCGAGTCTGGGATTCCCACTAGGACGTCGAGCTGGTTGTACCCTCAAAACCCAAGTGTCTAGAAAGCACTTTATCGGAGTTTTTTATGTTCTAGATCCTAGCGGCCATCCAGTAGACTGCAAGAGTCTAGTAACGGCCATTTACCTGACCGCCAAAGATGCCTAGCGGCCCTGCCATGACCGTAAGGGTCCCAGAGATTTCACTGTGTCAACACTTCCTTTCATCATGCATCGACGATGTCATTAAACGGTCCAAAATTGAATGCTAAAGACTGTAAATAGTCCAGTCATGACCGCTAGTGTCTTCAATGTTCTTAACCCGGGGTTTGACCCAAGGGTTGATTTTCCTATGATTCCTAGATGATTTATTGATTATCTAGAAGTTAATACCTTATTCAATAAGCTACCTAATGAATTATGGAAATTAAAGAATATGCCATTATGCTGCAGAATTTTCTCCAGGGCATAACCTTGTTCTAAATCAATCTTGAACTCTCATGTTCTTAATTGGTGCATTCTTACCGTCATATTTGTTATCATGAAACTATAGTTTGAACTTGTTCATTATTGACCTACATTATTGATATTTCTCGTGGAAGGAGCTTGATTTATAACTTGAAGATGCAAGAGCGGGCACGGATAGTGTCCAAGGGGTTAACTCTAGTCCCCTAGGTGGATAGCTGGAAACATACTATAAACCATGGGGTATGATGAATATTGGCGTCGCATTGCGTCGGGAGTATTTTTTTTATAAACGGGTGAAGATCCAAGAGGTAATCTTGAGAAATTACATGCTTGCTAGTGCATTCTCGTTACATGACTTTCTAGTGCATAGCCTTTATGGTTATGAAGAGTACATTCTTGTTCATGAAAGGTCGAATTATATTCATGTTATATTCTTGCTTGATCATATTTTCAGTCTACATGAATTCTCATGTATCACCTTCATCATATCTTGTTATTTGTGTTACTTTGGTTTATTTCCGTATTTCATCATATTTTCTTTTACTTATCTTACACTCTAGAGCTAAAATGTTAATTACTTAAACATTGCCTTCATGTTGATACGAAGATACCTACTGGGTATGTGCGTTCATTCCCTACTTTTCCAATCTTTTTTTAGGAAATTCTAGCGGGTTGGATTCGGACTATTCAAGTGATGGATCCGAGAGTGATTAAAGAACGAGCGAAGCCTTAGATTGTCATTAGTCGATAGTCAAGAGTCGCTATGTAATTTTCCATTTTTATTTAGTCCAGTTAGTCAAAGAGTCAAGAGTCAACCTTATGTACTTTTGATTATTATTTAAATAACGCAAAGATTTTATCTAAATATTGTGCATTCATTTCTTATGTGTGAATGTGTTAACACTCTGATTATAGTGCTCGCTTGAGGCGTACTAGCGGTCACACCAACGATAAAGCTACCAGCCACGTGAACAAGCCATGGAAAAATCTCAAACACCGCACCACAGATTCACGCCTGTCGACAAACTCTGCCAAGTGTAGCATAATCGAGACCAACACCATGATTACAGAAGGGCGCTCCATCATATCCTGACGAGAACAAAACCACCTTGCACAATGCCAACACAGTACGCACAAGCTCTCACGCGAGAAGCAAAGTGGTAAAGGAACAAAAAACCTATGCCAGTTGCCGACTGTACTGGACCTTATGGACTCTGAGCACTGTGATATCTCGAATTCTCATGTACTTTCACAAACACACGCTCTGATACCAACTGTGACGACCCAGACTCCGGATATAGGGAAAACCCGATACAACTTGGATTCTGAGAGGCCTCCCAAGAGTGGTAAGGCTCCGAAGGGATAAAAGGAGTGTTTGAAGTACATTGAACTTCCAGATAAAGTAGTTAACAAATAATTACTATGATCAGGATTGCTAAAATAGTAGAAATGAAATTACATTTTTGATAACAATTCAAACTAGCAGAGCTAGCAGAGTCTAGTCCAACTAAAGTAGAGTACAACGAGAAAGAGAACGTACTCTCAAGTTGGGATAAGCCCGACACTGGGATAAGCCCGACACTGGCAATGCTGGCAACTAAGAACCACCACACTGCATCTCCAAGCACAAGGAAGAACAGCTACACCTAAAAAGTCAGGGGTGAGCCTCGTCTTACTGGCTCAGTAGGGATCCCGTAGAACCCTACCACGAAACAAAAGCGTTAAACAGCAGTGCTAAACTATAATAGTAAAGCAAGGCAGTAACAGCAAAAGTAAAGAGGAAAAGTCATACCACGGAAACACGGCAGTCGAAGGAACCTCGGCCCTCTAAGCTACTCCTAACAGCAACAGAAAGGTGAACCCCGATCTCACAAAGTCAGGCGTTACCGATCCATTGTCAAATCATGAAACCCATATCCCGAAGGCCTATAGAAAAAGACGAAGGCCCTACAAAAGACCTACGTGGTCAAAGGCACAAGACATACACGATCTCACCGTCGTGTACGCTACAACAACCGTAACCTTGGGTGAAGTCAAACACAGACTACCTGACAAGTCTCATCAACAGTGACGAAAAATAGTCACGAAAGCCACAAGTCAAGTGTCACGTAACAAAAGCACCTCCTCACTATAAGAACAGCCAGATGCGTCCATGGACGTCTTACACTACGCCTCAAGCATCTCCCACTCACCTAGAACGGCAGTAACTAAGACACTCAATAGGAACCAAGTACCAAATAACGAGTGATGTGATGACCTAGACTCTGGATACCGATACCACTTAGAACCTGTGAGGCCTCCCAAGAGCGGAGAAGCTCCGAAGGGATAGAAAGGTATGTGAGAGTACATTGAACTTCCAGATAAAGCAGTAAGTAATTAAATTTCTATGACCGGGATTGCTAAAATAGCAGAAATAAAATTACATTTTGTATAAAAATTAAAATTAACAGAGTCCAATCCAATAAAAGTACAGTACAACAGAAAAGAGAATGCACTCTCAAGTCGGGGAGAGCCCGACATTGGCAACACTGGCACTAAGAACCACGCACTGCACCTCCAAGCACGAGGAAGAACAGCTACACCAGAAAAGTCAAGGGTGAGCCTCCTATCACTGGCTCAGTAGGGATCCCGCAGAACCCTACCACAAAATAACGTAGTAACAGCTATGCTAAACTAAAGCATAGTAGTAACAGCAGGAGTAACAACAGTAAAAGTAAAGTGAAAAGATGTAATACGGAACATGGCTGCCGAAAGAACCTCGGCCCTCTAAGCTACTCCAAACAACAACAGAAAGGCGAACCCCAATCTCACAAAGTCGGGAGTTACCGATCCATCGACAAATCACAAAACCCTATCGTGAAAGCCTACCGAAACATGCAAAGGCCCTATCAAAGACCTACACGGTCAAAGGCACAAGACATACACGATCTCACCATCCTCTCCTCTACAGTAATCGTAACATCGAGTGAAGCCAAGCATAGGCTACCAGGATAAGTCACGAAAGCACAAGTTATCGTGTCGTGTGACAGAAGCACCTCCTCACTAGAAGAACTGCCAGATGCGTCCACTGACGTCTTACACTGTGCCACAAGTATCTCCCACACGCCTAGAATGGCGGTAACTGAGACACTCTCAAAGAACCAAGGACCAAGTTACGAGTGACTAGCCAGGGTCATGCCCGTCGGCGTCTGTCCAATGCCCCTAACCACGTGTACACACACAAGCTCGATGTCTTGTGTCAGGTCTCTAGCTGGTTTTCCCCTCCCGTCAAACTCTAACGGCAAGACAAAGGGGCCCACGACAACTACCCTACAAACCATCTCAAACGGGACTCACCCCGCCACCACTCCCAGGTGGGCTGACACACAAGAAAGTGTCGTCAAGCTCTAACTAGTGGAGGCTCACTAGACATAGAGACTCAAAACAGCGAACACCAAAGTATAAATAGGGTAAGCACGCACCTATCGCACGTAATACGGAGTATAATGTAGTATACAATAGCTACCACACTTAGGACAGTCAACTAGACCTGCCGACAATGATCCTTGAGTCACAAGACTCGGGTCAAGATCGCCGCACATCACAACAACACGCTGTTAATCAGCCTAGTCCCTAAGCCAAAATCATGATAAACACATTATGGAAGATGGCACAGAACAGCCGGATCCATAACAGCAATAATAATAATGATGAGTCCTCGGCCTCAAGGCCGCACAATGGACTCACAATTTTGCTTAACACGAAACACGGATCATGAGGGATCACCAAAGCCCTCAAGCCACATGGCATGCAAATCGAAGTAAAATAATACTTCCAAGCACCAAAAACTAGGTCTCATCCTCACAGGATAGACGAGACACTCACGAGGTCACATGTCAACCACTAGGTCACAACCGGGTTGACCAGGAACCATAATGACCCTCGAAACTGAACGGAACACTGCTCGGTACAATGGAATTTCCAGACACCCTATAACACGTTCACAGCCCTCATAGCACCTCCAAGACATCCATGGAACAATGGGCTAACCAAGGGGTCAAAGCCACCATAACCGGAAGCCAAACTGATGAAGAAAACACCCAGACGACAGCCGCAGTTGTGAGCTAGCCGCGGTTTTCAACAAGCCGCGCTCACCCAGACGCGGTTAAAGACTAGCCGCATTTACCAGTCAATTCATAGCCACGGTTCCAGGCAAACCGCTTCAGGGCTATGAACGGAAAACTCATAAAAAGAGAAGGAGAACAC
This sequence comes from Amorphophallus konjac, assembly GCA_022559845.1. Taxonomy (NCBI): domain Eukaryota; kingdom Viridiplantae; phylum Streptophyta; class Magnoliopsida; order Alismatales; family Araceae; genus Amorphophallus; species Amorphophallus konjac. Next base: position 201,965,335 of record CM040122.1, read on the forward strand.
AGGGTTAATGCTTCACGAAGCAGAGTCGACGCAAGACAAACGCGGTTCTAGAATAGCCGCATTAGTCTATACGCGGTTAAGCGTTGACCGTGAGAATCCCAAATGTGGTACGCCAAAGACCGTGCCAGGAAGAAGACAAGGCACGGGGATCGAAGACAAGCAGACGCAGTTCCAAGCCAACCGCTTCAGCCAGACGCGGTTGCACACCGACCATGTTCTCCCACCACCATACGGGTCAAACTGACATAACCTGAAAAGTATACACGGTTCACGACTGACCACTACAGAGGTCGAGAGTCAAACGTGGTTACTGGTGGACCGCGACTCGTCCTCCGATCCGAAAATCATAAAATCGCACAAAACTCAGTCTGTTAGAGCTGGTGCGATGGATTTAGAGGGGAGTGAATGAATCCCTCTTATAAAAATTTCAATCAATTAAAACTACTAATTACGCACAGTTAAAACTATTGGAAAGGCAAAGACGCGGAAGCAATATGGGCAGGTAATTAGCACGAACTGGATGCTCTCTACGAAGGACGAGAAGATGACTGACAAACAAAATTTCAGAACTCTGCAGAATAGATTGATAATAAGAACAGACTTCACGAAACTCACACGAGACCTATATCAAACGTGCGGTATGCAAATGGAACACTCGCTAGATTGGAAGAACAAATTAATCGACCTAAACATACATCTAGCGAGAGCAGATGAGACAATCAAACCACAGTGCACAAGGCAATTTTAAGGTGGTTCAGTCTGTAACCCACAGACCTACATCCACCCCACACTCCAACTAGAGTGTGTCTTCCGCTGATACACAGCTTAACAGCTGGGCCTCACAGCTTGCCAACATCAGCTGAACATCACAGCTTGCTTCCGTTCGGCAATACAGCTTAGCCATTCGCTGACTCATAGCTTGACTGCTGGGCGTTACAACTTCGCCCACCAGAGGATACCACACCTCTGCAATCGCTGGGGCTTACAGCTTAACCCGTCCAGAGGAATCCTCCTCTGCCCGCTGAGCATCACAACTTGCTCTGCTGACAAACAGCTTGAAATAAATAGTATAAAAGAAAAAATGAGAAATGAGAAATCATAGCGACAGAAAGCTATATACGATGATAGCACCAATGTGGCTCTCAGGGAGCTGACTGGCCTGGATTTGATCCAAGGTCCAGTGGAACTAATCTTTCAGTCAATTCTTCTATCTTCTTCTCCTCGAGCTCTTTCTTCACTCTCTTTCTTTCTTCCTCTTCTTCTGCTTCTTTTCCCTCTCTGCTATTCTCTCTTTTCTTCTCTCGATCTCTGCTCTCAAAAGCTCTCTCTCTCCTTCTTCCCCTTCCTCTTCCTCTCTGGATCGTGCTTGCTCTAGATCTTTCTACTTCGATCACTTTCTCAGGAAGGAGAGGCTTCCTTTTTATATGAGCAACAGATGTAGGGCGTGTGCTTTTCACGATTCCCGCCCAAATGCCTTGGCCCATGTGGCAGCATCCTAGCTCAATGCTTTCCACGTGTCACGATCTTGGCACCTCCTCCACTCTTGGATCACGTGCCATTCTTATTCTTCTCAAAAAAATGCATGTCATACAGTCAGAAAGAAATATCAGCTCGAGACAGTTATACATATAGTAAAGAGTTAAACAGGACTGCATGGAGTCAATAGGTGAATAAGCCAGATGTGCACAGACTTAATTGCAGCACAAGACTAACGGTTGCACTAGCTATGTGTATTCAATGTGCAAGCATTGCACAGACCTGCTCGAGTCGTAAGCAGCCTTACAAGGACTCCGTGTGTGCGAGTATTAGAGGGATGCACAGACTCTAATTACTTGGTGCAAGTGTTGCACTGACTCAGTGAATGCTATGAGAAATATTGCACAGACGTACCTGATGTGCTAAAGGCATTGCATCGACGTTGATCCTTTGAAACCAAATCTTGCACCGACTTAATATTGCTAAGAGCACGGACTCAAATACGCGAACAGATCAATGCACTGACGAAGATATGCACTGACTTTAGTTTACACAAACTGGAATACTGCACCGACCTTGTGTATGAGCAGCCAAGAGTATGCATCGACTTGGGTGCGTGCAAAGGATGCCTTGCACCGACCTATCCAACGTGCACCAACAAAGGTTGCACCGACCTTATGCTCGGTCACATACGGACGCTCTACTGAATGGACAGGGTTGTACTGACCTTAATGTAAGCATGAACACAATATGCACCGAGGCAAGGTTTGCACCGAGGCAAAACTTTGCACCGATCTTCTATATGCACCGACCCAAGTATGCTGTGTTCACGACCAACATTGCACCGAGTGCACATATGCATCGAAGTAAAACATGCACTGACTATGCTATATAAGTATGCAAAGTTTGCACGGAGACAGAAAATGCACTAACCTTCTTCAGTGTGATGCATGCACAAGCATACCCATGAAATGCTCATCAAACTTGTGATGCATACAACAATTATTCACCAGCACTGACTTAAGCAATGCACAGCAAGCAAGAGCAGATGCATAAACATTCAATCTTTCATGCAAACACATGGTGACTTATAGTGTTTGCTATCATCAAAATCACAGAGGCACAACAATCTCCCCCTTTTTGATGATGGCAACACTATGAGTCAACATTGACTCTCATGGCAAATTATTCTCCCCCTTTAACGTCAGCAAAAAGAAAATAGTTTGAGAGAGAAATACAAGCATGTAGGAAATGATTGAAGTAAAAACTCCCCCTTTGACTAAGTCATGAAGGCATAGAAAAGCTATTCTCCCCTTTAATGAGACAACATGAATGCAACAAGAGGATCAAGAATGATCAGCAACCACAGGATCAGTGAGATTGAAAGTCTGATACCTGGTACATTGATATAGCAGTTCGGATCATGACAGATTGAAAAAATTAACAGAAGCACAACTTGATTTGTGGACTGTAAAAGAGTGTAGAAGATAAGCACAATGAGTTTAAAGTGAGCAGAATCTGAGCAGGTGTGATCTCCAAGCCAAAGTACATGAGAAGAAAAGATTTTCAGTGGGGTATCCAATTCATATATCCATGTTTAAAGTTTCAGAATCTTCTATTATAAAAGCTTATGAAATGGCTTTAACTGACAAGCATGGTTTAAGAATGATGTACACAAGGTTTGTCAATAAAATACAATACTCATATTTGAAGCAACTTTTTAATAAAGATGAACCAATTTCTCATATAACATTCTAGTTCAAACTCCTTTCATCTTACACAATTAATTCCATTGACTTCTTTAGGAAAAACAGTCAAGAGTATTGAGGTTAAACAAAGTAACACTCAGTGAATTTTGAATTGCAAGGGTTACAGCAAGTCTTTTTCACTTTTGCTTTTAACATTGAGCTTAGTGACCAAATAGGTGTCATTTATACCTTTGACATTAAGGGTACACGTGGGTTAGACGCCAGTATCCCCAGTTACTAAGCATAAACTACCATATCTGTCTCTGATCAAAAACTACACAGATGATTTACACCTTTGACATTAAGGGTACACGTTTTTCAGATGCCGGTACCCCCAGTTACTAAGTGAAACCAGCCCTATAGATTTGACCATATGAACAGAGGTAACATGAAGCACTTCATGACATAAATTCCTCTCCATTTCTTTGATTGAGGGTTCTGTTTCTCAGTGCAATTCAGTCATTGCTCTGCCACAATATTCATTTCTTTTACAATGATTTTGCTGTTGCTGCCCTTTTAATGTTCAAAGTGACTTGTTTAAAAATAATACATGTTACATGCATTTCAACCAAAGTAAATCAAGGTTTCAATTTTCAGATGTCGGAAGATCTTACATGAACTTACATGAGACAGTCAGTTAAGGTTTATAAAAAAACTAAATCAGATATTTTCAGGTCCTTCAAATTCCAACTTAGGAATACATAAAACTTAAACCAATTCAAATCAACAAACATTCTTAAACCTGTATAATAGAAGATTCTTTATTAAGGATGATTTCAGATTTGTGAAAGGGTACACAAACTGATATTACTTCACTTCTCTGTACGTTTAACATGGACAAAGCATTCAGCAGCAAGAGACATTTGACAAACATGTATAGAGAGTAAGACAAACGGAACTCATGCTTGCAATAGGTATGATCAATATGTATCAGATAGATTTACAAGAAACCAATAGTTGAGTTTGGAGTACAGACAGATCAACTCGACAACAATAAAGTCTACTTCAACTCGAGAAAGATTTGAGTGACTAGATATGGAAGGGTTTAGATCATGGAAGACTAATGAGTCTCAAATACTCCCCCTGTCTAGACACAATGAGTCATTTCTTTTTAGATTTTTCAAATTTGATGATATGTAATACTCTGCTCTACATGCATGCATATGCAATGACACCCCTAGAGATATTTCCTGCACATGAATGTGATGAACATTATGCAGGGATAACCAAACTTCCCCTGACTATATGCAATGTATGAAGATTTTAAATGCAACAAGTGCATGGTATACAAATAAAACGTAACACATGGTTTTATGATGAAAGCTCATGAAACAGACATGCAATTCAATCAAAAGAAGATTACCATAAACATTATGTGCAATTCAAATTTTCAGATGATTTCAATTCAGCACAGACCAAATCAACATGATATTCAAACCTATCAAACTCACGATTTCAGATGACAGAATTTGAAGTAAGTGCTCAGAACATACCTGAAGAGCAGGATCATGGGGTCTTTCAATTTTTGAGTGCCTTGGTTTATTGACCCCTCTTTATTCATTCCAAGGCACACCTGCAGCAAAATAATCATTTTGATCCTGCAGGAACCCAAGCTACCTTGGGTCCTGTATTAGCCCTAACAGGAGTTGTGAACAGTTTCTTAGCGACATTGTCATCAAAATCCATCAGATAATAATTGGCCATGAAGTGACCGTATTTACCACAATATTCAATTGAAATAGCAGATTTTCTAGTCCTATGATGCATATCAACAGCATCATGAGACCTATGAACTTGAGCATGAAATGTTCTGTTGTTTACATGGACATTATGTTTCTCATTCTTAATCAGCCAACATTCAACAAATTTGTGACCGGGCTTACCACAGTTAAAGCATGAAAAGTTCACAGGTCGTTTTGCAGAGAATTTGACAGAATAGGGATTAACAGAATTTTCATGAACATACCAACAGTCCTCGACTGTATGGCCATGCTTCCCACACTCGAAGCACCTGATGTGCTTACCTTTAGAACCATTTTTACCCCAAGTAGATCCAAACCAGCACTTAATGGCTTTGTGACCACATTTGTTACAGTTAAAACAAATAATGTGTTGGTTTGAAGCAAACGTGTTTCTTTTGGGGCCATGATGATTAGCAGAATATCTAGCATGCATCCTATCATCAAATTTCATAACAGAGCACTCATTCATTAAATGACCACGCCTACCACAGTAATAGCATGAAGCATCAGATTTCCTAGTAGCATAGTTTCTAACAAATGAATTCTTAGAATGCATTATTTTATAGAGGTGCTCATCCTCAGCCATCAAATTGCAAACATCCATTACATGGCCTACCTTGCCACAATGATGGCATGAAACACTCTTATCAGATGCATACGAATAAGTAAATGAGTCATGAGCAGTATGCATTGACCCATCAGATGTAGCAGAGCCAGCAGATTTCAAGACACAAGTAGGGACATTTTTGACCTTATTTTTCTTACCATTCTTGTTCAATTGTTTACCCTTCTTCACAACTTTTGTTTGTTATTCATTTTTCTGAGCCTTAAATTGAAAGACAGATAATGAAGGTGTTTTCAGATTTATATTTTATTTTGGGGATTGACTTGAGGTACCAGCTACATCAGAGCTTTGCACAAAAGTGGTATATAACTGGTTTCTAATGATTTCCTTACCACCAGAATTGCAACTAATCCCATTTCTTGAATCATCATCCTCGCCTTCCATGACAACTATCATTTTTCCTTTATTTTCAGCAGACTTGGATGGTGATTTTTCCAGATCATGAATTTTATTTTCTAGGGAGGTAATGTGTAATTCATAACTGGTAATCTCATGTTCACTACAATTAAGACACTCACTTAGCACCTTATTAGCAATTTTATGTTTCTCAACTTCTTGTTCCAGATTGCACAGTCTCTCAGCTTTTTCTTTTTCTAAAGCACGAAGCCTTTCAGATATGGCATTATTCAATTGTTTTAGTTTTTGTTCCTTCTCAGATTTAGTTTCTTTATCTGCGGCTTTCTCTTTCTCAAGGGTTAACCATCTTTCAGATGCGACAATGTTCAAGACCATGAGTTTCTTATTTTGTTCCTTCAGTTCTTTATTTTCTTCATGCAATTTTTTAATTTCTTCATAACACTTTTCACTACTGGACATCAACTCCAGTTTCTCAATTAGTTCCACTTCACTTTCTTCCACTTTAATTTTCTCACCAAGCAGATTTTTATGAACCTCTTTAAACGAAGCAATTTGTTTATTCAGCCATTCATTTTCACTGTAGAGTTCCTCATTACGTTCTCGCAGAATTGAGCACTTGTTGCAGCTTGACTCTACAGAAGAAATATGTACGGGTTCCTTATTGACTTCATTCATTCTAGCCTTGAGATTTTCATTATCTTTTTGAACTTCTGCATTTTCAAACTTCAGTTTGTCCATTACAGAATTAATCTCGATCAATTCTTGCATACTTTTTAGATGCTCGTCTTTCTTCTTATTCAGCTGATTCTTAAGTTCTGATATCTTATTCAAACATGTTTGATTCTCAATTTTTAAAGAACCATTTTGTTCCTTAAAATTTTGAACATCTATTAAGCAAGTATCATAAGACTGTTTCAATGTATGACAAACATCACAAATGATTTCAGATTTGTGTTGTTCAATCTTTTTCTTTTCTAATAATAATTTGTTTTCTTCTTTCAGAGATTTGACTAATTCTTTTTGCACATTGTCATCATAATCTATATCATTAATCAGATCTCTGAGAACAGCACATTCATTGCAAGAATCATTTTCTTTGATGATTCTGTTTTTTAAACTCTCATTTTCAGACTTTAGGTTTTCATTTTCCACCTTCATACTTCTAATTTCATGCAACATTTCTTTTCTTAGTTTATTTTTCTCAGATTTAATTTTATCATACTTCTCAATTAGATGCTCATTCAACATAATCAAATTTTCGAGAGAGAAATTGCCAGTATCAGAATTTACCTGTGACGTAGTTTCCTCTATATAATCCTCATCTTCATCTACTGCCATGAGACACTTTACCGCATCTTGACATTTGATAGATGCAACCATATTAACAGCTTCTGATGCACTGCAACACTCAAGCAGACATTGAAACTTGTCAATGTTTATAGCCCTTAGAGTTAGGTCCAGGGTCTTCTGATTCCTTGCATATTTCAAGTGGTCAGAGATTTTTCATAAGGAATTGTCCTTTGGAACATCATAAGAGCTGTGTGCAATGATTATCCATAGATCTGGATTAACCTGCATCACATACTCTCTAAGTTGATTAAACCACTTGTAAAACTCTACACCTTCAAACCTCAGAAGATCGATTATGGATTTCATGCTTAGATAAGATCAGAAATCTAAATAAAGATTAGATAAATTAACGCAAGCAGGCGGATCACTCAGATCGCACCAAATCTAATTACAGATCGGATATGCAGGTCGCTGGACCCTCTGTGCAGATACCCGCTCTGATACCAACTGTTAGAGCTGGTGCGATGGATTCAGAGGGGGGTGAATGAATCCCTCTTATAAAAAATTCAATCAATTAAAACTACTAATTATGCCCAGTTAAAACTTGTGGAAAGGCAAAGACGCGGAAGCAATATGGGCAGGTAATTAGCATGAACTAGATGTTCTCTACGAAGGACGAGAAGATGACAGACAAACAAAATTTTAGAACTCTACAGAATAGACTGATAATAAGAATAGACTTCACGAAACTCACACGAGACCTATATCAAACGTGCGGTATGCAAATGGAACACTCGCTAGATTGGAAGAACAAATTAATCGGCCTAAACATACATCTAGCGAGAGCAGATGAGACAATCAAACCACAGTGCACAAGGCAATTTTAAGGTGGTTCAATATGCAACCCGCAGACCTAGGTCCGCCCCACACTCCAACTAGAGTGTGGCTTCCGCTGATACACAGCTTAACAGCTGGGCCTCACAGCTTGCCAACATCAGCTGAGCATCACAACTTGCTTCCGCTGGGTAATACAGTTTAGCCATCCGCTGACTCACAGCTTGACTGCTGGGCGTTATAGCTTCGCCGACCAGAGGATACCACACCTCTACAACCGTTGGGGCTTACAGCTTAACCCGTCCAGAGGAATCCTCCTCTGCCCGCTGAGCATCACAACTTGCTCTGCTGACAAACAGCTTGAAATAAAGAGTGTAAAAGAAAAAACAAGAAATGAGAAATCATAGCGATAGAAAGCTATGTACGATGATAGCACTAATGTGGCTCTCAGGGAGATGACTGTCCTGGATTTGATCCAAGGTCCAGTGGAACTAATCTTTTAGGAAATTCTTCTATCTTCTATTGTGCCCCTTGTGTTTTGATGATAGTGTGTTGTTGTTTTGACGATAGCAACTCAATGAGTCACCACATAAGAATGATGATGATCTATGCTAACTGCTATGGGGAGCGTTATGGGGAGTGTGTTAGGTCCAGGACCCTTGTGCATTATTGATGATATGATGTTTTGAGTGTATTGTTCAGATTAAATGTCCATGCTCAGGTTAAGTCAGTACATAGTTTTACCTAGACTACATGGCTTCTTGGTGCATACTTTCATCATGAACAAGCTAAGTCCATGCATATGTTTGCTGCATGAACCCTGAGTTCATACAAGGTTGCTCACATGTCGATAAGCTCGTACATGCATACATAAAGTTGATGCAAGCTCTGTTGCATCACGTAACCGAGTCAGTGCAGGATTAACTGTCTAGGCCTGTGCATATCATAATTGTGGTTCATGGTGGCTATAGGTCAGTGCATATTCTTCCCTTCGCTCATGCCAAGTCGGTGCATGTCTGAGTCTCACTCAGCATCTTGATTGTGTCTAAGGCATACATATTCGGTGCATGTTTTCTTGCATAAGCGAAGTCAATGCATCTTTTTGATTCCATGCATACACAATGTCACCAAGTCCGTGCTACTCCTATTGTAGCATGAACTAAAGTCGATGCAACTTTTGTTGCTGCACGCGACTAAGTCCGTGCATGGGTGCATCTTACACAACAAAGTCTGTACATTCTTCGACGGCATGTCTGTGCATCTTTTGTACCATGCACTCAAAGTCTGTACATTCTTCGGTGGCATATCTGTGCATCGTTTGTACATTGCACGCAAAGTCTGTACATTCTTCGACGGCATGTCTGTGCATCTTTTGTACCATGCACTCAAAGTTTGTACATTCTTCGGTGGCATATCTGTGCATCGCTTGTACATTGCACGCAAAGTCTGTACATTCTTTGGTGGCATGTCTATGCAACTTTTGTTCCATACATACGTAAAGTTCGTGCATTTGAATATTAAGTCTACACATGGTTGCCTTGATGACTTAGCAAGTCTATACATTCTCGAACCAACTCTGTGCATCTTTCTACTATCCTCATATTGATTTTAACTGATATTAAGTCTGACCTTTGCAGGATATTTGCTCGAGGAGTTTAAGAAGGGCACGTGATCCAAGAATGGAGGATGTGCCAAGATCGTGACACGTGTAAAGCAATGAGCTGAAATGCTGCCACATGGTCAAGACGCTAGGGCGGGAATTCGTGGAGGACACACGCCCACCTATCTGCTACTGCTATAAAAAGAACACTTCTCGATCTAGAGAAGATGATCGTGTCTGTGAGGATTGAAAAATACCTTAGAAGAGCAGAAGTTGAAAGAGCCTGCACGATCCAGAGGGAAGAGAAAGAGGAGAAAGAGAGAAGAAGAGAAGGAGAGAGAAAAAGAGATAGAGTAGCAGAGAAGAAAAGAAACGAAGAAGAAGAAGAAAGAGAGAGAGAGAGAGAGAGAGAGAGGATAAGAAGAGAAGAAGAGAAGAAGAGAAGAAGAGAAGCTTCATCAGAAGATCTGTCCCTACTAGAATCTGGATTATATCCAATCCAGTCAGCTCCATGGGAGCCACATCTGTGTTGATGTCGTTTACAGCCTTCAGTTGCTGTGTTTTCTTGTCTCTTGTTTTTCTTTTGAACCTTTATTCAAGCTGTTAGTCAGCGGAGCAAGCTGTGTTGCTCATCGGTTGCAGAGGAGGATTCCTCTGGTCGGCTAAGCTGTATTGCTCAACGGGATAAGCTGTTAGGCAGCAGATGGCTAAACTGTACTGCCCAGCGGAAGCAAACTGTGATGCTCAGCAGTTGTAGGCAAGCTGTGAGGCTCAGCGGTTTAAGCTGTGTATCAGCGGAATCCACACTCTGGTTTGAGTGTGGGGTGGACGTAGGTCTGGAGGACCGAACCACCAAAAAAATCTTATGTGCAGTGGTTTGTTTATCTATTGTGTTTCGCTAGATGCATGTGTAGGCTCGATGCGTTCCTTCATCTAGTGAGTGGTTTATTCGCACACCGCATATTTGATTGAATATGGGTCTGCACACCAACGCATAAATAGTAGATCAGAAGTTCAGTCTATCTGATCTTTCCATTTCGTTTGAAGAGAGCACTTGTGTCATACAAGGCACCTATTTGTGTTAATTCTGCATCATTGTTCGGTTACAGGTTTTAATTGGACAAAATTTTAAATAGGGGATTCATTCAACCCCCCCTTTTGAATCCGAGCCTTGCAACCATCAATTGGTATCAGAGTGGGTCTCTATGCATTCAGATCCAACGATCTACAAAGGATCATGCTGGTTTAGGTGCCGTTTCTGTCTATTGTATATCCTGCTCCGATCGAGGTTTTGGTACATTCTTTCGTGATTTGGCTGTTGCCTATTATATGTCCTTATGGCTCATCTGCCGATGTTCAAAGGTATAGACTTCGATCTATGGTTAGAAAGTCTGCATCGGTACGTAAGGTCAGTTGATCCTGACCTATGGAAGGTAATTACTCAAGGTCCATACACATTATCAAGAGATAAATCCAAATGGACCGAGAAGGATAAATTAAAAAAATCTGTCAATGATAGAGTAGTAAACTTGATGAAGGGATCCCTTGACAGAAATCTAACTTCATGTGTTTCATCCTACAGGTCTGCCAAGGAAATCCTGGATAAATTGAAGACTGGTTGCGGTAGAGATGATGATCGATGCATGATTGATGCGGGACGAGACCACGGACACGACAAGCTCGTGAATGCCCCTTAATGAGGGAAGCGTCGGATGTGCGCGGTTGAGAAACCGGCAATGAGCTAGGGTGATCGGCTCTCTTTTGTACCCGGATCGGGTCACGGGACGGTCACGTACTCTCTCGCAGCAGCGGTAATGAACATATAAAGCGAGCTAGATATCCCTACACATGCTCTCTAGCAGCGACATAAATAAATATATATGAAGTAAGTAAAATGCCGAGAAGGGAGCGAAAACGATACCTCCACGCGCCCGGCGTGGGGAAGACGGACCCGGCCGAAACTCGTACTCCCGGGACAATTAATACACCATATTACAGCAGATGAATTACTGCCCACTCCACGCAGGGAGGTAAAGGACTACACAAACGGGCCCAGGAGGACCGAACTCGGGTTGATGGGCGGCTTCTCGCGTCTCTTCGGCAGCACCCGAACTTGTGACTATGGGGCCCATGTGCTGTCCGGAGAGGCCGTGTGGGACCCGGTGGCACCGCTGTAATGGGGACACTTCGGGAAGCACTCCCCGGGCTGGCGGCACGCTGGTTCACCGGCCGGAGGCCGGGCGGCTCCATTCGGCACTGGTCGGAATAACCGGCCACGGATCTGCAGCTTCTGGTTTTCAGCGCGTGTCCCGGCGAGAACGGGCGCTGCGATCAGCCCCAATGTCGGATCGACACGAGACTGGCGCCGTTGGAAAGCTAACTTCAAATCCTTCAATCTAGGCTTAAAGATATGATCTGGATCGGCACATATCTGGACTTATGGAATTTCCAAGTTCCTGTTGTACAGTTCCTGAAGTCTCAGGTCAGTAGAGAACTTTCCTGTGGATTGCCTTTGACCGCAAGGTAGACGTCCGAATCTGGGGTTGTGTTTTTCAGAAACGTTGTGGGAAATCAAGCTACGAAATCAGGACAATTTTTGGATCTAGATTTGGGGAAGGCTACGAATTTCTATGATTTTTTCAGTAGAAGTGGGTCGGATCTGGAATCTGGCTGACAACACTGTAGCGGAGGAAGATCATGAATTTCTAAAAATAAATAGAAGGCTGATAAAAAATTAAGAAAATTTTTGGATGTAGGGGGTGATGAACAGAACTCTCAGTAAAATTGGGAGGGTTTGGAAAAATTAAAAAGATGGCCGGAGATGGGAGACTCAGAGCTGTTGTCACTGTAGATAGAGACAAAACAGATCTAAGAATGACAAATGAACGAAAATGGAAAATTACTAAATGGAGGAGTTTGGACGTGAAAATTTAGGTGGGGGTGGGGATTCAAGGTAAGAACACACTCTCAAAATTTCAGCTTGAGATCTTCACGTGGTGGAGAGCAGGAATTCGTGGACTACACCTCTATCTAACAGGACAGAACCTTGAAGATGGCTCTGCGGCGGCTCGAAGGCGGCACGAACGGCGGCGGCGGCGGCACAGATGATCACCGGAGATAGAGGGGAGGGGATTGAAGATAGAACCACTCTAGAATTTGAGGTTGGAGGAGATGAACACCAGGGGGAGAGAGGAGGGGCTCAAGAACACTCTTGATTTTCCAACAATTTTCTCTTCATTAATGCTAACAAATGGAAAATACAACCTTTTATATGCTATGTATCTAATCAATTGTACACCCTTGGATCTAGGGAGGGGGATTGAATGGCTGGGATTAAGTGTGATTAACACACCAAAATGATAAAATAATGAGGGGAGAGGGGCGCCCCCTTGACCAAGAGACTTGGTAGGTGAAGGTAGGTAACCTACCTTGGACTAATCTAACCACTTGTCTACCCATGTGGCATTTTGACATTCAACCCTTCTAGATGGCCAACTAGGATGGTTGACCAGCCCCACATGAGCGACATGGACCAATGGTAAAGGGCTAAGGGCCCCCTTGCTGGTCTTACTGACAAATTACATAGAAACCCAAACAATCCGTGGGAATGACGCATTGGCTTATAAAGCCGTACAATTGTGCATATACTTTCCCAAGGATATAAAAGCAAACTAAAGGACACAAATGTAAAATAAAATGTCAGTGCTCGGTGTCGATTCCCATCAATTCTCCCCGGGTGGGAGGAACTCGACCCCGTCAGTAGGGGTATGGGTGCTCGGGTACTCCGGCGGATACGTCACCGTGCCAAGTCGCGCGGGTATGCTCCACTCCAAGTGATAGTCACCTGCTCATTCCATATATACTCGATATGCACGAACTGCTATGGACTAAAGGTGGACACTCTGAGTGGGGCACTCTCAAAAGGGAAGGAAGCGGCTCGAAGACTCACTAGGAATCACCGCTGAGTCCCTGTAGGTGACTAGATCCGGGTGTAGATATAGAACTGATCCCATACTCATCGAATGAGTCCACTCGCCTCTTACTCATAATAGAATGACAACGAGCTTGCACAAGACACATGCAGACAGACATACCACACAAAGAAAAAGCACACCGACTCACCTATGACCCTAGACACACCTAATGTTAGTCCGACCCGTACATGGATGACGGCGGACCAGGACACCCGAATGTGTGCCATGCATGCATTTGACGTAACCGGAGGTTGACGTCATGGGGAACTCCTAGACATCCTACGATGCACCACTCATGGACATTTGGATTGGAGGTGGGACATCCGGGAGGTTCGGGTGGTTTAGGTGGACTCGGGGAACCAAAGTCTTCTTGAACCCCAAATGATGGTTCGGATCTATTGCTATGTGGAGGTTGCTTGGCCCGAGTGGGAAAGGCCTGATAGTGAACTCCGCGGAAGAGGTGGAGTGAGTATGAAAGCTCGGGAGGTTCACTAGTGAAGGGGTCAAAAGGGTCGTAGAAGATATGACCCCATGAAGTGGATTCTCCCATGACTCGGTCCCAATTTAAGAATTCATAATCACCGTCATACATTGTGAGCGGTGGGATGACGGACATGTGTAGAAAATAGGACTCCTCCCTTGGGCAAAAGGGAATGAAGTCAGACTCGGCCGGCATCGGGAGGAGTAGAAGAATCTCCGTGGTGACACACCCCACGGTGCACACGGAGGTAATGGACCCTAAGGCCAGATGGGTGAAGCTAAGACGAGCGGGTTGGTCAAAGCCTCGGGCCAGTAGGTGCGTCAACTTCCATTGTGAATCTAATCCCATGACAAGATCATCCAACGTGTCAACATGGTGACTAGATCGAAAAGTTGTGTGGAAGGAATTCACCGGCACTAAAGGGAGGATGGGGTCCATAGGTGGGAAGGGAGGTGGGACCAAGCCATCCTTGAGCCAACTAAGAAGCGGCTCGGCTATGAAAAGCGTACCCGTTAGAAACACGGGTGGCTGGGGCTTGGGTGGCTCCAAATGAGAGGGTTCCGAATTAAGATCGGAAGGTGAGGGTGACAATGGAGCACTCTCGGGTGGTGAAGGAATTGGGTTAGGTAGTCCGATCGGCTCGGGACTCGGTTGGGAGGTAGATGTTTGCCAAAGGGTTCGACCTCTAGAGCGAGAAAAATGAGACTCAAAGGGCTCGACCTCTAGAGCGACCTTATAAGATTGCGCCAGCGAGAACACGTCGCGGACAAGACATTCAAGTTGGAAGTGAAACCGCAAACCTCTCCAGAACTGAAATGCGGTCATGGTGCTCTCCTCTCCCAAGCCATATTCCAACCGGTACTTATCATAGTCCCGGATGTACTCGGACACGGACCTATCACCTTGGACGGGTCGACATGGGTTGGCCATTGGTGCCGAAAAGGTGGGAATGGATCCCTAGGAATGGGTATGCAAGGCCATTTAGACAAGACACTAGACAGACTATGCACGGTTTGGGATGCATGCACACTAAGGACAAGACACCAAGACTCGGTACGTGGCGGAGTTAATCGATCCGAAGATCACTCGCGCAAGTGTGCGGCCTTCCCGATAGGCATAGCCTAACGTTTGGACAACACCTTTTTATATACCAAGTTATTGGGATGTAACGCAAAAAGACATTTTTTTTTTGTTTTAAACAATGATGACCCTAAACACGACTTAGATGTAAATGACTAATGAATGACACTTTTTTTTTGACACCCTAGACTCATCTCGCTCTGATACCAAATTGATGCGGGACGAGACCATGGACACGACAAGCTCGTGAATGCCCCTTAATGAGGGAAGCGTCGGATGTGCACGGTTGAGAAACCGGCAATGAGCTAGGGTGATCGGCTCTCTTTTGTGCCCGGATCATCTCACGGAACGGTCACGTACTCTCTCGCAGCAGCGGTAATGAACATATAAAGCGAGATAGATATCCCTACATATGCTCTCTAGCAGCGGCATAAACAAATATATATGAAGTAAGTAAAATGCCGAGAAGGGAGCGAAAATGATACCTCCACGCGCCCGGCGTGGGGAAGACGGACCCGGCCGAAACTCGTACTCCCGGGACAATTAATACACCATATTACAGCAAATGAATTACTGCCCACTCCACGCAGGGAGGTAAAGGACTACACAAATGGGCTCGGGAGGACCGAACTCGGGTTGACGGGTGGCTTCTCGCGTCTCTTCGGCAGCACCCGAACTTGTGACTGTGGGGCCCATGTGCAGTCCGGAGGGGCCGTGTGGGACCCGGTGGCACCGCTGTAGTGGGGACACTTCGGAAAGCGCTCCCCGGGCTGGCGGCACACTGGTTCACCGGCCGGAGGCCGGGCGGCTCCGTTCGGCACCGGTCGGAATAACCGGCCACGGATCTGCAGCTTCTGGTTTTCAGCGCGCGTCCCGGCGAGAACGGGCGCTGTGATCAGCCCCGATGTCGGATCGACACGAGACTGGCGCCGTTGGAAAGTTAACTTCAAATCCTTCAATATAGGCCTAGAGATCGGATATGGATATACAAGGATCTGGACTTCTGGAATTTCCAAGTTCCTGTTGTACAGTTACTGAAGTCTCAGGGCAGCAGGGAACTTTCCTGTGGATTGCCTTTGACCGCGAGGTAGACGTCCGAATCTGGGGTTGTGTTCTTCAGAAACGTTCTGGGAAATCAAGCTACAAAACCAGGACTAGTTTTGGATCTGGATTTGGGGAAGGCTACGAATTGCTATGATTTTTGCACTAGAAGTGGGTCGGATCTGGGAATCTGGCTGACAACACTGTAGCTGAGGAAGAACACGAATTTCTAAAAATAGATAGAAGGCTGATAAAAAATTAAGAAAATTTGTGGATGTAGGGGGTGATGGACAGAACTCCCCAGTAAAATTGGGAGGGTTTGAAAAAATTAAAAAGATGGCCGGAGATGGGAGACTCAGAGCTATTGTCACTGTAGATAGAGACAAAACAGATCCGGGAATGACAAATGAACGAAAATGGAAAATTACTAAATGGAGGAGTTTGGACGTGAACATTTAGGTGGGGGTGGGGATTCAAGGTAAGAACACACCCTCAAAATATCAGCTTGATATCTTCACGTGGTGGAGAGCAGGAATTCGTGGACTACACCTCTATCCAGCAGGACAAAACCTTGAAGATGGCTCCGCGGCGGCTCGAAGGCGGCACGAACGGCGGCGGCGGCGGCACAGATGATCACCGGAGATAGAGGGGAGGGGATTGAAGATAGAACCACTCTAGAATTTGAGGTTGGAGGAGATGAACACCAGGGGGAGAGAGGAGGGACTCAAAAACACTCTTGATTTTCCAACAATTTTCTCTTCATTAATGCTAACAAATGAAAAATACAACCTTTTATATGCTATGTATCTAATCAATTGTACACCCTTGGATCTAGGGAGGGGGAATTTGAATGGTTGGGATTAAGTGTGAATTACACACCAAAATGATAAAAATAATGAGGGGAGAGGGGCGCCCCCTGACCAGAGACTTGGTAGGAGAAGGTGGTAACCTACCATTGGACAAATCTAACCATTTCTACCCATGTGCATTTTGACATTCAACCCTTCTAGATGGCCACCATAGATGGTTACCAGCCCACATGAGTGACATGGACCAATGAAAAAGGGCTGAGGTCCCCCTTGCTGGTCCTACTGACAAATTACATAGAATCCCAAACAATCCGTGGGAATGACGCATTGGCTTATAAAGCCGTACATATGCGTACATACTTTCCCACGGATATAAACACAAACTAAAGGACATAAATGTAAATAAAAAGGTCCATGCTCGGAGTCGATTCCCATCAATTCTCCCCGGGTGGGAGAACTCGACCCCGTCGAGTAGGGGTATGGGTGCTCGAGTACTCGGCGGATACGTCACCGTGCCAAGTAGCGCGGGTACGCTCCACTCCAAGTGATCGTCACCTGCTCATTCCATATATACTCGATAAGCGCAAACTGCTATAGACTAAGGTGGACACTCGGGTGGGGCACTCTCAAAAGGGAAGGAGCAGGCTCGAAGACTCACTAGGAATCACCGCTGAGTCCCTGTAGGTGACTGATCCGGGTGTAGATAGTGAACTGATCCCATACTCATCGAATGAGTCCACTCGCCTCTTACTCATAAGAGAATGACAACGAGCTTGCACAAGACACATGCAGACAGACATACCACATAAAGAAAAAGCACACCGACTCACCTATGACCCTAGACACACCTAATGTTAGTCCGACCCGTACATGGATGACGGCGGACCAGGACACCCGAATGTGTGCCATGCATGTATTTGACGTAACCGGAGTTGGACGTCATGGGGTACTCTAGACATCTACGATGCACACTCATGGACATTTGGATTGGAGTGGGACATCCGGGAGGTTCGGGTGGTTTAGGTGGACTCGGGGAACCAAAGTCTTCTTGAACCCCAAATGATGGTTCGGACCTATTGCTATGTGGAGGTTGCTTGGCCCGAGTGGGAAAGGCCTGATAGTGAACTCCGCGGAAGAGGTGGAGTGAGTATGAAAGCTCAGGAGGTTCACTAGTGAAGGGGTCAAAAGGGTCGAAGAAGATATGACCCCATGAAGTGGATTCTCCCGTGACTCGGTCCCAATTTAAGAATTCATAATCACCGTCATACATTGTGAGCGGTGGGACGACAGACATGTGTAGAAAATAGGACTCCTCTCTTGGGCAAAAGGGAATGAAGTCGGACTCGGCCGGCATCGGGAGGAGTAGAAGAATCTCCGTGGTGACACACCCCACGGTGCACACGGAGGTAATGGACCCTAAGGCCGGATGGGTGAAGCTAAGACTAGCGGGTTGGTCAAAGCCTCGGGCCAGTAGGTGCGTCAACTTATATTGTGAATCTAATCCCATGACAAGATCATCCAACGTGTCAACATGGTGACTAGATCGAAATGTGGTATGGAAGGAATTCACCGGCACTAAAGGGAGGATGGGGTCCATAGGTGGGAAGGGAGGTGGGACCAAGCCATCCTTGAGCCAACTAAGAAGCGGCTCGGCTATGAAAAGCGTACCTGTTAGAAACACGGGTGGCTGGGGCTTGGGTGGCTCCAAATGAGAGGGTTCCGAATTAAGATCGGAAGGTGATGGTGACAATGGAGCACTCTCGGGTGGTGAAGGAATTGGGTTAGATAGTCCGATCGGCTCGGGACTCGGTTGGGAGGTAGATGTTTGCCAAAGGGTTCGACCTCTAGAGCGAGAAAAATGAGACTCAAAGGGCTCGACCGCTAGAGAGACCTTATAAGATTGCGCCAGCGAGAACGCGTCACGGACAAGACATTCAAGTTGGAAGTGAAACCGCAAACCTCTCCGGAACTGAAATGCGGAATCGTGTGCTCCCCTCTCCCAAGCCATATTCCAACCGGTACTTATCATAGTCCCGGATGTACTCGGACACGGACCTATCACCTTGGACGGGTCGACATGGGTTGGCCATTGGTGCCGAAAAGGTGGGAATGGATCCCTAGGAATGGGTATGCAAGGCCATTTAGACAAGACACTAGACCGACTATGCACGGTTTGGGATGCATGCACACTAAGGACAAGACACCAAGACTCGGTACGTGGCGGAGTTAATCGATCCGAATATCACTCGCGCAAGTGTGCGGCCTTCCCGATAGGCATAGCCTAACGTTCGGACAACACCTTTTTATATACCGGGTTATTGGGATGTAATGCAAAAAGACACTTTTTTTTGTTTTAAAACAATGATGACCCTAAACACGACTTAGACGTAAATGACTAATGAATGACACTTTTTTTTGACACCCTAGACTCAACTCGCTCTGGTACTAAATTGATGCGGGACAAGACCACGGACACGGCAAGCTCGTGAATGCCCCTTAATGAGGGAAGCGTCGGATGTGCGTGGTTGAGAAACCGGCAATGAGCTAGGGTGATCGGCTCTCTTTTGTGCCCGGATCGGGTCACGGGACGGTCACGTACTCTCTCGCAGCAGCGGTAATGAACATATAAAGCGAGCTAGATATCCCTACACATGCTCTCTAGCAGCGGCATAAACAAATATATATGAAGTAAGCAAAATGCCGAGAAGGGAGCGAAAATGATACCTCCACGCGCCCGGCATGGGGAAGACGGACCCGGCCGAAACTCGTACTCCCGGGATAATTAATACACCATATTACAGTAAATGAATTACTGCCCACTCCACGTAGGGAAGTAAAAGACTACCCAAACGGGCTCGGGAGGACCGAACTCGGGTTGATGGGCGGCTTCTCGCGTCTCTTCGGCAGCACCCGAACTTGTGACTGTGGGGCCCACGTGCTGTCCGGAGGGGCCGTGTGGGACCCGGTGGCACCGCTGTAGTGGGGACACTTCGGGAAGCGCTCCCCGGGCTGGCGGCATGCTGGTTCACCGGCCGAAGGCCGGGCGGCTCCGTTCGGCACCGGTCGGAATAACCGGCCATGGATCTGCAGCTTCTGGTTTTCAGCACGCGTCCCGGCGAGAACGGGCGCTGCGATCAGCCCCGATGTTGGATCGACACGAGACTGGTGCCGTTGGAAAGCTAACTTCAAATAATTCAATCTAGGCCTAGAGATCTGATTTGGATCTGCACGGATCTAGACCTATGGAATTTCCAAACTCCAGTTGCACAGTTCCTGAAGTCTCAGGTCAGTAGAGAACTTTTCTGTGGATTACCTTTGACCGCGAAGTAGACGTCCGAATCTGGGGTTGTTTTCTTCAGAAAAGTTATGGGAACTCAATCTACGAAACCAGGACTATTTTTGGATCTGGATTTGGGGAAGGCTACGAATTTCTATAACTTTTGCACTAGAAGTGGGTCGGATCTGGAATCTGGCTGACAACACTGTAGCTGAGCAAGAACACGAATTTCTAAAAATAGATAGAAGGTCGATAAAAAATTAATAAAATTCGTGGATGTAGGGGGTGATGGACAGAACTCCCAATAAAATTGGGAGGGTTTGGAAAAATTAAAAAGATGGCCGGAGATGGGAGACTCAGAGCTGTTGTCACTGTAGACAGAGACAAAACAGATCCGGGAATGACAAATGAACGAAAATGGAAAATTACTAAATGGAGGAGTTTGATGTGAAAATTTAGGTGGGGGTGGGGATTCAAGGTAAGAACACACCCTCAAAATGTCAGCTTGATATCTTCACGTGGTGGAGAGCAAGAATTCGTGGACTACACCTCTATCTAGCAGGACAGAACCTTGAAGATGGCTCCGCGGCGGCTCGAAGGCGGCACGAACGGCGGCGGCGGCGGCGGCGGCACAGATGATCACCGGAGATAGAGGGGAGGGGATTGAAGATAGAACCACTCTAAAATTTGAGGTTGGAGGAGATAAACACCAGGGGGAGAGAGGAGGGACTCAAAAACACTCTTCATTTTCCAACAATTTTCTCTTCATTAATGCTAACAAATGGAAAATACAACCTTTTATATGCTATGTATCTAATCAATTGTACACCCTTGGATCTAGGGAGGGGGATTGAATGGTTGGGATTAAGTGTGATTAACACACCAAAATGATAAAATAATGAGGGGAGAGGGGCGCCCCCTTGACCAAGAGACTTGGTAGGTGAAGGTAGGTAACCTACCTTGGACTAATCTAGCCACTTGTCTACCCATGTGGCATTTTGACATTCAACCCTTCTAGATGGCCACCTAGGATGGTTGACCAGCCCCACATGAGTGACATGGACCAATGGAAAAGGGCTGAGGGCCCCCTTGCTGGTCCTACTGACAAATTACATAGAATCCCAAACAATCCGTGGGAATGACGCATTGGCTTATAAAGCCGCACAATTGCGCATATACTTTCCCAAGGATATAAAAGTAAACTAAAGGACACAAATGTAATTTAAAAATATCAGTGCTCGGTGTCGATTCCCATCAATTCTCCCCGGGTGGGAGGAACTCGACCCCGTCGAGTAGGGGTAGGGATGCTCGAGTACTCCGCGGATCCGTCACCGTGCCAAGTAGCGCGGGTATGCTCCACTCCAAGTGATCGTCACCTGCTCATTCCATATATACTCGATATGCGCAACTGCTATGGGCTAAGGTGGACACTCGGGTGGGGCACTCTCAAAAGGGAAGGAGCAGGCTCGAAGACTCACTAGGAATCACCGCTGAGTCCCTGTAGGTGACTGATCCGGGTATAGATGTAGAACTGATCCCATACTCATCGAATGAGTCCACTCGCCTCTTACTCATAAGAGAATGACAACGAGCTTGCACAAGACACATGCAGACAGACACTACACACATAAGAAAAAAGCACACCGACTCACTATGACCCTAGACACACCTAATGTTAGTCCGACCCGTACATGGATGACGGCGGACTAGGACACCCGAATGTGTGCCATGCATGTATTTCACGTAACCGGAGGTTGACGTCATGGGGAACTCCTAGACATCCTACGATGCACCACTCATGGACATTTGGATTGGAGGTGGGACATCCGGGAGGTTCTGGTGGTTTAGGTGGACTCGAGGAACCAAAGTCTTCTTGAACCCCAAATGATGGTTCGGACCTATTGCTATGTGGAGGTTGCTTGGCCCGAGTGGGAAAGGCCTGATAGTGAACTCCGCGGAAGAGGTGGAGTGAGTATGAAAGCTCGGGAGGTTCACTAGTGAAGGTGTCAAAAGGGTCGAAGAAGATATGACCCCATGAAGTGGATTCTCCCGTGACTCGGTCCCAATTTAAGAATTCATAATCACCGTCATACATTGTGAGCGGTGGGACGACGGACATGTGTAGAAAATAGGACTCCTCTCTTGGGCAAAAGGGAATGAAGTCGGACTCGGCCGGCATCGGGAGGAGTAGAAGAATCTCCGTGGTGACACACCCCACGGTGCACACGGAGGTAATGGACCCTAAGGCCGGATGGGTGAAGCTAAAACTAGCGGGTTGGTCAAAGCCTCGGGCCAGTAGGTGCGTCAACTTATATTGTGAATCTAATCCCATGACAAGATCATCCAACGTGTCAACATGGTGACTAGATCGAAATGTGGTATGGAAGGAATTCACCGGCACTAAAGGGAGGATGGGGTCCATAGGTGGGAAGGGAGGTGGGACCAAGCCATCCTTGAGCCAACTAAGAAGCGGCTCGGCTATGAAAAGCGTACCCGTTAGAAACACGGGTGGCTGGGGCTTGGGTGGCTCCAAATGAGAGGGTTCCGAATTAAGATCGGAAGGTGAGGGTGACAATGGAGCACTCTCGGGTGGTGAAGGAATTGGGTTAGGTAGTCCGATCGGCTCGGGACTCGGTTGGGAGGTAGATGTTTGCCAAAGGGTTCGACCTCTAGAGCGAGAAAACTGAGACTCAAAGGGCTCGACCTCTAGAGCGACCTTATAAGATTGCGCCAGCGAGAACGCGTCGCGGACAAGACATTCAAGTTGGAAGTGAAACCGCAAACCTCTCCGGAACTGAAATGCGGTCATGGTGCTCTCCTCTCCCAAGCCATATTCCAACAGGTACTTATCATAGTTCCGGATGTACTCGGACACGGACCTATCACCTT
The DNA here is from genome assembly GCA_022559845.1 of Amorphophallus konjac. Lineage (NCBI taxonomy): Eukaryota > Viridiplantae > Streptophyta > Magnoliopsida > Alismatales > Araceae > Amorphophallus > Amorphophallus konjac. The sequence continues at coordinate 201,988,558 of CM040122.1, forward strand.
GGACGGGTCGACATGGGCTGGCCATTGGTGCCGAAAAGGTGGGAATGGATCCCTAGGAATGGGTATGCAAGGCCATTTAGACAAGACACTAGACCGACTATGCACGGTTTGGGATGCATGCACACTAAGGACAAGACACCAAGACTCGGTACGTGGCGGAGTTAATCGATCCGAAGATCACTCGCGCAAGTGTGCGGCCTTCCCGATAGGCATAGCCTAACGTTCGGACAAGACCTTTTTATATACCGGGTTATTGGGATGTAATGCAAAAAGACACTTTTTTTTGTTTTAAAACAATGATGACCCTAAACACGACTTAGACGTAAATGACTAATGAATGACACTTTTTTTTTGACACCCTAGACTCAACTCGCTCTGGTACAAAATTGATACGGGACGAGACCACGGACACGGCAAGCTCGTGAATGCCCCTTAATGAGGGAAGCGTCGGATGTGCGTGGTTGAGAAACCGGCAATGAGCTAGGGTGATCGGCTCTCTTTTGTGCCCGGATCGGGTCACGGGACGGTCACGTACTCTCTCGCAGCAGCGGTAATGAACATATAAAGCGAGCTAGATATCCCTACACATGCTCTCTAGCAGCGGCATAAACAAATATATATGAAGTAAGCAAAATGCCGAGAAGGGAGCGAAAATGATACCTCCACGCGCCCGGCATGGGGAAGACGGACCCGGCCGAAACTCGTACTCCCGGGATAATTAATACACCATATTACAGTAAATGAATTACTGCCCACTCCACGTAGGGAGGTAAAAGACTACACAAACGGGCTCGGGAGGACCGAACTTGGGTTGACGGGCGGCTTCTCGCGTCTCTTCGGCAGCACCCGAACTTGTGACTGTGGGGCCCACGTGCTGTCCAGAGGGGCCGTGTGGGACCCGGTGGCACCGCTGTAGTGGGGACACTTCGGGAAGCGCTCCCCGGGCTGGCAGCATGCTGGTTCGCCGGCCGAAGGCCGGGCGGCTCCGTTCGGCACCGGTCGGAATAACCGGCCATGGATCTGCAGCTTCTGGTTTTCAGCGCGTGTCCCGGCGAGAACGGGCGCTGCGATCAGCCCCGATGTCGGATCGACACGAGACTGGTGCCGTTGGAAAGCTAACTTCAAATAATTCAATCTAGGCCTAGAGATCTGATCTGGATCTGCACGGATCTAGACCTATGGAATTTCCAAACTCCAGTTGCACAGTTCCTGAAGTCTCAGGTCAGCAGAGAACTTTTCTGTGGATTACCTTTGACCGTGAAGTAGACGTCCGAATCTGGGGTTGTTTTCTTCAGAAAAGTTGTGGGAACTCAATCTACGAAACCAGGACTATTTTTGGATCTGGATTTGGGGAAGGCTACGAATTTCTATAATTTTTGCACTAAAAGTGGGTCGGATCTGGAATCTGGCAGACAACACTGTAGCTGAGGAAGAACACAAATTTCTAAAAATAGATAGAAGGTTGATAAAAAATTAATAAAATTCGTGGATGTAGGGGGTGATGGACAGAACTCCCAGTAAAATTGGGAGGGTTTGGAAAAATTAAAAAGATGGCCAGAGATGGGAGACTCAGAGCTGTTGTCACTGTAGACAGAGACAAAATAGATCCGGGAATGACAAATGAACGAAAATGGAAAATTACTAAATGGAGGAGTTTGGATGTGAAAATTTAGGTGGGGGTGGAGATTCAAGGTAAGAACACACCCTCAAAATGTCAGCTTGATATCTTCAAGTGGTGGAGAGCAAGAATTCGTGGACTACACCTCTATCCAGCAGGACAGAACCTTGAAGATGGCTCCGCGGCGGCTCGAAGGCGGCACGAACGGCGGCGGCGGCGGCACAGATGATCACCGGAGATAGAGGGGAGGGGTTTGAAGATAGAACCACTCTAGAATTTGAGGTTGGAGGAGATGAACACCAGGGGGAGAGAGGAGGGACTCAAAAACACTCTTGATTTTCCAACAATTTTCTCTTCATTAATGCTAACAAATGGAAAATACAACCTTTTATATGCTATGTATCTAATCAATTGTACACCCTTGGATCTAGGGAGGGGGATTGAATGGTTGGGATTAAGTGTGATTAACACACCAAAATGATAAAATAATGAGGGGAGAGGGGCGCCCCCTTGACCAAGAGACTTGGTAGGTGAAGGTAGGTAACCTACCTTGGACTAATCTAACCACTTGTCTACCCATGTGGCATTTTGACATTCAACCCTTCTAGATGACCACCTAGGATGGTTGACCAGCCCCACATGAGTGACATGGACCAATGGAAAAGGGCTGAGGGCCCCCTTGCTGGTCCTACTGACAAATTACATAGAATCCCAAACAATCCGTGGGAATGACGCATTGGCTTATAAAGCCGTACAATTGCGCATATACTTTCCCAAGGATATAAAAGTAAACTAAAGGACACAAATGTAATATAAAAATATCAGTGCTTGGTGTCGATTCCCATCAATTCTCCCCGGGTGGGAGGAACTAGACCCCGTCGAGTAGGGGTATGGGTGCTCGGGTACTCCGGCGGATACGTCACCGTGCCAAGTCGCGCGGGTATGCTCCACTCCAAGTGATAGTCACCTACTCATTCCATATATACTCGATATGCACGAACTGCTATGGACTAAAGGTGGACACTCCGGGTGGGGCACTCTCAAAAGGGAAGGAAGCGGCTCGAAGACTCACTAGGAATCACCGCTGAGTCCCTGTAGGTGACTAGATCCGGGTGTAGATATAGAACCGATCCCATACTCATCGAATGAGTCCACTCGCCTCTTACTCATAAGAGAATGACAACGAGCTTGCACAAGACACATGCAGACAGACATACCACATAAAGAAAAAGCACACCGACTCACCTATGACCCTAGACACACCTAATGTTAGTCCGACCCGTACATGGATGACGGCGGACCAGGACACCCGAATGTGTGCCATGCATGTATTTGACATAACCGGAGGTTGACGTCATGGGGAACTCCTAGACATCCTACGATGCACCACTCATGGACATTTGGATTGGAGGTGGGACATCCGGGTGGTTCTGGTGGTTTAGGTGGACTCGAGGAACCAAAGTCTTCTTGAACCCCAAATGATGGTTCGGACCTATTGCTATGTGGAGGTTGCTTGGCCCGAGTGGGAAAGGCCTGATAGTGAACTCCACGGAAGAGGTGGAGTGAGTATGAAAGCTCGGGAGGTTCACTAGTGAAGGGGTCAAAAGGGTCCAAGAAGATATGACCCCATGAAGTGGATTCTCCCGTGACTCGGTCCCAATTTAAGAATTCATAATCACTGTCATACATTGTGAGCGGTGGGACGACGGACATGTGTAGAAAATAGGACTCCTCTCTTGGGCAAAAGGGAATGAAGTCGGACTCGGCCGGCATCGAGAGGAGTAGAAGAATCTCCGTGGTGACACACCCCACGGTGCACACAGAGGTAATGGACCCTAAGGCCGGATGGGTGAAACTAAGACTAGCGGGTTGGTCAAAGCCTCGGGCCAGTAGGTGCGTCAACTTATATTGTGAATCTAATCCCATGACAAGATCATCCAACGTGTCAACATGGTGACTAGATCGAAAAGTTGTGTGGAAGGAATTCACCGGCACTAAAGGGAGGATGGGGTCCATAGGTGGGAAGGGAGGTGGGACCAAGCCATCCTTCAGCCAACTAAGAAGCGGCTCGGCTATGAAAAGCGTACCCGTTAGAAACACGGGTGGCTGGGGCTTGGGTGGCTCCAAATGAGAGGGTTCCGAATTAAGATCGGAAGGTGATGGTGACAATGGAGCACTCTCGGGTGGTGAAGGAATTGGGTTAGATAGTCTGATCGGCTCGGGACTCGGTTGGGAGGTAGATGTTTGCCAAAGGGTTCGACCTCTAGAGCGAGAAAAATGAGACTCAAAGGGCTCGACCTCTAGAGCGACCTTATAAGATTGCGCCAGCGAGAACGCGTCGCGGACAAGACATTCAAGTTGGAAGTGAAACCGCAAACCTCTCCGGAACTGAAATGCGGTCATGGTGCTCTCCTCTCCCAAGCCATATTCCAACCGGTACTTATCATAGTCCCGGATGTACTCGGACACGGACCTATCACCTTGGACGGGTCGACATGGGTTGGCCATTGGTGCCGAAAAGGTGGGAATGGATCCCTAGGAATGGGTATGCAAGGCCATTTAGACAAGACACTAGACCGACTATGCACGGTTTGGGATGCATGCACACTAAGGACAAGACACCAAGACTCGGTACGTGGCGGAGTTAATCGATCCGAAGATCACTCGCGCAAGTGTGCGACCTTCCCGATAGGCATAGCCTAACGTTCGGACAACACCTTTTTATATACCGGGTTATTGGGATGTAATGCAAAAAGACACTTTTTTTTGTTTTAAAACAATGATGACCCTAAACACGACTTAGACGTAAATGACTAATGAATGACACTTTTTTTTTGACACCCTAGACTCAACTCGCTCTGGTACCAAATTGATGCGGGATGAGACCACGGACACGGCAAGCTCGTGAATGCCCCTTAATGAGGGAAGCGTCGGATGTGCGTGGTTGAGAAACCGATAATGAGCTAGGGTGATCGGCTCTCTTTTGTGCCCGGATCGGGTCACGGGACGGTACGTACTCTCTCGCAGTAGCGGTAATGAACATATAAAGCGAGCTAGATATCCCTACACATGCTCTCTAGCAGCGGCATAAACAAATATATATGAAGTAAGCAAAATGCCGAGAAGGGAGCGAAAATGATACCTCCACGCGTCCGGCATGGGGAAGATGGACCCGGCCGAAACTCGTACTCCCGGGATAATTAATACACCATATTACAGTAAATGAATTACTGCCCACTCCACGTAGGGAGGTAAAAGACTACACAAACGGGCTCGGGAGGACCGAACTCGGGTTGACGGGCGGCTTCTCGCGTCTCTTCGGCAGCACCCGAACTTGTGACTGTGGGGCCCACGTGCTGTCCGGAGGGGCCGTGTGGGACCCGGTGGCACCGCTGTAGTGGGGACACTTCGGGAAGTGCTCCCCGGGCTGGCGGCACGCTGGTTCACCGGCCGAAGGCCGGGCGGCTCCGTTCGGCACCGGTCGGAATAACCGACCATGGATCTGCAGCTTCTGGTTTTCAGCGCGCGTCCCGGCGAGAACGGGCGCTGCGATTAGCCCCGATGTCGGATCGACACGAGACTGGTGCCGTTGGAAAGCTAACTTCAAATAATTCAATCTAGGCCTAGAGATCTGATCTGGATCTGCACGGATCTAGACCTATGGAATTTCCAAACTCCAGTTGCACAGTTCCTGAAGTCTCAGGTCAGCAGAGAACTTTTCTGTGGATTACCTTTGACCGTGAAGTAGACGTCCGAATCTGGGGTTGTTTTCTTCAGAAAAGTTGTGGGAACTCAATCTACGAAACCAGGACTATTTTTGGATCTGGATTTGGGGAAGGCTACGAATTTCTATAATTTTTGCACTAGAAGTGGGTCGGATCTGGAATCTGGCTGACAACACTGTAGCTGAGCAAGAACACAAATTTCTAAAAATAGATAGAAGGTTGATAAAAAATTAATAAAATTCGTGGATGTAGGGGGTGATGGACAGAACTCCCAGTAAAATTGGAAGGGTTTGAAAAAATTAAAAAGATGGCCGGAGATGGGAGACTCAGAGCTATTGTCACTGTAGACAGAGACAAAACAGATCTGGGAATGACAAATGAACGAAAATGGAAAATTACTAAATGGAGGAGTTTGGACGTGAAAATTTAGGTGGGGGTGGGGATTCAAGGTAAGAACACACCCTCAAACTTTCCGCATGAGATCTTCACGTGGTGGAGAGCAGGAATTCGTAGACTACACCTCTATCCAGTAGGACAGAACCTTGAAGATGGCTCCGTGGCGGCTCGAAGGCGGCAAGAACGGCGGCGGTGGCGGCACAGATGATCACCGGAGATAGAGGGGAGGGGATTGAAGATAGAACCACTCTAGAATTTGAGGTTGGAGGAGATGAACACCAGGGGGAGAGAGGAGGGACTCAAGAACACTCTTGATTTTCTAACAATTTTCTCTTCATTAATGCTAACAAATAGAAAATACAACATTTTATATGCTATGTATCTAATCAATTGTACACCCTTGGATCTAGGGAGGGGGATTGAATGGCTGGGATTAAGTGTGATTAACACACCAAAATGATAAAATAATGAGGAGAGAGGGGCGCCCCCTTGACCAAGAGACTTGGTAGGTGAAGGTAGGTAACCTACCTTGGACTAATCTAACCACTTGTCTACCCATGTGGCATTTTGACATTCAACCCTTTTAGATGGCCGCCTAGGATGGTTGACCAGCCCCACATGAGTGACATGGACCAATGGGAAAGGGCTGAGGGCCCCCTTACTGGTCCTACTGACAAATTACATAGAAACCCAAACAATCCGTGGGAATGACGCATTGGCTTATAAAGCCGTACAATTACGCATATACTTTCCCAAGGATATAAAAGCAAACTAAAGGACACAAATACAAAATAAAAATGTCAGTGCTCGGTGTCGATTCCCATCAATGATGGCTCAAGAGAGTGAACAAAGTAGCAATCAAGATGAAGAATAGGACCATGATCAGGTAAACATCTTTGAAAATTACACCCTGGATGATTGGATTGCTACAGATAATGAATTGCTGGAGTCTCATGATCATTTAAGAAAACAGTATAAGAAGATGAAAAAGAAAATTGATAAAAATGATTCTAATTCATCATGTGAAAAGTGCTTGAAGATTAATGAATTATATGATGAATGTTTGTCTGAGACTCACTTGAATATGAAGCAAATGTGCTTGCTGAAAAATGAAAACCAAGAATGTGCCAATAAAATTTTCGAATTAGAAAGTCAGTTAAAGGTGAAAACTGATGAACATCTGATAAATCTGAAAGAGTTGGAAAGGATTAATTCTGATCTGGAGAAATTGACAGCTTAGAACAGTGAAATTAAGAGGAATAATAAAAATCTTAAAGGTGAAATAGAGAAAGTTAACAAGGAAGGTGTGCATGTTTCCTCTCTAAAATCAAGCTGAAACAAGTGCTTGGCTCTAAAAGAACACAATGAAGATCTTTATAGTGAGAATGAATGGCTGAATAAACTGATTGCCTCATCTAAAGAAGATCATAGAAATCTGCTTGCTGAGAAAATTAAAGTGGAGGAAAGAGAAGAAGAATTGATTGAAAGAGTAGAGTCTATATCTAGTGGTGAAGAAATTAAGAAGCTGACCAACAAAAATATTGAACTGAAAGCTGAAATTGTAAAATTAAAATGGTTAAACACTGGTATGTCTGAAAAACTTCTCACCTTAGAAAAAGGGAAAACTGTCAGTGATGAAGAATCAAAAATTTTGAGCAATCTAGAACAAGAAATTGAGAAGTATAAAACTGTAAATAAAGTTCTAAGTGAATGCGTTAATTGCAGTGAACAGGAGATAGCCAGTTATGAACTTCACATTGCTTCTTTGGAAAAAAGAATTCATGATCAGGAAAACTCAGCATCCGAGTCTGCTAAAAATAAAGGAAAAAATGAAAGCTGTCATGAAAGGTGAGGATGATGATTCAAGAAAGGGGATAAGTTACAGTTATGATGTCAAGGAAACTATTAGAAATCGGCTATACACCACTTTCGTGCAAAATTCTGATGTAGCTGGTACCACAAATCAATCCCCAAAATAAAATAAAAATAAGAAATCACCTTCATCATCTGTATTTCAGTTCAAGGCTCAGAAAAATGAAAAACAAACAAAAATTGTTAAGAATAATCAGAAATTGAAAAAGAAGGGTCAAACGAAGAAGGTAAAGACTATTCCGTTTCATGCCCTAAAATTTGCTAGCTCGGTTGAATTTGAAGGGTCAATGCACACTGTTCATGCCTCATGTACTCATTCACATGCATCTAGTCAGTCTGTTAGTAACCATGCCGCCAGGAAATCACAGGTGTCATGTCATTACTGTGGTAGGCATGGTCATTATATGGATGACTGCATTGTAATGAAAAATGATGATATGAGGTATGATAAATCTTTTACAAATCATCATCATGACCCCAAAAGTAACACGTGTGCTTCAAAATAACACATCATCTGTTATAACTGTAACAAACGTGGTCATAAAGCTATTGAGTGCTGGTTTGGGCCTTCATGGGGAAACAATGACTCAAGAGGTAAGCACATAAGGTGTTTTAAGTGTGGGAAATATGGCCATGCAGTCAAGGACTGCTGGTATGTTCAGAGAAATCACGTTAATTCCAAATTTGCCAATTCTCTAGAACAAGACCTGTAAATACTTCATGCTTCAATTGTGGTAAGTCAGGTCACAAGTATGCAAATTGTTGGTTGTCAGGGAATAAGAATCAAACTGTCCATGCATACAACAGAATATTTTATGATTATGTTCATGTGTCTCATACTGCTGTTGATATGCATCATAGGACCAGAAAATCTGTTGTTTCAGGTAGATATTGTGAAAAATCTGGTCACTCCATGGATAGTTGTTACCTGATGGATTATGATGATAATGTTGCTAAGAGACTGTTCAGAACACCTGTCAGGGTTAACGCATGACCCAAGGCTATTTGGGTCCCTGTAGGATCAAAATAATTAATGTGCTGCAGGTGTGCCTTGGAACGAACAAAGAGGGGTAAATAAACCAAGACACTCAAAATGAAAACCCCAGGATCCTACGCTTCAGGTCAGTTCTGAACACTCTGTTTAAATTCCATCATCCGAAAATTGAGAATTTGAAATGACTGTATATCATGTTGCTCTGTTGGTGCTAAATTGAAATTTTCTGAAATGGGAATTGCTCAATCATGTTCATGGTAGCTCACTTCTGTCTGAAGTGCATGGATTATAATTGAATGTCAAACTTGAAATCATGTGATGTGCTTTCATCATATATCATGCACTTAGTCAGGGGGAGTTCAACCATTCTTGATTAACCATACTGCTGCTCATGCTTTGTTGTTTACATGATGCATCTAGATAGAGGGAGCTTTTTAGATCATCTTGTTCACCTTTACCTGAAATTCTCCTGTTAAGCCAATTGGATCTTCTGCTGCTCTCAATTTGTTTTACTTGAATTCTCTACTATCATCACTGAAATAGCTGATCTGTCTGTATTCCAGACTCAGCTACTGTTTGCTGATATACACTCTTTTGATGCTCTTCTTTCCTGTTGTTGTTTCTTTCACCAGCTTACACTCATCCTTCACATTCTTCTTAGCTGGTGTGACTGATTTATATCTATTGTTGATTAGTTGGTCAGCTGTACTGTTTATCTAATCTGAGGAACTCAAGCTGCATGCCATGCAATTCAGTCTGAGAATCATGTAGAAATTCCTATCATATAGGTTTAAGAGTGACCACTGAATCAAACTGATATAAGATTAATGTATTCTCAGATTTGCATACAAATGAGTTGAAAATATCTGAATGATAAACTTTAATAAACTTTAACCATATGGGTCATGAAAACCTTAGATTCACTCATCTGAAATTTGAAAATTTGAAATCAAGGTTACTTTGGTTGAGATACATAGAGTGGGTATTGTTCTTAAACATTAACCTTGAAGAGTCTGACTAAAAAGAAAATCGGTTAGTAATGTAATGACTTTGTTCACTGAGAAACTGGGTCCTCCATCAAAGAAATGAAGTAAACCGAAGTCATGAAGTGTCATAGTCGCTTAAAGCAAAAAATCATTGAGAACCTGACAGAGCAATGGCATGTTTGTGTTGAGTAACTGAGGAGTTTGGCCTCTGATCAAGGTGTCTCCTCACGTAAAAAGATACTTCTATTGCTAACTCTGGTCTCAATGTTGAGAGGCAATGACAGTTATTACACTAAGTAACTGGGTCACTTCACCTGAGACGTGGTGTGCCTCACGTAAAAAGGTGTTGATCAAATTAAATTGCTCAGAAAAAGAATAATGTGCTTCAAATGAAAATCTTGCAAACTCTGTCAACACATGCTCTTGTAAAAGTGTTTAATCTCAATACTAATCTGTGTAACTCTCAAAGGAGTCATTGAGATCATGCGTGTAAGATAAAGATGATTGGTCCTGAGTGTTATCTGATTATTTGGTTCACCTTTATTAAAACATGAATTTAGATATAAGTATTGAGTTTAATTGAAAATTTTGGTATACATCATAATTAAATCAGGTTGGTCAAGTTACCAATTCATAACCCTCTATGATAGGAGAGTCTATTCATGTTAAGACTTATTGGAGTGGTGCATGCCTTACAACCCCTCATGATCTGATTCACCCCCGACAACTTAATCAACAGGAACCTTGTTGACAATTCTCTCTTATATGTTGATTGGTTGTTCCTTGAGATGTATTGTGCTTTGACTGTTTCTCACCCCTACTCTTTTCTACCTTTACTTTCCTATCATCAATTGTTTTACCCTCCACACTATTGGAATCTTCCATCTTGTTTCTGTAACCTGTTCTAGTTCTGTGGACCTTCCACCTTCTTTATTCTATCTTTATATATGTGAGGTGCCACAACCATTATTGGTTTGGATTCCTTGTGGTAGCAGATTTCAGATTGCTTCATTAGATAACCAGAGTTCATTCCTGCACTTCAGGGGGAGTTCTGGGTCATCTGCATTTATGGGGAGAGTAGTCAAACATTCATGTCTATAAGGGGAGTTAATTATATTTTAAATAGGGGAAAATTGGTATCAAATTTCATACATGTCTTTCATTCCACTCGCAAATCATTTCCTTTTTAATTATGTCAAAGGGGGAGAATTGTTTGCTTGCTGAGTCTGCGTGACTCATTGTGTTGACATCATCAAAAAGGGGAGATTGTTGTGCCCCTTGTGTTTTGATGATAGTGTGTTGTTGTTTTGATGATAGCAACTCAATGAGTCACCACATAAGAATGATGATGATCTATGCTAACTGCTATGGGGAGCGTTATGGGGAGTGTGTTAGGTCCAGGCCCCTTGTGCATTATTGATGATATGATGTTTTGAGTGCATTGTTCTGATTAAATGTCCATGCTCAAGTTAAGTCAGTACAGAGTTTTGCCTAGACTACATGGCTTCTTGGTGCATACTTTCATCCTTAACAAGCTAAGTCCATGCATATGTTCGCTGCATGAACCCTGAGTTCATACAAGGTTGCTCACATGTCGATAAGCTCGTACATGCATACATAAAGTTGATGCAAGCTCTGTTGCAGCACGTAACCGAGTCAGTGCAGGATTAACTGTCTAGGCCTGTGCATATCATAATTGTGGTTCACGGTGGCTATAGGTCAGTGCATATTCTTCCCTTCGCTCATGCCAAGTCGGTGCATGTCTGAGTCTCACTCAGCGTCTTGATTGTGTCTAAGGCATACATATTCAGTGCATGTTTTCTTGCATAAGCAAAGTCAATGCATCTTTTTGATTCCATGCACACACAATGTCACCAAGTCCGTGCTACTCCTGTTGTAGCATGAACTCAAGTCGATGCAACTTTTGTTGCTGCACGCGACTAAGTCCGTGCATGGGTGCATCTTACACAACAAAGTCTGTACATTCTTCGACGGCATGTCTGTGCATCTTTTGTACCATGCACTCAAAGTCTGTACATTCTTCGGTGGCATATCTGTGCATCGCTTGTACATTGCACGCAAAGTCTGTACATTCTTTGGTGGCATGTCTGTGCAACTTTTGTTCCATACATACGTAAAGTTCGTGCATTTGAATATTAAGTCTACACATGTTTTCCTTGATGACTTAGCAAGTCTATACATTCTCGAACCAACTCTGTGCATCTTTCTACTATCCTCATATTGATTTTAACTGATATTAAGTCTGACCTTTGCAAGATATTTACTCGAGGAGTTTAAGAAGGGCACGTGATCCAAGAATGGAGGATGTGCCAGGATCGTGACACGTGTAAAGCAGTGAGCTGAAATGCTGCCACGTGGTCAAGGCGCTAGGGCGGGAATTCATGGAGGACACACGCCCACCTATCGACTACTGCTATAAAAAGAAGATTTCTCCATCTGGAGAAGATGATCGTGTGTGTGAGGATTGAAAAATACCTTAGAAGAGTAGAAGCAGAAAGAGCCTGCACGATCCAGAGAGAAGAGAAAGAGGAGAAAGAGAGAAGAAGAGATGGAGAGAGAAAGAGAGAGAGAGTAGCAGAGAAGAAAAGAAACGAAGAAGAAGAAGAAAGATAGAGAGAGAGATAGAGCGTTAGAGGAGAAGAAGAGAAGCTTCATCAGAAGATCTATCCCTACTGGAATCTGGATCATATCCAATCCAGTCAGCTCCATGGGAGCCACATCTGTGTTGATGTCGTTTACAGCCTTCAGTTGCTGTGTTTTCTTGTCTCTTGTTTTTCTTTTGAACCTTTATTCAAGCTGTTAGTCAACGGAGCAAGCTGTGTTGCTCATCGGTTGCAGAGGAGGATTCCTCTGGTCGGCTAAGCTGTATTGACCAGCGGGTCAAGCTGTTAGGCAGCGGATGGCTAAGTTGTACTGCCCAGCGGAAGCAAGCTGTGATGCTCTGTAGTTGTAGGCAAGTTGTGAGGCTCAGCGGTTTAAGTTGTATATCAGCGGAATCCACACTCTGGTTTGAGTGTGGGATGGACGTTGGTCTGGAGGACCGAACCACCAAAAAAATCTTTTGTGTGCAGTGGTTTGTTTGTCTATTGTGTTTCGCTAGATGCATGCGTAGGCTCGATGTGTTCCTTCATCTAGTGAGTGGTTTATTCGCACACCGCATATTTGATTGAATATGGGTCTGCACACCAGCGCATAAATAGTAGATCAGAAGTTCAGTCTATCTGATCTTTCCATTTCGTTTGAAGAGAGCACCTGTGTCATACAAGGCACCTATTTGTGTTAATTCCGCATCATTGTTCGGTTACAGGTTTTAATCGGATAAAATTTTAAATAGGGGATTCATTCAACCCCCCCTTTTGAATCCGAGCCTTGCACCCATCATCTTCTTCTCCTCGAGCTCTTTCTTCACTCTCTTTCTTTCTTCCTCTTCTTCTGCTTCTTTTCCCTCTCTGCTATTCTCTCTTTTCTTCTCTCGGTCTCTGCTCTCAAAAGCTCTCTCTCTCCTTTATCCTCTTCCTCTCTGGATCGTGCTTGCTCTAGATCTTTCTGCTTCGATCAGTTTCTCAGGAAGGAGAGGCTTCCTTTTTATATGAGCAACAGATGTAGGGCGTGTGCTTTTCACGATTCCCGCCCAAATGCCTTGGCCCACGTGGCAGCATCCTAGCTCAATGCTTTCCACGTGTCACGATCCTGGCACCTCCTCCACTCTTGGATCACGTGCCATTCTTATTCTTCTCAAAAAAATACCTGTCATACAGTTAGAAAGAAATATCAGCTCGAGACAGTTATACATATAGTAAAGAGTTAAACAGGACTGCACGGAGTTAATAGGTGAATAAGCCAGATGTGCACAGACTTAATTGCAGCACAAGACTAACGGTTGCACTAGCTATGTGTATGCAATGTGCAAGCATTGCACAGACCTGCTCGGATCGTGAGCAGCCTTGCAAGGACTCCGTGTGTGCGAGTATTAGAGGGATGCACAGACTCTAATTACTTGGTGCAAGTGTTGCACCGACTCAGTGAATGCTATGAGAAATATTGCCCAGACGTACCGGATGTGCTAACGGCATTGCACCGACGTTGATCCTTTGAAACCAAATCTTGCACCGACTTAATATTGCAAAGAGCACGGACTCAAATATGCGTACAGATCAATGCACTGACCAAGATATGCACTGACTTTAGTCTACACAAACTGGAATATTGCACTGACCTTGTGTATGAGCTGCCAAGAGAATGCACTGACTTGGGTGCGTGCAAAGGATGCCTTGCACCGACCTATCCAGCGTGCACCAACAAAGGTTGCACCGACCTTATGCTCGGTCACATACGGACGCTCTACTGAATGAACAGGGTTGTACTGACCTTAATGTAAGCATGAACACAATATGCACCGAGGCAAGGTTTGCACCGAGGCAAAACTTTGCACCGATCTTCTATATGCACTGACCCAAGTATGCTGTGTTCACGACCAACATTGCACCGAGTGCACATATGCACCGAAGTAAAACATGCACTGACTATGCTATATAAGTATGCAAAGTTTGCACTGAGACAGAAAATGCACTGACCTTCTTCAGTGTGATGCATGCACAAGCATACCCATGAAATGCTCATCAAACTCGTGATGCATACAGCAATTATACTCGTGATGCACACAATAATTATTCACCAGCACTGACTTAAGCAATGCATAGCAAGCAAGAGTAGATGCATAAACATTCAATCTTTCATGCAAACACATGGTGACTTATAGTGTTTGCTATCATGAAAATCACAGAGGCACAACAGTTTTCCATGCCCCAATCACTCCTAAACGACGGGGAAACAATCCTAGACTCGATATCCACCTTCCACAAACCGGAAGGGATCAAACTGACCTCAAAATGGCAAGAAATGGGTGATTCCCACGAATCGACCCAAACCAAGTCACATGGACAAACGGGCTCATTTCGGCCCCAAATCATAGCCAAATGTAGTAAAACTGGTGGGAAACGATTCCCAACATGCCAGGGGTTCAAATGAATCTATTTAAACTACAAACCGTCGCCTGGAATGGCAAACACGGCTCACACCCCCCAAACATGCATTTCGCCCAAACATGGCAAAACCTGCTCAAACTCACACCGTTTGGATCCAAATCGCGGGAGAATGTAGGAAAAGAGTAGGATATCCATCTCCCTACCTCCACCGAAGATCTCACGCACCAAAATGGCCAAATCACGCCGAAAACGATCATACGAACCCCACGTCTGCTTTGAATCCACCGAACGGGATCACGCCAATGTCACGCTCCGATACTCGCGCCATCACGCCTCAAGTCATCTCCACGTCGTCGCCACCTCACCCAGCTCTATGTTGATCGCGCTCCCGGGGGAGAGGAGAAGAGAGGAGAGAGAACGGAGGGAGAGAAATGAGAGATCGTGAGGGAGGAGAGAGGAGAGATAAAGGGTTAAGAATAATAGAAAAATAGGAAAATTAGCAATTTAGCTAAAATCTAATTTTCTGCACAAAATTTTGTAAATTCAAAAAATATAGAAAAATAGTCTTCGCGATTCTCGGAACGAGCACAACGCACTTGTAGCGTCCCGGAGTCACAAAACTCAATGGTTCACTCTCCACAGGGTTCCACAAGTTATACAAGGGAAAAACCCGAGTTGATCGTAAAACACGTTTCAGGACCCACGAAAGCGTTCCGAAAGCTCTCTGATTCCAATCTGAAGAATCCATGATATTACAGTCCTCCCCCCTTTAAGGAATTTCATCCTCGAAATTTAAGGAGTCAACAAGGGAAAAAGGGAAGAACAAACCCAAACATTGACCACGCTCTCCAAGCATCAGCCAAACCTCAAACACAAAGCACGATAACATAATTATCAAAAAACACAATTCAGAGGGACACTGCCAGACCACAATCACATGCACACGCTCCGAATCTCAAGACACATCGATCCACAGAATGAGCATGGCACACAAAAGAACACAACTTCGGCTCCTCCGAAATAAGGCATCATCTTTTCGTCTCACACGGAAAGGAGACACAACCCATGCCACAAAAACAACCACCAATAAAACACACTCGGCAGACACAACAAGCATCAACTTAAACAAGGAAACACAGTCCTCTTAGCTAACTACTCCACCCATCGGCTTCTGTGCCATGAACAACAATGAAACTAGCACGCAGAAGGCCAATGACAACACTAGACAACGAGCATAATCAAGTCAGTTCTCACTCAGACATTACATCCGATTCGAGTTGCATGCCAACTCTACCACGACAGAAGAGTACAGCAAAACCAACCGACAAGACCTCGGTCCACACAATGCCAAATTAAACTCACAAGGAACTCCTGCCAGGATGAATACAACCACAAACAACCAAACAACAATAACACATGCAGAATCACGGCTCCGTTCTCAATACAGAACCACGGGACACAGCTGCAAGCTAGGTCACATCAAGACATAATTACAACTGAACACACAGCCAAAATGTGCTAGCCACTCGCAGCTTATCAACAAAGCCCCACAACGACAATCTTGGAGAGCACATCTCGAGGACCACCATTTGTCTCGGGAGCATAACTCCTAAGAAATGTAGAGAAAGAAAGGGTACTCGACCAGCATATACGTCGACAGATTCCCTGTAATATACCGGACCCTTCGGATCCTTTTTCTTGGGTCCCGAATTTATTTTCGCAGAGAATTTGTTCTCATTATGCCCAGAATTATTTTTCGGACATCTTTCGGGTTCGGATCTGTGCGTTTCGGATCGGTTTCAGAGGTCCCGGAACGTGTTCCGCGATTTCCGCGTGTTTTTCTCCGACAAACCTACGGAACCCCGTAGCGGCTGAACCGAGTCGTTCACCTACTCCGGGATGGTAC